>OW796105.1:9285113-10485113 GCA_941860345.1 Chrysodeixis includens
AAGCCAAGACTCCAGGCCGCCGCTCTCGCTTTCGGAAGACTCTTGCCAAACGTCGGGGGCCCAGACGTTGGGTGTCGCCGACTCTATACAGGTGTCATAAAATCGATGGCCCTGTACGGCGCACCCATCTGGTGCGATGCGCTCAAGCCCCAGCACCGGGCGGTTTTGCTCGGTGCGCAGCGGGTGGTGGCCAATAGGGTCGCCCGGGCGTATCGCACCGTCGGGCAGGAGGCGGCGTGTGCCCTGGCGGGGACTCCCCCCTGGGATTTGGAAGCGAGGGTGCTAGCGGACCTCTACACCCGCTGCACCTCGCTCCGGTCCCGGGGCTTGGACCCCTCGCCGGGGCAACGCGAAGCCTGGCGCAGACAAGCCCGCCTCGTCGTGTTCCGAAATTGGGAACTTCGGCTCGCAAGGCCGACGGCGGGGCGGGCGACGGTCGAGGCGATCCGCCCACATCTACAACAGTGGGCGGAGAGGCGGTACGGAAAATTGACGTACCGCCTCACGCAGGTGTTGACCGGACACGGGGCCTTTGGGCACTACTTGTGCCGGGTGGCCCAAAGAGAGGCCACCACAGCGTGTCACCAGTGCGGTGATCCAGACGACACCGCACTGCACACGCTGGCCCTGTGTCCGGCCTTCGATGGGCCTCGCGCCGTCCTTGTGTCTGCGCTGGGCGGAGTAGACGTCTCCGCGCTGCCGGCTGTTGTCGCAGCCGCGCTCAGCAGCCGCGCAGCGTGGGACGCACTGGCCTCCTTCTGCGAGACCGTTATGTCGCAGAAGGAGGCCGCGGAGCGCGTCCGGGATAACGATCTGGACGCGCCCCAAATACGCCGCCGTCGGGTAGGGCGGCGAAGGGCCGCGCATGAGCGCGCCCTCCCGCCCTAACCAGGGTTTGGACGGTGGCACGGGGGTGCCGTCCGCAGTAGAGGACCCGCGACGGGGGGCCACATTCGGTGCTATGGGTGTGGTCCCAGTATCAGGCGAGGAGGCCGACGCCCTTTACACGTCGGCCTCCATCAACAAATGCGATATTGCAACCCGCCGGCTCTCAACTGGCCGGCGGACGCCCGCGGTCGGTGCATGAAGTAGTACTATGCGCTGCCATGCACCGATACAAAAACGCGGATGACGTAGCACAGCGGTTGAGGTTTAGTCAGTAAGAGTCTGACACTACCCGCGGCTCCCCCCGGGGTCGCGGGTGTCCATGAGGATTCCCTCGCTTTACCAAAAAAAAAAAAAAAAAAAGGTTAGGTTTGGTTTTTAGTTAGGTTAGGTTAGGTTTGGTTTTTAGTTATGTTGGATTTGGTTTTGAGTTAGGTTAGGTTAGGTTTGGTTTTAAGTTAGGTTAGGTTAGGTTTTGAGTTAGGTTCCCCAGAGTTCCCTAGGGATAGCTGGGATAGCTGGGATAGAGTTCCCTAGGGATAGCCGGGATAGAGTTCCCGAGGGATAGCCGGGATAGAATTCCTGAGGGATAGAGTTCCCTAAGGATAGAGTTAACCTAACCTAACTAAAAACCAAACCTAACCTAACCTAACTAAAAACCAAACCTAACTTAACTAAAAACCTTACCTAACCTAACTTAAAACCAAACCTAACCTAACCTAACTCAAAACCAATCCCAACCTAACTAAAAACCAAACCTAACCTAACATAACTCAAAACCAAACCCAACCTAACTAAAAACCAAACCTAACCCAACCTAACTAAAAATCAAACCTAACCTAACCTAACTAAAAGCCAAACCTAACCTAACTAAAAACCAAACCTAACCTAACTTAATTAAAAACCAAACCAACCTAACTAAAAACCAAACCTAACCTAATTAAAAACAGGATCACCGCACTGGTGACACGCTGTGGTGGCCTCTCTGCGGGCCACCCGGCACAAGTAGTGCCCGAAGGCCCCGTGTCCGGTCAACAGCCTCCTGCGTGAGGCGGTACGTCAGTTTTCCGTACCGCCTCTCCGCCCACTGTTGCAGATGTGGGCGGATCGCAAAATAGTTCTAGCCTGTGAGCAAATTTACAAGTGATAAAAATTATATTTTTTGAGTTTTAAACATTCTCACATGCTCTGCTGGCACTGAGACGTGAGTTCTGGACTCGCATCGAATTTTGCATTGCAGTTCTGCTATAGTTCTGTCAAAAACGAAAGAGTTCTAGCCTGTGATCAGTTTTACAAATGATAAAAATGATATTTTTCGAGTTTTCAAGTTTTTGCACATGCCCTGCTGGCACTGGGACGTAAGTTCTGGACTCGAATCGAATTGTGCATTGCAGTTCTGCTAAATTTCTGTCTAAAACAAAAGAGTTCTAGCCTGTAAGCAATTTTACAAGTGATAAAAATGATATTTTTTGAGTTTTTAAACATTCTCACATGCTCTGCTGGCACTGGGACGTGAGTTCTGGACTCGAATTGAATTGTGCATTGCAGTTCTGCTATAGTTCTGTCTAAAACAAAAGAGTTCTAGACTGTGGGAATATATTATAAGGCAATGAAAATGATATTTTCGATCTGCTACGGGAAGTTAGCAGACCATTTTTTAAATTGTCTTTTTTTGGGACAAAAACGTCAGAACTATTTTTGAAAACTACCTATCAGGAACTATAGAACTTACCTGCATGCGAAAGGAACACACTTTTTTTTGATCTGCTGCAAATTGATCTGCTACGGGAAGTTAGCAGAGCATTTCATCAATTTAATTTTTTGGGGTAAAAAACAGCAGAAATATTTTTAAAAACTATCAGGAACTATAGAACTCAGCTGCATGCGAATAGAACTCTCTTTTTTTTTTGATCTGCTGGACATTGATCTGCTAAGTTCACCCACATTACCACTCGGCTATCCGTGCAGTCAATAAGAAGGAAGAAGCGAGGACTTGGAAATGTAGGGATAAAAGGCAGGTATTCGCCTGATAGTGGTAAAAAATGATACAATTTTCAGCAGTTTATCAAAGTTAAAACGTATTTTTTGTTACGATCAACTTTCTCTTTTCCGTAGATAGAAGAAATGTTTGTAGATATTCCTATTACATCTTATGAAGGTGACTTATCGGGCACGGGCGGTCATCCCTCACGGGTTTAATTAGGCTCACCTTATGCTGACACCCCCATTGGGTCACAACGTCAACATGCATGTGTCGCCTTACTGTGCGGTACAATTTGTTGTATGACCTTTGATCTACGAGTATGTTGCAAAATTATACTGGAGCACACGTACCAGAATATTTTTTATCGTAAATTTATGAAGAGCTGAACCGTTGCAATTAATTTATTTTTAGAAGTATTATAGTAAATTTAGGCCATTAAAGTTTAAATTAGTAATTTTAGTTATTCAAAATACAAGCCCAATTTCTTTTAATCTAAAAATAACTTCAACATGCAAAAAGTATCGAATCTAATTTTCAACCTCCAACTAAAACTTCATTAATTCACATAGCGTTTCTTTAAACAAAGTTTTAATTTAACTACAGCCGCCCAAATAACCCGTCAACATTTAACCGTCTTCCTTAAGAGTGCTTCCGCGGATTTTACGAGGCGAGCGACATTTTTACGAACCATAAACCGGTTCCCTTAAGGATCAAATCACTGTATGAGAAGAGTTTTCATCTCGCCGCCTTAATAACTGTGTTGGTATTCATAATGCGTTTTATAAGTCTTTTAAATATAGTCGCTGAGTGAGTGACTGAGTTTTATGGAACTCTGTTTTAAAAGGGAATTGACTTCTTTATAATATAAACTGACTTCAAAGAGGAGGTTACTCAATTCGACCGTATATATGCTTTTCTTTTGGTTTTATATTTAAGGTGCTGTTATTAGGTATTTGAAGGTGTATGGACGGATTTTGTATATCCAGATATAGGTTTTGTGCGAATTTGTTTGTAACTATGTCAATTTGTCAAAACAGTCACTTGAATTTTAAATGTATCACAACATATTATAAAACAAAATCCTCCGCCGTGTCTGCCTGTCTGTTTGCCATAAACTCAAAAATTACTGCAACAATTTTCATGCTGTTTAGTTTCATGAGTTGGTTTTAGTTGTAAAATGCTCTCAATTTTCAATAATGATTACAACAACATATCCTAAATTCAACAAAACATTAACATTTTTCCTAATTAATTAGGTAACATGATATTCACCATAATGATCATATCGTACAAGGTCCAAAGGTCGTTACACGAAGTGAACTTGTAGGGTCTATATATGTACCTATACAGTTGGTGAATGTTCCCATGGATGCCCATAAAGTATCGTGTTTAAAGAGTGAACCGGTGCATAAGTAATGAAGGGAAGCTGACCCATAGCCCGTGGCGCGAGGCTGCCATGGTTTTACGACGGCCTACAATATGTACGGATAAAAAATAAAGTTCATTAAATAAAATATACATGGCTGCTTTTGTTTTATGGCTAACTTACTACTTTATTAATTAAAATTAATCCAGTCTTCAACTTTGCCAAGAATAGTAGGTAATACCTACACAAAAAATGAGATATTTTAGCCCTTAAAAATACACTGTCTTTTAAGTCATACCTAAGGACTAAGCTATAGTATTAATAATACAAGTTATTCTTCCGTAATCTGTTGTTGACTGCACGAATAGCCGAGTGGTATGGGTCACCACACCAATTACCACTGTACGCAACGTGTCACGGTTTCGATCCCCGCGTTGGACAGTATTAGTGCGTTCCAAAAATGCTTGTTCTAAGTCTGAGTACATGTGAATTGAATGTCTGCGAAACCCCCTGCGATACAAAGATTCAATTCCTTAGTCGTTTATTTTTTTAATAATTACACACATACCTTCACACCTCGCTAAAAGTTCTAACCTCTATCTATAAAATACCTATTTTTAGTACATACATTTATTTCACCACAGGGAAAACAATAAATGATCTGTGTAATGGACCAGGAAACGCGATAAAATGTTTACAAAGAATTATGCCGTACGTAGCCGTATTTATGGACGGATTAAGGATCTAACTAAGCCATAAACTATCCCAAAACGAATCGGAAAATAGGCCGATACTTAGGCCGAGAATAGGTCTATGCAAAGATTTATTCTGTAACATCGCAAAAGACCCAAATACCACCAAAATTTTAGCTACAACCTCATATATATGTTGTAAAATCGACAAAAGCATGACATAATGTAAAATAACAATATGAAACACATGTGATCCCAAGTCTTGCATCCAATCAGAAGCCAAAACCAAATTACATATTAGTCCTAATTTCCATTTAGTCCCAATAGCACGCAAAGGGTTGGGTACTCTAGATCCTCAACATAAAAAGGAACAGCTTAACCCGAGAATGCTCGATACACCCTCAGCTTTGGTGTCATTTGTACGCGCCAATTCTGACGAGTACTCCGGTACACCAATCGTTACTGCCCTTTGATGTAAGGGTTACTAATTAAGGTATTTGATTGAGCAGTACACCATGCAGTGTTTAAAAATACACGATCTGAGTGATTTTAACTACATAACTTTAGTGCGGGTTTTAATGTCGTTTCACATCTTTTGCGTGCAAGAATAACAATTTTTTTTAGCGCTGACGAAGATTTTCACAACTAATTTTTACTAAATAAGTAGGAAAAAAGAAATCGGCTGAACAACGTAACTCGTGACTTATTTTCTAAAACATTACTTTCCTCTTTATCCCAAACCCCATCTTCCAAAATCATAGTTTTACTTTTTCAACTATATTCTTTCAGACTTCGTACTTAAATCGCTAATCAAATTTATATTTTCAAATTTTCCTTTGCATAACAATAGGGCAGAAACAGGCCAGTATTGCAATAGATCACGGAGATGCGTACAGATATGGTGTGACATCTCCCCTTATCTTAGATTGGACATAGACAAATGCTTTGCTACTGACGTCGAGTGTCGCCCCCTTTGGTTTCCTTATAATCTGACTGATAAGCGTTCTCTATTGGTATAGATATAAATATAGATTTCGTAAATGTGAAACAATAAGGATTTAACGTCTCTTAGTAATACAAATTTGAAATAAACTTGTAGTCTTGATTTTCAGACTTCTGAACCTGAAATTAACTAATTACTTTCAGTTTGTTTGATAGACCATATTTTGATTCCATCGTTGTTTTAACAGATAATATTTAGAGTTCACTATTACAGAAAAAAAAATAATTTGCCGCAGCAAAACTTATTTTTAGTTCCACAATAATGTTATACCATATTTCTAAAGAAAATGCAATTTGGGTTTCAACATTCACAACATTCCGTAAGTAAATTATTTACCACAAAAAAAAATTAAGAGCTTTTCTAACACGTGTAGGTTTTTATGATGTTTTTTTAAGATTTAAATACATAGTTCTTACTTCTTAGTACCCACTTAACTCTCTATAAACACGTTTACCTCTGGTTACCCTAGCAATCATCTTAAGTGCAGCATCCCGCGGCGGCAGCGTTTGATCTCGGCTCTCATGAGATCACTCGATGACGTAATTAGCGGCGATGGCTGTAATGTCATCACTGTGAGAAGGCCGGTAACGAGATTTGAGTTCACTATTAGTCTATTATGCGATTGTGAGAAAGGCTCATGTGTAGAATTGTAGGTAGACATCTAGATATGATGGTCGGACTCTTGACTTAAAACAAACAATGCAGACTCGCTTATTCTACACAACATGCTACATTGTTTCAGTATAATAAGAGCTTAATCTTTAAAAAGGGAAAGATAGGATGCTATTTAACATTAAATACCTACATAGAAATTTACTAAATCATAACAAACTACGAGAGAAATTTCTTACTTTCGTAACAAAACCAATTCAAAATGATTTTACACACACCAACCAATTAATTGACAAACATAAATATCCAATTTACAAAACCACAAAGCTCAAACTAGTTTAATACAGGCCTTAAATAAATATCATAAACCGGATGCATTTTAACCAAACTCCCAATAATAACGATTCAAAAACCACTAACTCAAACTTTTCGAATAAAACCTCAAGAACACCATTAAAAAAAGTTGAACAACAATGATCTCAAGCCACAAAGAATCCGCAACTAATTATGGCCAACGTCAAACAATAAAACTCACCGAAACCAGCTGACAATCATAATGAATTGACTCTAAACGGCCATTATAATAAAAAGCCATTATAATTGAAAAAGAAAACTCAGTTGAGAGTGAAAAAAAAAAAGAGAAATGCGTCAAAACGTATTAGAGGGGGCGGCGGGCGCTTGAAAATGATTGAAAGCTGATTGGAATGATTGGCGGGGTGTTGCGAACGATTGGAATAGTCTGGCAGACCTGTGGTATTACTGGCATCTACTGGCATCTACTGGCATTTACTGGCGTGCGACTCTGGCAGGTTGGCATACCTCACTGGACAGCGAATAAAAAGCCTTTGTTTTAGCCTCATCATTTATTTTAAATGTAGAACGCGTAGAATTCTACGAATTGATTTTTTGTTTTATTTTTGTTTAACCTACATAATGGCCATATGTGATACATGTGGGTATAGTAGACATAATTAAAATAAAAGAGTAGTTACATTTTGTTTTTATCTAATTACCTTTTGAAAACTCTATTGCATAGTCTCTGGTTTTCTGTTCATATCAAACAATGAACATTATTCATGTTATTGCAAAAAGAGAGATAGAGAAATTTAAAAACAAAGAACGTCTCCATCAGCTAATAAGATTACTCGAGTATACCCATTTGCACCGATGTTTACTACTTGAATTATTAATGCATGCAGAATCAGAGAACGGAGTATTTTTACCATAATTAGTTTATTCATCATTTCTTTCCTCTTGCGTTCCAATGTGAACTTTCAGTCTTACCAAGCAGGAAATATCTGCATTAATATGAATACGTTATTGAATTTGTTTGCTTATTATGTAAGTGGTTGGCATCATTATTTACCTAGAAACTGAAACATACTTCCAGGATGAGTTAAAACCAGGACTGAGATCGATTTATTTTTTATTTTCAAATTTTAAATGTTCAAATGATTGATTTAAAATTATTTCCTTGAGAGGGAAAAATCAAACCAATCAAACATTGAATAAAATCCAAGCGTTTATAAAATAAAAAATAGGAAATGAAGTGAATCAATTGCTTAACGATCTAAGATGTAGGGGAATATTTACAACTCGATTTTGTTAAAACTTTTCCAATAAATATTTACGTAATACTTAAGGTTTTCTTGTGGTAACGTTGTGTTATACTTTAAACATATATGTAAGAGAATAACTTATTTTGGAACAGCACATTGATTCTAACATGAACACCCCAGCATGACAAACTTTAGATAAAAGACCACAGTCAGATTCGAAACAAATGAGGCAATTAAAATATTGCATGAATAAATTCGTTTAAATGCTTATTTGCTATTTTACTAGCTTAGAGCTATCCTAACTCAAACCTCGAGTTTCTTTTCTTGCTTGCAACGTACACCGCCTCAGGGAACGTGCGTGTGGAAACTCCTCTCACTATTCCTTAGAGAGTCCAACATTCTCGTTGGAACGCTCCACCCACATCGAACATTCTCCTTCACCCACAAATACACACGAGTAAATAAATAAAATTTACGTTAATTGGGGATATTAGATACTTCTATTATGTACGTTATGCGCAGCTTACATTTAACAATTAAATCACGTAAAAAATATACAAAAACAATAACTAGACTTAGTACTAATCTTTACTGAACAGAAACAATACTAAACAAGAAATATAACAATATATTTAACAATTACTTGTATCGTTTACAAGTCATTAGATATCAATATTAGGTAAATTCAGCACCTAATGGCTACATTTTGCGATGCGTCTCTAAATTCGACCTGCAAATGACAAATACAGTTTCTTTGTTATTTTCAGGTAGAATGTCGAGACAAACAGACATTTTAGTAAGTCCTTCAGTGGAGTGTTGTTTTTGCATACGTATGTAAGTATATTTTGCCTGAATATTATAAAATACGCTAAGCATTGACCTACATGTACCGTCGTATTGCACCAATTTCCTAATGCAAGTAAACAAATCTTTGATGTTCGTAAAAACGCCTCACTCTAGAGACGACACGTCAAAACAGAAATATGATGACGATACTTATCTCTGGGGGTTTCACGGGAACATTTTACGTGAAAAACTAACTTACATTCAAAAACACACCTTATGACAAAGGATTAAAGTTCATTTTTCCTTGCTAGGGTTAAAATAAGGATGATTCCCTAACTAGAATTAGGTCGAAGTAACACAGGTGTGTGCATCTTTTGACATTTTGATAAATGAGCTTATCTTAGATTTATGGCCGAGTAAGCGCCCTCTATTGTTTATATATTGATATTTTCGTACGTGACAGTAAAAAGAAAGGAAGAAAAGCCTTTTATTAAAAGATAATGGTTTCAAAGTAGGCGGAAAACTTGGGAAATTTATACAGGTTGATAATAAGCTGTGTTTTTTTTTGTTGAGTAATCTGTCCAGTGTAAATAGGCTTGTTTGGAATACCCGGCCGTGTACGCGGAAGTCGCTTGTCATTTTTACTGCACCCCAAATATAATTTGCATTTTCAATGAGTTTTTTATTAGCCTTATCCATCCGTTGTTGTGTATCATGCTAGAACAGAAGAGGAATGCTTGTTTTGTTGACTGAATTGATGGCGGGACAGAGTTCCTGTTGTTTTTGTGTACAGAATAATACATGGGGACAAATATATGTATGTATATTGGTTCTACTTCTTACTCTTCTAATTAAGGTAACTTACAGAAAAGAACACATTATTATACTCATAATGTGATCCTTCTTGTTCCTCTTGGTTATTCCATCCCATTCATCATTTCATTATTTGTTTTCGAAAATTATTAACAATACCTTTGAAAAACAATTGAGCGTAACCAATTTGTTTTAGAATTTACAAGCTACAATTAGAGACGAAAAATATTTAAAATCAAAGCCTTCAAAGTATTCTAGTGAATTTACAACGATATCTATAAAACTGAAATACGACACCATAAAAATAACTACTCAGTTAAACATATAGCGTATATGTAGGTGTAGTTAAAGCACAATCAAACTTCCGTTAACTCTAATACATTGTTGCGAACAGTTTTACAAAAGTTCCTGTGTTTGTCGAACTACAAAATATTGTTTAGATTTCGTTACGATATTTCTGGGACACGTTTTTGCTAAGAGTTAACTTACTTAGCACTTTAAAATAAAAATAAAAGTATGACATTATGTATTTTGTACTATTCTGCAAATTTATGAAATTATTAAATTTTATTTCAGAATTAAAATGCTTTTCAATTTATAACACTTATGCTTACTTAGTGAAGCCATATCTCGATTATTCTGCTAGTTATTACACAAACATTTTACTTAAAAAATAATATTTTACCGCGTACCACATCATAAAATACCACAACGATTTAAACACATCGTAATATTAATTACAATCGCTATCTTCAAATTATTTGGTAATTTCGTTAAAATACC
The DNA here is from genome assembly GCA_941860345.1 of Chrysodeixis includens. Lineage (NCBI taxonomy): Eukaryota > Metazoa > Arthropoda > Insecta > Lepidoptera > Noctuidae > Chrysodeixis > Chrysodeixis includens. Next base: position 9,295,597 of record OW796105.1, read on the forward strand.
AAAGCCGTGTGACGTACTAAACTTCAGGGTATACGAGACAATACCGTATGGGGCCCGGGAGCATGAAAATACAGTAAAACCCACGAATACAGTAACAAATTTTCACGAAAATCAAACTTATTCCCTTTCCTTAAAGGCGATTGCTAATAGAAAGTGTAAAGACTGTTCTGCAATTGACGATACTATATAATAATGCGTACTCTATTTACGTCCCGCACATCTGTGCCACTAAAGGCATTTCTCTGGCTTCTAAATAATTTTACATGTATCTAATATGTATTGAAATTTAACGGTTTTCGGTACCGTTTGTGGAGAACTAAATAATAATGAGAGAGTCTCATTTTGTTTACTTTTATTGAATGAGTAATAAACCTGGAATTATTGTTTTCTAAATAGACTATACGGATAGCCGAGTGGTCACCACGCCAATTAACAGTGTGCGCGACTTGTCGCGGGTTCAATCCCCGCGTAACACAAAAACATGTGTGATCCACAAAGCTTGTTCTGAGTTTGTGCATGTAGATTGAATATCTGTCTTAATGCGGAAGTCGTTTTTATAAAAATAAATGAATGAAACTGACTAGAAGTTATGGTCACGTGTTCAATAAACAAAAATATTTGAACTATACTTGGGCTCTTCTTGTATAATGATGTGGAGATAATTTTGTTATATTCGAATTCCATTCAATAAAATAAAGTCATCGATTTCACTTTCCCGGCAAACCTGTCAAATAAATTTTAATCAAATATTTTATCAATAAGAGTAGCTAAAAATCCACGAAAGGAACTCCTAAAAGAGCAAAATATGGGCAAAAGCTAGCTCACAATATCGATGCTTAAACTACAAAACAACAATGTCTTCTAAGGCATCTCAAGAAAAGATATCTGTAAACGAACTTTGCAGACTGTTCAATGCAGTATGGCTGCAACGATCGTCTTTTCTTTTGCTTTCACTTCACTATATTGTCTACAGCCTAGACAGATGAAGTTGGATAAGTTCATACTCTATATTTAGAGAAAAGAACAGTTTTCTACATCATTTGTTATATTTTAAGTATAAATAAATAAGTAGTAAATATACTTAGTAGCTTGTGTTATGAGTACTAGACAACCGATAAACATACTTATATTTTTCTAAATACATACATGCTTTAAATATGTACACATGCTTTAAATAATTACACTCAGACACAGAACAAACGATCGTGCTCATCACAACATTTGTTCTAGGTGGAAATCGAACCCACGACCTCCGGTATAGCAGTCAGGGTCACTAACTACTAGACCAACTGGCCCGTCAATTATAAAACTATTATAGTTAGTTTTTTCTTTATCTCTGTTGTAAGAAACATCGTCTGTATTGCTATAAGTTGTCTAAACTCGAATCACATAAACAAAAGTACCCAGACTTGGAACAAACATTTGTAGAGCCTAAAATCCTTAGTTTTATGTCCTGTCAATTTCGACAGTTGTATCTTGAAAATCAATTCAGACAACCTGTGTTCCCTAGGTATTTTAGAGTATTACTTACGTTATTAAGGAACATTTGTGTTGCGACTTACTATTTTAGTAAGTTACGTAGAGCTAAACTTTTATTGTATACGTAATAATAAATGGTTGTGTAAACAGATAATTTAAAATATAAACCTCCAGCCTCGATTCCACAGTTAATCATTAAGTAAAAGTATTTTATCTTTTACCTTTTCCAATACAATTATAATGTAAAACGAAACAAATTTCTCATCTTTTGAACCATTATAGGCTATAAGGTAGAGCACAGGCGATTCCAATCAAAAGATAACCGGCCGTGTCCGGACGAGCTGGTTTTATCCGCCTTTATCTGGTTTTCAGGTCAAATCGATCGTATTGGGTAGTTAACATTTTTATTGTTACCTTCAATACTGTATATTTAATGGGCAGTGTTTTATATTCATATAATACGTTGTTTAATTTATGTGAATACATTATTGTGTCTATATGCGAATATTTTTATTGCATTCTCTGTACTTTGCTATCGGTGACTCACAACCTCTACGAATGACTCGATCGTAGGCGCTCTACGGCGTAGGCCACGCGTAGCGTAAAAATATAATTACAAACGGTTTTTCTGTATAAGCATAACTGATAAATAGCATAGTAGTTTCTACAAATTACAGAAGACTGCAGCTCAATAAATACTTGTACATTAACTTGCAAACAGCAATAAACAAACTCGTAGCTATGTTGGTTTATGTAATACTTAATTAAAACTTATATTATGACTAAAAATAACTTTCTGCGAATCAAAGAAACTGGGTCAGAGAATTCTGAATCGAATTTCATTCACAAGAAATATTTTATCGAATTCGTGAGGTAATGCGGCCAATGCGGTGAGAACTTGTAATTTGCTTTTACTTCAAAACTTATTTTCTTTTTTGCCATTTTACCCGCATACGCTTAACGTGTTTTTAAGATGAATGCAGTAAAGAAATAAAATAAGGACATTACTTCCGGCAATTATAAACAATTCTTTTTTTAATACTTAATGGTATTCAATTAGTGACTATAAATAGTAAAAAAAACATGAATTGAAATCATTTAAGTTTTCACCAAAAGATACACGCTTAGCTTAACATAAAATTCATTTCGTGGTTATTATTATAAAGTACTATTACGAATATATATATAATAATACGGTAGAATTACTACCACATAAAACATTAAAGTAAAACAAATTTAATACACCGTAGTTAATCTCGAAATAACGAGACGAATTACCAAACCTTCGTCTAGACATAGGATTTCAAGACTTCTGAAAATTCTACTTTTTTCAAACACAAAATCTTGTATCGGGAAGAGGTAAAGACTAAACTGTAGCGACCACTGTCTTAGATTTCTTACGCACTAGCAGTTAACAACGCCGCACGGTTGGGATCTACTACCTCCTCTTTAGCTAATGTAGCTAAAAAAGAAAAAGCTACTCAAAACAGAGCTGTATTTCATTTCCATGACTTCGATTCGACTGTCTATGTAAATAGACGCTTTTAAATTATTCTTTGTGCTCATTTTAATAAGGTTAAATTTTTTGATTTTTTGTTTTTCCATGTCACATATTGACTCCCGTTCATTTGTTATATTGCTAAGCAGCCTCTGGACACTTTTTACAACTGTTTGTGCAAGCCTATAAGCCTATACGTATATACCTAGTATGCTGTATGCCTGTTACTATCACAAGCGGTCAGTACGTAATACAGAACAAATGCAGACAAAAATAAAAACACCAGGCAGACCACAAGGCATTAACCACATGTGTCAGTTACATGCAAAAGTGGAAAAAGCGCGCATTGCGGTCACCTAGTGCGTAGAAGGCATACAACTGCAGAAACAGTTGAGAAGCGCCGAGATGAGTTCCTTATTGTCTCCTACGTGACTTTTGTTAACGATGCCTCTCCCCCAGTTTACACTTTATCGAGGACATTGGACATTTGCATTTTATGTATTTTAATTAAATGTCCTGCTTTTATGTCGCTGTGAACAAAAGAGTGTTTCGAATGCAGTTTGCTGATGAGGAAGAACACCTTCATCAGAAAACAGCAAAATGTATAAGGGCTTATAAACATTTTTTTAATAATTACGAATATTAATTAACAACAATGTCACTCCGCTTTACTTAGCAATGCAATAACAGAAGAGTTAGTTGTATCATTATCACTAACACAATACTCCATTATATTTTGTTTTTTGTTCTCTATATTAAGAGATAAGTAACGGACATATTATCTTAATGCTGTCTTGAGGACTGCCAAATGACAACACTCAACTTTCAGACCAACAAATATATTTGCAAGTCTAATTTGTAAACACTGCTATACGATTTACTTAGCACCAGAATAACTAGTACATCTAATTCATTTCTCTTTAATTTCTAAGTAGTTTTTTTTGCAATGTCAAACGCCTAACATTTCGAGTTGTAAACAAAATGCTATTACAGGAAAATTAATAAAACAACTATCAAACTGAAAAAAAAAAACACTGTGTCAATACACATTGCTAATGGTATTCCATATTCTTTTACAAATACTTACTGTTATAACAAAACTCTGCTTGCACGATGGTACAAAAAGAAACCTGTATAAAAATAACCATTCACCGGACTCGGGTACTGAATGTATACGATTTCATTCCCAGTATTGAGAGGTATAAGAAACGAACCGACACAATGGGAGGATCATATTGCGTTTATCTCTAGCGATAACAACACTCGTTTACAGAGCCTTTTATTTTAGATGTATGTATTTGTGAGTCGTTTTATCATATCGGTAGATTTCGTGTGAATTTGGTAATTATTCAAAGAAACGGTGGAACGTCCAAACATACATATATGTTAATAAGTAGAAGGTTTAGATTCAGGTAAGGTCAAGTTATGTTAAAAAAAAATTGTTTTATTTTTTCTGAAAAGAATTTGTCATTTTTTTGCCAATTTTATTGAGAGGTTAAGTAATTTGTATCTTATTGCTGCAGTATGAGGTCTGATCTCTTTGGTCTAAAATCTAAACTTAAAGCGGGTAATACACGAGGCCCAATTTACTAAAACTGTTACGTGTCTCAAATCCGAATTACAAAAAAAGTACTAACTCCTCCGGGACAGTTAGTTAAAATATAACCTAACCTATTTATTTTGCACTTACAATAAGATTTTACAGTCATTACTTTACGCCTTTCAATATTCCTTCACTCTGGAAAGACATATTAGACCAGCAATGAAACATTAACTGTCTGTAATTTTCGAAATAAACGAAGTCTCGTAAATCAATCAACCTTATATTTTTCCATTAATCATGTCATTTTTTGACCAAAAATAACCGCGTCCAACTTTTGCCGGTCACTTTATTTTTTATCTAAAGTACAGTGCCATCTGGTGGACATATTTGGCAAAGCCTAATGGCTCTTAAAAGCTGCCTGGTCTGCGATGTAACATGACATGCCAACATTAATCTCCTTTAACTTAAAAAGTTCCTGACAAAAATAACTATCTTGATATGACTAGAAATATGTTTTCATGTGTAAAATGTATCCTAAAAATAAATAAATAAAAAAAATAATGTGCCAGGCTGCAACTTAAATGTTTACACTTATGGATGACGTATGCACATAGAATCGTAGCGCCGTAGCACCGTAGCACCGTAGAGCCGTAGCACATAGAATTGTTGAAACTACTTTGAGTATCTAGTTTACGGACTTGATGGGATAAAACAAATAGTGCTCAACTGTTTGTTCAGGAATAATTGGTTTGACTAGTAGGTTTCTGTAATAGATGGATTCTATGATAGTTGGTTTGCCTTGCAGTTTTATTACTAGTCTGACGATATTCTATTAGTTTTCCATTGAAAAGTTAGTGGGAGTTTGTTACCTTATTTAGAACCATTCCACATACAATTACGTTATTTTTGTAATAAACTGCACGATCAATCAACTATGCGCAAAAGTATTGTTTTCATAAAATACAATTTTCATTATTTTAATCTCCCTTCTAACATTTACTGTTTACCCTAAATGTGAGAATTCAAGACAGTAAGTTTTCAGGTAAAAGACGAGAGCTCGTAAACAAACACCTAAGAACAAGAAACTACTCTGAAAACCGCTAATTCGTAGCTTAGGCTTGCTTCACAGTACCTGCAATGCGACGACGACAAACCAACCTTAGGAAAAGAAGAGAAACATCGCTATATTCCGTAGTGCCTGTCTTGCTATCACAGAGAAAAAGTTCAACTTTGCGAGGCTATGGTGGGGCTGCTTCTAGAAAATTTAGGATATTGATGTACCTAATTACGAAAAAAGGCACGAGAGATGCCCCTCTAGGTTTTATAGCGTCTCATCTCTCTGCAACAACTGCAGTAGTACTTTAAAATTTGGTGTTAGGTTGTTTAAAAATACGATGTTGCTGAGTATTATTATAAATTCGAGGGTGCGAGAAAGACTGCTCTATACCGAGTAATTACTTACACACTTACACAACTAAAGAATTTTGAGAGGTAAGCTAAGTTTCTTTAGGAGGTGTTAAGCTACTGCAAAATACCGGAATAGAAGCCATTGTTGAAAATGCTATCCCAGCCAAATAGCCAGTCGCTCGTGTGCAAGCCACCTACGACCACTGGGAATATTCTCGAAAGTTAACGGGAAATTGAATACGTGTTCAGAGCCGATCCCGCTTTACCTTTATTGAATATTTTAAAGAAAAACGCTCGGTTTTCTTCGCCTCCAAACTTGCGGGATTAGGGCAACTGGTCGTGTAATCTCTGCTTGCGAATATTTAATTTTGGACTCTGATTACATGGCTTTGTAATGAGGAACTTGATAACTTATAGTTGGAAGCTTAGGGCTGAAAGTTTATTATGTTTTAAGTTGGATTTATTTTATTGTTGAGGTGTTTAATTTTGAAGGATGTACTATGGTGTACTACGGACAATCTGTTTTGTATCGTATAAGATTAAATTTATTTTAATGAATAAATACTTAGGTAGTTATGGATTTCTGTTTACTACCATGGGATGGAGATATCATCACAATAATATTACAAAAGTGCAATAAAAAAGTGTGGGTGTATGTATATTTGTTATCTCTGCACGCTTAAACAGCCGAGACGATACTGACACTGACTGACTTTTTTATGGATTTAACTGACATTTTGGATTTACACAGAGGATTTTTAATCAACTGCCTTAGAAGGATGGGTTGAATTTCGCAGCTATACCCAACATCCACGAATACAGCGAAGCAGTGAGAAACAGCTAGTAAATCATAAAATCACGAACGACCAAACCACACAACTGTAACAACAAATACACAACATTATAACAAGACAGAAATATACTGTACATTATTACCTCACTACAAGAGCAATAAAATTCAAAAGCAACGCTAGACCACCAGGAAATACGAACAAACTGCATTGTAGTAAAAATATAGTGCGAAATAAATAAAGATGGCGACCACAAGCAATCCAGTGATTGAGAACGTGCTTGAAAATACACGGCGATACTTTAGCGCCGAGGGAAGGAAAAAATAATATAAATAAGAACTCCTTGGTCTTTTTGCTCATTCCATTATGCAAGGCGGTCAGATGTCTGGAGCTGTGAGCTTTATGAGTTCTAGAAAGTACGTAGAGTCTTATACTAGGGGTCTACTATCACCTCTGAAAGTTCTATTGCAGTTGTGGAAGTGGGACGTCGCTCTACCTTGCATATAGCCCCATCTCACTTTAACAAGAGCAACGGCTTTGCTTTAAGAATCAGTGGTAGGCCCCCTGGTGTGCTTTGCATGTCGTTATAATACAATTTATGTGCACAGGAGAGTTCACAGGAAACAAAATAATATTATGCAATTTGTTTCAGAATTTAGTTGTTACTATTGTCGTTTTATTTTGATACAATATTCGATGTTAATTATTATTTCGGTTCGTTATACTGATTAATATATAACAATAACAGACGCAGATTAACACAGACAGTTATAATTACAGCCAAAATTTGTCACCTGTTCGAACAATCATGAACGGTCTAACGATTCCATTTATAATTAACAATTTAATTATAGCAAACAGCAAAAGTTAATTAACGGAAGATTTGATTAACTCCAGCTAATTAGTGAGTGACAAATTATAGTGATTTCGGTAACACGTTTAACCCTGCTCACGCTCGGCCGATGTCACTTCTGTGTGACATGTTACACAATGGAATGTTTCGTTGTGACATTTTGCGTTTGCTATTTAAATATAGGTAAGTCGTCAAAGTTATTTACGTGTCATGATTTGTGTATATCGCAAAGTTGGAATTAATATTGTTTCCCAGCAGAACTCTTTGTCTGCACTTGAACACTATTAGGAAAAACAAATTGAAAACGCAGTAACTGCATAATTTAACAAAACAAACTTTTGTATATTTAACAATAAACGATATTACGTATAATGATGCAAAGGTTATATGTATATGGCTATTTATCTAACTTGCAGAACCGCGATAGCAATATTCCAGTAAAAATAAACTTGCAGGAGAAAAAAGTAAAATATTTTGAATGGAATGAACGAAATGAATGAAATGAACGATTTAAACGATTTGAACGAAATGAACGAAATGAACGAAATGAACGAAATGAACGAAATGAACGAAATGAACGAAATGAACGAAATGAACGAAATGAACGAAATGAACGAAATGAACGAAATGAACGAAATGAACGAAATGAACGAAATGAACGAAATGAACGAAATGAACGAAATGAACGAAATGAACGAAATGAACGAAATGAACGAAATGAACGAAATGAACGAAATGAACGAAATGAACGAAATGAACGAAATTAACGAAATGAACGAAATGAACGAAATGAACGAAATGAACGAAATGAACGAAATGAACGAAATGAACGAAATGAACGAAATGAACGAAATGAACGAAATGAACGAAATGAACGAAATGAACGAAATGAACGAAATGAACGAAATGAACGAAATGAACGAAATGAACGAAATGAACGAAATGAACGAAATGAACGAAATGAACGAAATGAACGAAATGAACGAAATGAACGAAATGAACGAAATTTGAACGATTTGAACGATTTGAACGAAATGAACGATTTGAACGATTTGAACGAAATGAACGATTTGAACGATTTGAACGAAATGAACGATTTGAACGATTTGAACGAAATGAACGATTTGAACGAAATGAACGAAATGAACGAAATGAACGAAATGAACGAAATGAACGAAATGAACGAAATGAACGATTTGAACGATTTGAACGAAATGAACGAAATGAACGAAATGAACGAAATTAACGAAATGAACGATTTGAACGATTTGAACGATTTGAACGACTTGAACGATTTGAACGATTTGAACCATTTGAACGAATTGAACGATTTAAACGAAATGAACGATTTGAACGATTTGAACGATTTGAACGATTTGAACGATTTGAACGATTTGAACGAAATGAACGAAATGAACGAAATGAACGAAATGAACGAAATGAACGAAATGAACGAAATGAACGAAATTAACGAAATGAACGAAATGAACGAAATGAACGAAATGAACGAAATGAACGAAATGAACGAAATGAACGAAATGAACGAAATGAACGAAATGAACGAAATGAACGAAATGAACGAAATGAACGAAATGAACGAAATGAACGAAATGAACGAAATGAACGAAATGAACGAAATGAACGAAATGAACGAAATGAACGAAATGAACGAAATGAACGAAATGAACGAAATGAACGAAATGAACGAAATGAACGAAATGAACGAAATGAACGAAATGAACGAAATGAACGAAATGAACGAAATGAACGAAATGAACGAAATGAACGAAATGAACGAAATGAACGAAATTTGAACGATTTGAACGATTTGAACGATTTGAACGATTTGAACGATTTGAACGATTTGAACGAAATGAACGATTTGAACGATTTGAACGATTTGAACGATTTGAACGATTTGAACGAAATGAACGAAATGAACGAAATGAACGAAATGAACGAAATGAACGAAATGAACGAAATGAACGAAATGAACGAAATGAACGAAATGAACGAAATGAACGAAATGAACGAAATGAACGAAATGAACGAAATGAACGAAATGAACGAAATGAACGAAATGAACGAAATGAACGAAATGAACGAAATGAACGAAATGAACGAAATGAACGAAATGAACGAAATGAACGAAATGAACGAAATGAACGAAGTGAACGAAATGAACGAAATGAACGAAATGAACGAAATGAACGAAATGAACGAAATGAACGAAATGAACGAAATGAACGAAATGAACGAAATGAACGAAATGAACGAAATGAACGAAATGAACGAAATTTGAACGATTTGAACGATTTGAACGATTTGAACGATTTGAACGATTTGAACGATTTGAACGATTTGAACGATTTGAACGATTTGAACGATTTGAACGATTTGAACGATTTGAACGATTTGAACGATTTGAACGATTGGAACGAAATGAACGATTTGAACGAAATGAACGATTTGAACGATTTGAACGAAATGAACGATTTGAACGATTTGAACGATTTGAACGATTTGAACGAAATGAACGAAATGAACGAAATGAACGAAATGAACGAAATGAACGAAATGAACGAAATTTGAACGATTTGAACGATTTGAACGATTTGAACGATTTGAACGATTTGAACGATTTGAACGATTTGAACGATTTGAACGATTTGAACGATTTGAACGATTTTAACGATTTGAACGATTTGAAAGATTTGAACGATTTGAACGATTTGAACGATTTGAACGATTTGAACGATTTGAACAAAATGAACGAAATTTGAACGATTTGAACGATTTGAACGATTTGAACGACTTGAACGACTTGAACGATTTGAACGATTTGAACGATTTGAACGATTTGAACGATTTGAACGATTTGAACGATTTGAACGATTTGAACGATTTGAACGATTTGAACGATTTGAACGATTTGAACGATTTGAACGATTTGAACGATTTGAACGATTTGAACGATTTGAACGATTTGAACGATTTGAACGATTTGAACGATTTGAACGATTTGAACGATTTGAACGATTTGAACGATTTGAACGATTTGAACGATTTGAACGATTTGAACGATTTGAACGATTTGAACGATTTGAACGATTTGAACGATTTGAACGATTTGAACGATTTGAACGATTTGAACGATTTGAACGATTTGAACGATTTGAACGATTTGAACGATTTGAACGATTTGAACGATTTGAACGATTTGAACGATTTGAACGATTTGAACGATTTGAACGATTTGAACGATTTGAACGATTTGAACGATTTGAACGATTTGAACGATTTGAACGATTTGAACGATTTGAACGATTTGAACGATTTGAACGATTTGAACGATTTGAACGATTTGAACGATTTGAACGATTTGAACGATTTGAACGATTTGAACGATTTGAACGATTTGAACGATTTGAACGATTTGAACGATTTGAACGATTTGAACGATTTGAACGATTTGAACGATTTGAACGATTTGAACGATTTGAACGATTTGAACGATTTGAACGATTTGAACGATTTGAACGATTTGAACGATTTGAACGATTTGAACGATTTGAACGATTTGAACGATTTGAACGATTTGAACGATTTGAACGATTTGAACGATTTGAACGATTTGAACGATTTGAACGATTTGAACGATTTGAACGATTTGAACGATTTGAACGATTTGAACGATTTGAACGATTTGAACGATTTGAACGATTTGAACGATTTGAACGATTTGAACGATTTGAACGATTTGAACGATTTGAACGATTTGAACGATTTGAACGATTTGAACGATTTGAACGATTTGAACGATTTGAACGATTTGAACGATTTGAACGATTTGAACGATTTGAACGATTTGAACGATTTGAACGATTTGAACGATTTGAACGATTTGAACGATTTGAACGATTTGAACGATTTGAACGATTTGAACGATTTGAACGATTTGAACGATTTGAACGATTTGAACGATTTGAACGATTTGAACGATTTGAACGATTTGAACGATTTGAACGATTTGAACGATTTGAACGATTTGAACGAATTTGAACGATTTGAACGATTTGAACGATTTGAACGATTTGAACGATTTGAACGATTTGAACGATTTGAACGATTTGAACGATTTGAACGATTTGAACGATTTGAACGATTTGAACGATTTGAACGATTTGAACGATTTGAACGATTTGAACGATTTGAACGATTTGAACGATTTGAACGATTTGAACGATTTGAACGATTTGAACGATTTGAACGATTTGAACGATTTGAACGATTTGAACGATTTGAACGATTTGAACGATTTGAACGATTTGAACGATTTGAACGATTTGAACGATTTGAACGATTTGAACGATTTGAACGATTTGAACGATTTGAACGATTTGAACGATTTGAACGATTTGAACGATTTGAACGATTTGAACGATTTGAACGATTTGAACGATTTGAACGATTTGAACGATTTGAACGATTTGAACGATTTGAACGATTTGAACGATTTGAACGATTTGAACGATTTGAACGATTTGAACGATTTGAACGATTTGAACGATTTGAACGATTTGAACGATTTGAACGATTTGAACGATTTGAACGATTTGAACGATTTGAACGATTTGAACGATTTGAACGATTTGAACGATTTGAACGATTTGAACGATTTGAACGATTTGAACGATTTGAACGATTTGAACGATTTTGAACTATTTTGAACGATTTTGAACGATTTTGAACGATTTGAACGATTTGAACGATTTGAACGATTTGAACGATTTGAACGATTTGAACGATTTGAACGATTTGAACGATTTGAACGATTTGAACGATTTGAACGATTTGAACGATTTGAACGATTTGAACGAAATTTGAACGATTTGAACGATTTGAACGATTTGAATGATTTGAACGATTTGAACGAAATGGACGATTTGAAAGATTTGAACGAAATGAACGAAATGAACGAAATTAACGAAAGTAACGAAATTAACGAAATGAGTGACATGATTGAAATTAACGAAATGAATGAATTGAACGAAATGAATGAAACCGATAAAATAAGTGACATGAATGAAACAAATGAAATGATTAAATGAATGAAATGAACGACATGAACAAAATGAATAAATTAAACGAAATTAACGAATTGAATGAAATGAACAAAAAAAAACAACATGAAATATTATAATAATACTATAATATCCAGATTGATCACTTTGGCTGTAACATTTGTATTACTTTGCCCAAAAGGTGATAGGCCATATGTATAGTGCCCGGTCAATTTGATTATTTGAATAATTATTATCAAAGTGCACTCTCATATTGGGCATTTTTCATAGTGCCCGGGCATTATGCATACTGCTCAATTTATCACTTGGTCCATAACATATAGATTGATTATTGTGGGCGAAGCCGTGAGAAGAAAGCTAGTTTATCTATAATACGCAATATAAGTATGTTTATCGGCTGCCTAGTACTCATAACACAAGTAACTATCGTATACTTGAATTTATGGATTATTTAATTTATTATGTAGAGTGTGAATTCTCGAAGCCTCAGTTCTCATTAGAGAAGTACAAGCTGCACAATAGTGTTCAAGCCTCGTGTGTTTTGTAAATTAAGAAACAATGTATGCGCGGCGCCCGGCGGCCCGCACTGAGGCAGATGCACGGTCACATGCGATAGTGACTGGGGAATTAATTGCTTTAGTGTATTAAACGTCTGGATTAAATAAGAGAAAATGTCTTTGTTGAGTAGATAGATGTAAATGTAACATACATACTTAGTATGAACGAAACCCGTAAGGCTTGTTTGTTGAAATTATTACCTTCTTCATAAAAAATTACTTTGAAATTTGGAGTCCCACCGATGAGCAAACGTCTACCCCTCACTGATCTTCAAAAAAACTAACAAAACCGTTCTGACCATATATTCGTATTTAATATAAATTAAGACCAATTAGCTTCACGATTATATTTTTTCTACTTTTCCAACGAACTTCAATTAGAAAGACTTCACAAAAATTCAGTCAGCACAAAAAAAAGAACACCAAAGACATTACACATCCAAGTAAAAACCGTCGCACCAGCACAGTGGGTCAGACCAGGCACTCGCAATACAGGAGAGAATTAGTGAAATTAATGAGCTTTGTTCTAGCCAGCCAGTGTTGCACGCTGCGAACTGGTTAATTACCCCCCCCCCCCCCCTTCGCCAACCCAACTAACGGTATTGCCAGTGGAATTACTGCTGAATAAAAACTGCAAAGTGATTTTGGTAACTTGCAGTTCCTTGAATGTGACAGGTATTGGTTTAGTTTTAATTTACAACTACAATAATGTCTAGCACAGCTGGTACAACATATACCTAAGTCAGTAATGAAAAACTGTAGACTGCAAGTGTGCAAGCGAGATGCCGTTCTACACTGTATAGTACGCTGTCTCGCTTCCACTATAACAACAGTCCTGCCAATACGAGTTAAATAAACGCTGTTCTAGCTAAGTACATGCACTTTACGCTGAACTAGTCTAAACTTTGACGCATAACGCTGGTCGAATTCGCCCAATTATAAAATGAACATAGAATCTTAACGTTATTTAGAAAATACCCTGTTTGTAAGCTACTCGTATATCTATGAATAGGTATATATGGTGTGGATCCTAAGAAAACACTTGCCTACTAATGGCAACTACACAAATGGTTTATCTGTTTAATTAGTGCTAAATATACAAAAACTATAGTAATGTTGACTTTGGAGGTGATTTCGGTGTGAAATGTTCTTCCTGCAATGTTTTTCCGTATTTTACAATGTTAAGTATATATCTACTACCCTATACCTGAATCTACAGCCTTAATTGTCCCACTGCTGGGTATCGTAAAGTTTTTTACGTTATTCTACTCTCTGGCTATGTGCCAATCTTATTAAGATCCATCCTTAAACTTGTGTAATGTCGTACTGAGAGTACTTTAAACTAGTTTAATTGATAGGTTTCTATTCAAAATTATAAACTACTGTTATTCAGAACTATTTACTACTTAACCGTAATTGATACTTGAAAATAGATAACAAATAATTTACTAATTACTACGAGTTTACACTAAAAATTACACCGAATTTTAACGACTAAATTACAAAGCAAAAATTTTGGTATTTTGTAACTACAATGGCGGTCAAGCGTAATATAATAAATCAAGAGCACAAACGTCACTGTATGCAAAACACACCGCTTTCCAAGTAAAGTAAAAAGACTGTAAGGCCTTTTACACATGAGGCAACAGAACCCTCTAGACCAGACAACTGGATTTTCCAACGACGCGCAGTACCTGAACCTCCATGAGTTTTTATGGCGATAGTAACTTGGACACTAGTTATCAGTTATCAGAGACCTGAACAAATATCTAAGAGTTATTGGTCACCACGCTAATGACCATGTGTGACGTGCCGTGTTTTTAAGCTTCGCAGAGAACAAGCATTTGTTTAAAGGATACCAATACGAGAACAAGGCTGGTGTCAGCTGGCTGAACGGGAGAACCGTGCGCGGCGGCATCATCATCATCTTCCTGCTCTTATCCCATTTTACTTGGGGTCAGTGCAACACGCTTTTTTCCGTTCTACCCTTATCAGACGTCACAGTATCATTTACTCCTTTTTTATTCATATCATTCTTTATATAATCCATATACGAGAAAACGATAACATGCAACGCGGAATGCGGTGATTCCACATTGCTGTGCACTGGTGTATAACCAGCCTAAATCCTTTCAGGAGTTGTATAAAAAAACTGTAATAACAAAACAAAATTATCTGTCTGTACGTGTGGGTGTCGCACATTTTTCCTCATCTGAATCTCTTAGCTCGCTCCCGACGCTAACTTGGTTGTGAATTCATTTATAAAAAGGCCACACATAACCGGATTACTGCTTTGTCTGCGTGGCTAACTTAACTTGTTGGTTTTGTTTTAACCACTACTAAGCGCTTTTAAAACGCAGTCATACTTTGTATGTGAATATTAGCCGACTTGTTTATAGAGGCTAGTAAAATCAGATGACTTGTGCATTAAAAAGCAATTCAAAAGTCCGGCTAAAAATTAGACCAATGAAAGTTATCCAATATGATTTGAAGGCACGGGTAGCCGAGTGGTATAGGTCACCTCGCCAAAAACCACTGTACGCGACGTGTCTGTTGGATCCCCGAGTGTGACAACAATTTGTGCGATCTACAAATTGTTCTGAGTCTGGGTGGCTTTGTGCATGTGAATTGAATATCTGCGAAACCCCCCGCGATACAAGGATTAAAGTCCTTAGTGCGGGAGTCGGTATTAAAAAAATCCTTTACATGGTAAATGTAACATTCTATCTCAAACACTAAAACGTTATTATATTTGGGCAACGTACGGGTTGAACTTATAACCGTATTTTAGGTACTTCTAAACGTTTATACGCGAACTACTGAACAAACACCGGTCGCGGCGGTCCGAAACTAGTTCAGCAAACAAAAACAATGTTTAATAATGATTAGAAACTAAATATAGTGGCTCGTAAAGTTCCCTGAGGTTACCAACTCGGTATTTTCTATGTAAGTACACAAGATTTGGACTTCTAATCCAAGCAGGTACTACATGATTATTTGTAAGTGTTTTCTGTATGATTTAATGTAATAAATGCGAAAGTAATTCTATCTCTCTCTTTGTTTCGTTTTGATAGTTAACTTACTAAAACCATTTTGATAAACTATCGGTTAATGACGTTGTTCAATTGAAGCATTGATCCACGGAGGTGAGGCTTAGAGGAAATACACCTGTATAGTCTCTTACTCTATTTGTGCAATAAAAATTCAACTTTATAAAATGAGAAAAACTTAATCTCTTAGTCTGTGCAATAAACATGGTATTTAAATTTTGTATTATTCTTTTTAAAACGACTCAAAATAACGAGAAATAGCACATCATTAAAGTTAAAGTTAATACAACAAGAACACAGCTAACTTCCTAACTCGCTGTTTAAACTATGCAGATTATATTAACTGTTAGTAACGCACAACTTAACATGCTGGAAACTAGAGTTTTAAGTTCGCTTTATAATGAGGATAAAATTACGTCCGCGCCGGGTACGTGTTATCTATGTTCATAACAATTAAAACTATTTTCTTAAGGTAAATAGAGACAAGTAGAGAAGAAAACTTGTTTATTCTTAGTAAAACTGGCTATGAGTATACTTATACTTACTTATACGCGATACGTATACTTGAGTAACGAAAAGTTTTCCTTTAAAATAGCAGAGAACGCAGTGCTAAGTAAGTTACAAAATTAGGTAAAAAACTAATACTAACTAAACTATCGTTTGTACTTGAGATGCTCAAATAGAACGGTTGCCATTGTGAAAGCTAAAGAATAAAAATCCTGAAAAATCCTTAAAATCTCATATAACAGGTACTCTACTAATACATATTATAGTTGAAACATTAATTAAAACTTTACAAGAACTTAAAACAACATTACTTCATACTTCACAATTTCAACAAGAATCTTCATAATTAAATAAAATTTATGATATTACAAAAAGCGTCGAGTTTCTATGATACAAGCCGGCACACCTCGCCTCCGAAACAAATCGTAGAACAAAACCGCTATGGAGACGTCACTCCGCAGAAGCTTAAACATTTTAATTCCAACGTTTTTAGGGTTCCGTACCCAAAGGGTAAAACGGAACCCTTTTTTTTCTTTTTTGGTGTCCGGGGTGAAACTCTAATGACTTCAACCCACGCCGAGGGCACGGCATGGGGATATGTCGAACTCGCACCGATCAAAAACACCCCGGGCCAATTCCTTTGCCAAAGCCATAGTCGCGGGGTCGCTTGCGCATGCTCTGCGCGGCTCTGGTAAAAACGGAACCCTATTACTAAGCCTCCGCTGTCTGTCTGTCTCCAGGCTGTATCTCATAAACCGTAATAGCTAGAAAGCTGAAATTTTCACAAATGTTGTATTTTCTTTGCCGCTATAACAACAAATACTAAAATTTAAATAAAATGAAAGGGAGGTCTAACAACAATAAACGTGTTTTTTCGTATTTTTTTGATCAACAAAACAGTAACAGGTAGACGTTTAAAATTTTCGCTGTGTATTGATGATAGTACGGAACCCTTCGTGCGCGAGTCCGACTCGCATTTGGTTTTTTTTTACTCCACTAATGCAAAGTAAGGACATACGAAGGTTTATTTGGATTACATTTTATTTCGAGAAGTTTTATTTTCGTTTCAGCTGCTGGTAAACGTTGGATTTGCATTTTTAAATATGTTTTGTTGAATTGTTCTGATTAAACAATTTGCTGTTGGACTATTTTTGTTTTGTCTTGTTTTATTAATTGTCTGTTGTCTGGTTGTGACTTTTATGCGCTGGAAAGTTAATATTTTATTTATTTTCTCTTTTGTATGTAACTTAGGTCCATTTATAAAATTCCTTACCTATAAATAAACATTTGTTCTTATTTTCCGCGAAAATCGAAAAACACTTAGGCAAAGCCGCGTCCAAAAGCTAGTATCTGAGGGTCTAGTAATTTTTTTAATGACGTACATAATCCATGTCCAAAATCATAAAAATAATGATAACAGTAAACAGTAAAACATTTCGCAATCAACGGCTAAACAGACGAAGGCACAAGCCAGAATATTAAGTTTCTCGAAATAAGCAATTTTCAATGGTCCTAATAAATCCTGGTAATCTCATTGTATCTCCCAGACACTCAGGACTAGATCCAAATTTTATTATCTGTACATTACCCGAAGGATGAACTAACTAGTAAAAAACATTTTCTGTCTGTCTGTTTGTTTGGAACTTTGTGCTGGATTGTTTGAAACTGTAACCGAGTGGTAGTGTTTTGTGTTTTGTTGCCATGCGAGTTTATCTCGATATTTTCTATACTTAAAAGGATTTACTGTTCCATAAGTAGTATAGTGTTAATATTGAACGAAATTTGAACTATTTGAACAATTTGAATGAAATGAACAAAAAAAACGAAGTGAACAAAATGAATGGAGTGAACGAAATGAACGAAATGAACGATTTGAACGATTTGAACGATTTGAACGATTTGAACGATTTGAACGATTTGAACGATTTGAACGATTTGAACGATTTGAACGATTTGAACGATTTGAACGATTTGAACGATTTGAACGATTTGAACGATTTGAACGATTTGAACGATTTGAACGATTTGAACGATTTGAACGATTTGAACGATTTGAACGATTTGAACGATTTGAACGATTTGAACGATTTGAACGATTTGAACGATTTGAACGATTTGAACGATTTGAACGATTTGAACGATTTGAACGATTTGAACGATTTGAACGATTTGAACGATTTGAACGATTTGAACGATTTGAACGATTTGAACGATTTGAACGATTTGAACGATTTGAACGATTTGAACGATTTGAACGATTTGAACGATTTGAACGATTTGAACGATTTGAACGATTTGAACGATTTGAACGATTTGAACGATTTGAACGATTTGAACGATTTGAACGATTTGAACGATTTGAACGATTTGAACGAAATGAACGAAATTTGAACGATTTGAACGATTTGAACGATTTGAACGATTTGAACGATTTGAACGATTTAAACGATTTGAACGATTTGAACGATTTGAACGAAATGAACGAAATGAACGAAATGAACGAAATGAACGAAATGAACGAAATGAACGAAATGAACGAAATGAACGAAATGAACGAAATGAACGAAATGAACGAAATGAACGAAATGAACGAAATGAACGAAATGAACGAAATGAACGAAATGAACGAAATGAACGAAATGAACGAAATGAACGAAATGAACGAAATGAACGAAATGAACGAAATGAACGAAATGAACGAAATGAACGAAATGAACGAAATGAACGAAATGAACGAAATGAACGAAATGAACGAAATGAACGAAATGAACGAAATGAACGAAATGAACGAAATGAACGAAATGAACGAAATGAACGAAATGAACGAAATGAACGAAATGAACGAAATGAACGAAATGAACGAAATGAACGAAATGAACGAAATGAACGAAATGAACGAAATGAACGAAATGAACGAAATGAACGAAATGAACGAAATGAACGAAATGAACGAAATGAACGAAATGAACGAAATGAACGAAATGAACGAAATGAACGGAATGAACGAAATGAACGAAATGAACGAAATGAACGAAATGAACGAAATGAACGAAATAAACGAAATAAACGAAATAAACGAAATGAACGAAATGAACGAAATGAACGAAATGAACGAAATGAACGAAATGAACAAAATGAACGAAATTAACGATTTGAACGAAATTTGAACTATTTGAACAATTTGAATGAAATGAACAAAAAAAAACGAAGTGAACAAAATGAATGGAGTGAACGAAAATGAACGATTTGAACGATTTGAACGATTTGAACGATTTGAACGATTTGAACGATTTGAACGATTTGAACGATTTGAACGATTTGAACGATTTGAACGATTTGAACGATTTGAACGATTTGAACGATTTGAACGATTTGAACGATTTGAACGATTTGAACGATTTGAACGATTTGAACGATTTGAACGATTTGAACGATTTGAACGATTTGAACGATTTGAACGATTTGAACGATTTGAACGATTTGAACGATTTGAACGATTTGAACGATTTGAACGATTTGAACGATTTGAACGATTTGAACGATTTGAACGATTTGAACGATTTGAACGATTTGAACGATTTGAACGATTTGAACGATTTGACAGATTTGAACGATTTGAACGATTTGAACGATTTGAACGATTTGAACGATTTGAACGATTTGAACGATTTGAACGATTTGAACGATTTGAACGATATGAACGATTTGAACGATTTGAACGATTTAAACGAAATGAACGATTTCAACGAAATGAATGAAATGAACGAAATTTGAACGATTTGAACGACTTGAACGATTTGAACGATTTGAACGATTTGAACGATTTGAACGATTTGAACGATTTGAACGATTTGAACGATTTGAACGATTTGAACGATTTGAATGAAATGAACGAAATGAACGAAGTGAACGAAATTTGAACTATTTGAACGATTTGAACGAAATGAACGAAATGAACGAAATGAACGAAATGAACGAAATGAACGAAATGAACGAAATGAACGAAATGAACGAAATGAACGAAACGAACGAAATGAACAAAATGAACGAAATGAACGAAATGAACGAAATGAACGAAATGAACGAAATGAACGAAATGAACGAAATGAACGAAATGAACGAAATGAACGAAATGAACGAAATGAACGAAATGAACGAAATGAACGAAATGAACGAAATGAACGAAATGAACGAAATGAACGAAATGAACGAAATGAACGAAATGAACGAAA
Organism: Chrysodeixis includens; assembly: GCA_941860345.1. Lineage (NCBI taxonomy): Eukaryota > Metazoa > Arthropoda > Insecta > Lepidoptera > Noctuidae > Chrysodeixis > Chrysodeixis includens. The sequence continues at coordinate 9,316,598 of OW796105.1, forward strand.
TGAACGAAATTTGAACGAAATTTGAACGATTTGAACGATTTGAACGATTTGAACGATTTGAACGATTTGAACGATTTGAACGATTTGAACGATTTGAACGATTTGAACGATTTGAACGATTTGAACGATTTGAACGATTTGAACGATTTGAACGAAATGAACGATTTGAATGATTTGAACGATTTGAACGAAATGAACGAAATGAACGAAATGAACGAAATGAACGAAATGAACGAAATGAACGAAATGAACGAAATGAATGAAATGAACGAAATGAACGAAATGAACGAAATGAACGAAATGAACGAAATGAACGAAATGAACGAAATGAACGAAATGAACGAAATGAACGAAATGAACGAAATGAACGAAATGAACGAAATGAACGAAATGAACGAAATGAACGAAATGAACGAAATGAACGAAATTTACGATTTGAACGAAATTTGAACTATTTGAACAATTTGAATGAAATGAACAAAAAAAAACGAAGTGAACAAAATGAATGGAGTGAACGAAATGAACGATTTGAACGATTTGAACGATTTGAACGATTTGAACGATTTGAACGATTTGAACGATTTGAACGATTTGAACGATTTGAACGATTTGAAACGATTTGAACGATTTGAACGAAATAAACGAAATTAACGAAAGTAACGAAATTAACGAAATGAGTGACATGATTGAAATTAACGAAATGAATGAATTGAACGAAATGAATGAAACCGATAAAATAAGTGACATGAATGAAACAAATGAAATGTTTAAATGAATGAAATGAACGACATGAACGAAATGAATAAATTAAACGAAATTAACGAATTGAATGAAATGAACAAAAAAAAACAACATGAATAATATTATAATAATACTATAATATCCAGATTGATCACTTTGGCTGTAACATTTGTATTAGTTTGCCCAAAAGGTGATAGGCCATATGTAGTGCCCGGTCAATTTGATTATTTGAATAATTATTATTAAAGTGCACTCTCATATTGGGCATTTTTCATAGTGCCCGGGCATTATGTATACTGCTCAATTTATCACTTGGTCCATAACATATAGATTGATTATACGTGGGCGAAGCCGCGAGAAGAAAGCTAGTTTATCTATAATACGCAATATAAGTTTATCATCGGCTGCCTAGTACTCAATAACACAAGTAACTATCGTATACTTGAATTTTATAGAGTATTTAATTTATTATGTAGAGTTGGAATCCTCGAAGCCTCAGTTCTCATTATAGAAGTACAAGCTGCACAATAGTGTACAAGTCTCGTGTGTTTTGTAAATTAAGAAACAATGTATGCGCGGCGCCCGGCGGCCCGCACTGAGGCAGATGCAGGGTCACATGCGATAGTGACTGGAGAATTAATTGCTTTAGTGTATTAAGTATCTGGATTAAATAACAGAAAATGTCTTTGTTGAGTAGAGTTGTAACGGGATAGTATGAACGAAACGCATAATGGTTTTTTTACAAATGACTTCTAAAATACCCTTTGTAAATAACATATTTCGTGCCCTACCGTTGGGCAAACGTCTAACCCGCTGACTGGTTGCTGATTGCAACTATGTAGTATATTTTAAGAACCTCTGTACCACATTTATGGCGAATAAATATCTTATCTTATCTGTTTTTAATCTTATTACAAACAAACATAAATCGAATTAATATAAATTACTAGCTGCTGCCCGCGACTTCGTCTGCGTGGTATTCAAGATGTGTAGTGCTGTACAAAAAGTAAAGCTAAATAATGTTTACTGCCAGCTCCCTAATCCTGTTTCGTTCCAAACTACCTAATTTCTTAACTTCCTAATCCCAACCTCTAGTCTTACAAACATATTTGACTGTTAGTTAACACTGCTAGTTTTTTGCTGTGGCCACTATCTTGCACTGATTTGACAATTTGGATTGAATGACTTGAGAATGGGCGATGGCAAAGAAGTGTGCTGGTCTCTTACTGGCTAAACCGCCGGAGTGCTTCACCGTATCCTATTGTCGGGGGCCACGGGAACGCTTTCGCAATCTACCGCAAGACCCGACAGGAGAGCTCTTTTTAACGGGAGCTTCTTCATTAATGTGAAGCCAGCTTTTGCCAGCCCTTATTAAGAGGCGCGTGGAAGCACCATGCATTCCGTCTTTGCCTTTATCCAGTAAAGTAGACTGCCCCGAGACTGCTGCCGTAGGCTATTTATGGTGGTTGGAGGAGGGCAAATAAGGCCCTTCCTCGTCCTATCCCTTGCTCGTCGAACATGGATCAGGTGGTCAGATGAAGCCTGCCGTGCTTTTTCCACTTTTCTTTGAGCGTCATCACTTCTTCGCAGAACTTGGTGACGGCGCACTAACTAAGCGCGAACACTTTGGCCACTCTAGGCGGTGTGACATCGACGTTACGAAGATGTCGCATTCGCACTGGATGTGTCTGTATATCCAAATTTGCCAAATTTTGTTTGCCTACCTATTTGGGTTCTGAGACGGTTGAATGCTTTCCGAATAAGCCACTGCAAGGTGGGCCAGTAGGCCGGGCGGCAGATGTTCCTGAGGTAGGACATAAGTAGTAGGTGGTAGTTGTCGATCTGCCCAGATCTTGCACCGAGCTCGAGTTGGAGTTGCAATAGTAGTCAGTGTATATCGGAAGAAGCTCTTTTGGCTCTTAAGTCTACACGATTTAAGTCTCTTCTAACGTCAGGTAGAGCAATGCCAACCAGGAGGAGAACTTATTGTGCGGGGTTGGTCCTTAACAGCCAGATATTATTCGACACGTTAGCACTGTGCGCTGTGGTGCGGAGAACAGCAGGCGCTGCTCCTCATTCATCTTCTATTTCCTTTTCTTTCTACCTTTGACAGATGTTTTTTTTTTAATCATGTCTTAGTGCTTACTTACATGATTATCAAAATTCCAAGTTTCTAATTCTAGTAGTTTGAGCTGACCCGACTGAGCCTGTTAATGTTACGTACACATACAAAACAATCGTGGGAGTACGCGTGCGGGGCATACTCGTTCTCGAGATTTAATAGACATGAATGCTCGAATATCAACACACTTTCACTTATGCAACTACCCTATACCATCGCAATTGGTGCACAATTTTGTAGTGTATAGGTACTATCAAATCTTCAAAACCACGTGTCACACCCAACAAAATTGCAGTCAACAACTAAGTAGTTAATTAAGTATAGTAAATCATTTACCGTCCACACAATTTTTTGTTTTGGTGTAGTTGGTTTTCTTTCATTTCATATCCACAGCTCCTCCTAAATTGGATAAGACTGTCCTAGCTTAAACAGTAAGTATCATATACCAGATACCATATAAAAGTATTTTAAAGAACAATTTTAGGTATGCTAAAAAAATCGCTTCTTACAATACTCTTGCACTACCAAAATCAATAGAAGAAAAAAAAATTATGCTTGACTGAGATTCGATTCATACTCAAAAATTATTAAAAAATAAATTTAAAAAATGTGTGTCGAAATGAAATTTGAACTTAGAATAAAAAAATGCGAAGCTCGTACTTCCCTGAGCCCGCTATTTCAATTTCTATATTGTAAGCCAAATAGCATGTTAATATTAATGTCAAAACATAAAACCATAGCAACAATATTTTGGTCGCTATGGTGACATTTTCAGTTACACCAGATACGTGTTCTTTAAAAATAAAGGTTTATTGCTAAGACCCCATGGTTAATAACCTGATAATAAATAGCCTATATGTTGTCTAGACCTGTCCTTAATCTTCATGCAAAATTTGAATACTTATGTATATTAAGTAGTTTGTTTCGATTAGCCGGTAATTGTTATAAAATTCGTGATTGCTCACCCTCCATATCAAATAGCGCAATAATATGTAGAATTTATGTTGTACAACCTCTAGTCAATATATTCTGAAAATTTGAAATGAAATGAAATGAAAATGAAATCTGTACATTATTTTTTTGGGATTATCCCGGACATATATTTACGGATAGTTTAACAATTTTATGACAATAGTTCTTTAAACAGGTAACCGTCACAAAACGATGGGCAGAAAAGCTTAGTATTCACGTAAACAGCTTTAATTTTCATCGACTTAGCTTCAAAACAGTCGGGAGTTTCATAGAAACGTACCTTCCCCTTTTCACCCCGTTAAGGCAGAATTTTCAAAAATCCTTATTGCGTCATTCTTAACTTCTATCTAAATAGCCAAATATTATTTTTAATCGAATTAGCTTCAAAACTGACGGAGTTTTATACAAACTTACCCACCCCTTTTTACCCCCTTAAAGAGCAAAATTCCAAAAAAAAGATAGCTTAAATGTTAGCGAGGACTAATAGCTACATAATAAAAAAAGTTTCATCAAAATCCGTCCAGTAGTTTTTGCGTGAAACGCGGACAACAAACAGACAGACAAAATTTTTTTTTTTTCATATTTTTGGCTTCTATGGGTTGTATGAAGATCCCCCATCAAAGATTTTCTTTAATATCTTTAATGTACAGACATGAGGTTTTTATAATTTTATTATATGTATATAATAAAAAATAATAAAATACTTAGTAAGTATAACTTTTAGCTTCATGATTTTATTTATTTTCTTTCTCTCTCAACGAACTTCAATTTGCAAAACTTCGCGAAAAATATCAGTCAACACAAAAAAAGAACACCAAAGACATTACACATCTAAGTAAAAACCGTCTCATCAGCACAGTGGGTCAGACCTAGCACTCGCAATACAGGAGAGAATTAGTGAAATTAATGAGCTTTGTTCTAGCCAGCCAGTGTTGCACGCTGCGAACTGGTTAATTACCCCCCCCCCCTCCCCCCCCCCTCGCCGACTTAACTAATGGTATTACCAGCGATATTACTACTGAATAAAAAGTGCAAAGTGATTTTGGTAACTTTTGCTGTTCCTTGAATGTGACAGGTATTGGTTCAGTTTTAATTTACTAATACAATAATGTCTAGCACAGCTGTTGCAACGCATACCTTAAGTTAGTATAGAAAACTGTAGACAGCTAGTGTGCAAGCGAGATGCCGTTCTACACTGTACGTGCGCTCGTGCGCTGTCTCGCTTCCACAATAACAACAGTTCTGCCAATACGAGTTAAATAACGCTGTTCTAGCTAAGTACATGCACTTTACGCTGAACTAGTCTAAACTTTGAAGCTAACGCTGGTCCAATTCAGAAAAAAATAAAATAAACTTAGAATTTTAACGTTAGATATTTAGAAAATACCCTGTTTGTAAGCTACTCGTATATCTATGTATATAAGGTGTGCATCCTAAGAAAACACTTCCCTAGTAATGGCAACTACACAAATGGTTTATCTGTTTAATTAGTGCTAAATATACAAAAACTGTAGTAATGTTGACTTTGGAGGTGATTTCGATGTGAAAGGTTCTTTTTGCAATGTTTTTTCCGTATTTTGCACAATTAAGTATTTACCTACTAGCCTATATGCTCTTTTTAGGTATTTTCTAAGTTATTCCACTCTCTGGCTATGTGCCATTCTTATTAAGATCCATCCTTAAACTTGTGTAATATCGTACTGAGAAAATTTTAGACTGGTTTAATTTGATAGGTAAAACTATTCAAAACTATGGACTACTGTTATACAGAACTATTTACTACTTAACCGTAATTAATACTTTTAAATAGATAACAAGCAATTCATTAATTAATACGAGTGCCCATAAAAAGTTACACTGAATTTTAACGACTAAATTACAAAAATTTTGGTTTATTGTAACTACAAAGGCGGTCAAGCGTAATATAATAAATCAAGAGTACAAAAGTCACTGTATGCAAAACACACCGCTTTCCAGCTAAAGCAAAAAGACTAAAAGGCTTTTCACACATGAGGCAACAGGAGCCTCCATACCTGACAACTTGATTTTCCAACGACGTGCAGTAAGTCCTCCACGACTTCGTATGGCGGTAGTCACTTGGACGCAAGTTATCAGTTATTAGAGACCAAAATATGTTTGCAACATGCTGTGGTTTCGAGCATCGCAGAAAACAAGCATTTGTTTAAAGGAATCTACTCGAAATGAAATAAAACCTTTTGAAAAAAAAACGAGAACAAGGCTGGTGTTAGCTGGCTGAACGGGAGAACCGTGCGTGGAGACCATCATCATCTTCTTGCCTATATCCCATTTTACTCGAGATCGGCGCAACACGATTTTTCTTCCATTCTCCCCTATCAGACTTCACAGTATAATTTACTCCTTTTTCGTTCATATCATTCCTTATACAATGCATGTATGAGAAAACGATAACATGCAACGCGGAATAGACATATCGACGATTCCACATCGCTGTCTAACGATGTATAGCCAGCCTAAATCCTTTCAGGAGTTGTATAAAAAAACTGTTATAACAAAACAAAATTATCTGTCTGAACGTGTGGGTGTCGCGCATTTTTCCTCATCTGAATCTCTTAGCTCGCTCTGACGCTAACTTGGTTGTGAATTCATTTATATAAAGGCCACACATAACCGGATTACTGCTTTGTCTGCGTGGCTAACTTAACTTGTTGGTTTTGTTTTAACCACTACTAAGCGCTTTTAAAAAGTAGTCATACTTTGTAGCTGAATATTAGCCGACTTGTGTATAGAAGCAACTAAAATCGAACACAAATGAATTATTTTTTTAAAATCCTAAATAAGCTTAAATGAGATCCCACAGCTGGGCAAGGGCTTTTGCGATTTCTCACTTAAAAACTGCATGAAAATCAATTCAATAGTCCGGCTAAAAATTAAACTAATGAAAGTTTTTTATAATAACTTTCGTGAGGATGATTCATACTTAAACGTTATAACGGTTTACTCACGCGTATTTATCGGGATAGCCCGACTAGTTTCGAACCCCAGTTCGACTCGCGACCCCGCCGCCGCGTCAGCTCAAGATTAAGGACTCCGGTTGGGTCCGAAACTAGTCGGGCTATCCCGATAAATACGCGTGAGTAAACCGTTATAACGTTTAAGTATAATGAAAGTTAATAAATTATCCAATGTAATATGACGGCACGGATAGCCGAGTGGTATAGGTCACCACGCCAATTACCACTGTACGCGACGTGTCGCGGGTTCGATCCCCTCGTAGTATAAGAGTTTGTGCAATCCACAAATACTTGTTTTGAGTCTGGGTGTTTTTGTGCATGTTAATTGAATAGCTGCAAAACCCCCCGCGATACAAGGATTAAAGTCCTTAGTGCGAGAGTCGGTATTAAAAAAAATCCTTTACATGTTACATTCTATCTCAAACACTAAAATGTTATTATATTTGGGCAACATACGGGTTGAACTTATAACCGTATTTTAGGTACTTCTAAACGTTTATACGCGAACTACTGAACAAACACCGGTCGCGGCGGTCCGAAACTAGTTCAGCAAACAAAAACAATGTTTAATAATGATTAGAAACTAAATATAGTGGCTCGTAAAGTTCCCTGAGGTTACCAACTCGGTATTTTCTATGTAAGTACACAAGATTTGGACTTCTAATCCAAGCAGGTATTACAAGTGATTATTTTAAAGTGTTTTCCGTATGATTTAATGTAATAAATGCGAAAGTAATTCCGTCTCTCACTCTGTTGCGTTTTTATAGCTTACTGAATTTGATTTAACTATTGGTTAATAAGGTTTTTGAATTGAAGTATTAATCCACGAGAAAGGAGCTGAGGGTAAATATACTTGTGCAGTCTTTTTCTTTATCCTCTTACTCCATTTGTGCAACAAAAATTAAACGATCAAATCAAATCATTATTTGCATTTCATATGTTATACAGTTCCATATGTTATATAGTATAACGAGAAACACGTAATCTCTTAGTCTGTGCAATAAACATGGTAAGTATTTAAATTATGGTTTTTTTTTTCAAACGACTCGAAATAACGAGAAACAGCACATTATGAAAGTTAAAGTTAATACAACAAGAACACAGCTAACTTCCTAACTTGCTGTTTAAACTATGCAGATTATATTAACTGTTAGTGACGCACAACTTAACATGCTGGAAGCTGAAGTTTTAAGTTCGCTTTATAATGAGGATAAAATTACGTCCGCGCCGGGAACGTGTTTTCTATGTTCATAACAATTAATACTATTTTCTTAAGGAAAATAGAGGCAAGTAGAGAAGAAAACTTGTTTATTTTTAGTAAAACTGGCTATGAGTATACTTATACTTACTTATACGCGATACGTATACTTGAGTAACGAAAAGTTTTCCTTTAAAAGAGCAGAGAACGCAGCTTTGAATAACTTGCAAAATTAGGTAAAAACTAAAACTAACTAAACTATTTAGTGTCTGTACTTGAGGTGTTAAAATAGAGTGGTTGCCAAAATGAAAGCAAATGAAGAAAAAACCTTAAAACTGCTTTAAAATCTCATATTACACGTACTCTTATCTATATTATATCTAATCTTAATATAATAGTTGAAACATCAATTAAAACTTCACATGAACTTAAAACAACATTACTTCATACTTCACAATTTCAACGAGAACAAAATTTTCTTCATAATTAAATAAAATTTATGATATTACAAAAAGCGTCGAGTTTCTATGATACAAGTCGGCACACTCGCTGCGCGCGAAACAAATCGTAGAACAAAACCGCTATGGAGACGTCACTCCGCAGAAGCTTAAACATTTTAAATCCAACGTTTATAGGGTTCCGTACTCAAAGGGTAAAACGGAACCCTTTTTTTATCGACATGTCGGACTTGCACCGACCAAAAACACCCCGGGCCAATTCCTTTGCCAAAGCCATAGTCGCGGATCGCTTGCGCATGCTCTGCGCGACTCCGGCAAAAACGGAACCCCATTACTAAGTCTCCACTGTCTGTCTGTCTCCAGGCTGTATCTCATGAACCGTAATAGCTAAAAACCTGAAATTTTCACAAATGATGAACTTCCTTTGCCGCTATAATAACAAATACTAAAACTTAAAAAAAAATGAAAGGGGGTCTAACAACAATAAACGTGTTTTTTCGTATTTTTTTATCAATATTAAAACGGTAGACGTTTCAAATTTTCGCTGTGTATAGATGATAGTACGGAACCCTTCGTGCGCGAGTTCAACTCGCATTTGGTTTTTTTTTACTCTACTAATGCAAAGTAAGGACATACGAAGGTTTATTTGGATTACATTTTATTTCGAGAAGTTTTATTTTCGTTTCAGCTGCTGGTAAACGTTGGATTTGCATTTTTAAATATGTTTTGTTGAATTGTTCTGATTAAACAATTTGCTGTTGGACTATTTTTGTTTTGTCTGTTTAATTAATTGTCTGTTGTCTGGTTGTGACTTTTATGCGCTTAAAAATTAATATTTTTATCCCTTTGTTTATAACTTGAGTCCATTCATAAAATTCCTTACCTATGAATAAACATTTGTTCTTATTTTTCCGCGAAAATCGAAAAACACTTAGGCAAAGCCGCGTCCAAAAGCTAGTATCTGAGCGTCTAGTAATTGTATTAATGACGTACATAATCCATGTCCAAAATCATAAAAATAATGGTAACAGTAAACAGTAAAACATTTCGCAATCAACGGCTAAACAGACGAAAGCACAAGCCAGAATATTAAGTTTCTCGAAATAAGCAATTTTCAATGCTCCTAATAAATCCTGGTAATCTCATTGTATCTCCCAGACACTCAGGACTAGATCCAAATTTTATTATCTGTACATTACCCGAAGGATGAACTAGTAAAAAACATTTTCTGTCTGTCTGTTTGTTTGGAACTTTGTGCTGGATTGTTTGAAACTGTAACCGAGTGCTAGTGTTTTGTTTTTCGTTGTCATGCGAGTTTATCTCGATATTTTCTGTACTTAAAAGGTTTTTAAAGGATTTTTTGTTTCATAAGTAGTGTTAATACGTAAAACACTATGGTATCGCAATCTTCCGTTTAGATTAAACTTATAGAATAAACAGTATTAAGAGAAGATATTATACATAGCATGTTTATTATACTCACATAGACTATATTTACTTTACTAAATTATATACATACCTAATACTTTTTCGTTGTTCAGTAAACTTATAAATCCTGCCATTTGGATTATCCTTTACTTTTTCTGAGTACTTTTTCTCGAAGCTGTTTCAGTGTTCGTATGAAATCACTATCTTATGTTTTATTGGCCATATTTTCTCATTTCGTTTCTGAATGGAATCTCGGCTGAGATGATACTCTTATACAATATTAATATATCTCTCCTTTTCTGTTAAAAGTTTGAAAAAAGTGTTTTTGGTTCAATATTTTTTTAATAAAACGCAATGGTGTAAAACTTGTTATGAAAACTAAACTTGCTATGTTGTTATGAAATAAGCACTGCAGCTACTTTATGACAGCTATAAAAAGTTGAAAAATAAGTCGCATTTAGGTATATTTTAGGCGTGGTTGGTAAAATTCATACGCTTCCACAGAAATACCTTTTTTAAAGTTTCTTGTCGGAGATCTTATTCGGCACTTTCCAGATTAAAAATAGGCCGCTCCAAATGCTAATTAAATGAGTCAATCGTTTTATAATTAAATGAACGTATGTCCAACATTTCCAAACCAAAACCTCAAAAAGTTCTAAATAGACTGATACAAGCAAACCCACGGGCTAACCAAGTCGCTGTAAAAGTGCGAGCCAACTTTCGGGCCTTCGAATGAACGTCAAAGAAAGTCGTATTGATAGTCCTATTACTTTTTATTCCGTCGCATCGAGTAAGTATAAATAATAAGTACATCTTTGTTCCCGATAAAGTTATTCCACTTTCTGAATAATATTTTTGTTCTTAGATATAAATGTATGTGAAAGTCAATATCGTCTGTGTCATTCAAAGGTGAGAGTTCATTTAGAAAGAAATATTTATAGACTTATTCTGAGAATAAAGTAAATATAAGAAAAGCTTACGTAATGTTTATGTAACTTAATATATTTGTGCCTAAAAATATGATTTACGTAAAAGTTACGGGAATGGACCAAATAACAAAAGAATCAAATCTTTTGTTCTCAGTTGAAAACCTTCATCGATATCCTTGCTCTGATAACTTTATAAAAACAGGGTTTTTTATTTGCCATAAATTCCTTTCAGTGCTAATCTTGTGCCAGCTTGCCAAATTGTACTAAAAAAATATGTTACAGCATTTTAACAGTATAACAATAGAATTACACTACAGGCTAGGAAAAAAACAAAACACTTCAATTTAACCAAATAGAAATTCATCTTAACGTTGTGATTTGAAGTTAAATAATTACAACTTTAAACGAATACAAAATTAACTGTTACACAATACAATACGAAATACTCCAAAAAACCAAACACAATCCCCAAATAATTATCACGAAACCTATTTCCCGTACAAAGATTACAGAATAATACGTGTTACCTCAACTATAACAACCTCCAACATAAACCAGGACGTTATTCAGTTCAAAAATAACAAATAAAAAGTAAATCAGGCGAGCCAACAGAGTTGTTTATATATTTACGGGCTCCCCGGGCACACACTATGAGCTTCCAATATTTACTGAGGCATCACGTTTCCGTACCCAACTGTAATTAAACCTCCTTTTTGTAATTCCATAGAGTATTTATAGTAAGAGCTATTGTCTATGGATAGTTTGTTTGGTTGTATCAATTTTGAATTTGGAAGCTTTAAATAGGGATAAAATAGTAATATTAGCATGTAAAAGTTCCAACGAGAGAAGAATTGAACATTGATTTATAGTAGGTAGAAATATCGAAAATATTAAAATGTATACCCGTGTGGAACAAGACATGCTGCGCCGATCCTAAATAATAATGGGGATAAGGGCAGGGGAATGATGATGATGATCTGAACTGATTTAAATTTAATAGCACCAAAATTCGGGCCCAGAAATTGATAGCTCTTGTAAACCAAAGGTTGTCAACCCCTTTCTCCAGTCAGTAACTTTACACCAAAGTACATTTTGACCGAAGGCTGACAGCTCCTGGCGTATCTATATTGTTATTTTAAACCGTGACACGCAGGTGAAAGACCTCAATTACCCTATATACAGATTTTCCACTAACCCCGGCAATTTTGCTCAATAGAGCGGTGTCAGGTTAGCTTTTATCCGTCAATCAATGTGACCCAAAATACAGAGGTCGATGACCGGTATTGAAGATAAAAGCTTAAGTGTATACTTACAAAGACGAGGAATAATCGGTTACAACTAAGAAGGTTGTAAGTTTGTATGTCCTATAGTTTCTAATCTCTGCCACTATAAGATAACATAGGTTTAAAAAAAACGTTACCAAACATTAAACAATATTGCCCATAAAATCATTAAATTTTACCTAGTTTTTGGTTCTTTCATTATCAGAATTAGTCATAAGTGTCCCACTGTGAAGCCTCATTTTCTACCTAAATTTTGGATCACATAAATGACCAATTCTATTCTTTGAAAACAAGAGCTAAGGGATGAATAAGACAAGTCCGGGTTCATTGACCTCTATCCCATCTGCACTTCACTACGCGTAAATAAACCTTCTTCCTATCAAGCAAGCCTTCTTCTATTTCCCGATATATTTACATAAGAGTCTAGACGTTATTTTTAATAGGTTTTAGGCGTACAACATAGATAAGTTGAGGGAAGCGCCTGTACTCTACCTTATTACTAACCACTAACCACCGAAACCAGTGTTGCTAAAGTAACATAGTCAGTGTTAGATTGGCGACGCTCTTTCTCATCTAATAAAAAATCAAATACCTACGTAATATAAAAAAAATGTGAAATCACACAGTTTTCACATACAAGAACGAATCACCGTTCTTGTGTTGTGATAAAAAAGTGTTCGCTTCAAATATGTTAAGTTTACATATGGCAAGGTTGAGTCAAATGGGGGAATATTGCCTTGCTATGGGAGACACTAAGGGTTACATAAATTAAATTTGACCAACACCGCCTAATAGTGACATGCTTGACAGGTCTGTTGGTCTAGTGGTTAGTCACCCTGACTGCTATGCCAGAGGTCGTGGGTTCGATCCCCACCCAGAGCAAATGTTTGTGTGATGAGTACTTTGTCCTGTGTCTGGGTGTAATTTATGTATAGAATGTATGTATTTAGAAGTATATAAGTATGTTGTCAGTTGTCTAAAACTCATAATACAAGCTCTGCTTAGTTTGAGGCTAGATGGCGTTAAACACAACGCCATCTAGCCAACGCCAACGTCATCAACGACTCTAACAAGAGTCGTGGAATATTTATTTATGTCCTTAGTTTTAAAACCTCTTCCTTCCACTGTTCTATTCGATGGTTTGAAGGCTTTACTCCCCGTTGGTCCCTAGTTGTCGTGCTCTACGCAACCAATATTTGCAGCGTCGAGTTACGCTACTGTCGTGTCTTCGTAATTAAACGGTTTTTATACGAGAACTATTGTCTGTAAGTGTATTATTTGCGAGACTGTTTGCTAAGTCTAGACTGGAGAACAAATCACGGTTATTGGATATTTGTTTTAATGTCCTTTTAAAGGCTTATTTTTAATAATAGAGTGAAAATATTTTTTTATTTGTAGGATTATAGCACGGAAAATTGTGTTTCAGTTAAGTGTTCTTATGATTAGGGTAATAAAACTTCGAACAAAATAAAAATAAATTAAGGTAAAGAAATAGTTTCAGCTAGTTTTAACAGTGGTTAAACAATTTGTATAATTATACGCTCCTAAATTAAATAATAACACCTAACGACGCCTCCCAAAAACATTGTAAGTTGTTTTATAATTTTCGTCGTAAAAAACAAACTTAGACTATTAATATAAAGACTATGTAACTAATTACGTTTAAGACAACCTCTAGACCTCATTACGTCTAAATGATAGCCAGAAATTAAGCAACACCTAAACGAAAAGTGCTTGTAAAGTGAAATTAATATCGTTTGCGAAGAATGCCTGTCGAGCTTCGGAGCTCATCGACCCATATAATACTCGGCGAGGTCTTATTTGGACTTTGTCAGACGATAAACAATGTTTTTGTAAGGAAAAGTGTTCACTTTCTCCATTATTATTGCCCGTAGTGAAATCGCGGAGTTTTGTTTGCTTGAGTTCGCAACTTGTATTGTTTATTGTTGGATCTCGGATAAAGGAATACGGAGGAAATCTGGCTTTGTAGTGTCTCTGGTTTGGCTTTTACTGTGATATTTTAAAACTGTTTTGCGATCTGCACTTTTCTTTAAGTGTTGGTGTACCTACTCATAATCTATCTATCAAAGTTTTCTACCACATACTTTTATCTTATTTCTTCCTGTTCTACCCATTTCTAAAGAATTCAATTTTAACATCCTATGAGTTAAATCCTCTTATCAAAATTTTGATTCATTGAAGAGAGCTTCATTTTCCATTAATTTCTTCTACCCACTGCCTTTTTACCTTTGTCATATCAAGTAGAGAGTCAGTAGACATAGCAACACTACAAAATGCAGAACCAAAAACATTCATGTCTCTAAAAGTTTTCAGGTGCACAACACAAGTATTAGAAAGAAGTATACCTGCAAGATTTTCTCGATACTATATGGAGCAGTGGGCGGGCGCGCGGACTACCGAAGTTACGTCAAATATTCAGGGTTCCCTCACTGTTTTATTCATGGGACCATCTGTTGTCTCGCTTTGTTACCTCGTGGCATGTACGTGCATAAATTGCGTGTTAGGCCCGCGGTACGCGACTTTGCGTTTTTGTTTGCGATTTTTTTTGCGTAATTCCACTTGTTTATGGTGGATGTTAGGAGACTGCACGTTTTTGTTTTGTTTTTAAGGTTGGTGGGGTAAAAATACGTTATTTTAGCATTTACCAATGAAAATAAAAAAGTGGTTTCATTTATTTAAGATTAATAAGACCGCGATTAAAGGGTAGAGGGTATTGTCCGCTAGTCGCACGATTCCGTGGAACCGTAAAGTCCCATAATTTGCGACAAGTCGCATGCCCATACTCCGCCGACTTTTCCGTTATTTGTTTCACCTTTGATGCGGTTGCTGTCGACAGATGTACGTGAATGAAGGAACAAGGTTGCCGTGTGGTTGCCCGGTGGTTGCTGGGTTGCCCGGTGGTTGCTTTATACCCTTGTAATCTAACTGACCACACGATATCGAAGTAGATTTTTTTGCAAAGTGAGCCTGTTTAAATAAACGTTGGGTTTATTTGGAACACCGCTTTTATGCGTGAAAAAATTACCTTTTCTTAAGAAAGCTATTTCTTGATTAGTTATTCAAAAATAAAATTGGTCTATAGGTTAATCTAAGGTAAATTAGAAATCATATTAAGGTAGAAATGCATCGTTTACAGTTTAAATTTTCTAGGTTAAACGATGATTTATTCTGCTTAACATCATCATCATCTTCCTGCCCTTATCCCATTTTACTTGGGGTCGGCGCAACATGTTTTTATTCTAAACATGTTGCTAATGGATTTGGCTATGGTTTTATAGTCGGCCGCCTGCCTGACACTAACCCTTCTCTGGGAATGCGATTGTTGGTTGTTTACCCGCCACCAATCGGGTGACCCAAGGTGCTTGGTACAGTGCACTAGGTCTTAAGGTCCATTAGTCGCCTTTTACGACACCCAGTGGAGGATATGGGGTGGCGCTATTCTTTATATCCGGACACCACACGGAATTATTTATTTATTCTGCTTAACATAAAGGACATTTAAATTGAAAGGAAAAAAGCCTACCAAATCAATATCTAATATTCTTTTAGTTTTTTAATATTTACATTAAAGCAAAAACAACTGAACTATTATTTATAATGTCCGGAAAAAGTGCTATAAAAAGCGTTGCTGTCGATACGGCTTATCCCAGTAATAAATTTTCAATGTTCGCGCGTTTTTTACTTATTGGAAAAAACTAGTTTTTCAACGATGCCAATCTCTGGGAAAATATAAATACAGAAAATTGGCCTCAAATCGTTTTATAGAACAGGGTTTTTAATGTACGTGAGGTTGAGCAAGAGCAAAATTGTATCTAGTCTGTAGGTTAAAATTAGAGACAGTTTTTTTTTGTTCTAATTAGGACGAAACTTAGTTTAGGAATATTATTAACCGTGATAAATTATTTCTAAAAACGTGTCTATTTTATTTTTCACTACCATCATAAAACAATATACAACATAAAACAATCCAGTAACTATCACAATTAATTTAAACACAAATATTATTAATACGTTTGAGTATTCGGGAATAAAATAGGCAAGCATTTATAAGCCAAATATCATCATCAGCTTCCTGCCCTTATCCTATTTTACTTGGAGTCGGCGCAACACGTTTTTTTCTTCCATTGTGGGTTGAATCAGATGTCACTCTATCATTTACTCCCTTTTCACTCATATCATTCCTTTTAGAAACCATCCATCTTTTCTTTATTAAGAATCATAAGAATTCTGATAAATAATTAATGTAAAATAAATACTTCTAAACTGATTACACAATTCCCAAAATTAGCCTCTCGAAATATTTCTCACTAATTATTAAGTTTGTCAAAATGTAAATTTTGGTATAAAATATGCTTAAATTGTTACAGGGACACCTAGAGCGAGTTTAAATAAGTATTAACTCTTGACAAAATTAATTGCCTCCTATTGTTTAGTAAAATATTGCCGACGGTGGGCTGATATTAGAAATTCGTTGATGATTTTCAAAGAATTTCTGTTTATTCATGCTTAGTTAGTTAGTATCTAAAAGTTAATATTTATGTCAAAATTTAAGGAGAGTCAAATATACTAAATGATATTGATTGTTTAACTTTGACTTAAAAAAATAAAGTTTCCAAATTGAGAACTTGCATTGACAGGCCCTAAGACAATGAAATTCTATGACTTAGGTTTCGTTTTACTACATAGTTTTCCGATGGGGCAAAGATAGACATTTGTAACCTTTTTAAAGTATCTTGAAAAGTTGATGAAACTAATTCAAAGATATAGAGATATATTGAAATGCCGCGCTTTAAAATTATATGAACCAAATAATAATCTAACTCATTTTAAACCATAGTTTATATTCAGTATCAAGCAGATAACTGGCTTAAACGAGACACCTACGGATGTACGCAAAATAATTAACCCTTTCGTGCTAATGCCGGGGCAAAGGTAATCAATTGGAAATAACATCGGCCGGCAATGAGATCTCGATATAGGCTTGTAATCGACGCCTACGCTTTTTAGGGTTAACGCCGACGTGATTAAGTGATTTGCATATTACTAGGTATCTTGTTAATCGAATGATGTTGAATTAATTTGTTTGATTGAGTGTTAGTCTATCGATTGAAATGGGAAAAAGCTCGATTTCAATATCACCTATTTTAGACAACAAAGGGGATAATTCTTTTCTCTAGACATTTCGGCCGAATTGCAGTCCACGGTCGGTGTAATTCGGCCGAAACTTCGGGAGAAAAAAAATATCAAATTACATCGCGAATAAGACCCTTTTGCTGTTGTTCTTGTTGTCTAAAATATGTCTACAAGCCGCGAAAGGGTGAAAAACATGGAATATTACCGTTAGCTAAGTTGGTAGTTATTATTCTACTTTTGCAGATTTCGTATAAATACATTTTATTTTTAATTATGTATATGGAATCTATTTTTTTCTTCATTATGACTTAAAAGATTTCATTCAATGTTCAATAATAAAAAAAATCGGAGACGTAAATATACGAGAAAACCTACGTTCACGCTACGTTACACTAAATAATTGTTTTATTATATTTACCTGACACTGAAAAAAATAACTGTTTAATAGATGCATACTTGTCACATGTCAATCAAAACTATCCAAGTCCAAGTTGAAACTTAATACAAAATCGATTACTTGGCTATATCCCCTATACCCAGCTAACTTATATTACTTTCGGCGGAGTTGGCTCACTGCCTGAGCCGCGATGACCTTTACCATCAGCTTAGGTAGGCTAGAACCTACTTGTACGTAGAACCTACTTGATATGTAGATATCGATGCTATTGGTGTTGCCAAATCTTCAATTATTGAGAAGGTTTTGGGTTAAGGTGGAAAATACTTTTTCTACCTGTGCAGCTGTGATAAGTTATCTATTAGTCTAGTAGTATCAGTATCTATTTTTAGACACTATTTTAACTGTAAGAGTTCCGGGTACATTTCATCAATTATTTTATAACAATAAATGTATTAAACTATTATTTATCTAAGCATAGTGATTCCAAATTTCTTTTTTTTTGACGAGAAAATTTTATAAAGTTTGTTAAGTTCAAGTTTTTATGTTATCTTTTGACTTTTACCAAAAACTTGAACAATCCATCTAACCATCCATCCAAAACTGCACGGTATACACACACACACATACTCACTTACAGTAAAACACACGAGAACACACACAGACACAGCAAATTGAAACAAATGCCGACACACCGAGACCATTCCTTACGTCAATGTATTGAATCTCGGTACATTAGATCAGCGGCGGGCCCTCACACATCCCACTGTACTTAGGTACAGTCGGTAACATAGGTGGCTTACACAATCCAATTTACTAAGTATCAGTATTTTTCAGGGACATGTAATAATTTATGCTTAATAATGCGTTAAGTATGTTTGAACTTTTCTAGGAGTAAAACCTATTTGATTGTACACTAATTTCAAAATCTCATTGCGTTATCAGTCTTGCTGACCGTACCTAGGTGGCTACATATACAGAGCTAGATGACTACAGACAAATTGGAAAGCCGTAGTTCAGCCAACTTGTTAAACTAGTTAAGCCGCGCGGGTCGGCGCGAGCTTAGTGAGAAGTGCCGGGTGTTAAGATTATAGCAATGATTACTTGTGGCTTTTTGTAAGAGGTGGTCAGATTTTGATGCGTTTTTCTGTACCCTTTTTATGACGTTTTTATTAACGTTAGGTAGATATTTATATGTACTTGACGAGAGGTGCAAATACACTATTTTTTTTGATTATTTTATGATATCATCTATAGCAAAAATTTTGCTTGAACTGTGGTGAATCGGAAGGAAGGAAGTTAAGTCAAAGTACACTTTTAACAAAATAAAGGCGTTTAAAACAAACATGCTATAGACGGTTAGTTTATGATTTTCCGTTTACTCCTCTATAATTCACAACCAAACAGAGATAAATTTTAAAGTGTATTCTTTACACAAAGCTCTTTTCAGGCTGAAGTAAGAACCCTTGAAAGCGGGGAAAGCAAACAGCTTGTATTAAATATTCTTTTACGTCATACAAATCCGGGAGTCAATGTAATGCACATTATACATTGAAATGTATTCACGAGGTGAACGAAACCCTAAAATAATAAAAACGATTTCACGTCTGCCGGCAAACAATGGGCGAATGTTGTTTCCTAACAATATACGGAGAGGTGAAAGGTGTATAAAAATTACATTATGTTGTCGTGGCACAGAGTTATTGTTGCTGGATTTATAAACATAAGGGTTCAGGTTCACTCTTCGGAAAATGTTTATATGATTTTTTCACGTTATACTAGTTTATTTTCCTATATCATACGCATGCCGAAAGCTGATAAAACTTTGACATACAAAGTTCCGGATGTATTGTATTTGTGTGTCAATAGTAAATAAGTAACTAAGCAATAGTGAAATTTGAATTAAAAGGGTTTCGTTATGGCAACACCAACTTTTATCACCAGGTAACTAAATATACTTAAGCAAGTATTCCAACTTTGTAAGTACTCTCCTGTGAGCTCCGGTGAAAAAATTACGTAGCCTTTTTATATTTCACAAAATAAACAAAACAAAAGTAAAAAGTGTTGAGTAAAATTGACCGCAATGAGGAAAAAGAAAAAAAGAAAAAAAATATTTTTCTCTCTCCGAAAATAAAGGTTGGTTAATTTAAATAAACTTCATTCAGTTCAAATGTAGGCCAAGAACTGGCTTATAGTGCTAGTGCCATTTCCGTAGTGAAAGAGTACTGAATAATGACACTATCTAGTGCCGCAGTACTAGAACGTTTCTCCGTCTAGGGTTGTCAAATAATTTTACTCGAAATTCTGTACTTTTTGAAAAACATGGATAGTGTAAATTAATAAGTAGCTTAAAAAAAATAATTTGACTGCGGTTTATTTTAAGGTGGATAAACATGCAGTGATTAAGTAAAATACGTTAACACATTATAATGATGGCATAGTTACTGATTGTATTACACGTCAAATGAGTTGACACATTTTCCAGTTTAAAATACATACTTAAATAAAATTGACAACCCTAATTTATACAGGGGGACGATGACGTGAAAGACGTTTCAGTTCCATCGCAACTGCATGAAAACTAGAATAAAAATCAAGGTGCTTGAGACATCTACCGTTTACTATGTAATAACAAAATTCAATTCTAAGCATCCTATCCGTACATTGTTCTATCTATTTTTAAAACATTGTAGAAAATTGTTACAAACGCTTACTGAAAATTGTTTACAATAATGTTTCCCGACCGACTTCGGCCACGGCGGCTACTTAAACTATGACCAGCCAGCTACGCGGGACATATCATAGTGCATTAAGCGTGTGCGCAAATACAGGTGCACTCTCTTCCCTTACTGGCATAGCCCGATCAGGCCGAGTACCCATATTCCTTTCGAAACATGAAAGCTGTGACATTTATTAAAAACGTAAAACATTCGAAAAGTCGGCGCGCGACTGTGGATCGAACTCGAGACCAGGCAGTCCTGCGGTTATAGTTAAGTAAAACAATGGCTTTCCGCGATGTTTTCGCGCCAAGCGGCAAAAAGTTCGTATAATTAGATCCCGTCATACCAGACTGTCAACGGCGAACCACTCGTTATACAACTGTCTGCAAAACTTTACACATACTCAACAATAGTAAATTTGGTTTCGCTCGTTATATTATTCGAATTTTGTCTGTATATGAGCCAAAAGCTCAATAGTTATTAAAATTTGAAAAACACTCATTTCAGAAGTAAGATCATTCATAATATTCATATGATGACAGACACAATTTAGACAAATCGAATAAAGTATACGCATTTAAGTTTGAGAGTGATTAAACATTTTTATAACGGTCTGGAGGTGAATTTCCAGCCTTTGCGTTCTTAATAACAAACATTTAAAATATCTTTACATCTTCATATTAAAAAAGAAAGATGTTTTTTATCCTATGATTCAAAACATTAACACTTCATAAACGTATCACTAAGTATAACGTACTTAGTGACACTCTCACGTCACAAAATTAATGGCGACGTTAAAAAAGGGTTCAGTAGCTGTTTATAATCTGTGGCTACCACTTGACATGAGTGACATGACAACTGACGTTTCTAATCCACGATTCTGGCGCGAAATGAAACCAAAACCGCAATTCGGATACACGTACACTTCACGAAACAGATTCGAGTGTTAGATTTTGTCTGTGGTTTCAATTAAATCCCTGTTTGTCGCTTCCAAAGAGTTAATAACATGGAGTTACTCTCGCAGACGTTGATAACTTTTGTTGTACTTACCTACTTGTAAAATTAATTAACGTTAACAATGACTTGATAAAGTGCGTCACTGTCATTTTGTTATGAGTACTTAAACCACTCTACAGCACACTTAAGGATAGGATTTTCTTATCCGCATCCGCATCCCAGAATAGAATTTAATTAAATTACTTTCCTAAACCATGCATTCAACAACTTTTCTATGTAACTCGCCAAGCGAAACGTAAAAAAACAAGCCACCACTCCCACCACAATACAAGAAAAACAGCACCGTGCAACGTTTGCTACAAAAAGCCGATACGATTGCAAAAAAGTAACGCGAATCAGTGAGTCCTATCAAATATCCAATCCATTTCACACACGAAGTTCCCAACCAGCTAAGGGGTATTTTTCCATGAATTTATTTATTACCCAGTCGCACATTATTAGTATAATCCATGGGCAATAATTCTGTGAGTTCGCCAGCAACGTCAACTTGAATAAAGCGATCGGAAATTCCAATAATCAATCTGGATTCCAATCCTATAATCCGTTGCCATCACCAAATAGATGCAACTTGAACTACGATCGAAAAGTTTTGATATTTGACGTTGCACTTTAAGGTCAAGAAGTAAAAAAGTTGGAGGACTACTGAATAATTTATGATGCAATTATTTTTTCTTTTCTTTTAAAAAAAGCTACTCCTACACTAAGAAATTGAATTCATGTATCGTGTGGGGTTTCACAGATTTCAATTCACATGCACAAAGACACCCAGACTCAGAACAAGGTTCGCACAACGTCTTGTCCTACGCGGGGATCGAACCCGCTACATGTTGCGTACAGAAGTAATAGGCGTGATACCTATACCACTCGACAAATAAAAAATGGCCAAGATATCTCTAGGATATACAAATGCATATATACAAAAAACACTACATTACATTTCAAAAAATATTTTCACATCAAGTATCAAGACCTCCCAGTTTTCCTAAAAGGCTTTATAGGAGCGTGTAGTGGGGAGTGACCGAGGGATGCAGGCAAATGAAATGTCCGAGAGAGTCATTGAATCAATACGAACCACGTTACTTACTCAGCGTCAGCGCCACGCGAGCACTCATATTATTGGCTCACCACTTCACAAGAAAACCTCTCGTTCGTATTTTTATCATAAATTGTCCCCGCAATCTGCCCTGTGGTTGATGGATAAAGATATATTTTTTCTAGGATTTTTAATGTTCGAATATTAAAACCATACTTTTTTTCGTTTTGGGTTGTGCTTCGATGTGTTCTAGAAAGTTGGACAACGTTTTAACCTGGCAAAGAAAACTTATTACGCTTATCTAAAATTGTGTACACCATTTACCACATTTGTACTAGATTATTGACATATATTAATTTGTATACTAGAATATTCATATTAATACAGACCTTCGATACATCCGTGGCTTACCATCCTTGTGATCAAATTGAATTATTCTGAAAATACTTATTGCCAAAGTTTGCCAACATTAGCTTAGAGATTGAAATTGAGTAAGTCGGCTACATATTCAGAACAACCAGAGTTCAAAATATTCAAAGGAGACGTTACATCATCTTTCTAACTAATGAAGTAATGACTCTGTGACGCAATAGCACCTGAAATGAAAGGTGCAATTCACGCATACGCCATAGAGTTCCTATGATTGGCCAGTGTCGCTGTGCCGAAATGTAATCGTTTGATGATTCACGATTCGCCAAACTGGGCATCAAGTAATTGCAGTGAAATTGGTTAGTCCCTGACCTATAAACGTAACACGATTCAGTTTTAGTTTTGAATTCAAATTAGTAAATGGAGCATTTTTGCAGCGTATTTAATAAATGGTGTCTAAAATTTATCTGTAAATCATAAAAACCTAGGTGTACATATACTAGTTGTCATTCCATAGAACTTCATTTCAATGTATACTTCCGTCAGTCTATCAAGTTTTCTTGTTAAAACCACTAAACGATTATCTATACTTTTGCAACACTACACATACCCGTAGAAAGCAAGCGCACAAAGCAGTAGAACATTTACAGCTGGTGTTATTAATATTTATTCTTAAAAAGTAAGCCTTGTTCATTCCATAAACGGACATCTTCTATCTACCGCAAAAATATTCAAACAGACAGAACTACGAGTCACAACTAGTTCTGTAAGTTTTTATACGACGTGACGTTAGTATGACAGATGTAACCCAAGTTTCAAAGTTCAGGACACTTACAATTAAACTGCGCCTGAATCCAACATGGCGGGCTAATCTCATTTGTCTCACTGTTCCCTCAAGACTTATTTTATTCAGAGGTTATTAATTCTAATGTTTATGTAGTTTACTAACGTTTTACTATTGTGTGGCATGTTTATAATAGAAAAACAGACGACAGAACGTGCATAAATCTTGAATATGCATTTATGTTGAAAGGATTGACGTTTTGATCAGTGAAATCTGGTTGGACATTAATTTTGAAGTGTTTCTTTTTATTTGTTTATTCTACCCTAAAAACTTACCTACGTAATTTACTTGGATGATATTAGGAGCATAAATAAGCTTCAGAACCCAGCACACGTTTCCACAAACACCCATAAAATCTTCATAAAGAACAGACTAACAACAAGCACACCCATTTAATCCTGTAATCGTTTAATTCAAAGTGCCAAGGGCTGGAATTAAAGCATACCAAGTCTAGATGTTAACAAATTGCTATGGAATATTCAGAGAGAACAAATGAGTTTGTAACGTCCCCAAATGTATTTAATTTTAATGGGTTGTGGGGCACCGCGGCGCGCCGTGCTGCGGTCACCGTACCTCCAAACCAACTTTGAGAAAAAACATCACATATGAATCAAGTATTTATACGTGTAACTGTTTTTATGTACTAGAGATGTTATGGAGCTCCGTATCCGAAACTGAAACTATCGGATATCCGAAAAACAAATGTTCGTGTCCGAATTCGGGACTGATGTTAAGATTTTGGATTTGTAAGGATTAATAGATCGCGTTGTAACAATTGGGCTATAAGACAAGCCGTCCGATTCTTGTATTTTTCCGTATACTTAAACAAATCCTAAAAATATAATATTCTTAATCGAAACTATCCAAAATAAATATTATTATTTTTCTGTATCCGTAAAAAATATCCGAAATTATACATAACATCCCTAGTCTGTAGCTATATTTGGAGATGAAAAGGTGACTTGTATAAAGCCTCAAGGTTAATCGTCTAAAACATTGCGCGTAGTGCTAATTCATATTTAAATATCCACACTTAACGCAAACTAACACATGTTACTTAATGCACATTAGTTATTCTGTGATACTACTGACTGGGTTAACTATAAGAGCAGGTACTTAGCTATTATAAAAAGTATTAATAACAGACTCCCAAGCATTGAAAACCAACCTTTTCCTAATTTAATAGCCTAAAAAAATATTAAAACTGCATTTTCGACGGGAAAGAACTAAAACCGAGATCGAAAACATTTAACACAAATAAAAACGCAAATTGCGCTGAAAATCTGAGTCAACATCGGTGTCAAGAACACAAGTAATAAAATAAACCTGAGGATGTCCTATAATTTATATTAAAGCTAATTACGCGCCATCTCCGGGCCGGCCTTACCGGTGCCGAATTATTTAAATTAACCCGCTTTCGAGGCTTCAAAGCATTTCCCCATCCGGGTAAGTACGTTGTACGGGCAGCAACAAAAGTCAACGACAACAGATTTACAAAGTATAAGCTATTTTCAGTGACATGCGAAAAGTTGGTAGTAAACAAACTTTAGGTGTCAAATCTATTTTTAATTAGGGGGTACAAGAGGTCACAAGAGGTGACTCATAAGAGGTACTTATCGTGCACAGTTTTAAATGCACGAATAGCCGAGTAGTATATGAGTAGGTCACCACGTCAATTATCACTGTGCGCATCGTGTCGCTGTTTCGATCACCGCGTAGGACAAGAATTTGTGTGTTGCGCTCAACAAATGTTTGTTCTGAGTCTGGGTGTCTCTGTGCTTGTGAATTGAATGTCTGTGAAATCCCCCGCGATACAAGGATTAAGTTTCTTAGTGCGGGAGTCGTTTTTCAAAGATCAGAAGACCTAGCACCTCCGTCTCAAGTATATTACAGTTAGCTGAGACAGACTGGATGCGGAAGGCGGAGAATCGGTACAAAGGGTGCACATTGGGCGAGGCCTATGTCCAGCAGTGGACTGCAATAGGCTAATTAAAAGACTGTAAAAAAAATCACTCTACGAAATGTAGTGCACCATCTCGCTTTCACACCCACAATAATATTACTTCCAGACGTATTAATAGGCCGTCATATTATGTTACCAAAATTTTGTTGCTGGCCCTACCATAAAAGCCATGTCCCAGATTTGTTTTGTTACGTATATGAATATTTTATTGCGGTCCTTTGTGTTGTAAGGTGAGAGAATGGATGTAACTTACCGGTAAGTACTTTTTTAAGCTAGAGCCGGAAAGGCGGGCCTTTGTTGTCTTACCTTAAGCATTCTATTACTTACAGCCCCTGCTTTGTAAAGCTGATAAATGATGTAACCATGACTATATACACATATTAAAAGGCTGTTTTCAACGTGGAGTTAATAAATGAATCTTGAAATAGCAATGTGTTCTAACTGTTTTTTACCCGACGTTATAAAGTTCGTTTCCAGAAAGGGCCTTACAACTATAATCAAAATAGTCAATTATAATCAAATTAAAATCATTTCTGATAATTAAATACCTAGCCAGTACTATATTCAGCATATTATAATATTTCGCACAATGCAAGGGTTTGCAACAGAACTAGCAATAATTTTATAGATTTTCGAAGCAAATTGACCGTATTAACATTGGTTTTACTATAGAATCAAATATCTTTTTTCTTTAGCTAATCCACTCTTTAAAGCAAGTAAATCAACTTTATACCACCTCCCGCATACCATTCAACAATATTCCCTTACTTAGCTTAGCTACTTCAGAAAACTTAAAACCAATAGTGTATAGGAACAAGCGGCTAGAATTAGATAAAGCCGGGACAATTTAAGCTAAATATGTTACGCCTGAAGCCAATGACTTCGTGGTTAGTTCAAGTTAACAAGAACTTAAGTAAATCTAAGTATAGTTGGGTAAACCTTACTTAATCCCGTTCTAATTGGTTTAACCTTTGTGACTACGAATAGTAGTGGAACTAGTATACAATTTATTAGAGTTAATTTAGCTTTGCTAACTGCCTAGGAATTGTATAATATAGTTAGGGAATCGTTGGTGGAAATGGGGGGTAAGTGGCGTGTAGGTCACTAGTACTGTAATATTAGTTTAGGAACTGTGTCTTCCCATGCCCACTCCTGGTGAAAGGACTGTGTAGTTTTTAGTCCAGAATTTCAGAAAACTTCATATTTTCGTGTATATAACGAGTTTACAGGGTAAAGGTTGACGATTTAAAAGAAATACAATATTAAATCATATTTTCGTTGAATAAGTCAGATACATGCAATTCAAAACGGTACCGGTAGTTTATTCCGGTATTCCCTTCATAACTTACATAAAATGTAGCTTTTATTTTGACACTAAAGTACAGAAAAGTAAACCATTATAAGAAATTCTTCAACCTAAGCTCTTAATTATCATTACCACACAGAACATCCCCTAATTATCCACATACAAGGAAAAACGAAGGGAAATTCCTGTCAGTTTTCCCAACATCGAAATATGCCAAGTATTGGCAAAGTTAAAGATTTTCTTGTTGGCACGACGCCATTCAGTAACTAGAGATCTTATCCAACAGATTGGATGGGCCTGAGTGTGTCCAGATATTAAAATATTACTCAACAATATTCTTAGTGGGTAGTATTTTAAATTATAAGTTTACCAACGATACTATAGCTTCCGGTAATAAGCACTGCCTCGATTTGTGCGTTTGTATACTACTAATATTTATAAATGCGAAAATTTGCATGGATGGATGTTTGTTACCCTTCCACGCTTAAACGGCTGGATCGAATTTGATAAAATTTGGTGTGGAGTTAGATAAAAACATATCAGTTACTTTTTACCGACTGCGTCAGAAGGGGACAAAATGTTTTTACAACTGTAATTGCCGTTCGCGCGGGTAAAGTCACAGGTGACCTATAATTGTTTGTAAACCACCCTCTGTACCTAAAATACTTATTTATAGATATTATTATATATTTGTCTAGTGGAAAACATTTAATTCTCAAATATAGGCGAAATTATCGAGTTCTGATAGTAACAAACATGTTTAATATAAAATAATACATAACAACTATATTTACGTTTGACAGACAAGCGTTTAAAAAAAATGGAAAATATATTTATTAATATCATATTATTATAAGCCCAATGCTGGGCAAAAGCCTTCCTCTCATCATTCAATTTCTCCTGTTCAAAGGCAAGTACAGCCCATCATTTCATATAACAGATATATGATATGATACGATGTCATTCGCGATACATATTTACTGAAAATAAATAGCGATGAATATAAAAATAGACACATGATAAGCTTTTAACTATCAGACTTAGGTCTCCTTGATTTTGAACATTTCTTTCCATAAGGCCGTTTGCACCCAGCCTTGTCACACGATAGCTTGCCGCTGCCTCGTCCAGTCACATATGGTTCACTTCCCAAGTAATTACCCCTGAAAAATAATGTTACACTTAGGACGTTTACGCATTATCTGATCCGATACCGGTTTCATGGTATGGACATGTCATGCGAAGAAAAGAGGATCACGTGGTAAGAAGGCGTTGGACATGAATGTGGATGGATATAATGGAAGAGGACGGCCAAAGAAACGATGGATGGATTGTGTGAAGGTGATGTGGCTGCAAAGAGTGTGACTTGCGAGATGACGTCAGATAAGAACGTGTGGAAGAAGAAGACATGCTGCGCCGAACCTTAATACTAATTGGGATAAGAGCAGGGGAATGATGATATGCGTTACTTTACTTACTGAGGTCCATAATTACAGGCTACCAGAAAGCTGTGCCACTTATTTTTAATGCTCTTTGACATAGCACAGCCGAGGTGGTCCGTATCTGACCACACCATCTGAAACATTTATAGACTTAATGCTTGCCGGAGAATCTGAAGTAATTTACCTTAAACACAAGGCAAAAAAATGTAAACCGATCTTTTATTGTTTTAATTTTTTAATAAAACTCAATAGCTTTTTTTTTTTCAAGAAAGGTATTACACACCTGTTTTTATATCATAGATGGTTATTATTTCGTAAGTAGACAAAATTGTGTAATTGGTACAAGCATAAACCGCATTTAATACCTAACGACGTCTACAGGAATATATTTGTCTCGAACTATTTGACCTATCAGTCAGCGAATCTCCAGGTAAGTATACAATTTATTAATTAACCACAATATTTGAGAGAAAATGTAACTAACCTGTGTGTAATGCCCAACGCCTTGCCCTTTGAAATGGGAGGTTTCCAAAGGTCCAAAGGTGTAGTTCTTATGCTCATCAAACCAGCTGTCGAGCACGACCTTAGGACGTATCATATACTTGGGGTTTGTTGTCGAGTACCAGTATAAATTCTCATTTACATCGAATCTGCCAGACGCTGAAATGTAAATGATAAATGAATATTCGCTGTAACGTTTATTCACACAACGCCATTTAGTCACATTGGTACTTTTCCGTCACTCGCAGTGATGTACAACTTCTAGAGATACTCCAAACAAAATGGAACAGGAAACTTAAAATTATGGTAGAATAATGAAACTTACATTAGCACACCTTTTTGGGCACTAATCTCAAAAAGTATATTTTGGGCTTATTTGAAAAAAAAAATACGGAAAGCATACTCACGTATAGTTTGGTCGGGATTGTGTTCAAAAAGATCGTTTATGTCTTGATGAGAAACCCATTCTGCTGCTTTCTTAGCCAACTCCTCGTCCCACACCTAATAACAGAATAACAACTATTCCTATTTCAATGAAACTTTTCAAGGCACTTGAAAGCTTAATACAGCAATAGTATTAGGCTATGGACAAAGCCATCCCCGCTGATTTGACCAACTTTTTTTTTTTATTTATCTTTATTTCTTAAAGAAAAGTTTCTTATAAGCTGAGCCCTACAAAACAATGGTTTCCCTGCAGGGCCAATGAGTCTCTAATAAATTACAATTGAGTCTCTTTACCTATGTGTTGCTGTCGAGTGTTGCTGTTGCTACATTTTTATTTGACAAATAACTAGAGAAATCAAAATTTACTGGTGTATAGTGATCTGGCCATACGCATTGGTTGTAAAATAAAATTTAACGTCACAATTTTATTTTACAACCATAATATTTAGTCGTAATATCAATTGAATATTTGTGCAATTCACCGCTTTACAGAAATTTAATTCCTTTATATATTTTTAGACAACTCTAAGAGAGTTGTCTAAAAATATATTATAAATAATAGTTGATATTAGAACATTACTTTCATCTTTTCTTATTGCCTTTCCTTTTCGAATACTTTACCTCTCTATATTCCTATTATGCACCTACTTCTTATTTTCTCTGCACTACCCTATGGTTGACTGGTAGAGAATGCCTGAGGCATTAAGTAAGCCATTGTACATTATTTGTATAAGAAGCATAAACAAACAAACATTACCATTTTCTTCATTTCTGAGGCTTGCGGCTGTTCATCAACTTTGCCCTTAGCCAGCTGCAGCCGACGCTTGTTGTGACCATCCACAAACTCACGGATGTCTGTACACGTTAAGTTTAGCACTGAAAATGAAGACAATATATATAAAAAAATGTTTAATTATATTTTTCATACGTGGTTCAAGTTATATTATGAAGCTACCAATAATTAAACAACAGCCTTTCTAAAGTACGGACAACATAAGCATTTAACTCGTAAAGGAATCCAGATTTAATCCGATTTCAGATTTCTTTACGACATAAAAATATCCAGATACTCACTTTCACAATAAATTAAACTTGGAATAGCTAATAATAAAATAATCAACTGCATTTCTTCAATATGTAACTGCAATAAAGAAAAAAAATATTAATAATTATAACGTTACAATTTATATTGATTTGTAATTCCGGGCAATGATATGTAAGAAGTTACTGCATACAATATTCTTCATTGTACCATAAAAAAGTCAGAATAAATAAAATAGGAAAAGGGTAGAATGGCTTTATTATCACTACATCTCATCCCAAAATCTTGTAAGATACACAATGAATATAGTTCCGAAATCTGATCGACGATTTCGGATAAAATATAGTACAATCAAATCGGCTTACCGAACAATATGATTTCAGGAATAAACCGCACACAAGGCTCGGGCGAGAATAACTACTTTATATAAGTAAGAAAGATCAATAGGAAATTTTTCTATAACATTCCTTCACGCTATGTACCGCTAACACTGTAAAATTTGAACATGATACTCAGTTATTATCTTAAACTAACAATCGATCGTTTGATTTTTTACTGTTACATAATGTTGTCAAAGAAACCAGTTTGAGAAAATTGTCTTGTCAACTTACCCTTATCATCAACTAGCTAAAAACTCAAGTTTACAAGATTAAGGGCTTACCGGAACCTTTTAAATGAATACTATTGCTATTGTGAAAGTGTGAGACCCGTTCTAAGTTCTGTAGCGTGCCTTCTCGCTTACTCAACTGCCACAATGTAACTTTAAGCGGCAATGATAGGCCCCAAGTACCTAACTATTACTTACACGCATTTATTTTCCTATAATTTGCACGCCTTTGTTTGCCATATTATTTAAATATATTTTCCTACAATAAAATCAATTTTTCAATTCACAGTTACCAATTTATTGTATTATAAAAAACATCAATAACAAATACACGTTTCATCCATGTAATCTTGTATAATTTATTTTATCGTTTGTATATGCAAATAAATAAAATTGACATTTATAGTCACTATTTATAGTCTTTTAAAGACTTTTTTACTCCCCTAAGTTTTAAAAATATAATGTTAAAGTCGTAACTATTGATAGTAACAGAAAGCTTTCATTGCTTACTTTACGAGTCAATTAGATAGATTTAATCATTCAATAAAAAAAACAGGTTTAAGCCTCTTTTCTTCTTTATATGCCGAGAAACCGGTCGAAATATTCTTTACGCCACCTTTGAACAGCGTAAGTTACTCCAACACATATTCCCAGTAATGTATTCTGGGGTCTACCACATCTTAAAGTAAGACAAGCTTTCGTGAAAGCGAGACGTCGCTCTACACGTTTTAAAACAGCCTCTCTCTTTCACAATGCCAACAGTCCTACTGCAAGACTTCGTGGTAGGCTCTTCCACTCGCGAAGTAACAAGGTTACCGCCTCTGAATCGAGAAGAGGTGTAAGTCATCGATACTCCATCCAGATAGACTAGCATACTATATGTCAAGTACAATTATAGGTATACTAGCTTTCCGCTCGCGGCTTCGCCCACGTGTAATTTGGGATTGTGGTGTTTTTTAATGATCTCGACAGGACTTTCTTTCATAGGCTAAAAAATTGTTTGAATTTAAATTATATTATACAGCTTGAGTTACTCAGGGATGATGTAGCTTTCTAATGGTGAATATTTGAAAACGATAAGTAGTTTTGGAATTTGTCGATTACGTTATGTAACAAAAATTAAAGCGAGACAAAAACATCGTCTAGAAAAATTAAAAGTATCAGTTGATCTCCTCCCCCCCCCCCGCTACCTAAGGGCTTGCTACTCCAAAAATCCCTTCTTAGTGGTCAATTGTGTTACTAAAGGAAGCTTTGTTCAAAATATTAGACTCCTACACCGAGCGGTTATGGCTGTGCGAAAGTCAATCAGTCACCCAATCGCAACTCCCTAAATCACTATTGAAGGGTAGTTTGGAAAAAATTATAATGCCAAACTTATTTACTTGACCATATACGTGTTTGTGCTAAGTTTCAAGTTTATAAACCCAAGAAATAAGATTTTTCATAGAAACGTTATGACCCCTTTTTACCCCCTAGGGGTTGAATTTCAAAAAATCCTTTCTTAGTGCACCCCTACATATCTCAAGGAACCTACATACCAAATTTCAGCTTTCTACGACCAGTAGTTTCGGCTGTGCGTTGTCTGTCAGTCAGTCAGTAACGGAAGCGTTTTATATACACCGTGATTTTTAGGTCGTTTTAAAAAAGTCGTCCACACAGTGTATCCGTCATAAAATACCTCTAGGCGCGAATATAATTTTTTTATCATTAATTAAAATAATATGCATGAAAAAAATAAATAATACATTGGAAATATGAAACATCCTGTTAAAAATGTTTACGTATCAAACTGTTGAAGATACATGCTACATACTTACTGCGAACATTATGATTGCAATAGTAAGACAGCTGTTTTACGCTAAGGTGAATGACCTATGATAAGACGCCGCCGCGCCGCCCGCGCGGCCCCTTTGGCACAAGGCTCGGACCGCGCTCACTACAGAGTGTTCGTAAGACTGCCTTGTGTCATAATAATGAATAATATTTTTATTCATTCAAATCTTAAGAAAACATATTTTTTTTATTATAATCGTTTACTAGTCATTGGATACATGAACTGGGCTGCTTTTCTAAAACGACCTAAAAGTCACGGTGTATATAGATTCTTCTCTCTAAACAGGCATGTGTGTTACAGACTTTATAAAAAAAAGTATTAAACAACAAAATTAATTTTATACAAAAAAATAAAAACCGACTTCAACAACAACGGCTCTAAAAACTAAGAAATAACTGATATTATCAAATTAGCTAGATACTGATAGAAGTTGGTGCCAAATTGAGAACCTCCTTTTTGAAGTCGGTTAAAAAGAGTGCACATCAACTGGATTGAATCACCTGTAATTTTATTTACTAACGGCAATTCTCATATACATATAATCAATGATAAAGAAAGCTAAATAAAGAGTAAAATACAGGTACTAAGTTACTGCACTGTTTTCGCCGGCGTACAGTCGGAAGACAGATTTACGATGCGCTCAAGAAAAATCGAAAAAGTTTTAATACAACTGCAGAGATTTTTCAACACTCACCTACATGAGAAGATGAAAATATTTGTTTCACAGCCAGAATATATTCTTTACTATTATGCCAGACTAACGTTAGACTAAAACGGTATAGCGTTAATATGATTGAACAATATATTATCCATGTTTATTAATTAAGTTTAAAACTATATGTTGCTTTATGTTAACAGTTACTATAGGTACGTAGTCCTACAAAAATCTTTTGGCACGTGGCGGAAAACGGGACTAATGCCGTCATATAATTATAAAAAAACCTATCACTTTCGGCATTAGGATGACATTAGTATGCATATTTGCAACAAGAATAAACTCAACTTCCTGACAAAAGTAATGGTTTCTTATATCATTAGTTCCGATTTCGACTACTGGCCGAAAGATCCTTGTAGCACTGTATCGTTACAAAACTTCTACTTCTGACAGACGACAGTAGTCATGTCATGACAATCCAACAAAACTTTCTGTAGACAATCCAATATTGGCAGTGTCTAGAAAAACTTAGGTGACCTGTTTGTACTTAAAATATTAAAATTATATATTATAGTGATAAAAAGGTAGAGACCATAACAAGGGTACCTTCAAAGTGGTCCAAATGCGAAAGACGGATATCAATACATAGTATAAAAAAATCACTTCCCGCGTCTGTCCGCCCCTTTGTATGCTTAGATCTTTAAACTATGCAATGGATTTTGATGCCTTTTTTTTCCAAAACATAAATGATGCAACATAAAGTTTTATGTATATAACCACAAGTTTATACCCGTGTAAAGCGAGGGTGGGTCGCTAGTCTAAAAATAAAAGGTTCCGAATGAGTGAAACTGGAATGACACATAATATTTCATATGTAAGGTTTCTGGCGCAGGTGTCGACTGACCTAGATATCCCGGCTCTACTCGGAAAGTGCAGGGAGCTTACCCCGCCGATATTTAAGTAGTAAGCTTTTAAGATTTTAAGGCGGTTTTTATGTTGCTGGCGAGATGAAACATTTTAAAAATGTATTTTTTAAGTCTGTACTTTAAGAGCGTAGGTTGAGATTTATGTTTAGTTTTGATTAAACTCGTTTTTCATTTATTTATTTTAATAAATTGCAAAGTTATGTAATAAACTGCTATTGACCTAACCTTTTACTACGGCTTTGGTAAAATTAACAAGTAAAAGATAACCAGAAATTGCAACGGAATAGTAACCGATACGATACAAGGAAGTCAATAGATATTATCCCATAACAAAATCAGTAGTTACGTATCTACAACTCCATAGATAATGGATAATACCAGACACAAAAACCATTTATACATTCAAAAACTAAACACAAAAGGGCACAGGGTTTATCAAACGCGTCAAGGCCCAATCCCCTATGATTTAAACATAGATTAACACCATCATAAGCCAATGGGGAGCGGAAAACCTACATCATAAACCTATCCCGTAGATCTGTATTGTGCATGGATTATAACAAGCAGGCTTATTACGTAAAATGCAATAGCAAAGAGATGGCAATGACTTTGCGATAGACCTGTCAAATATTGTTTTATTTGTGTGAACGTGATTTTGAATATACGAGTATATTGCTAAGTCATTGTTGTTGCGTTGCTGTCGCAAGTTAGGTAGTAGGTGCCATTTAAGGTTCAACGTCCGTTTTCGGTCGGGTATACCCTTATTATTCCCGATGTCCGATTATGCAAATCATGGCGATTTTGAACACTGTAAACTTTTCGTATGAACATTGTAATGGTGTGGACGTTTGTTTTCTCTTGTTGGTTAAATGACGTAAGTTTGCGGTACGTTGTTTTATGTCCCGTATTTTATTTAACAGCGGGTACGTGGTTAACTGTAACTAGTTATAATTTTAAACTAGAATGTTTATTTAGGTCAGTAAAAGGTTCAGTAAAGTAAGGTTAAGTCAAGCGTTTTTTTAAAGCAACTAGATTATATTTTCTAAAGTTGTTTTGAGGCTCATATTTTTTACGTACAAAAATTCAAAGAACCTAAAAATTTCATTTCATCAACCTCTATATGAACTATAAATCTTTCATAACAAACAAGACTCGCGCAATTTGTCAAAGAGCCTGAAATATCTAGAGTTTATAATATAAGGATGCTCGGAGCTCATAAATAAAGTTTTTGAGCAACAATTTGAAAATTCACAAAAGACCGCGAACCATATTTCCAACGTCACAACAATTTGGCCTTTGTCTGAAGCAATTTATGCTGAGCCCGGCAAACGTACTACCTCTTTTATAGCCACAGTTGCGACAGTCTCTTTTGCGTGTTCACATTGCGTAACTTCTTACGGAATAAGTTAGATTTGGACTTAGTTTAGTACTACGTAAGTAATTCAATTACTTTAAAAGTAATCTTATAAAGACTTCTATGGGCTTAGGAATATTCTTCAGGAAATAAAAGCCATATTAAATTTTTCATGTTAATGGCCTATTATGGTTTGAACTTTTTGATGCACTGAAAAATTATCTCATGTTTTTTACAAAGCTCGAATCAATGCACAAGTTTTAATAACCACTTCGTATTATATGTATAAATAAAATAAACTAATTTAATTCCTCGCGGACGAGTTTGTGGGAACAGCTACCTAACTACCTAACTATTTATTAAGGGTAAGTCCAATAACAATCTGTACTATTACTGTATTACACAACTCGCTATATAGCAAAGACGAGACAGACACACCAATGTAACGTAAAGCCCGAAATTTTCTCATTCACATCGGCACAATGGTCTCGAAAGTTGCGTGTTCTCAAAGATCGGGAGAGGAACGCCTTTTATCTTGTTGATGGACCATTACACAGCTTGCCGTGTTTTTGTTCCTCCTGACTTATTGCATCGGGAACAAACAGAGAGCTCAAGACACTCGCAGCTGTTCTGGATTTGGGGTAAGTAATAGCTGGATATCATTGCCCCTTTTTCTGAAAATAAAATGCTTTGTATTGTATGTTTTAGTGAGAGTTTAATTTGGGTTATTTCATTACGTTCAACTAGGTCTTTTGAGAAACTGAATTAAAGCAAAAATGATAAAAAAAATCGTGAGAAATAATGAGAATAAAAAAAGACATAACTTACCTAATATATGTCGTCTGCCTATGCTAAAAGCACTAGCGTGGGTGAAAGTACAAGCCGTAAAGTAGATCAAAATAAACATAGACCCTAGGCCCAAAATTAACTATAAACAACAAGTCGGTACATATTCTCTAAATAGCATAATAAAGAACTAACATGAACCTCGAAAAAGCTTGGATCTACGTATTTTGTGAATAAATATTCTCTACTGAGTAACTTAAGTAGGTAAATTGTAAAGGTAGGTACATACCGGTTGACGCCTTTTGACGTTTAAATGTAAATAATGTGTATGAGATTTGTTTTACTCAAAGATACGAAGAAATTCAGCGCTTTAGTACCTATATATAATTAAGTTAATTTTCCGAATATTGAAACGTCCTTCAGTATCAACTTGCGAAGACAAATATGTTGTATCAAATACCGTATTAGTATTATTAGTACCGACTGCACGGATAGCCGAGTGGTATAGGTCACCACGCCAATTGTCACTGCGCGCGACGCGTCGCAGGTTCGATCCTCGCGTGGGATAAGAATTTGTGCATTCCATAGATGCTTGTTCTGAGTCTGGGTGTCTCTGTGCATGTAAATTGAATGTCTGTATAACCCCCCGCGATACAAGGATTAAATTCCTTAAAGCGGGAATCATTTAAAAAAAATCTTTCAAGGCACGTAGCAGTGTCAGGTTGACATTTAAGAAATATAAGTTAAGCTGCCTTTCAACTAGGTAATTCATCTTAAACAACGATTACTTAGTTTATCCAAAACAAGACGCGAGCTTCTTGGTAAGTCTAAACGAGGCTTTCCATTTAAGCCGGCCAATCGATCGAGAGCCACACGAAGCCGCGTGCCTCCTGCATACATCCTGGACGTGACCTATGTTCTGCAGACTCAAGACTGCCTACCATCACCCCCTAAAGTATTATTACTGCAGTTGTGAGAGAGACGCTGCTCTATGCCGTGTAGCGCTGTCACGCTTCCACAATGTCAAATGCAATATTTTTTTTTATGTGGTAGCAGATTTTGTTCCCGCATAATAAGTTCTAGGCAAAATTAAATTCAAATGACCTTATTCTGAGAGTAGAATTTCTTTTCATATTTAGAGTTGGTCTCAATAGGAAAAAAAATATGTTAAAGATTAGCTTCATATTGATTATCGTTCTATTTCAGTCACTATAAACAAGGTACCAAAAAGCCGATTATCTTCCAAATATCCGTCCGTCCGTCAACGCAGATACTAGTATATTATGTCTTTGATGGAGTATGCGTACATAGGTGAAAGTCAATTACGCAATAGTCCACCAGAAAAAGCCTGTCATATTGCCGACACTATAAAATGTCCCGCATTTTTCAGATAGCTTGTAGGCACGTCCAGCCTCCTAACTCAGCGTTATTCGCACACGTGCTGTATACTCACGGCACATAAATCTGTAGGGTAGGCAGGAGTGCAACTCAGGGGGCCTACCACTATGTTCAGTAACTCTTAAAGTAAAATTTTTGCCGGTGTGTAAAAGAGACGCCGCTTTACAACATGTAGTGCTCTGTCTCGCTTCCACAACTGCATCAGTCTTCCTCTTTGAGGTGTTGTTAGTCTCCCAGGTGCGGATACCACTACCATCACGTTGCTATGCGCGGTCACGAACTGGCGACTGCAACCATTTGCATACTGTCTGCTGAATATTCACTATTACAGGCCTATGTACACAAGAAATACTCGGCTATTGAGGAGGATATAATCAACTACTATCTACCTAATAGATTCATCTAACTGCATGTTATCAAGTGGTTATGGTCAGTTGCCAGGGAATAATGGACTGCGAGACAAACAATTTTGATCGTCAAAATTAGAAGTAGTACTATAGTGTTTTATTTTTACCCTTAGGTACAGTTTGAGCCTTTAATGAATAAGTAATTGAAAATATTGTAAATTGAATTTTAATTTTTGAGGCATGCACAGCGAGATTATTACAAGCTGATGTCTGATACATTTTGTATTTAATACTAAGCTTTTATTTGTTAGTTGTATGTACTTTCCTAATTATTCTAAGACACCACTGACAAACAGTTAAGAAGAACATCGTAAGGAAACCTAGGTTTCAAATATTGGAATCTGAGACCGCCAAACCGCAGTGAGCTAGCGTGGTGGTCAATGCTCTAACCTTCTCTATATGGAAAAAAGTATGTGCCTACAGTGAGATGTTTATAGACGAGTATTAATTAAAGTGTAGTGTTAATTTTATAGTCCATCTTTGTATGCAAGAGGTAAGTAAACACTAAACTCTTAACTACTCTTAAGCAAAACCTATAACTTGTTAAGCACACGCATAGAACTGCTTCAAAAACTTTTACTTAGCATACTTCAAGCTACTTTTCTTGTATTTGTACTCCAAAACTCTCCTACTTTTCGAAGTTCTTATATTATTCTACACAAAGTTGGAATCTTGAAATATTGTTAGAAGTTACTAGTGCTCAAACAAAATAGGAAATGGCCTAGTTACTTAGTAGATCACTGAGCTTATAGACAAACTTCCTGGTTCTTTTGGTTTATTAGCTGCAAATAAAGAGATACGTTCTAGTTTATCCATTCTATTCTTTTCTAAAGATAACGATTCTTTATTTCGCATATTATATGAATAGCCACATAAGACAATAGGAAATAGAAAGTAGAGTTCGGCCATATTAGGCCATGCCGCTTGCA
Organism: Chrysodeixis includens; assembly: GCA_941860345.1. NCBI lineage: Eukaryota > Metazoa > Arthropoda > Insecta > Lepidoptera > Noctuidae > Chrysodeixis > Chrysodeixis includens. The sequence continues at coordinate 9,355,844 of OW796105.1, forward strand.
AAAGTGTTAGTAAACACAAAAACATTGAATAAAGCTTCTGTTAACGCATATTTTGTAAATTAACAATTTTAATATGAAAATTAAAACATGTTTAAATTCATAAAGAAAATATTAAAACAGCCAATGTAAAACAATGTGCACAACTTCTAGTAAAAGTGATTGTGTTTTACATTTTACTATGTTCTTGTCGTCTGATACTCTGATTAACATTTATTTTTTATCTACTTATATGCTAAATGGGACATTCTGGTGGCAATAATATGAGGTTTAGCAAAGGTTGTGAAAACCCTTGTATTATCTCATTTTAGATTTATTGGTAAGGGGATTGAAAACGGGTAACGGATTAAGCGGAATTATCTAAAATCAGTGATACTTATATGTTATATTTATAAGAATATGTATTGAATGTTTGTGCATGTAGCATGAACCTATTTCAAAATAACCTATAATATCCCGAGGTAATTAAATGCGTTAACAACAAAATTAAGCTTAACCTTTTTTTTCTACCATTCTTTTTTATTTCACCTCATCAAATAAACCTTTTCAAGGCGTCAAATCGTAGGCCTTATTTAAAAACAAACATCCCATTAAAAACGAAATCAATTAGGATTTTCTTTTCACACTTTTACTGGGGCGAATATCGGTGAAAGCAGGGTGTCGAAAGTCCCAACCCCTGAGGCCTGTTTTGTCCCGTCAAAGTGACGTTCTTAATAAAAAGTACTACGTCATATTGCCCCGAGATTTCCCACAAATTCTTCGCTTTCGTTTTTTGTTTACAAAGGCGTGGGTGCGATCCCCAATGGCCTGCCGACCGCACAAATAACGGCTTACAATTTTTTTAACGAGCTATAATGGTTAAAGTTGGTTAATGCGCTCACTTCCCTAATGCTTGTTTTCTCTCGCCCTAGTTTTTCAGTTTTTCCTATCAGATTGCACAAGTTTGCATTTGTTTGCTTCGTATTTTTTCTGACTCAACGAATATTTAATAAGTTGTTAAGGTTGTTTGTTGTTGCTTTTATATGCTTCTGCAAAGATGTTGTTCAGTCGTTCAATGAAATGTGTTTTATATTCGATAAAAATGAGATACATAATGATTCTTCTTAAATATCATCCGGCTTTGAGACAATAGAATCTGCAACAAGCTGGACGGCCGTAAACGTAAACAAAACTCAACCTTTTTTGAAAGCAAGGTAAATTGATTTATGCAATGGATACTCCATGGGGATTACCAGACGAAAACACGTAGGTCCGTAGCTCGTAGCTCGTAGCCCGTAGCCCGTAGTCCGCGGGTCACATATTGTACGGACGCTACATATGTACGTGGCTACGTGCAGTCGCCAGGGAGAGCAGTACAACGACGCGACACGCCACATCTCGCGAGTAATATTTGATGCTGTGGCTCTATGGATGCACTTTACCAACATGATATGAAAGAATTATGCTCGGTCCCTCTAGAATGGACTGAGCAAGAATAAATAAGTCAGTTTTTTTATGTTAAAATGTAGATGACAATTTTAACTCATAGAACCCTGTTTTGTTAAACAATATTACAACATTTTTATCAAAAACCAAACATACTAAATAAATAAAAAACACTAATAAGTGCGCTATTATAAATGCCTTCAAATCATAATATAGTTTCTTCTCATGTCTCTTTTTTTATTCAAACTATCAAATCAACATCTAAAACTGCATTCATATTTCATTTCATCTACTTTAACAAAAACAACAACAACGCCGGCAATACAGACATTAGCGGCAAATCTAATTAAACTCCAATTCCATTTATAAAAGGCATGCAATTACTGGTTTCACACAAATTATCCGCGCCCGGCACTATAATAGTGACGTTTACACGAAGCGGGAATCCTTCACTCGTTAGTCAACTTACAGTCTACATACAACCAGGCCCTTACCACGATACACTTACAATGTTACTGATGCAACTGTGCAAGCGAGACGGCGCGATACACGGCGTAGAGCGGCGTCTCGTTTTCACAACTACAACAGGCTTACTGTAAGGTGGTTTAAAGGTTGGTGGTAGGGGTCAGCTACTCCATTAACGAAGATAACACAGAGGCCTGGTTATCACGCCCGAAGTGAAATCGCTTCACTTTGTGGTGTGAACGACAATCATTTTCTATCCTTTGACAAGGTTTGTGAAACCGTGGTAAATGAGAATGCTTTTCGTGTCTGCAATGTCTGTTGTCCAAAAAATGGTAAAAGTTTATCGAGATGCAACAGAAATTTGTCTTTAACTCAGGAACTTGCTTTGTTAATCAAAGGGTTTAAATTCCGCTCAAACAAAAAAAACTAGAAAATTCTGAAACGAAACTAGTAAATTCTCTCTTCATCAACTGATCAAATGAATTATACCTATACGTGGAACTATAGTGTTTTCAGAGTAGATTGTTTATTCCTACAAAAAAGTTCATTTCTTCAAAGAAGCAGTATTTGAATATGATCGGGATCTGAACTGTGATAATTTTTTTTTTGGTTTGCTGACGGAAAATGCATTACGCATCACCTTCACCTCCGAGGGCTATGTGGGGCTCCGAGGAGCTAAGAGGCTCCCGGTATACTTACTAAAAACCCTCAGCGTCACGCCCGCTTCGTCTTAACGGAGGGCCTGAGAAACTGGTTGAACCTTTACTACCTTATTCTCTCCGACGAGTTCCACGAACTGTGATACCTACTTCTACTTCTATTAACTCTTTTCCTTTCGAAATTATTGTAAAGTATTTTCTAGTCCTTTGAAAGCTTGTATAAAACATGTTTTCAGGAAATTTCAGGAACATTTTCGTTTCGCAGTTTGTGAAGCTATGCATCATGTTGTCAAAGGCAAAGGAACTCACATTTCCCGTTAGATTAACTTCGCTGCAATGACGGTACGCTGCTTTTAAATGAATCTTATTACATGCATCAAGATTATATGTCTTTATCCTTTTTATATAGTGCATACTCAAAAGGATTTGTTAATATTTCTACTCGAGGATTTTTTAAGAGCAAATAATCCAATAACAAATGTTCTAGATAAAAGGTAACAATAGTGTTGTGAATTATTTCATTTGTATCATAGAAATAAAAAATATTTGTACTTATCAAAACATCGAGCTATAATATCGACATCTATACAAAGTTGAAGAGCCACTAAACGTCAAAGTAAGTACCTATCTAACTAGCTACCCACACAGTTACTTCTGCATTTATAATACTTAAGTAGCACAACTTCTCGTATGATAACTCCTCCAGACATTTGAAGTTCCTAAACTTCAAAACTATCTCCAGAATTTTCCTCTTCAAATACCAAGTTATTGAACTCGTTTAACAGCCACGACTAAGTATTGAATTTAACAACGCTTACTCTATAAACTTAGAACTTAGGAACTTGAGCTATCAAATATAGATCGTTCGTCGTTTGTTTCAAACTATGAGCTGGAGATAAATGATTGATGGATGTTGGTATTCATAATTTAAGGTCGATTTTGGGTTGTCGGTCTGGTATTGAAATGATTTAGTTTTCAGCTACACAATTACAAAAACGGCAGTTTCTGGTGCCTGGACTTGCATCTCGAGTCGTGGTAGGCTCAAACAATCTCTACAATAAGCCTAATCGGAACGTATCTTAAACTTATCCCGAAGCTAATGTCAGAGGGCACGCTTTCGATACAGCAAATCTATTGAATCCAAAGTAGGTATAAAAATCTACCTTATTTTCTACCAACGAAACAACCAGTTTAAGAAAAACGTTTATTACCCCCTTACCCTCGCCCCTTCCCTGGATCCGCCAGTAACACTATTATTCAAGTCTATTAAACAAATAATCACTTTAATGGTGTCAAGTGGCATCTGATGATCTAAAGGCCGCTTCTTTCTAACAAAAGTGCCGACAAAACTAGTTTCTTGTTCCGATATTTATCGGAAGGTCAAGATATTGAAGAGCTCTCGATATGCTGCACTGACTAGACAATAACGATCACAGAACGTGTCTATTGTCTATTCTCCAGTTTCTAGTCTATGCCAGAATCAAACGTCTAAAGGTTAAGATGTTTGTCTAAAGCTAAGAGAGCTCTAGAAGGCTTATTGTTAAGGTTAAGGCCATAAGTCGAGATTGCGGTTTTAGTTCTTGTAAGATTTATAGCCTATCCACGGCTATGTAGAGCATTTTAGACACGAAAGGGGCCAACTCATACTTAAAATATGGCAATGCGTCCTGTAGGATCCATCGGTCTAGAATAAAAGAATATAAGGCATAGCTAATTTCAACCTTTTGTTTAAAAAGAGACTTCTATTTGAAGCAGGCAATATGCCAGATAGATTTCTAATAACCAACTTAGTAACGCATCAAGGAATATCAGACAACGAAATCCTCCTTCAATTAAAATCTTTAACCCGTTAACTTAGATAAAGCCTCAACGCAGCCCTCAGAAAACTGAATTCAGTAAAATTTCTAATTAAACTTTTTGCGCGTTTCACTGACTTTCCAACGAACACCTCTCTATCCAGAAAACCAATTAATATGTTCCAATTATACCTACAGCGGCTACAGCTGGGCAAAACTGAAAAACTGAAACTAACTTTTTCATTTCCATTAGTGAACAAAAGCAGCAAAACTTTAAACCTCGATACGAAGTTTTACTTTAAAAAGTAATCAATAAACTCTGTTTTACTGAATGGTATTGAATTTACAGATTTTTGTATTAGCAATTGCTCGCGTTTCGTTTTCTTAATTTTTCTATACTTTTACTTGTCTAATATTGAAACGTTTTTTCCTCACCTAAGAACTAAATCTACCAAAATCCTAGTAGCATCGGTACAGAATTTTCTCAATTTCCGAAGGTTATCACGTATGCATTACGCAAACGAAAATAAATGCAAGAGAATCTGTTCAAATATGACCCAATTCATAAACCCCAATCAGGAACAATCCAATTACATCATTCCTGATTGTAAAGAAATATCTAATCCACATTCCAAGCTACAGGGGTTGACGGGAAAATAAACAAAGTAACAAGCCCAGCATATTTACGTGCGAGCATTAAATAAATAGAGTGGGGTTACCTGTGCGTGCTCGGTAATTTACGTGGGTTCGGTCGAAATAGAACCTACGTGACGTTCGCCTCCTTGCACCGCCATTATCGAGTGGCGGGAAAATGGAAACATGTTTCCCGCGTCTGTTAGTCTGTGGTCAGTCGATAAAAGATAATGTAAGTCGGTAAGTGTATGTTATTGTAAGGAGGGATTTGCCTTTTTGAAAATAAGGTTATTGGGAGACTTCCCAAGTCTGCTGTTAACTGCATATAGTATACCGATTAATAATAATAGGTAGGTGTGTTTATTTCGTGAATTTTGTGATGTGAACTGAAGTTTTATGTGAAATAATAGTTGTGAAGTGTAAATAAAACAACGATAGTAGTTTTGCATTATCTTCATATTAACATGAAAAACGTAACTTGTCATAAATAATATTATATTACATTTCAGAACTCGCGATGTCAAATTATTAGCGAAAAATAAAAATTATCTTAGTCAAAGAACAATAAACAGAATAAATTTACAAGAAAATGAGAAAGGGTGGGTAAGCGACTTATTGACTGCAATAATAGAAGTTTTGTCACAGAATCAGCCTAATGCAGCCTATCAGTCATTTGAACATAATTTGTTTGACTTAAAACATTAAAATGATTATTACAGTTTCACACTTGTTTGCTCCTAAGCATGTAAATAAATTGCATTCAACAATAAACTTTAATACAATAACTAATATGTCAGCACATTGATTTTAATAATACAATATTTAATTAACGAATTTAACAATTATATTTTAAAACGATCAAACTTGAATTTGATGTCAAAGAGCGAATTAGACTTTATAAACATACGATTAAAAGAAGCTTAAGCAGGATCGATGTCTAATCCTTAGTCTTGTCTTTCCTTGAACACATTTACTTTAACAATCACAACTCCAAATTCATATAACCATTGTAAAAGCTACTTGACCCACGTTAAAACAGTAACAAGTTTCAAGGCTCATTCAAACGAAATGAATCTCACGTGCGAGTTGCGATACATTAGGGTTGTTTTTTTTTTCGATACCACAGAGTCTAGTCTTTTGTAAGTAATATTATTGCACTTGCATAACCATCGCACTGTAAGGTGTAAAACAGCGTCTGTTTTTCGCAGTGTGTTGCAACTCGCACGATATAAACGACGTCTAAACGAGCCTTTAGGTAGAATAATCTTAGACAGTGAACACATATCTCCATAGCTCACTAGCACACATTCCGAACAAGTTTAAACAACAGTTTACGACACATTAAAACAACTTGCATTGTTGGCAAGCAACCAAGTGTGAAAACAACTATGTAAACATTGAAAAAGCACTCACGTACTCCAAATTATAACAATACAAGTACCAAAATAGTACATCTAATATTATAACTTAGAACAATGACGAAAAAATACAAATATATACACCGTGACTTTTAGGTCGTTTTAAAAAAGCAGCCCAGTTCATGTATCCAATGACTAGTAAACGTTTATAATAAAAAAATATGTTTTTTTTAAGATTTGAATGAATAAAAATATTATTCATTATTATGACACAAGGCAGTTTTACGAACACTCTGTAGTGAGCGCGGTCCGAACCTTGTGCCAAAGGGGCCGCGCGGGCGGCGCGGCGGCGTCTTATCACAGGTCATTCACCTTAGCGTAAAACAGCTGTCTTACTATTGCAATCATAATGTTCGCAGTAAGTATGTAGCATGTATCTTCAACAGTTTGATACGTAAACATTTTTAACAGGATGTTTCATATTTCCAATGTATTATTTATTTTTTTCATGCATATTATTTTAATTAATGATAAAAAAATTATATTCGCGCCTAGAGGTATTTTATGACGGATACATTGTGTGGACGACTTTTTTAAAACGACCTAAAAATCACGGTGTATAATCAAATGAGCAAAATTTTTCTTTAATCTACTTCACATAGCTCCATTAACTTAATTTTCTACATTCCAGTAAACATTAGGGATTTCTACATTTTTGATTTTCGATTTCAAATTATAACTATACTATTTACCCGTGTCTAAAACTTACGCAGAGCGTAAATGAATTATGCAAATTAAGTAGTACAGTAGTCACATTTAATTGTCTATAGTTTTATCAGAAACATCAATGTAACATTGTAATTATCACATCAGTCTAACTGACACGTCTCGGCTAAGAAACTCGCGGGGAACAGATCACTAAAATAATCCCTAATTAATCTATCCATCAACCTATTACACATTTAAGTCGCATTGCCTATATTTCTTAAATATTTACAAGTTTTTAAGACAATGGTAAATAATTCTTATAATACATAACAAAGCAGGTTACAATTTCAACGGTACATCAAAAGCATGTATAAGGCCATTTAGATTGTATACACTTAACTACATCGTATAAAGTATAATTGCAAATCTCATGTGATTGACCTTCACACCATTCCCCGCTCATTTCGGAGCTCCACCAAATTATGTCAAAAAGTTTTAAATGGAAGATACATACCCAGCGTTGGCAACAATTACATTAATTTAATAAAATATAGCTCACAAGCAATAACTGCGAAGTTATAGTTATATATTTAGTTTATCTACATACATTCCTTGCGTTATCAAAAGCTACCGTTAATATATCGGTTATGAGACTCATTCCTACGAAAGTACGATTTAAGTTACCATTTGTTTTACAAAATTATTTAGACCACGACATACCGTGTCCGTACTTTCGCTTTAAATTCCTTTACGACAGTCCGACTGTGGATAACATTTAAGTTATTATTATTCGACTAATATTCTAGCTAAAGGCTGTTTATAAATAAGGCGCAGCCAACTATAATTGTTTTTAAATACAATTTATTAGTAAATATAAGCGTAAATATTATTTCGCCTTCTAAATAAACAACAAAAAGAGGTGACAATATAATTGTAAAACGCCTATAAAATGGCAACAATGAAGGTAACTTTTTATATTTATTGCAGCAACACTTAAAATTTTTCTACACATACATTCATTTAAACATTAAAAACATCCGTAAATACATCAAATTGTATTAAGCGATTGTTATTTAACATATTAATTTTAATACATTGAATATTCTATAAATTACATTCTAGTCCAAAAAGTAAAAACCATGGTATCCACTGCCGGACACAGTTACCACTAAACATGATTTAAATATACACACGCATATAAATCGTTCGTAATATCAACAACTAACTAAATTACACTATTGTAGTTTAACTACATTTTGCTAATTTCACAAAAATATTCATTTTGCGAGGGGTTTAGCACCTCTATCGTTGGAAACGCGTATCGATTTCTTTGGAGAGATACTCGTCAAAATGTTACATACTCATACAATATACAATTACACATCGTACATGAAATATACAGTTACAGTTAATGAATTGATGACGTCAACAGGATAAATTAAAAATAAATAAATTCAATATCACACCTCGTCGATATAACAATTTGTGAACTTACAATGTATGTACAATGTTAAATACTTACATCTAACACATAGTAAGATAATATCAAGTTTATGACTGGATAACTCACTGTTGTCGGTCGACTGATCACAAGCGTTACTATATCTAAAACAGTCAATTTCTTCGCATACGTTTGTGTCGGTGACCCTTTCTCTGATATTATGTGAACTCATTAAACTGAGCCAGAGCCGTCTTCACTCTGAAACAACAGAAATAAAATCCGTTTAAGATAAAGTCCTGGATCGCGTGTTTTTTGAAAGGGTATCAGTATGTAGTGAATATCACCAGAAGAGGGAGCTTGTGGTTTTGTAGTGTATAACATTCACTTATCCTATAGTTGCGCAGCGTCTTGCAGACCAGATTGCCCGTCCCGAACGTTGCCTCCAGCAATTTTAGTGTGTAAGACTCAGTTGTCCGACATTCCAGTCGTCCTACAAACCAGGTTGCCCGCCAATAACAGTGCCTCCTAAAATTTTAGTGACTTTTACTTACTTGTCTTCCAGTTGGACAATGTCCTGCAGACCAGATTGCTCGGTAAGGACAGTGCCTCCAAAAATTTTAGTGACTTAGACTCACTTGTTTTTCAGTTGGGCAATGTCCTGCAGACCAGGTTGCCCGCTAAGGTTAGTGGTTATAGCAAAACGATGTGTTTGTGAGACGCTTTGCTGCGGGATGTTCGTGAGAGTTACCGCGACCCTGGCACTCAAAGGGCTCTAGGAGGAACATAGTGGGTTTTAGTCAGTAAGTTTGACACTCCCGCTGCGCCCACAGCCGGCGGGATCATTTCATGATTTCCCACAAAAAAAGGGGGAAAAAAAAAGATTCCGACGAATTGAGAACCTCCTCCTTTTTTTAAGTCGGTTAAAAAGGTGTTGTGTGTGTAACTGACTTGTCGTGCAGATGCGCGGCGTCGTGCCTTGCGCGCAGCAGCTTGAGCGCGCGCAGCACGCCGAGGTCCGCGAGGCGCGCCTGCCGCGCGGCCGCGCCCGCCTCGCCGCGCCACACCAGGTTGCCCGCCACGAACAGCGCCGCCTCCTGCAGCTTGCTCTCCGGGTGCGCCTGCATCACAACACACCATTACTATACTTACTTGTAACAACACGTAAAAAATAAGCGATTGTCGTCTACAAATTGCACGGCATAAAATTTTCAACTCTTGATTCACTTTGCATCTATTATTCCTATTGCCGATCCGAAAAATCGACGATCAGTTTTTGCTTAGCTTATTGGTTGACGTGCTCAACGTCCGAGTGCAACCATATCTGTTGTTATCATTCTACGGTTCCAACATAATTTGCCAAACCATTTATTTGTCAAAACTGTTCCAGACACGACTCACACAAATATAGCCACAATTTTCTAATTAGAAGAAGCTTGTTAAAGCAAACGCGCATCAAAGTAACGACAGTTTTAGGACACCCTTTATTATATTCACGACCAATCTGTCTCAAAAATTAAAACGAAACTGTTTGGTTTACGACACGTTCCACACTTAAAACGAAAATAACTTTGTCGAAGTTCGTCACCAGGCTGTTTTGTCGTTGATACGTGCGCCCGTGTAGAAATGGAACGTAACTTCGAACTATCGCAAATCAGCGCTCTCAGTTAAAAAAAAAATCACACAATCTTCATTCATCATTCTTTGTTCAACTCATTGCTAAGAGGCTTCACCCTAAACAATATAAATTCTAAGACAAATTCCTTGAAAAGGTTTCGTTCATTCATTCGTTCATCTTGGTTCATAGTCACATACCTTCCGCCGCCTCGTCAATCGCCCACTGAATCGCTCTCGACACGTACTCGGTGGATGTCGGCCCCCAGGACTGTTCGGATGCCTGGACCTAGGGCCAACATCCCATTATCATTGCAGTCATTTTTGCATAAATGAATGAACATTCATTTGAACAAAAAGTGACGTATTATGTTTAATTAGTTTTTTACAACTGATGGATAGGGTTGCGTTAAGATGCAGGGTTTAAACTGCTCAAAACTAATAATGAAATTCTATCTTGATCTAACCATTCACTCATTCATTTTTGTTACATATAGGATGATTTCTCATTCATAACTTCACCATATTATCACATTGAATCGTGACAGGCACGAAATATATCAAACATTTGTTTGACACATTGGCACCAGCAACCACACTCTGAACTACATCCGAACATAAATTAACTGCCTATTACGACAATGCTCGACATGTACACAAAGCAAGACAAAACATCACCATCACACACTCATACCATCTACTAAATGCTTTAAAGCGTGATGAGAAACAACAAACAACATATGATCTTAATCTGAATTTTATAATTTCATAATGCAACCATTCTTGTTAAAGGCTCACTTGGTTGTCGCTCATTATTTGCAGAGAATAAAACACAGGAATCCATATAAAATAAATGCATTATCTGTTAGAAAAGTTTAGTAATTTACTTGTAACTTAATACATAATTTTATAATAATACATATTTTTTCGATTGATCAATTCTTACAATGTCATCATTAACTCATACCTAAATAATTTTTCAGTGACACCTGTCGCTTCATTTTTCTACCGACAGCCACGTAAAAACATTGAATAAAACGGATGAGTAGTAGTTAAAAACATGACAACTATAAAAAGAATGATAAGCTGAAGATCCACAGGATACATTAACAACACTATACTCCATTTGTTTAGGTAATTAACTAAATGTAAACAATCTTGGCATTACTTTTTAACAAAAAAATTAATTTAAAATATAGATATTACCACTTACAAATCAAATATCTATAGTTTTAGAAAATCTGAATGTATTTCAAGTTATAAAAAGTATTTTACATTTTTCAAGATCACATTTTGTATAAAAGACATACCAAAATTGTTTACATTTAGTTAATTACTTAAACAAATGGAGTATAGGTGTCTAATATACTATGCTGGATAGGCTATTCCTCACAAAATAGGCGGCAGGAGATGTTAAATATCAAATATTCACTTCGAGGATGTTCATTACTTTCTGACATAGCTCATCGTCTCATGAAGATTTCGGAACAGAATAAAAGAAGCGTGTCTAAACAGATTCCAGTAAAATTGTAAAAAAATTTCTTAAGAAGAATTCACCAAGTCTAAAAAAATCATTTCCCATATAATATTGTCATCCAAAATTGTAGAAGACATTCCTACTGTGGAATACAGCTTTCTTGAAGACTGCACATAACCAGTATCAAACATGTCCAGTCTCTGTTTAAACACTTTGCGTAAAGGTTACTCATACAAAGCATGTATGTCATTCAAGTTTAAGCTAGTCTTACCAGGTAATCAACGAGTTTCCTCAAGACGTCCTCGTTGGCCATGATGAGGTCTTTGGCCTTCTCGCCGTCGCCGATGTTCCCGAGGATGCAGAGCGCCTGCTCTTTCACCTCCGCTGGGTACGAGCCCTCGAGGACCACTATCACCGCCTGGTCAAAGTTAAGATAGAAATACTGTAGAAATATTAACAGGACAAAAAAGGGAAAATATGAAGAGAGAAGAGAAGCTTATGGTTTATCACGTTTTGAGGATATTGTGAATATTTTTTTTTACTGGAACTTTAAAATGGAACAGATTTTTATGTCAAACAATTTCAAGAAACCTATCCTTAATCGTTAAGCAAACAGAATTGAAAATTAGCAATTACACAGACACAACATTCGCAAATGCATAATTCATAACCATAATACACGTGGAGGGGTACACGCGATAAAGAGAGGGGGGACTGACTGTGACCAACAAAAGGAAAGCTGTTAAAAATATATTTCATAAAGTCGGCTTATAAGAATAATATCCTGTGGCCAAGAATGACCAATGGATCAGAGACGACAATAGCATATCCGAGAGCTTCTAGTATACTCCAGCACATACCTGCATAACTTGTGAAGAGTATTCGCTCATGATGGCGTCTATATGATGCCTTGTAGACAGGAGGTTCCGAAGCAAGCCGAGGGTCTTCATGATGACCTGTGTGTCGCTGTCGCCTAGCAACCTAAACATCTGTTCTGTGCCTAGACAGCATAAGATGCGCTGCTTTACTTTTTGTTCAGCCTGGGGTGAGAAAAATTAGTGTATAGTTTCTTGGAGTAGAAAAGATAAAACTATTCAGATAACACCACCTTGTTTTGATGGGAAATGGCTTTCATAAGATAACCTAAACTTGTTTCTTATAAAACCTATCTGAAAATGATGGAATTATACAGCTATATCAATATTTCTTTTCAATTACAAGATATTGGATTTGATGATACTAATACTGACTTAAATGACATTATCGCAAAGGTTCGTTTCCTTACATACATACATACATAAACGTCACGCCTCCTTCCCTTGGGGGTAGGCAGAGATCACATCTTTCCATTTGCTAAGATCCTGGCAGATTCGTTTCCTTAGTAGTTTTAAATAGAGATTATATACCTGAAAAGCCATATTCATTAGCGCCCAAATGCCATTCAACCTCAAAGCAGCTTCAGGCCTCTTTGTCAAACTGCAAAGCATTTCAACTGCACCTAAAAAATACAGACTAATAAATTGCCAAACACGAACACTGTAAACACGCCCACTTAGTTTGTCACAAACCTTGGTCCAACATTGGTTCTTTGGCTGGCGAGAACTCGAGGAGTAAATTGCAGAGGGTCGATGACCCGACTGTAAGGAGTTCGGTTCCGGGAGAATCGTTTAGCAACTGCATGAGAGGTTTCCAGACGGCATGGTCCTGTAGTAACAACAATTAATATTAGAATACTTCGCTAAATTTTTTTAAATATAATTGCATTGTCTTGGAGTCAGCTTACCTGAAATGTCGTTCGTAATTGCTGTACCGACCGTGATAGTGAGTGTAAACATCTCACTGCCGCTAATCGTACCTGCAGAATAAAAATGGTTACTAATATATTGCTGGTTTAACGATTTGGTTCCTATACTGGACTGTCAAATGTTATGTTAACCGCTGTGACTGGCTTTTAGTCAATCAATCGTAATCGTGATCAATATTCAACAACAGATTTAAGAGTCAATAACCAATGAAGAAGTAACCCGAAAATTATTATTATTACATTTCCTTACCGAGGCCTCAGGGTTATTCATTCCATTGACAACATGCACCATAAGCCCGTGTGTCTCTATAATCCTCTTGCGAATATCCTCGTCATTAGCCCCGAGCGAGGCGAAACATTTGAACGCGCCCTGCTTAGCGGCCGGCGACTGGCAGTTGACGATATCGGCTAGTGACGTCATAAGGTGATTCGATATCGCTGCTAGCCTTTGGAGGGACGTGTCTACCTATAATTGTAGAATAGTATATTTAGAAGATGTAATCTTTAAGTTCTGTTATTTGTGAACCTGAAGTAAACTTATATACATCTCAGTGTGACGACGAGTAAAAATTAAAATTTTTTAGATGATGTCGCTCCTTCTAGAGCGATAAATATCGTACAAGTTGCGATGCCGGTCATAATATATCACTTTTGACACCAGCAAATGCGTGGAACCGCAATGTAATTCAATTTATTGCAATTCGCACGATATTCCTCACATTATCGAAGTGAGCCCTTCAGTTTTTGTAGACCACCTACAAATATAAACCAAAACTATACGTTGGCAATGTTGTTCGTAGTACTACTGACTGTATTCATGAATAGTATGTTCCCTTACATGAGGCAACTGTAGAGCATACCTCTGCTAAGTAAGCTAAGGTCTCGGCGGCGGACGCGCGGATGTCTTCCGGCATCTCCTTCGTGCACAGTCGGGCGAGGCACGGCAATGCTCCGAACACCACTCTGGAACCAAGAATTAGTGCTGTTTAATTATCTCGTTTCTACTGTCGTTTCGGAAGGCACGTAAAAATGTGAATCCTGCGCCTGATCTCTCTCTGGTCGTGTCGGATTGCCGTCCCATCGGGCTATAAGAGTGAAGGAACAGAGAGTGCACCTGTGTTTTGCGCACCCGTTTGTGCATTACAATATGTCGTGCGTAGCTGGCTGGTGTCATACCTAATAACACTAGCCGCCGTGGCCGGAATCGGTCCGGAGACATTTTTAAGAGTCCGGCTGATGTCTTTGTTGAAGTGAGATGACTACCTTGAAATGCAATATTTTTTTCAGGTTGTGGAATAGAGACATTACATAGAGCGCTGTCATGCTTCCACAACTGCAATAGTCCTATAGGAGGCGGGAATAAGCTCTCAGTCCCACAAAACGATAGTAGGTCCGTAAGCATACCATGGTTTTCGAAAACGGAATTATTGACGTTGTGGTAGCGGCATACCGACAGAATTTTGGCAGAGTTATTTAGTAAGGTATATTTTATTATATAGATTGACGTGTAGAAAGTATAAAAAAGGGGGGAAACTACAGTCATAGTCGGTAATTTTTTTAATTTGAGTTTTTTAAATATTTATATGCATGTAAGATAAATCTGATCAGTTTACGTACTAAACCCCTACTTATATTAAATTCTTATCTTAAGTAAAACGGGTGTTACTAATACGTAATATAATTATTACATATTCATGATCAAACCGATAACTTGTGACCTTAACGTGCAGTATTCTAAACTTCCTACAAAACAGATTTACATTATAAACAGTTTCAATATTCTTAGGTCTTTGTTCAGCATGCGTTTTGTGATAACAGAAACACGTTTACAAATCTGTACTAGAAGTGGTTTCGTTGCTTTTAGCATTATACAATAAGTACACAACCAAGAACAATTATAATTATTTATTTAAGTAAGGAGTATAATATGATGATGAATTGCTTTTTTTACTGTTTTACCGACTGAACCGACTGACTGACACATCAAACAACCAATTTTGTTGTTCCATATGCGTTCGCTATCTTTCTCTCTCAAATTTTTGTTTTTATTTCAATCCATTTTCTATATGAATCTATCTGCTGTAATTATCTACAAATATGGCATATTTACCTATTATCATCTGCGGGCAGTGCGCCCGCTCGGTGCATGAATGTGAGGCATCGCGCGGCGCCCATCGCCACCGCCAGCGGCTTGTCACGGCACACCAGGGTCGTTAACAGCTCTGGTATTGGTTTGTCACCATACCTATGCAGAAAGAAAGATTAAGGTCTATCTATAATAGCATCATCATCATCATCTTCCTGCCTTTATCCCATTTTACTTGGGGTCGGCGTAACATGTTTTTTTCTTCTATTTTCCCCTATCAGACGTCACGCTATCTTTTACTCCCTTTTTCATTCATATCGTTCCTTATACAATTCATCAATCTTTTCTTTGGCCTTCCTTTTCTTCTCCGCCATCAACATACTCATCACTCTCTTAGTCACATGAGTCTCATCCCTCCTCGACACATGTCCTTACCAAAACAGACGATATCTATAATGGCAACGGTAGATATTTGTTCATGTTCTTGTGGGAATGTCTTTGTGCACTTAGATTGCAGAGTTACAAACCTCGGCCTATGTTAAAAGTTGTATGTTACTACAAATACCTAAGAAATACCTAGAGAAAAAAGGGATTTAACATCTGACAACTTTAATATCAATAGCTTTATATAGCGCTGAATAATGCTTGGTATTTTTATAGATAACAGGCCTCCGCCCATCCTATTCTGACTAAAATTAATATGTAAGTTTATATAAGACTGCAAAAGTTATAAGCTCCAATAAATATGGTAGGTCTATCAAAAAGATTGGATGTACCGTTGTGTATTTGCTAGAGCTCTTATAAACTACCTATTTGTTTACAATATACTGATTCAATGGTATCGAAGGTAATCTGTAGTTATCCAATTAGGTATCAAACCTAGACTAGTATCGACGTTATATGGTATAATTCTATTTATAAAACGATCACTAGATTGCCACTCTGAGATTATTATTATTGTTTTTGTTTTTTTTTACTTTAAGAGGTTGTTTTAGCTTTCTCGAGATGTAAGTACCAACCCAAAAAAGGTAAAATCTCTTACCAATTGATTTGAAAATATCATCATGCTAAACACATTTGTTATTCAAATACCTTCCTTTTCTTGGCAATCGTCAATGAACCTTGCCAAAGTCAAATGAATGACATGAATAACTGTTAATCTTACTGAAGTTTTTGAAATGCAAATATGGGGTATTGGAGTCACCTTGCTTATCAACATCTGACTTCGTAAATAGATTTAGAATAAACAGATTTCAAATCAAGACTGTAATCTTTTTTCTAGCCTACGTAAGATCAAACTGCTGGGCAAAGGCCTACCTTTTGTCCTTCCAGACCTCCCTGTCTTATTTCATCAAACATGTAAGCTTATTTCATAATTCACTTATCTCATACCACAATAAGAACACCATATTGAAATAGAGAAAATCAGGTGGGGAGCCTAAACCCTTCTTAAGTTAACTCTAATATCTAAAAATAATTTCAACCTGTTTAAAATGAAATACACTTTTCTTATTTTCTCCGACATATCTTCTTAATTTCACATATTATTAGCATTAGTGTAAAGAATAACAAAATAGCACAAGTGATCAATTTAACTAGGTGCTTAGCAACAATTATCTTTATTAGTAATACAACAAACTGTTTATATTTATAGATTAGCAAACAAAGATAACAATTATTATCTTCATAACTCGAACAAAGTGACACCAGCTTGCAAAAATGCCATTGATGTTTTAAAATGCTCTTCTCATACAAAGAAGGTATGAAAGTACGGAAACCTCTTCACAAACAGTAAAAAGTCACAATTCCTGTGCTTCTTGCTAAAGATTTCCATCACAGTTCCTAATCCTATAGCCCTTCTTATTTACTGTATAATTGCTTAACAACAAAAAACATAGTAAAACATTTGGCCCCTAAGTGGGCATTAGAGATTCATTGTACTAGCCAACCATCCAAAATAGTTTTCCACTTACCTAGTACTCAAAGCAATTTGAGATACATTAGCATTTTCAAAGCACATTGCGGCGAGTAGGTCTAGTGCGGGCAGTGCAGTGGAGGCAGCAGGCGTGGCGCCCAACAGCGCGGCGGCCGCACTGCATGCGTTGGCCGCGCACAACGCTTCCTGCTCGCCCGCACCGCAACACCAGATGGAGAGGATGCGGACGACGCAGGCTCGGGCTGTCGGTGAGCCTTCGCGGGCTATCTCTGAGAAAGTATCATTAATAAATATCTTGGGACAATATCCAATCACGGCCAAGCTAGCCAAGCAGAGCTTCTGTTATGGTAATCAGACAGCTGATAAACATACTTATATATTTCTAAACATATACATATTATAGATTAATCACACCCAGACACAGAACAAATGATTGTGCTCATCACACAACCATTTGTCCTGGGTGGGAATCAAACCCACTACCTCCGGCTTAGCAGTCAGTGTCACTAACCACTACACCAACAAGCCCGTCATTGTATTGATAAAAAAAAGACATATACTGCCTTAAGTTATAATGGCCTTAGCATGTTGTTTATATTATATTGCCATGGTCTGTAACGACAGTTATGGTAACAACAATGCTTGCATGTTTTACATGACAGAACAATAAACACTTTAGTCCTGTAACATGTTCATAACATGCATATAACTCATGTTTATGTAATAATTCATATTAATTACACTTACATATTACACAGTAAACCCACGTTAGTTGCTGTATGATTTATGTATGCAATTTATATTAGTTATTCTTATAATAAATTGTGATAATTTTATTCATATTTTTTTTTTATCTGAATTTCAGTTGCTGTAGTGACTTAATTTAAAAAGTACATTGATTCAATGTTAACTTCCTATATTAAAACTAAGTAAGCATTAGTTAACAGTGAGACATTATTTTTGTACAATTTTTCTATTACCTTCCTACTCCTAATATACTTTCAATACAATTGAACCAGATTTCTGAATCCCACACAATGGCATATGCCTCTTTCTAAAATGTAAGCTAATCTTACACAATATAAATCAACAAAAAAAAACAGTAACATACAATTTAACAACCTTCTATTAGTAATACATAGTTAGTGAAGTAATCAATTGCAACATAGCACCATCAGCATCAAATGACCTCTATGGTAGTTAGATAAAACCTTCACTCTTTTGTCTATTCTAGCGTTAGGTGTAAATTTTATAGTTAATAAAAAATATTGCTTAATACTTTGTGGTACAATTTAAAAGAATGTCCTTGATTAAAATAATCATAGGAATTTGTAATAAATTTAAAAATTTGTATATTTTTTAACACTACTATTTAGAAACTCTTTCATCATTACTTTCTACAATTGTATTTTTATAATCCTATCCGGGCTATCCCGATAAATACGCGTGAGTAAACCGTTATAATGTTTAAGTATTCTACAATTGTGCCTCAAATATACATAACATATTTCCCACACCATATTACTAAAGGCAACAAAAAAATATAAGAAAATGTAAATTAAATTTAATAAAAACAATTGCTAGAACTTACGTGTGAGCCTTGTAAGTAGCCTCATATCTGCAGGTAGGGACGCAATAGGTGCGGGTGGATGCATAAACACACTCCGTAACGCACATAGTCCTGCTTCTGTCAACTTTGTGCCAATTGGTGAGGTCTTGAGCAGCTCAACAAGTGCTGACGCTGTGCCCTGCTCTACTAACGAGCTTACATTTTCTGCTGTACCTTTTGCTAGTGACCCTGTATTAATGAAATATAATGTTTACAAATATTACAGTTTCCGTTAAACTTTAAAACCTGAGATACTAAAATTAGATAAATTTTAACAGTATTCTTTTTAGAGTTTAAATGATAATATTTAATTCAAACAAACTATTTAATGACAATTGTTACAAGGGCACCTGTGAGTTAGGTCATAGTACTCATGTTACTCAGCCCAATGTATGCCTCTACCTTCAAAGTGTACTTAATCACACAAGTAATTATTTAAACAAACAATGCGTGTTGTTGACTTTACCTATTGTGATTGTGGCTTCTAATCTTATGTTAGGGTCAAGAGATTCGTCCGACATCAGCTGCAAAAGTCGCGGCACAACTCCTTGCTGTATTACTGAGCTCTTCTGTCTATTGCTGCCTATTACTGAGTTTTTCAGCGTCACTAAGGCCTCCACAACCTTCGCTGCATCAGGAGAATACAGCTCGTCGATATACGAACGTGAACTTTCAATATCCTATCGGCAAAACGTTATAGGTTAAGAACTTCAACACAAATCAAAAGTTAGCTAAAAATAATAATGTATGTAACATTAACTTACCATGAATACTGTTAATTGTTGCATGTTTTTGTCTATATTTTACGCAGTATTGTTGGTAAAAATAACGTTCGAAATTTCTTCCGAGGCCGAATACGCTGTCAACTCGCCACCTGTCATTGAAGGATGCGTTCCTTTCACGATTAGAAACTAGTATGATGTATCAAACGACCCAAACACAAAGAATGAATTTGAAGAAACATGGTGTAGACTGTGGTGTAAGAATTTTTACTATTTTTGGTCGAAAAACTAATAAACTTGATCGATATTGTCTATGGACGTCATCAATGATGCAGTGCTGCAAGAGTAAAAAACAAACAGGTGCTAAGTGAAACTTTGTGAGATTTAATGACAGCTCGTCGCCAAGTATAAACAAGGCTAGTAGGCTTACTTAGTTCTTTTACATTTAACACACCTTTTCTTTTATGCAAGTGTTTTTGTTATACGTCAATAATAATAAACCTATTTGAAAGCTTCAGTTGCCACATTTACTTGTATTCTTGTGGTTTTATACAATGGCTGATTCTGGAGTAGATACTAGTAATGAGAGCAGCGATAATCCAATATTTGATCACTCTCAATGTATCTTGGAATTTAGTCCACCGGCTATACCAATAAACCAAGCTGGCCAGCCGATGCCCATTGAATTTTTATCCGAACCTCATGACCATGTAGGTAAAATCAAGTGCTCAACAAAGGCTAGACATTGCAGACTGAAATACAGGTATGGCGGCAGCATTTGCTCTTCAAGAAACCACAAATTACGATTTGCTGCCTCTACAAATAACACAGAATTGGTTGAGAAACTTCTACTGTCAGGGGCTGACCCAAATTCGTCAGATGAACACAAAAGAAGTCCATTGCACTTGGCTGCATGTCGCGGTTATGTAGACGTCGTTAAAATTCTTCTGAGGCACGGCGCAAACCCCAACATCAAAGATACACTGGGTAATACACCTCTGCATCTTGCTGCTTGTACCAATCACATAAAAGTGGTCATAGAACTGTTGGACGCCGGCACAGATGTGAGTTCTCACGACAAAAACGGCCGCAACCCTATACAACTAGCACAGAGCAAGTTGAAACTGATTCAAATGCGCCCCAGTGGAGTGGGGCACTTTGAGGAGACTAGACAACTCATCGGTGAGATATGTTTGGTTGTTGAAATGATGTTGAAGTACATGAAGATACAGAAGGCTGATGCCGGTGATTTGGAATCTGTCCGCCTGAGACTGGAGCAAGTCAGCACAAGAGAGCAAGTGGACTCGGAAGTACAAAACTTGCTTGACAGCCTAGATTCTCTCAAATTGAGATAATTTAAATAATAATATTTATACAAATGTTTATGAAGACTGTTTATTGATGCAACTGTCTAATGTTAAGAGCTCAGTAATGTTTAGATATTCTAGGCATCGTTTTTTGATTAATTAATAAGATAATTATTTAATTATTTCGTTTAAGTTCTTTTGAATTGTGTATGATTAATTGAAGGTGAATTTATGAAAATTACCATCTTTTAATAATGTAATCAAAAGTTAATGATTTTGAAATGTGTGTTGGTCTTCTATATTATTATATGTTACATTTAAGTAACTACTTGTGTCACAATAGTTGTAAGTGTATTTAGTTAACTATGAAATAAAGATTATAATAAAGTTATTATATCTCCTAATTAGTTTTTCATTCAATACTAAAACGACAACCAATTTTATTTATGATTTATTGACAACAGTTTCATAAAATTGAAAATTATATAACTTTTATTCAAAACTTTATCCATTAAAATTTGCTAATAAGCTACTGTATTTTAAATCTAATACATTACATTCAATAAGTTTAAAAAGTTCTCATATATACTCAAAAAAAAGGAATGTACAAAAAAAGGTTTGTAACCAAAATATATTTAATGTGCTGCTAAACAGTTAAGAACATAATAACTGATTTGTGCTAAACAAAAGAAGATGTATGAAAAATTATCTTGGAATGCTTTAGAAATGCCATTACAGACTTATAATATGTACAAGGAATCTTATATCTTCGACACACTTCTAAATTCTATAGACAACAGTAGTTGTATTTTGTACATTGTACCTTTACTCACAAAATGGACATAACAGAGAAAATCACAATAATCATATTTACTTTAATAATTATGAAATAGTTGATTTGGGGTTTTTGCTACAGTTCTCATTCTTATACAGTATACAGTAAATATTTATACCGGAACATTTTAAAAATGAAATATGGCAGAATAGTTATTATCACAGAAAAAATAATTGCTATAACAATTAATACTGCTAAATAAATTATATTAAGTTATACCAGCAGTCCCAAACCATTTAAACATTATTTAATAAATTAACTAATTAGTACACAAATAGTTATCCCGTTTCCTACAGGCCATGATAGTATCAATAACGGCAAGTTTTGCTTTCCAACTCTATATACATGGCAAGCTGTCATTTTATTCATCTACCCACATTGCAATAAGTGATGTATATATTCTAGTTAATTATTACAAAACATGCAACATTCTCTTTAGTAACTTGCTTTTCACTTAGTAGAATATAAAACCTTAAGCTGCATAATCAGAGTGATTGTCTAAAATATTCAAGATACAATGCTAATAAGAGAGTGTAAATTATGTTCTCTTCAACATTAAAATGCAATTAAAAAGTATTATATAATTCGTAAACCTTGCTTTGAGCTACATGCTATGTTATATTAGATAAGTAATACAATTTTACAATAGTTTTATTATAAGTAACATGATTGCTGTAACTCAATAGCTTAATACAGGAATCAAAGTGCAAATAATTGCTCTACAATTGAGCAAAAATAGTGTAATGATCAATTCCTTATTAGAGTACAAAGTGAATGTGTTTAGAGTGCATGCATTTGGCACTTTTTCATTGTATACTTGTAAGCATTGACTAGCTAATATATGCTCACATGTAAGATTTTACAATTCACTTATAAAATTATATCACATTTTTAGTTATTGAACCAATATAAAAAAAAACTAGTATAACATAAATCACAACATTCATGGAATGATCAAACTTAATTACTATTGCGATCAAAACGTTTGGTAAGTAGGTATTTAATAATTTAGATATAATTTCTTACACAACCATCATATTTACAGGTTTGTTTGGAATGATAATATTCCTTTGTATTGCACTTACGTCGGCTCGGCTATGGTTCAAACTTTAAATTATATACATCAGTCACTTTAAGAAAACCTTTTTCTTTTTTAGTTTGATGTTATTTCGTATCTGGCACTAATAAATTTACTATATTGGGGAATATCTCCGCCTGTATGGGTCCGTACTCGACAACCTCGCCGTCGACCGTGATGTAACCCGTAGTGCCCTCTGGAACTATTCTAAACGCACTCACTGGAACCATTTTAATATGTTCAGTGTTCAAATCAGCGTGGGAACCTTGGCCCACACCCAAGAGGAACGAAAGTATCTGAGATCTGGGTATTCCTGCTTTGATGATCAACATCCACATGATGCCGTCGGATAATTGTGATCGCGGCGCGAACAAAAAGTCTTCGCCGATGTATGGTTGATATGACACGTGAACCATAACGAATTCGCCTTCCTCGTGCACCCATTGCGACGGCAACTGGGACATGAGTGAAGGCAGGTGTGAAGCAGGTCCGTGCATGCACGCGTGAACAGGCGACCGCATTTCCGAGCCTTCGCTCGTCACGCTGTGGTACTCTGACCCGCGCGTGCTGTAGAATGCACTCCTGCGCGAGTTCACAGAGTACCACGAATCAACCCTTTGATGTTGTTTTCCATTAACAGCGTTGACGAACACTTCAGAATGTTCGTCGCAGTCAATGAACGCTTCCGCATCAGGGGAGTCGAGCGCGCCGTCCTGACTGATGCTGTGACTGAGGGTGAGCGGTTGTTTTGGTTTAGGCAGATTACTCACATCCTTTATTTTCGCGTAACTGACTACACCTTTATATGTCCGCAGTCCGACGAGTCTAGCGAGTGCCCACACCGCGAACCTTTGCCCACCGATCGCGCGTAATCTCTCACTTTCAATATCTATATCCGATAGCAGTCCCCAGCCCACGGACAGAAACGAAAACATAATCTGCAACAACAATTATGACTCAGTTAGTTAATTTTACCAAAGTAGATAGAGAATAGCGGATGTAGGGTACGAGAACTTGTTAACATTGGACTTCAGAGCTGACACAATGGCTTAGCGTTCGAGTTAACTTATAAGATAATAGTGTAAATATCAACTGTGTAGTATCAACGTGGGGCTAATTGTATCCGCGAGCCGAGTTCTCGTTGTTTGTTGTGACGGACGTGTTCAATTGAATATTGTAGTAACATGCAAGTAGGTATGTCCGTGTGATACTCGTTACATAAGGTACTAACAAAGCTACACGTTTGTGTAATGTCTACTTACTTTGGTTCTCGTTTCAATTCGG
Source organism: Chrysodeixis includens (assembly GCA_941860345.1). NCBI lineage: Eukaryota > Metazoa > Arthropoda > Insecta > Lepidoptera > Noctuidae > Chrysodeixis > Chrysodeixis includens. The sequence continues at coordinate 9,380,075 of OW796105.1, forward strand.
ACGACATCCATTGGCGCTGTTTGACCCTTTACTATTGCCATCGATAGACCTGTTAGGTTTTGCGGAATGTACGGCTCACTGTAACAAAATTAAAATTGTTGCATTAGATATAACAGTTAAATTATTCCTTTTAAAATGACTAACGGATCCATTATCCAAAGTACAATTTGCTCATGACAAATGAAAAGGTGCAAAAACAGATATTTACGTTGTAAAGAAGATAATATTTTCATGTCAAAATAAGTAGGTTACCAATCGCACATGAATTTAGTTAAAAAACCTAACATTTTCAGAACGATGCTGTTTTTTATCATAGTCACTATCTCCCAGCCGGTGAACGAAATGATAATTGTAAAAGGTAAGTTATCAATTGCTATGAGCAATGCCTACAAACAGGAAAAATGCTGACTTGGAAAATAAATTTAAAGCTTATACAGTATAAAATTAAAGTTTGCTTATCTCACAAACGTTAACTACATTTTAATTCCCAAAACGTTTAGTTTATACAGTTAGCACACACAATTAAGTTATCTTAATTGGGTACAAATAACCTGTCACATAGAACTCATTTTATGGGAGATTAACACACAATTTGTTAAGTGCATACGTATTTATAGTTTGGTAAACTGTAGTACTTAATAATAATATGATAAGCGGAAAACTGAAGTACAGTTTTTTTGTTAGTAGGTCAGACGAAAACTATTCATCGGCTTAAAACGAAGCCTTACTATCTTATATCCCAGATATAATTCCGACGTTCAGTGAGGGGAAAAATGAATAATCTATATACGAGTTTCGTCAAACTGAAATGCTTAAAAAGTACCTAAAAATAGTGCTAAGTCACAACCAAACGGTGCCAGGCCTTAAAAACAGTATCACACGGGATGGAAAAATCCTATAAGACTTTCGACAGACTATTAGTAGATAAAAGTTATTTTAAAGTTATTTACAGTATTATAATCATTCCATTATCACAGTCGCTGTAGGGAGATTAAAAACGATTATAGCTCCGTTTATAATTTCACAATATAGTACATCAAATAAACAATTTATAAGAAACTTGCACAAGTCATTATAAATAATTGGCCCTAATATCTTCTCGGAGAACGTCTTTTAATATTTTTCTGTCAGCTATTGTTTTCCTACACACCGCTGAAATTATTAGTGGCGTACAGGAAGTGATTATCATTTAACCTTCGTAAAGCATGTTAGTGTCCGATTGTCATACATTCAGGCTTCAACATGCGAAACGACGCAACGAAACGATTCGAAAATTTTCTTTAAAGGATTTTCAACGGTAACATCTCTTTAAAAATCCATTAAAACAATACTTTTAATTGTAACATCCCATATACAATTTCCTTTGCCATGAAACTCTAAGTTTATAAAGGCGTATGAAAGAATTAAAAGGAAGCCCTTTGCCTATCACTACGACTAAGTCTAGGAAAAAAACTAGAAACTATTGTAATTTTCTCGTCGACTACAGAGTATCGTCTCAATGCCATGAACGATCACAATTTGTAATTAAGTAAGTCTGGTCGTGATGAAATCTTCCTAGAATGGAAAACCCGACTATTATAAAGCTAAATAAAGATCCGATACAGAATACCTAAACATAGACATATAGGTATATTTAGTTTATTATAACGAGGAGATTGGGTTTTACCTTTTTGAAGGCATTAACTTCTCGACCTTCTAAATTGCGCCATTAAAAAGAAAAATGTAAGCTCGCAAATAAATCAGTAAGAAAATCAGATTCCGAAAAACAACATGACTCATTTCTCATACCTATTGTGAGTCCGGCTCGTGTGATTTGAAATAGTTAGATACTCATACATATCCCTAAAGATATACAAAGTTCAATGTATAAAGTACAACTTAGTAACTGTTAGAATCGAAATTTGACTAATATTCTTCAACTTTTTTTTGCTGTGCACGTATCATTTAATTTGAATATTATTCTAACAATTTCCTCTCGTATACGTCGGCGATTGAATGATGCTAAAATGATTTTTATTTCTCAACATACGTTATAACAATAGCAACTAATCATTTTGGTTCCCAGGACTCATAAACCAGTTAAGCGCTAGTTAATGACCACCTTAAAACTTATATTTAGTTAAGAAATAATAACTTCATTCCAACAAAACTACGCATCACAACACAAGACTAGAATTCAAAGGAAAATTGTAATTGTTGCTAAAGCAATTCATTTCTGGTTTTAAAACGGTGGGTATGAAACACTTTACAAATTACTCTTAGCACATACATGCAATGCTATAAGCAAAGCTCAATGCACACGAAACAAATAATTTCTGTCCTTGAGTTTACTCGATAAGAGAACGCTGCACGACGCGCGACGAAAAATTCGTCTCAGTTTAAAGGTATAACATTATATACAGTCATGCACTTCCATTCAAATCTAATTATTAGGTTTACGGTAATGCAATAATGCAAGAGGTTTCAACCACTAAATTGCTTTAGTGAACCTACTATCAACTCTTGAAGTAAGATTGTTGCAGATGTGAAAGAGGGATGCCGCTCTACGCTGTGTAGTGCACTGTCTCCTTCGACAACAAGAGTAGTGTTACTTTACCAGTAGACCCTCTGACCTGAGGTGTCAGACAGACAGCTGATCTATGTAAAATACTACACACTACATGCAATGGCTGTATCGTGTGAATCTGAAAACCGAACTAAAAAGGTTAAGCCGAGAGAATAGTAGCCACGTTCTTAACAAAAGTATATTATATTATATTCTATTGTACTATTATTCTTGACGTTCTATTTTTAAGATTTATTACATTTCGTCCGTCTAGATTAGCTTCGAATTATCGGGACGACGAACAAAAAATATGTTAATGATTGGTGGTACGTCTTGAGGTCAACCAATCACAGATTTGACCGCAGATCAAATTCATGAAGAAAGGGGTAGAAGTATCAAAGTAATTAAATGAGTCGGCAAATTATCTGTTGTCTCATCATCATGCAAACAAACTAATGTAAATGATAAGTTGGTATGACTTGTTAGGCTAGGCCTCATCATCTTACGAGCGTTTTAAGACCCAGTATGACTCGGCACTCAATGAGTGGTCACTAATCTAATATCGACGACCTCAACAAATGTCCTTCAACCTTCATCGATCGGTTCGTGGCTTTTTACCAACAGAATTATGTCATACAATTATGAATCTACGATTTTGAACTTTGTATTTCAATATGGCAGCCAACATTAATCACTATTTTATTTGTTTTCATTATTGTTATCACAGCACTTTACCTTTGATTCCGATAAAGGTAATTCGGAAAATATTTTGTGAATACAATGTTCAACAACTTGAACTCTCTGCCAAAATTCACATTGCGTAGTGCTAGTCACTTCCCTGTATTAAAATGTATATCTAAAGCAATTCAACAATACAAGATTATTATGCGTCAGATCGTTATCGCGTGTTTTTGTTTTTATCAATATATTTAAACATTCTACCTCGTTATTTGATTTTATATCATTAACTTTATTGTATCGTATGAGAGTTGTATACGTATTTATAAAGTGCGTATTTATCAGGCACTTAAGAACATAATAGCCCAGTCAAATTAGGGGTTTCACCTCGGAATGAAAGATAATAAGCTGAAAATTGGTGAGAACCTTTGTTTGGTCGCCTTAAATATTGTCTCAAAAGTCACAATTTCTATCGTGTCCGCGTCTTGAGATATTCAAGGTCAAAGGTCACGAAAAACAATTTTTCGCGAATATCTCTGTTCCTATTGCTTAAATGATATTTTCATCAATGTCAAAGTTGTAGAGTATAAAATTCTCTACAACTTTTGTCTAAACTTTTTTTTTATACGATCAACCGTTTTTGAGGTAGAGCGCGACGAGTGCGCAGCGTACAGTCATATAATATATGAGGTAATGCAGGGTTAAGCGTGAGTTTCGGTTATCGGTACGTTGTATAAAGTCAATTATTGACAAAAAAATATAATTATTAAGCAATGCCCATTATTTCTGTACATAATAGGTCGGGGAAAAAGTCTTTTCGCATTATAGTATTTATGTACTTGTAATAAATTTTTTTTGGCTATAGTATTTGTATCTGGCTAGTTTTGGTACAATTGAAAGTTAAAATTTTAAAGAACATAATTCTAAATTCTAATTTAATTAGAAAGAGAAAGATTTTATTACAAGTTCATACATACTATAATGCGAAACGACTTTTTCCCCGACCTATTATGTACAGAAATAATGGGTATTGCTTAATAATAATATTTTTTTTTGTCAAAAATAGACTTTATACAACGTACTGATAACCGAAACTCACGCTTGACCCTGCATTACCTCATATATTATATGACTGTACGCTGCGTACTCGTCGCGCTCTACCTCAAAAACGGTTGATCGTATAAAAAAAAAGTCTAGACAAAAGTTGTAAAGAATTTTATACTCTACAACTTTGATATTGATGAAAATATCATTTAAGCAATAGGAACAGAGATATTCGCGAAAAATTGTTTTTCGTGACCTTTGACCTTGAATATCTCAAGACGCGGACACGATAGAAATTGTGACTTTTGAGAAAATATTTAGGGCGACCAAACAAAGGTTCTCACCAATTTTCAGCTTATTATCTTTGATTCCGAGGTTGGCCCCTTATTTTACTTAATTTGACTGGGCTATAAGTAGAATTTAAGCTTCCGGCTATAGCAACCTAAAATTAGTTTGCTGCTTTTTCAATTTTTCAGGTATTTAGTGTCTAAACTCTAACAGATATCATTTTGTCATTATCGCCCGTCGGCTAATTTAATTTAACCTTTTTTTCGTATCATCACTGTTGGCATCATTTTTTGCAAAAAAAATGCAAATTCATCCTAGCAAACACGAAACGTTCTATGCATATCTAATAAAAATAGTATTACTGTGTTATAAAGATCTTAACTATTATATTGAATGACTAATATTATGATTGAAAAGTAATAACAAAGGAAATCATTAACATTTCGTATCGTATCTATGTTTGTAAAAGAAATATCACGTGCCTGGCATTATCCATTAAAATTCTCACATTACAAACAAATGAATGATTCAATTCAAGCTGTTATTTCTTTATTAACATCGTTAGGCCCGTCGTTTATCAACTCGGTACCGCATATACATTCCTATTGTATTTTGTAGACTGACATAATATTATGTCGTACCTTTTGAGCGTAAATCTATTTGCTAGTGTGAACACACAGTATCTTTCTTATCAGTGTAATGACACATTATATCATAAGGACATGATAATAGAATAAAACAATATGGACATAGATGGATTTGCAACGTGTATCGACGAAGCCCGATCATTTGAAAACCGTTGTTATGAATTGGTAGAAAAAAAATTGGTCCTGTCGTGCAAACCTTGATCTGATGATGAGCTTATAACGATTAATTATAGTAATCCTAATAATTAATATTTGCTCAAAAAAATCATTGACCTGCATGCACAAAAGTAGTAAGTATAAAAATACGACCGGAGACTGGTTAGACTGGTATTTAGAATATTAAACTATGATTAGGTTGAGTGCAAAGTGAGGGCTTGCGCACTTGACGGCTAAACAGGATTTTGTTACTTTAGGTAATAAATGTTATTATCGCGCCGAGACTAGATGTAGTCATAAAATCACAGTTCTAAGAATAATCAAAAGGCACACGAAAGATTCAACTTTCATCTCGATCAGGCAATCATGAAACCCAAAAAAAGTGAATAGGGATAATAAAGATTTACAGCCGTCTGGCTGGTCATGCTAAATTCCGTGACCAAAAAATGCCCCAATAAATAAAAAGTGAAAAAAAAAAAAAATTATTTGACCTGACTTTCAACTTTCTGACCATAACGTTTATGCCATGGCATGCCTGGCTTCATATCGGTTACGGGACATAGTAAACAACAATTACGACGCCCTCCATATCCCCCAGCCCGTCCGGAGTCCTGTCACTTATTTTTGATGACGTCGCACTGACTACGCATTTAAAAAACCCCGAGGTTGATACTGATACAGCTACAAGGTGAAACAACCGACAGATCTTATATTTTACCTAAAATCTGTTAGTTCTCTTGCAATGACATCGTCGATACCGTTTAACGAATTCAGGCATGACATTATTGTTAGTTTACACGTTCGATGACTTGATTGACAAACATATGATGCTGTAAATTTCGGAATAAAAGAGCAAGCATAAAGAATGTCAGACGAAGATGACAAGCAAACCACAAAGTATATTTTTTAGACAATTAGTTCTTAAGAATCGTCATATTTTTTATGCTTGGTAGTTAAGATTCCTTGTTTTAGCTGTACTTAAAGTCAGTCGTACTAGTCACTAAACAACACTTATAATGTTCTTGTCATAAATTAGACTTTTTAAAACAATGTGGCTCATAGGTGGATTTATGTTATGGCACCATTGTTGTAGCTCGTTGTATTTGTTATTTATATTTTTTCCTATAGATTACTTACGTTATTCCCCAAAGTGAAACCTTTGAGGAATAACGTAAATATTTAAGTTGTACTTTTCATGGTTTAGGTATAATAAGCAAAGAATTTATAATGTATTATCATATAAGGCCGAATCAAAATCGAAATAATGCCAAAACAAATTAGATTAAAATGATAGTTATCGTACCTAAATGGTACGACATTAGACAAAAATAAATGCTAATTAGAATATGCGAAAAAAAGTTACACCAAACCATATTACGCCGTAAAATTTGATGCCAAGACACTAAATAATATTCATGTCCTTAGCTGCCCGCCAAAAAAAACACTTTCTTTTTTGCGAATTTCTTAATTTTTTCATATTATTATATTTATATCGTCACTAAGGTTTAGAGGTTAACAAACTTTAGACTTCGGAAGGTCTACGTAACTGGTACAACACACATTTATTATATCCTTGTAATACTTAGAACTAGCGCTCATTAAGCAATTCTTCAGTTATTAAAGTCAAATAGATTATAGAAACAACCAGGATTAAAATATTACCTAATTGAAAAATAATGATACCGTCAAAAAATAGAAAGGCAATCTTTTTTCGGTGAAGATAGAGTTTAAAATTGTTCACACTTGTTTATCATAACAGTCCTATCTTTAGAAGGTCATCGACGCACATGCTGTGAGTTTTATTTACACAAACAATTTTAGATATTATCTTCCCAATAGAGTTGTGACGAGAAATGGCGTCATTTCAGAAATTGATGTCATTTTCTGATCACTGTCATTGACAATAGGATATTAAATTGTTGAGAGATAATGGTCGAAGGTAGATAGATAAGACTGAAAGATGATAATATCCGTTGAACATTTGAACTAGGTAGTTTCAAGTTACATATTTCATGGCCTTCTTTTGCCTTAATCCTAACTTCTTCGTCCATATTATTGTATCTTTGTATATTATTAATACTAATGGGAGGTATAGGTAAAGGTTCTACGTAGTAAAATAATTATAATATCCATATGATACATCAATGTTATACATAATATCTGTCACGTAATCAGTGCAAACACCTGATAGTATTCGGGCAAAGATTAAATATCCACGAGTGTACTCTAATACATACCTATACTATATTAATAGTACTTTGCATATTGTTCAGAGTATAAATCAAAGTTCGTTTATTCAAACTAATCTACTTATCAGCACTATTTTAACGTCAAGGTTACTCCTGACTCAGCCACCCCACACAACATCATAAATGCTTTGACTATGGGGAAGATATTGCGCAACATTCTACGCAGCAGTTAGTAGTTAATAAATAATTCTTTTGCTATGATTTCCCTTTTCGTCTTAAACAACTGCTCAAATGGGCAGTTTCTGTGGCCACTTCAAAAAGAAACAAAGTCGCGGAAGTTATTTAGAACGAAATAAGTAGAGCAACTTGGCGTCATTGATAGCTGTTCTAATAGTTTGATCGCGTCATAATTAATACAACAAATTAATAACTATGTCCTCTTGACCGGATTTCAAATCACTTATTAAGTCGTCTTTCGATGCAACTTTAGATGCAACATTTTGTAATAACAAGATTACAAGGCAGTTATCGAATAGGATGATATTGTTATTTAATAAGAAAAAATGGTAAAAGTACAAAAAGACCATGGAATCAGGCGGCCGTGACAACGGAAAGTAATTCTTCGCTTGGTTTCCCCTTTTCGCATTGCTTGCATAATATTGCTCAGTTAATGCGTAAAAGATTTTACCACGACCAAATTTCTTATTGGTCGATTTAACGTAAAACACTAGCAACTAGAAAATGGAAAACCGAGTCGAGAAATGTACGGAGTTCAGTCAAATGGAAATATCATACAAAAGGTTAACCTTTGATAACTTTATTTTACATAATTTAATATCTCATAATTAACAGAAACGTGATAAACACGAAAGGTTTTTAATTGTTATTGTATCTTTCTATTTTTTTTTTTTTATATTGCCTAAATAAGATCCCACTGCTGGGCAAAGGCCTCCCCTTATTTATTTATCTATAAATATACAAAATACTTCATAACTACAGTAAATCTAATTCGCAGGGTAGTTGAAAGTTATTTATTGCTGTAACGTTCACACGGATGTACTGACCTGATAAAAGTAGTAAGAGCCATGTTTACTTGTTTTTAAGTGTCAGTTTTATGGCAATATTCGGAGGCTGACGTATTTAGTTAATGTATTCTGTCTGACTGTGTACGTACGAGTATTGATTTGCCTTTTTTGTGACGAGGGCAAAAAACCTTTTCGACCGCTAAGTCGTGTATAAAGATAACTTTGGGTAAACTGGTTTAATGAGGAAATTAATGGATTAAAGCTGTGATTATTTGTCGAAGAATTCTTTGACAAGAGCTGAATTTTGGACTGTCATATTTCTTTATCTTTATATCAGTAATAAGCATGCAATGAACATAGGCATACATACCAGTGGGATTAAAGCTCTAAAAAAATGTCCATATATTTATCTATCTGTAAAGTGCAAAGTTGTGAATAGTCTTTAATTGCCAATGCGTATAATTTTTATCAGGTTTCGTTATAATCTGAATATCACCTTGAAATGAATAACAATTAAACAATTATATCTTAAGTACTTAGTCGTCTTAATGTTTCTTAACGTGCACACTAATTATCCTAATTTGTAAAGTTTTCAAGGCTGCGGCTACACAACAAAAATCTATGTAGATAATTATACAAGTGTTTATAAACTAATACGAAACCATAACAGTTAGATAACAAAACAAATCAGGTTATCTCGTTATGTTGGTCTTCGTAAATTAGTTAAGTATGTTCTTTATGTACCTTTGTATTGCGTCTAACTAAACTTTACACCAATACAATAAAGATTAAAAGTTTATTTACTTAAACTCGGTAAATCTCTGTAAATACTTTTTGTATTTGAGAGATATCTAGAAAAACGGTTTCAAGCTGTTTATCATTACTTTACAAGTTCTGGGAGACAAATCAAAGGGCCTATCGCCTCGTTCGAAAGTAGGTAATATAATTGCAGTTATCTAAGCGTGATAGTGCCCTAGTCAACCTAGAGCAATTCTGTGACTGTGTCTCTCTTCCACGACTGCAACAATATTACTTTGAGATGTAGTGGCCCTTAGGCGTGGTACCGTTACTTAATAATACACCGATGTTTTTCGTTTCCGGACTCAAAAATTCTGGATCTGGCAGCGTTATAAAATCCTGAGCAAAGTTGCTTCCAGAGTCGTTTAAAGATTCACGTTAATTCAGATCGAAATTTTGTTCTCTTGAGAAATCTGTATCAGTACTTGAATATTACATACTTCCAAAATTTTAATTTTATTCAGCCATTGAGGGAAAATAATTATAGTACATGCCAAGTTTAGAGCAACGCAAAACTAGTTGTTCTTGTATTTCTATGACGAATAACTATCGTTTTTTATTGCTTGTTTACTTATTACGTTTATGTAAGGAAATAGGTATCTACAGTTAAGGTCGTAGTCGAGTTTAAGACGAGGAGTCGAGCAATGGACATCGTTTTATGCATTTATACTCGGAAACATGGGCTTACGGTGTTCACTTCATTAAACAAACAAAAATACATTTATCGGTACATTTTCTAAGGAGAAATGTTAGAAATTTAGAATCCTTTTGGGTTTTCTTGTAGAAAATGAGGAATAATTATGAAAAGATAATTCAACAGCAATTTTCATTGATCTTGAGCTAATAATTATACAAGTTTAAACTCTTGCACAGCGTATGAACGTAATACTGCGATATATTTTCACATCTATTATGTATTAGATATTGATTGTTAATCGCTACATAGACGTGATGAAACATATAAATATATTTCTCAGTTTTTGTTGGATAACATACCAGTAGATTACTCAACACGCAAAATATTATAAACGAGCGTAAACATGCGCAGAAGTTTTAATGTCGTGTGGATGTGGATTGAATATCAGCAAAACCACACGCACACAAAATAAATTAAACTACTCAATTATTATTATCATAATAGGTAATCGATTTAGCTTCTCAGGCGGTATGTGCCGCCTTACACTGCACATTATAATATGAATGAGAAATAATCTACTTTCGACTTTGGTTCCTAACGAAATGGCGAGACGGATCGACTAACAATTAGCGTGATATAGCATAGACAGAATGATATGAATGACTGGAAGTAATCTTTGCTCTGCAAGAAATGACAAAAGCGATACAAGAAATAAATTTCAATATTTCTAATGCAGTAACGCGACAACTATCACATAAAAAATCATATCAAGTCAATCGAAATCAGGTCCGAAGACAATAACATTGTTGAGTCGAGTATGACTTCTGGTTTATAGAGGAAAGCAGTTAGAATTTCAATTTCCCGACTTTAATATAATTGCTTGGGAAATAATAGGTCGGGGAGAAAGTCTTTTCGCATTATAGTATGTCTGAACTTGTAAAAAATCAGAATTTGGAATTATGTTCTTTAAACATTTTAACTTTCAGCCAGATACAAATACTACAGCCAAAAATATTTTATTACAAGTTCATACATACTATAATGCGAAAAAACTTTTTCCCCGACCTAATATGTTACTACTAGCATTGCTAGTTAACATTTTCAACTTTCACAAATATAATTTCCAAGTTACGACTAAGCGAGACTTTTTATTACCAACCTACAGAAAATATAACGTCACAAAGTATATTATTATGACTCGATTTGCAATAAACACACCTATTTATTATATTTATTCATGGTACCTACCAAGCACCTTTCAATGCAGTAAAATATTATTCAAATCCAACATTTACAGTTACGTATTTTTACTCTTCATTCTCGGGTTTAGAATTTTTTTTAGAGGTATTTAATAAGGTCCATAAAACTATCAGAGTAATTGATTATATAAAAAAGAAAAAGTCTATACTAATTAGTTCAAATTTCGTATTCGATTTTGCGGTAAAAAAGTAAGCTACGTTCTTTCTTATCTTGTCCCATTAAAATAATTGTAGAGGTTTTCCGTGAAAGTATAACATGCAAACATGAGTTACTTTCGCATATATAACCTTAGTATTGTTTAATACATTGGATGCAACTGCAGTAGACCATTAAAAAGGCAATATTGCATCAGTCATAACTTTGCACTTTGCACACCATTGCTACATAATTTAGTAATTCCATTCAATACATGTTAGGAAACTATAAAGCTCTAATCAGTTCAATATTTTCTTATCACGCGATTTGTAGATTTCATAAGTAGTCTGACAAAGTGTGATGAATTATTGCTTGAAATATTTTAATGAGTGCTATATGCTTTACATAAAATAATTTCGATTGTGATTCAATTATAGAAATAAATTAGAATTAAATAAAGTATAACTTTTTGATTTGTTTAAGTATCGTTTATTGAAATAGAAATCCACTAAAAATGTTTTTTACATTTGGTTGTCAGCAGAAAATTAAAGAAAATAACTTAATGGAAATGCAACTGAAAACACATTTATTAATTTAAAGTGACCTAATGAATTAATTAACAATTAATTCAAGTTCAAATTATTTACTTTTCAGCAAGTCTTTTACTAATTTATTTAAAAAGATAGTTATGTAAAACAATCATTTCAGAGTGGGTGGTGAAGGCGAAGGACCGCATGTTGGAGGGGCCCATTTCTATTAGAGGAAATGCAATTGATTGAGCTGATTCATTCATTAATTTATGGCCACAAGCACTATGCATTTGATGCAAATGCAATCTGCCTGCCTACATATGTATTTTGTTTCTTTACGGAATGTCAAGTCACTTCAAGACTGTTAAAATTTTGTGAAGCACTTTACCAAAATGGAATATAGTTAAAATCAAGTAAATAACTTTGTGTGAATATTTCTTTATTCTGAATTAAAATTTTAAAATGAATCATGCTTTAAGAGGTGTGCCGAATCGTTTATGAAGCAATAAACAGTTTATCGTTGACTGATTTTTCTCAATCAATATAATTGATGTGTAAATAAACAATAGAAAGAAATATCTTTGGTATAACAGTTCAGCAGTGTAAGATACTATGTCAAGAGGCATGCATGATTAATACAATGGCTATTCTCAGAGAGACATTGCCATGACTTAGAGATATCTTGTATCACCGTGAACTATTGTAATAAGTGTATGCTTGATAGAAGCGTGCAAGCAAGCAAAATACAAACAAAAAGTGCTACATTTTTTGTTTAAACATACAAACCTGCATCAGAAAAAAAACTATGTGCTAACTTTTTTCTATGATGGCAGTTGTTTTTTTTTTATAGATTTTGACATATTGCTTTTCTAACTATCTACAGTAATTGCAACCAGTTTTGTGCAGTTAACACTGCAGTGAAGGGTGGAAATATAATTTTATTTTAATTCAATATGATGGTATTGGAGAGTTTTTGTAAAAACACAGTTATTAAATTGCTCATTTGCGAATCAATATGCTATCAGTGAGATACAGGTGATTAATAGCAGATAACACCTGTACAGTGTACACATATAATTATAATATTTATAATATCTGTTTAAATACTGTTAAACCAAGAAGACTCTTATTGGAAAGGCACTTAAAAGGAATTATAACAGTTGAATTTCTTTTGGTTTGCTAATAACTCCACATGTCACTATTACCTCATCACCAACAAATATAACATTATGCTACTCAAATAAACGCTTAAAAACATATGTAAAATATTACTTACTTATACAAATGACAGATGGTCCTTGCAAGGCCATTGCCAGATCCACATGGCAATATGGCAAGAGGAACTTCTGCCAAGGCCTGTTGCCAGTCCAGCCGCTCGAACATGCCATTCATGATTTCAAACAACACGCCATCGCCGCCGATTGCTAAAATTGCGCGCCAACCGTACACATTTCGCGTGCGCACAAACTCACGTGCATATTGAGCATATTTAGTAACATGGAGGTCGTAAGGTACCTCCGCCTCTTGCAATATCGGCACTACTTTAGACTGAAACAATTCTCTGGCTTTGCCCGGCCCTGATTTGGGGTTTAGAAGGACAAGTATCTTCTTATCGTTAGTCGGCGGCGAATACGTAATCGGCAGACTTGCTATCAAACACTTTATTGTAGTTCTCCATTTTTGGGCTTCCCTGTTATTATCTTCGTATTTATCGAAAGACCTGAATCGCAATGTTATTGTTGTCCTCTCTCTTTTAAGAGTGCGGCGGCTACGTTTCAGTATGTAAGCATAAATGTATAGGTACGCACTGATATCATTTTCGTCGAGATCGCCACTGTTCTCGTCCACTACTTTGAGCTGGTTATTACCGACGAAGGAGCTGCAGACACACGAGCCGGCTCCAGGGCGTCGTCTCTTACTCCTCATACATTTACTACCAATGATATCGCGCAACAATATTGTTTGTTCTTTTGAGTTGCCGTCAGTTTCTTTTGTTAAAGTTAAACCTTTGGACGTAAGCTGAACACGAAATACAGAATTCTTCTTGGAAAGAATGTAAAATGTTTCTTCAAGATAAACAACATCTTTCGAAACAGAGTCACCCTCCCCGACGTTTGGCACGTCCTTCCCGTTCTTCTGATCCGCCATGACTGATGATATTTTTTTTATTTACTCGTCAAACGTCAACCAACAATGCAACAGCAGGCAAAATGTTGTCAACCTCAACTCTTCTACGTATTGTCTTTGATATAAATATAGAGACACACAGGTGCGTTTCACGAAAGAGTTCCCTTCGCCGTTTTGTTGGTACTACCGACTGTCAACTACGTCAAACGCTTTAACGCATCGGTGTTTTTTAATTGTTTTACGGTATTAATCATGCCGAAGACCCTTAAAAGTGGTGCGAGACAGTTGGTGTTGAAAGTAAAATCATTTTGTGAAAGAGAAAAACGTAACAAGGAACCAATAATTCCATTAAAACGTGTGAGACTCCGCGTCGCTACCATGACAGGTTTGTAATATAGGGTTACCAGAACTTTATGCTATTCCCCATTGCTACCCCGTTGGTTTGTCGTGATATTGTATGTGCACATTTTTATATTATGAAGTATACATTCTTGAAATTGTTGAATACAACCAGAAACGACACTTTTATGAAATAAATACTATGTTGACTGTATTAAGATAATTTATTTTGTGAAAACATGGGTGTATTTGTTAAGTGATTTCATTAATTTATACGTTTATTATTTATTGCTCATTATTAAAGTAAATTAAATTTTAAAAGAGTTATACATATCACAAAAAAAGATGTCGCACTTCCTTCAATAATTCTAAATTCGTTAAAAAGACCTTTTAACTCACTATTATGTAATAATTTTGTTTGTTTTAGATATATCTGAAAAAACTGTTTCAAAAATTACCAAAGAAGGTGAGGTTGCTGCCAGTACAGCAACCGAAATTTCAACTCCAGGAAAGCATTGTCCTAGAGAAAAAAGGGTTAAGCTGGACGATTTTGAGCTTTGTGCATTACGTCATAAAATTCATGAATTTTATGTTGTAAAGAAAGAGCTACCAACTCTAAAATTACTACTACTACTACTAAACTGTTTCATGAAATGAAAAATAAAATCGATACAAAAATGACACTTCTGACTATAGTGACACTGGAGATAGTGATAACAGTATTATATTCGGTGTTGGGCATTTACACGAGCATAGTTATTCGAAAAGTAATATTGTTGTTGCAAATAAACAATTATTACAGTTAAATAACATGAGTTTTATTTGTATAAATATGTTATACACCCCATTTATAATGTTAGGTAATCATTGTTAATATAAAAAAGATATATATAATCTATTACATAACTACATCAAAATATTAGGTCGGGGAAAAAGTTTTTTCGCATTATAGTATGTATGAACTTGTAATAAAATCTCTTTGGCTATAGTATTTGTATCTAGCTGGTTGGTATAATTGAAAGTTATTTAAAAAAATAATTATGAGGAACATAATTCTAAATTCAAATTTTATTAGAGAGAGACAGATTTTATTACAAGTTCATACATACTGTAATGCGAAAAGACTTTCCCCGACCTATTTTAATTCCACGATTATTAGGTAATATAATCATCATTACCTGGCCACACTCAATTATGCGCTACCAACATAACGGCGAAGGGAACTCTTTAGTGAAACGCACTATAGTGTGTACTTGTGGGACAAAAATTTACAAAATGAGTAACAATGAACTGTGGATCCTGTCAGAAAGGGCAAGGTAGAAGAGAAAGAAACTAATTTTAATACGATGCGAATTATGTTGCATATAAACATGAATGGGAAATAATTGTACATAATAATGGAATATCGATTTGGTTTTCTTTAAGAAAACTATATAAGTTATTGAGTTGCAAGACTATATGTCGCATGCACGGTCGTAGTATACATGCTACGATAGTTGAAGGGTAGAATATCAATGACGTCTGACTATATTAAAGAGTTTATAACAAGGACCCTGATCAACCATTGTGTAGTGTAGAACCTGCTTAAAATAAAAAAAAACCTTGTCAAACTCAAAGCAGCTGCCGTGCTGTCAGTTATTGACAGTTATGTGTTGTGGCTTAAACATAACCTTACTTTGTCTTTATTTTATTTCAATAATCGGTGATTTCACCCTTACTAATGTAGGACTAAATTAAAAAAACTTGTATTTCAAATTAACCAATATGTCTCACAAGATTTTAGAACTTTACAGTGGGATCGGAGGCATGCACTGTGCATGGAATGGTATGTTTACCAAAGGACTTGAATTTAATATTTTTTAGCTGAACGCTTTTGGTAAACCAATTAATTGTTCTACATAAAAAAAGTATATAAGCTACTTAACATGGTCTTGTTTCAATTATTTACCGTACATACCCGTCTTTCATCTTAACAATATTGTCTACAGAATCGGGCTTGCCAGGAGAAATAGCTGCTGCAGTGGATATAAACACAGTAGCCAATGAAGTTTATCGGCATAACTTTCCAGAAACAACCCTATTCACCAAAAACATTCAATCTGTAACACCTAAACAGATGCAAAAATTAAACATTGACACAATACTTATGTCTCCACCTTGCCAGCCATTTACAAGAAATGGAAAATATCTAGATGACAATGATCCTAGAACTAATTCATTTTTATACCTAATAAATATTCTAGATCAGTTAGATAGCCTAGAATACATTCTTATGGAAAATGTGAAAGGATTTGAATGTTCAACTGTTAGAAATATATTTATACAAAAGTTAGAAGACTTGGGCTTTGCCTATCAAGAGTTTTTACTGTGCCCATCTTCTGTGGGGGTTCCTAATTCAAGGTTAAGGTATTACTGTACTGCCAGAAGAAAAACTTTGACTTGGCCTTTTAAAAGGAAAAATGAAATTGTAAGTACATTTTTCAATAAAAAACTTAATATATAGCATCTGGTCTTCTTATAAAAATGCATTCTTTATTTTCAGATAACAAGTCTACCAAAAGATTACGGAACTCCTTTCTCATTAGACTGCATTCTTGAAGATGATGTGGATGAAAAGTTCATATTGCCAGATAATAAATTAAAGCATGGGAAAGTTCTAGACATATGTTATAGAGACTCAAGGAGGTCCTGTTGCTTTACAAAGGCCTACACACACTACTCTGAAGGCACTGGATCAGTATTCACCAACAAAAGCCCAGAACTTGTCAAAGCATGTCAAGAAAAGGCAAATACAAAAGAGATTGGAAGCCAAGAATATATTGATGAACTAAAGGAATTAAAACTTAGGTATTTCACCCCAAAAGAAGTCCTAATGCTCATGTCTTTCCCTAAAAACTATACATTTCCAGAAAATGTATCTTTAAAACAATGTTACAGGTTGTTAGGTAACAGTGTAAACATTAAAGTTATAAGTGAATTGTTAAAAATACTTTTTGAATAATAAATTATTTATTTTAAACAATTCGTAACTATATATGATGTTACAGGTTAAGTTTCTTGCATAAAAGAAGAATATACAATTTATACAATGTTTCATTTATTTTCAGTAGTTAAGATAATATTTATTGGATAAAATACAATATTATTAGGATAGTTCCCTAGCCTATTTTTTTTTCGCATTTGTTTTACATATTTCACTCGCACATTAAATATGAGAATTGCATTACACTCTTGAGATATTGATGAAATAATATAAAAACTGTAGACAGAAAATATTTTATTTTTGGGGTTGATTATGTAGCTATTGCATACTTATTATCAACAGTGTCATCTTTGATACTTACCTACATATACTTAAGTAGTTAGGCACTTAGAAACAATTATAACATAAACAAATGTTTCAATATTTGGCAAATAATGAATTCATGAGCAGTCTTGAACTTTTCTCATTCATTCTACGACATTTCTATGATAACTTACTATTACACTACTACTTTATATTCAAGTATGACCTATGTAAAATACTGGTACTTCTTAGCTGTTGGCAAATAACATTTAATGCAAATGCAGAACATATACATATTCCAAAAACCGTCCAAGTTCGAGTCCAAGGGTTCCGTACTATCATTTATAATAGAAAATCACGTTTGTTATAGGTATACTAACTTTTAGTCTGTTAATCTACCTGTTTATTAAAATCGAGTAAAAATCGCCTAAAAATTGCGTATATCGGGACCTCCCTTAATATTTTTTTTTTTTTGTATCTGTTATAGCGGCAACGGAAATACATCACGGTTTATGAGATACAGCCTGGAGACAGACAAACAGCGGACGCTTAGTAATAGGGTCCGGTTTCACCCTTTGGGTATGCCATCTGCCTTAAATGAAATGGTCTATTTTATCTAATGTCGAGGACTTTAGTTCAGTACCAGTCTACTGTGCCAGCCTTTATAAGTCCTACAGGTGGCTGAGATGTGAAACATGCCTACTATCACATATTAAGTTATTTGCCAAAAGCCATGCTAAATTAATGCAAGTTTTTTTATTTTAAAATCACTATCCTTTTGCAGTGTTTCCACTGTTGAGTGTAATTTAACCTCTATTGTTAAGAGACCTCAAATTAAAAATATGCCAGCACTGGCAACACATTTTTACAAAGAATCTTCTTAATCAAATAGCTCCGTTGGCCAGTACTTGTCTCGCGCGTCGTTTCGCTCGGTAGTTTAGGACTCGCAGTCTTAACATGACAGCCATTGAGGAGGCTGCTCCAATGACAAAGGACCAGATGGTGAACTTCCAGTATGCCCTTTCTTCTAAATAGGCCACTCGATCACAACTGTAGTAAGAAAACACAAGTCAAACTTTGAAATTAGATCATGAATGAAGTACACAAGTATCTAAATTCTAGAAAACTTATTGCATTGTATTTAAAAAAAATGCTATTTCAGAATATTAATAACATACCTTCTTGTGACTGTCTCGCCATTCTCACATTTCAATATTTCTTTAAAACTTGTATGAATGCAAACACCTATGCTCTTACTTCTGATTTCAAAGTCTGAAAAATGGAAACATTTCAATTTAGTGACATAATTCTGTGACATCCATAACTAAAAAGCAGTTGGTTGCCAGTTGGACTCGCACACAAAGGGTTTGTTACTATCATCTATAATAGAAAATCACGTTTGATGTAGGTATACAGGAAATACATCATTTGTGAAAATTTCAGCTATCAAGGTTTATGAGATACAGCCTGGAGACAGACAGACAGCGGAGGCTTAGTAATAGGGTTTCGTTTTACCCTTTGAGTATGGAACCCTAAAAAGAAAGAAACTGCTCTGGAAAATGGTAAACAGCCAAGTTCCATTAAGTCTTTTTAAGCTATACAAAAAGTCTACATTATTTTGATAATCAAGCCATTTTCAGATTAATAAGAATACTACATTTACCTGAACAAGGATGACATTCACTAATGATAGAGTAAGGCTGATGCATCCAACATGTTGAGTTATTTTCTGTAGGAAATGTCTTGTTCTTCATTTTATGACTGCCTGTTATAGAGTCTGCTAGATGAGACTCTAATATCAGCACCACTATTGTCAATCTGAAAGAAACAGTAATGTAATAATAAAAAAGTGGTTTATTTGAAATACAGGCTACAAGTAGCACTTTTCTAAGATTACTATGGACAGCTTATATTTTACCATAGTTATAAACATGAAAGAGATCTCAGTGGCATGCACTTGGAAGGGCTTATGTCCAGCAGTAGACTGCGATAGGCTAATGATTATGATGAGAAACATGATGTAATATTCAACAATATTATGCTGAATTAAAATTCTTCTCAACAGTTTACAAAGCATTAAAGGCCAGTATTATTTTATTTAAATATTGTTGTTATGTCTGAAGAAGTGAATGGGTAGTGCCCTTGTCATTTAAACAGAAGCAGAGGAATCTACTTAATATGTTACTGCTACACATTTATAGCAGAAGACCAAGAAGATCAACAAACAAGTGTTTTAATAGTGCCACATAATAATTGTATACAACTTAATTTTACCATACAAAGCTTAAGTCTTGTAGAATTCAATGTTATTGTACTTACACTCCTAAACATACGGTTCCAAATAACATGCATCGTTTTGAACAAGTCTCAATCATTTTCGTACAGTGCTATCCTTTCGTTTCAATATAACTCAGATGTCTTCTACTTAGTAGGTATTCTAGAACGCACATTAATCATAATAACGCTCAATATTTACTCTCGGACTGAGTAAAACACATCAGAAATAAAACGAAGACAGACAAAATTATCACTTGCATCTGACATAAGTGACATAATATTTGACGTTGACATTTGAAGACAGAGAATAATATCTATTTCCATAAACCCTGCCTGTCATCAATCAAATTATCAAAATCAATGATTTCAAATTATTGATTTTAAAAAGAAAGTAATTTAGTTTCCCAACTCTGGAGAAATTAAATGACTAAGGTAGTCCTTAGATCATACTTTGAAAACTCGCGATAACACTTATAAGAATCAAATAAGAAATATTTTTTAAAACTTATACAGTACCGTTGCTCTGGTACTGTGTAATAAATTTTGTTGATATTTTGTCGATAACATCGTCAAAATGTCTCTAATTTATAGGTCTTTGAATTTACTTAATAATACATAAACAAGCCTGTAATGTTTTACGTACAAATTGTTATAAATCGACTAATAATTGATTAGTGATTTTCTATCAACCTCTATTTTCCTATGGTTTGGTTGGTTAGGTTGGTCACAACTACAAGTCGAAGGCGCCATGTTTATTGAAAACGTAACGTAAACGGAAAGAGAGTTGGCTGTTTTTTTTTTAAATAACTATAGCGAAAGTGCGATGTTATTTACTTAAGTTTATATTCTCATTCGTAATAAGAAAAGTTTCGCGAGTCTTACTTGTAGTCTTATCATTAAAACCTAAAATATGGCTATGCCACCAGAACACCCTCGTAATTTTCGTCTTTTTGTGACCGATGTAGATGGTGAGGGCCATTTTCTTAAGATTAGTGGGCAGGTTGATCATCAAGCTTCGTTGATGATAGAGAGTTTGTTCGACGCCGCTCGAGCAAATCTAGAAAAAGGCGTAGGAGCAGTGCCACCGGCCGCTATTCATGAAGGTGTCATTTGTGCCGCCAAATACAAAGATGGAACTTACTACAGAGCAAAAGTAATAAATACGTCTAGTCTAAGCACTGGCTTAGTTGGCGTACACTTCATCGACTATGGAAACAAAGATATGATTTCGTTGAGTGCTATACGTTTTTTCGACAGCTACGACCCCTTGTTTACGCAGCTACGCGGTCAAGCCACTGACTATTATCTATCTGGAGTTATGAATCCGTCCGGAAGGTGGGAGGAACCGCATCTATTAAAACTTCAGAGCTTGCTCTGTTACGCAGAATATTCGGCAACAGTTGAGGCGCAAACTCGTTCGTCAAAAACTATTATATCTATTCAATTTAAAGGCACCGATTTATCAACGCATCTTTTGTCGATCCGTTTTGGTGTAGCTATTCCATTAGCGAAACAAGAGGTGTTACTACATCAACTTTCAAGTGACAATCAACAAGCACCTCACAGGCAGCCTAGTTTTGTGACGGAACCTCCAAATTTTCCTGAACATGTACCGTTTTTATTAAACCAGAACTTTCCATCAAACCCTGCATCAACAATGCGCCTGCAACAAAATGTTTCTTTGCCATTTAATGGGAGCGTACCAATGACTCCATCTCTGATTGGTCAACGGCTGCTAGTGAACAAAGCTTCTAGAAATCCAGGTAACCTTAGAGCACCATCACGTCAACCTCAACATGCCCCTGAGAATGCTGTAGTCAATACTGCAGGGCCTCCACCATCCATTGCCATAGCTCATAAACCCGCTTCTCCTAAAAAGTCAACTACATTTAAAAGCAGGTTGTTGGAAATTAATTCTCATCATAAAGTGTTTATCTCTTCGGCTGATGATGGTCCAGAATTGTTTGCAGTGCAGCTTGTGAATGATGCTAATAAGCTACAGGATATGATGGATGATATTAATAAGCGACCTCATAGCAGCTTGACAGAGCCACCGATGATTGGCACAGTGTGCTTGGGCAGGATGTCTGGTGACCGTGTCATATGCAGAGCTATTGTAATGAATCTGTCTGGATCTCAATGTAAGCTGTTCTTTGTTGACTTTGGTGACACAGATATGGTGTCATACTATGACATATTTGACATACCTGAGGAGTTTGTTAAGCCTAATGTGTTTGCTATGAGATTTTGTTTGTCTGGTGTGAAGAAATTGGAGAAAGGACCACATTTAAATGAGACATTCAAGCAGTTGGTGAATGGGAAGATAATGACATTGAAAGTGGTGGCACCGGAGGGCCCTCCACTCATTCAATATGGAGAGTTGTATTTGGACAATAAGAATGTTTTGGACTTGCTGATGGCTAACATGAAGGACAAGCTGCAGTTCAAGTGGATTGAGATGTTGCCCCTGAATACAAGGAAGTCAGTGCTTGTTTCATATGTAGATAGCTGCATCAAGTTCTATGTCCAGTTGTCTGATAAGATAGATGACTTGAATGCTGTGATGGAGGCTGTCAGGGCACACTGTGAGAACAGTTCTTCTCCTGGGGAGTTGCCTGTTGGTGCAGCATGCTGTGCTCGGTTCCCTGATGACAATAACTGGTACAGAGCAAGGGTGAGGGACAACAAGGGAAAAAAAGTGGTAGTTACTTATGTAGACTATGGAAATGAGCAGGAAGTGGATGTTTCTGACCTGAGGACTATCACTCCGGAGCTTATCAGACTGCCAGCACAAGCACTTAAGTGTGCTCTCAAGGTGAGTTTTCTATTGAATATTTTAACTATTGCCTAACTTCAAAGTAGGTTCAAATTCTTTTCCTAATCTACAAAAACAGATTATTTAACAAAATAATTATATAAATATGTGGGACAGTAGGCATAATTTTGTTAACTCAGCGTAAAAAATGTTTCTAATAAGATTTTAATGAGAATAAATTATCTTGTAGCTATCTCAACCATATTTCTCAAGCTTACTTGATTCTTATTACTTTCCTATAGGGTTTTGAAAACAGACCAGTGGAAACAAAGACTTCTAATCAACTGGAAATGCTGGCTTTAGAGAAGACCTTAACTGCAACCATTGTAGGCATTTTGTCCAGTACCATGATTGTGTCATTAATAGACGAGACCGTCAACCCACCCCTGGATGTGGCCAGAAGAATGAACCAGCTTTCACAACCAAGAAGTTCACATGAGGTAAGTGTATCTTCATAACAACTAGAAATATATTTTTCTATACTCCATTTGTTTAGGTAATTAACTAAATGTAAACAATTTTGGTATGTCTTTTAAACAAAATGTGATCTTTAAAAATGTAAAATACGTTTTACAACTTGAAATACATTCAGATTTTCTAAAACTATAGTTAATTGATTTATAAGCAGTAATATCCAAATTAAAAATTATGTTTTTGGTTAAAAAGTAACGCCAAGATTGTTTACATTTAGTTAACTACCTAAACAAATGGAGTATAGTTGTTTGTTTGTTCTCTAGTAAAAATTGCATTCTTTATTGAACTACACATGATATTTACCTTTACGATTTATTAAAGTGAATTAAATGACCTGAATCATGCAGTGTAATTAATTATAGCATGTTCTAGAACTATTGCTTTGTTGAAACAAATAAAACAAGTTCATTTACCTCACATTCGTACTGAACACTAAGAATGCAATTCTTTTGAAAAGTGTCCAACTTTTACTATTAATACCCTCTGTAATGTTAACCTAAATACTTTTAAAACAAATGAAGACTAAAAATACTAAAATACATTAGAATTTGACCTTGAAATTTTCTCTTTCTATACGAAATAATTCGGCTTAATGCACGTTATTTGTTAAACTTCCTCAATCGCCGCAACTGAAGTGAAAACACTACACATTCGGCCACGACGTGTTATAATAGAGAAACTTTGCAACGTTACTTTCAATGTTTAGTCTGCCTGGATTACACATGAATGCTCTTAATCTTACTAATATCAACACGATAGTTTGATCAATTTTGATGTTAGGTATGAAATTAGTTGACTCCTTGGTTGGTTATAAAATAGCCTGTGTTACACAGGCTACTTTTCAATCAACTACGTCAGACGGACTAATGTTTTTTGAGTCGTATATAGCATAGATACATCACGGGCAAAGTCGCGAATAACAGCTAGTACCTGTATAAACAACTATATGTTATCAACTTTCTTACATCCTTATCAACCGAACCGACACTCGCTATAAACATTAACAATTTAATTAGAATGACCTCAGCAAAAATTGCATTGTTTTGACTTCACACTTCACAGTTAAGTTATATCGATCGTATTATTAGCATAATGATTCATATTATAATCAATAGTGAATCATTGTCTCGCTGTCTAGGCCCGATTGCTCAATGTAGGTGTAAAGACTTCGACTATTAGAAAGTGCAGGCTAACCGTTAAATATTGTTTACGAATATTGCGTTGCACCGTACTAACTTTACCAATACTAGTAATATTTTTATATCTTAGTTGAACTTACTTTTTCTTTTGAAACCGAAAACTGATAGGTAATCCGATAAAATAAAGATTTTAGGGTGATAACGTTTATGCGAAAGTTGTATTGGGGTTAAGTAACAATCGACTCACAATGAAATTTTTAGGTAATACGAATAGAAAGAAACTTATTCAGACAATTTTAATAGATTTACTTATTAAAAATAACTGAATAAGTTTTTTTTAAACGTTCGTGTCACGAATTGATAATAATACTATTTTACTAGTCGGGGAATCCCGATAAATTCGCTAGACTCGCGCGTTTGTCCACGAGATTCTTATAAAACCATCAATATTAATTAATTGTGAACAAATAATTTTGCATTCCTAATAGTATACATTGATAACTAGCCGATCCCACTTTGTTCGGCTTTCAACTTAATATGTAACCTGTAAAACTCACAAAAGACGTGTCTTAATGATAACAAAATTTCCGAAATCGGTTCAGTAGATCCTGAAGTTACCCACTACAACACCACAAACTTCACCTCTTTATTAGACTAGTATAGATAAACGAGCATAAAAAAAACACAGTAATAACGGTCACACAATTGCTCACAGTTAAAAGCCACAACACCAGTCCGTAAAGACGCGCCGGAAAGCTTCAGTTCACCGGAGAGCGTGTCTGATGACGGCAAGAAGAAAAGTTTCAGACGGGAAAAGAGCTTCAAGGATGACAAGAGACCACCTAGAGAAGGAAACGAGGACTTCCCACAAAGAGGCGGCAGTTTCCGTGGCAGGTGGGTCTATTAACAATGGTTATAAGAAATTTTGTACGTTTACTCTGACTATAAGACGTGGATATTGTTATAAGTGTGATGGGGAAATTTTAACTCTAGGTCAATGACCTCTGTAGCTTAGTAAAATGTTTAGTGCGTTGAACCAGTAGTTGCAGTCGAATCGTGTCTAAGGGTTTAATATTTTTTCAACTTGTTTGTATTTCGTTTTGTAGGTTTCTCGTGTCATAAAAGATCACACCAAAGTTAATGAGCTAACATATGACTATGATTACTGATTATGATATTACCTCAGGTTTAAAGCCGATCCTAAATCGACAACTAACTAAAATTAGTTTATCTCGCGTAGTTGAGCGCTTTGCATACACGTGCATTATGCGTTTACGCGCAAACTATGTCAGCTAATCTAATGGTCTTAAATTCTGACGACTATCAAAAGCATGCGTAACTCAGTGTTATCTAGTAATTAGGTTTTGGATGTCAGAAAAAAGCAGTCTTGATAAAATTCGACTCGTCTAGACCGGCTGACACCAACGTAACTGGGAAAATAGCTAATATGTCAACTGACAATAAACCACAGCTGCATTTAAATATTATTTCTTTTCTATGTCTATTCTTCAAAATATAGGCATAAAACATTCAAACCTCTATACTCGTTCAAGTGTCTCGAACAGCTTTTAACTACCATTAATCATAGTAAATTATTGGGTAGTGAGATTTGATATAATTATACGTAAGTGCCTCTCAGAACACAACGGACTTTTTTGTTCAATAAAAAAAACGAGATCGACGGGTTCACATTTAGGTACCTACTTTAAGACGAACCTCGTCTTGTTTAAATATTTATTTTATTTACCAAGTCCCTTCCCCTTCAAGTATTTTATTTCTGTAGACGATTACATATCGGTTACCTATGCGAGCTTATCTTTGACCTACACAGCTGCGAGCATAAACATTACGCTTTGAACACTCGACATTTTTTTATGTACTTATTTCCGTAGTACGTACAGTCGATACGCGACTTCTAAAAGTGAGATTATTATTTACTTGATATGAAACTGCTTGAAATATAACAGGGAGGATAAAATAATCAAGTTTATGGATAGATGTACGATCTTTGAAACGTATGAAATTAGCAAGTCATCCTTACACCAAGTTATCGATTAAAATAATTTATACCTTTTATTTTTTTATTGGAACAGTAACCAACTTTAGCGTGATACATTTAACTTGATTTACTTTCGATCTATCACTGTATTTTAAAATATGTGCGATACACACATCAAAATTAGTGTCATAACAAAAAGGAAAAGTTGATCGCGTTTTCTCGTAAATAACTCGGTTCTCAAGTTTGCATTACTACGACATGCGTGCCGATGAACGCGCTTTAAATATCAGTAAAGTCGCCTTATCTACCTAGCTAGATTTTCATAAACTTCTATAGTTTATAAGAACACGTTCCTCGCTTCCTAGGGAACATTTACTGCTATCGCCGGCTTAAAACTCATTTATGTGTTTGTATACGATTATAATTATTAGACACTAGATAAACCTTCGTGGTTCATTATTTAAGTTCTAGGGTTTATACAGCATATTATGACACTAATTAAGATTGTGGCTTTCTATTCCTATGAGAATTATCAAAATCAGTGCATTGCACCTTGAGATTACGGCACAATTTGTTTATAAAATTACTGTCACTTCTTCATAAGATTCGTATTTCGATTAATTGAAATATTAAAAGCGATAAGTAAACGAATATGCGAATAGTATAGTTCTACAATACATTTAGTCGGATTCTATTGAGGCCGGTATTCCTTTTCGTAAACAGGGCTAAGGACGAGTTGCAGTTTCTAATTCAGTACCGACGTTAAGTGGATTTTTAACTGCTTTAGCGTTTATAAATATTTTTTTAACAAAATCATTGCTTTGCGTGCTATCCTATCTACCTTTCGACTATTGAAAACAGTTACGTAGTCAGCAAATAGTACTTTTGAAAGTTATATGCGATTCTAAATTTAAATTGTATAAAAAAGCTATTAAAATAATAGTAGAGAAATTACGCAACTCCTTATACCTAATTAAGATGAGTATATTTACGTAAATGTATAATCAACAAAACAGTAAGTGAATAAAAATGTTTTGTTGATTACGACGTGAAACGTATTATTCAAAGAAAAGCTGGTCTTGCTATGTTGGTAGCCTGCACGGGTTAGTTTACCGTGAGTTTTAGAATCTGTGTCGGAACTGCCGGTGATGCGTCGGCATAAATAGAACAGTTACCATACCTATATCATTAACGCGATAATGTTCTTAACTAAATCCAAAAATGACAGTTTTGAATCGAGATAAAAATATCGAGTAACCATAGTCTATGCAGTCTTACACTGTACGCAATTGGAGTTTTTATTTTTCAACAAAAAAAGTAATAATAGATACCTGAGTCATGGACGAAATGACCTTCGTCTCGGTTCTTTGAACCTACGAGTTAGTTGAAACGAGTCTAGCTACGAATATGTATAGGTAAACGTATTTAGAGATTATAACTGATTTATTAGTTAATAAGTGGTTGTTGTGTGTGTTTTTAGTGTGTGCTATATGTTTGTAACACGTGGTTTTGTAATTCTGTGCGCAGAGACAACAAAGAAAGCTTCGATCGGGCTGGACCGGGCCGGCATAGTGAGAAATTTGGCGGTAGACCGGACCGTGGCGATCGGTAAGTTAATTATTACAAAACTAGAACAAACTTGGTTTATAAAACAGTTTAATCAATGTTTCCTTGCTAGTTTTCACGCATTACATTGGTAAATATGGTTATGTCAAACAAACATGTCAAATTTGCGTTCGTCTACCTTCTACACAATATAAATTCTGCAAAACTACCGAACTAGAATCCTACTAAACTGCAATTATATAAGTATTGCGTTTATTGTATTGCATATTTATATAAGACTATAAATAAAATTTTATTCTCGTTGAGTCATTAAATTGCGCTTACAAATAACAATAGAAGATAGATGCGTATTAATTACTCGACGCCATATTATGCAGTTGCCGGCGTGACGCGATTTAATCCGAAGAGAATGAACTTTGTATAGATATATCCAAAAAGCTGTAGACTTAGCGAGGATTTAGTGTCTTGATAAGAGAAATTATACAGAATCATACATTTGTGAGCATAACCTTAAAGATGCTTAAAACTGAATTCCCGCGATTACTCATGGAATTAAAAGTGTATAAAGCGGTTTAATGTTCAACCGAACTCCGACTTTTCGGCACTATTACAAGTAATGTTGTATATGTTTGTAATGTATTATGCTTCAGTGAATCGGCCACACTATAAAGAGGGGTGTATGAATAAGAAAGCAAGGGTCTTAAGTAGGGCATTAAACTGGATATAATATAATATACATTTTGTTTTCAATGTAAACTCGTAATACGAGTATAGAGTAATAATAAACTTTTCTGATTAGGGTCCACACTCCCCTTAATTCAAAGCCCATACAATGCAATTTAAAACTTGTTTACAGTGAATACAACAATAGTTCGTTCAATAGTTCTTTGACTAGTGAACGGTATTTCTTCGTTCAATAAGACGCGTCTCGCTAAGATGAATGCATATTAATATGTATGGTTAAAGAGAAATTGTCAGCACAAAAAGTGGTTGCGCTTGCGACTAAACGAATCTGTATACTCATTACACATATCTTTGCCGTTCGCTATTCTTATTATTTCGTAATGATCTATTAAACTGTTCGAAATACACTCTTTTTTTGTTACGTTTTATAAAATGCGAATGAATTTGTTATTTACTGTTGGAGCAATTTAACTATTGAATTCACTTTTATACTAACATTGTAGCAGCTATAATTCTGAAAAGAAATCTCAATCAGAATGTAAATTAATTTGATTAAGATAAATATCTTTTGCGCAATACCTTCTATGCGGACTACCAATTGAAAATCAATATAAAAACATATTTTTTAGTCCAATGTTTGTTTTTCTCAGTCCACACAACGACAGAAGAGGAGGGCCACCTCGCGAGAACAATGCACCTCCGCAATCCGTTGGTGATGATGAGTGGGAGGAACCGCCGGCGCAAGCCGCCTTCCAGCCTCCGCCCAACAGGCACAACAGGGACAACTACAGGGAGAGAGATGGCAACCCCAGGGAAAGGGATGGCAACCCCAGGGAACGCGATAATAACCCAAGGGACAGAGACAACAACCTGAGAGACAGGTATGTATCACCAAATACCTGCAAACGCAAGTCTGATATAAAAAAAATACCCAGTAATATCATTGAAAGTACTCCTTACAATTTCGATTATTTTAGACTCTCATTACCAACTAAAGTGCCAATTTACAATTCACACGTAATTCACAAAAAAAACTGAACTCGTAAATAAGTTTATTCAACGCGCAACTTTCTCCGATGCAATGCGCTAGCTACAGCTACTTGGTACGAATTAGGCTGTTTTATAAAACAGTTGCAATGATTCGACAGAAGAAAGCCTAGGTTGGAACATCAGGATAAATCACAAGGACAGAAACCTGTTTGGAAGAAAGATACGGGCGGGGTCGGTAAAAGGCTAAGGCAAGCTGCGGAAGCTGCCTCACTCGACGCTCAAAACGCCCACCCTAGGGGCTCCATACAGGATAGACTGAAACGGTACTGTGGTGTATGTAACCCAACACATCACACGCTGATGCCAATGATTTTGTTTCGCTTTCCATCAACATTAATGCTTTATCTTGTACTGTATTTGCGGTTTCATAATAACACTCACAATTCATTACTTTTGTTTGTATCGAGTAACATTTAACGTCGATCGGCCTACAGTTATATCGCTGCACGTTAGATTGCGCGATACCAGGCAATTATAAAGTAAAGCATTATTGTTTGAATCAGCGTCGATCTCGTTGTCTCGCCCTATTTGCTTGTCACGCTTGGTTTGCGTCGCACACTCGTATCGGCGTTTTTAATACGTTGCATATCTGTTGCCTCTTGTTTGTAACATTCCATTGCACACTGGTGTCTTACAGTGTTGTAAGTTTTCATTTCAGCATTTTGTTTATCGGATTTGTCATTTCTATTGAAATATTTTTGTAGTTTCACGGCTATTTTTCTGGTTTGTGTGTCACAATAGATTTGTGGTTGGTTTGTGGTTTTGTTTTCAGCACTTTTTAATATTAATTTGTACATTTTATATTTTCCGCTATTAATAAAAACATAATATAATCGAACTAATTTCGTTGTTTTTGCTTTGAGAAGAGTTAACAGTGTTTATTAAAATGTCATACTTACGAAACTTCTCCGTTCTAAGTAAATATTTAACTTTACAGAGAAAATAGATATAATCAGCACGACGATAGAGAAGAGAGAAGGAATGATGACTGGGGACACAGGTCCGGGCGGGACAACCGTTTCGACCGCTCTGATCGTCCCGACCGCCCCGACCGGCCAGACCGGTCCGACAGGCCCGACAGGCCCGACAGGCCCGACCGACGCGACAACCGTGGCGACAGGCGCGACAACTGGGGAGACAAGAAAGAAAATTTCCACCAGAAGAAAGAGTTCCGTAATGACAGACCGCCACGTAGTAACTTTTCTCCCAGAGATCGAGCAGAACGGTCGTTCGGATCAGATGACAGGAAATCCGAGAGGAGCTTCAGGTCTCAGGACGGCGATAGAGAGAACGTGGGCCGCGCCCCACCGTACAAGAGCCGCAGCAAGTTCACACAGGTCCAATACAAAGAGCTGTCCGACCCGGTGCCCCTGACAACACAGTTCATTGAACCCTCGGTGGAAACAGGCGCACAGCACGAAGTATCCGTCACGTGGATCATATCCCCGGACAGCTTCTACACACAGATCATGTCGTTACAACCCAAATTCCTTGAGATGATGCACAAAATACCCGAGTTGTATAAAGGTGTGAAGTCTTACACTGGTGATGTGCCTGTTGGGGGGTCGGTGCTTGCTCGCTACCCTGTTGACGGCGTGCTATACAGAGCGACAATAGTCTGCGTACAACCATTTTCAAAATTCATCGTCCGGTATGTCGACTTCGGGAACAAACAGCTGGTCGACGCGAAAGACATTTGGCAGTTGGACAGACAGCTAATGGACTTGCCCAAGATGGCTGTTCACTGCTCATTGGTTGGTGTGATGCCGATGGATGGCGAGTGGAAGGCAGATCCCGAGATAGACTTGTGTTTCAACGCGCCGCGATACCAGTGCGTGTTCCAGGAGTTTGTTGAGGAGCAGTACAAGGTGTCACTGTGGAATAACGGCGCTAGTGTAGTCGACATGCTGGTTGAGAAGCAGCTGGCCAAGTTGTCTGAGCATCAGACTTCTGTTACTTTGAAAGGTACATACTATGAATATTACGTTTTTTATACTTCTTGTTAAAACAGTAGTTTTAAGCTGTGTAACCAGCCAGTTTTAATGAAACCCCTCAATCAATTGTTTCAGATGAAGCTATCGACCTGACGATAATAGTTGGCCAGCAGATTCTATGCAAAGTGACTCATGTGGAGTCCTATGAGAAGTTCTTTGTACAACTGGACTTGGAAAAGGCAGCGCTAGTAGAGGAGGCTATTGCTAACTTTGATACCAACAAAGTGAGTGGATTTGTTTATTGCACAATTTCTAATGTGTCTCATCATTTAAATCCAAATTATTTCTGAATTTTACTCATTAATCATCCTAATTGTATTCCCGATTGCTTTAGAAAACAGGTCTTATTTTTTGAGTAATGCTTTTAAGCCACATATTATTATTTGCTAGTAAAAAAAATATAATTGATTATTTACGTATGTAATTCACGGAAACGGTGAAGCTGTACAAATGCGACCTTTAAACTTAGAATTATTCTTTCTTAAAACCCTTAATAATGCCACTGCGAATTTCACATCAACACATTATATCATAATATTTTTACTATATGATACTCCACAGTTAACTCCGCTAAGTGCAGAAAGCCTAGCCGACGGCATCCATTGCACATTAAAATACGAGGATAAAATCTACCGCGCTATATTACTTGAGGTAGCCGATACTGCCAACATCAAAGCTGTGCTGCCCGACTACGGAATGACTATCACTACAGCTTTAGATAAGGTTTGTAAATAAACATAATAATATTGATTATATTCAATGTAAGTCAAGTTCAACTTCATAGTATGCTTATACAAGTTATGTTACTACTTCTGCCGTGCATAAACTATAATGCCGTTATCTACAAAATACTAATTTTGAGATATGAGCAAAAAACTAAAAAAAAAAAGAAATGCATGCCACTTTATGTCTATTTCACTTATGAGAGATATTTTGATATGGAAAGATAGATATTTTAAAACTCTATCATATGGTATTTTAGTCAAAATAATTGACATTATGTAATAATGTTTAAATTCAATTTTGGCGTTATAGTTATGTTATGTGGTAATTTTATACTATTGAATATAGCACTAAAACGCCGTTATGTGTGGTTTAGCGGCGTTTTTGACTTGTATATCTTCATAACTATTACATTCTTTTTTGTTTGTATAAATTTATCGATTATTACATAACTACAATGCCGTTATAGCACATAATGGCATTATAGTTTTGTGTTGTTGCAATATTCTCACAATTAAGCCATGACTAAAAAAGGGTAAAACCGTTTTTGCCACATTTTAGGCTAATATTTTAAGTATTTTAAATTAATGTTGCTTTTTTAATTGAAATAAGATATACTTTACATTTCTAAAATGCCGTTATATACAAAACCTTTTAAGGTAACTGCATTTTAGCGTAGTAATTGTGGCCTATAGTTTTAGGGAATACTATTAATAGGATGTTCACAGGTAAATCAAAATAAAGTAAATACTATTTAAATGTACATAATTATACTGCAAAAATGAAAAGTGAGTTAACACTGTATCAATGGAATAAAATAAGTATCGTAGTAATTTTTCATACAAATAAAGCATAGTATTAACTAAGTACAGGTACGATAAGTCTTGTATAATTGGTAACGCGCTGTTCATAACAGGTTAAGTTAAACATAGTCTAGCATGTAAAGTTATTATTTAAACAGCCTTCAATTATGTAAAATAGAAGAAAAAAAAACAAGAATTAAAACATGATGTTCTTAAACTTAATATCACTAACATGGAAGGTCTCTAAATAAGGTAAATGACACTTTCAGCAGTCTTAAGTATTTTTTATCAGATTAATTTAAATGTTCATAATTACAGGCAAGCTATGCCAGAATATAAGCTTATGTGGAGGAATTATATCAGACACCTTGGCTATAAGATTAGTTTTTCTGTCTGAGTCTATACCTTTGGGAGAACTACGGAATCCAATAGTCAGAATTTTTCGGTTTTTCAGATATTTGTCGTTCATAAATCGCAAACTATATATTCACCGTCAAAACTATTTTTATAGAAAAAGTCATAACTGGTGCGCTTAAAACATACATGAGACATATTTTTAAGATATGCCCTTGGATTTGAATTTCGAATACGTCTATCTGATAAAAAAAACATCCTTCTCACAAAAATTCAAACATTCAGACATTATCAACGTCCATTCCATAAAGTGTATTGGATAAAGTGTTTGTTTAAGTTTGGCCTACATAATATGGTAGAATTGATCTTTTTTACGACTTCGACTTAGGAATTTATTCCTAGCATAGAGCTTCGCATAGGTGGCATTAACTTTTTTTGTATTTAATTTCGATACGTATACACGATATTATTTTATATTATATAATATGATCAACATAATATGTATACATTTTATCGGAATACAAATAAAATATCTCTGAGCGTTCCGATTTAGTTTGTAATCTGCGGTTCTGACGCATATTATTTTATTTAAACGTATGTACGGGATTGTATCCATTTTAATTTAAAAGAGTACCTTAAAGGTTTTCTTGCCGATCCCTCTCCATTGGTATGATATATTATTTTGGAACCAAGCAACTAGAGTCAATAATCACAACTGTTTAAAGTTTTAAATGTACCTGAGAAGGTACTTGACAACAAAAAAAACCTGTGGAATGATTTTAATTCATCACACTCAAAATATAAACATTTAGTTTTTCAAAGCTAAACGAATAATAACCATGATCGTTAACACAAAAACATTTGTGCAAAAAAATATAACAATCTAAAGTTTATATTACTATCGTGAATGTGAAAGCTACTCAATTAGTCTGTATACTATGACGGTTTGGCAACTAAACCTAAACTTTTAGTGATTAAGTTTGGAGTACCTAGAGATAGCTTGGGCTAAAACAAAATACAAATTATGACACTTTTTCACGACATACATTTACTGGAAATCAATAAAATAAAAGATTTCCGCTGTTCGTCTATCCCTATGTAATCTTAATCTTTAAAAATGTCAATACACTTAGAGAGGCTTATGTCCAGCAGTGGACTGTGATAGGCTGGTGAAAAATAGATTTTGATGCGGCTTTTTTTAATAGATAATTATGATTCAAGAGGAAGGTTTATACGTACAATACATCAGAATTGCACCCGTGCAAAACTGAAGCGGGTGGCTAGTTGTTAATTAAAACAAATGAGAAAAAGAAATAGAAATATAAACTTCATTTAGAATAACTGGTGTTCTACTCGAAGTCAGACCTCGGAAACGGTAATGTTAAATTAGATTCTTAAAAGGGTTTCAGGTATGAAGGTAAGGCGCGAGAGCAACTTATCGGCATTTTAGTGTAGTAATGTGAGATAGCCGCAATTTAGTGTTGTACACCAGCTTAAATATTTTTGGCACTTTTTTTAGAAAATGACGTTAATGTCGTATACATTATGCAAAGTCTCAAATAATATATGTTCAATAAAATGCTAAAATGCAGTTAACTGATTATAACCACAATCTTACGTAGTATTTCTAGTTAACGGCTTTATAATGTTGGAATACGTATATTCTAAATTACAGAATGCTAATCTACAAAAATGTAAAAGAGTTTTAACGGCACTGTTGAGTACAAAAATCAGTTAACGACAATTTAGTTACGCAATTTGGAAAAAAAAATTGTAGAAATGCAGAACTAAGGGGTCTTAGCCACTTTTTAGATTACAAAATATACTTAACTGCGGTTTAGAGTTTTAAAAATATGAATAAAAGTTTTTTAACGGCATATTCACCATATTTATCTCAAGAACTACAACAGATAAAAATAAACCGTAAATACAGATCGATAGAGCTTGTTTTTCTTATTAAGGTAAACAGAAAATCTAAAAATTGACCTCATGTGGGTTAGCGGCATTATAGTCTATGGACGGCAGACTTGTAATAAGATAACAGAGTTTTCCAGCATTTTCGATTTGACTGTCATCTTTATTCTTTATAAATGCTCTTAAAAATGATCATCTCGCTCATGACGTGAAATGATCATCATATTTCTGCCCTTATCCCATTTTACTGGGGGTCGGCGCAACATGTTTTTTTCTTCCATTCTCCCCTATGAAACGTCACACTATCATTTACTCCTTTTCATTCATATCATCTTCTTATATATAAAAATCAATTGCTGTTTGTGTTAGTCTCGCTAAAACTCGAGAACGGCTGAACGGATTTATCTCATCTTGGTCTTGAATTGTTCATGGAGGCCTAGGGAAGGTTTAAAAGGTGCGACTTTTTTTTATTTATCGTTGGGGCAGTACGAAGTCTGCCGTGACAGCTAGTCTTATATATAAAAATCAATTGCTGTTCGTTAGTCTCGCTAAAACTCGAGAACGGCTGAACGGATTTATCTCATCTTGGTCTTGAATTGTTCGTGGAGGCCTAGGGAAGGTTTAAAAGGTGCGACTTTTTTTTTATTTATTGTTGGGGCAGTACGAAGTCTGCCTGGTCAGCTAGTTCCTTATACAATCCATCCATCTTTTCTTTGGCCTTCCCCTCCTCCCTTCCTCTCCATCCATCAACATTCATACTCATCACTCTCTTAGTCACATGACTCTCATCCCTCCTTATCACATGCCCATACCAAGACAGCCGACATCCTTTCATTTTCATTTGACCTTAAATATATTACTAGAATTTACTAGGAATTAATCTATGAATGTTCTAAAATAAATATTTATATTTCTAGCTCATGATACTACCGACAGAATTGAGTGTATATTACTACCAATCATTGGAGTGCTCTCTAAACAACTACACAGCTGAATCTAAGACGCTGATAAATCTTGAAGATCTAAAGACCAAGCTGACTGGCAATAAAGTTATTATCTATATCAACTTTGTGGATGGCATCAGGTAACTAATGTTTTTACGAAGTTTTGTAAGTTTTAAGCTTTGAAGGACATGTTTTAAACAGTTTCTTGTTATGTTCAAAACAATTTCAGTCCATAAGTTCCTAGCTAAATGGGTCCTAATAGTAATTCATCATTGGAATATAAAATAAATGTATTAAGATTTATTATGTCGATGCGTAATGCGTCGAACATAAAATCCAGATTTGATATTTAAATTTAGAGTTTAAAATCAAATCCAGATTTGATTTTAAACTCAAAGCACCATATAAGACAAATTCTTAAAAAAAAAAATTTTTTGTTCTAGCTTGGTATCAACTCTATACGACAGCATAACCGGCCAAAAGATCGCTGTATTCGAACCCGATGAGGGCGCGTATGACGAGGTAGTCCAACTGTGCATGAGATCAGTCTTCAACTACAACTTCGGGCTGGCCTACATATCTCACGCTGAAAACTTGAACGAGTTCTACCTGCAGAAATCCACAGATGGAGACAGAATTGCTCTCTTGCTAGATGAACTGTATAAGTTCTATGAAGAAGGTAAGACAGTAATTCCAAATGAATACAGAAAACTTCACATACCTAGTGCTGAATATTTTTAATGCTTGTTGTGTCTTTTCAGGTACACCAAAGCCCCTTACCAGTTTTGAAGAAGAGAGCATATGTGTCGCCCACTCAGCCGATGGTAACTGGTACCGCGCAACGATTCTCAGCGTTGAAGATACTCAGGTTAAAGTCCAGTACACTGACTATGGTAACACAGAAACTTTGCCAAAGGAATCTCTCAAAGTACTTGATCCTAAGTTCTTTGAACCCTGCGCTCTTGCCCTTGTAGCCAGCTTAGGTCTCGTAGCTCTGCAAGAGGATGCACTCACCAAGCTCAAGGAATGGACTAACGAGAAGGAAGTCCAAGTTACGCTGGCGTTCGGTACTGATGGATGGCTCGCTAGCTTGCATTTGGACGGCGTGGACCTATCCATGAAACTCGTCAACGAAAAACTAGCTACCCCCAAAATTATGTCAAATGAAGAACAAAAGGTAGAGGAACCAGCCGCAGACCCTATTTCATTGCCTGAAGGTTGCACACAAGTGTACATCAGCCATATAGACACACCTGGACACTTCTGGCTACAAATGGCCGACAAGGTTGACAAGATTGAAGAAATACAGAGTGAGCTACAATCTAAAGCCGACTCTTATGCTGATATTGAGGTACGCGAGTTAGGTACAATTTGTGTTGCGAAGTATTTGGCCGACGACCTGTGGTACCGAGCTGAAATCCTCGACTCTGATTCCGATATCACGACTGTCCGTTTCATTGATTACGGAAATACCGACGTGCTAGATAATCAGCCTGGTTTGATTAAGGTTCTGCCAGATCATTTGAAGGAGATTGAACGTTACGCGGTCAAGTCTAGCGTTAACGCTGTGCCGACCGGTACAGGACAGTGGTCTGAACCGTCTTCTGACTATTTCACACAACTAGTCGGTGACTTAGCAAACCCTGTAGATGCTCTAATTGTACTGAAAGATGTCACAACTTATGTCGACATTTATGTCAATGGTCAGAACTTGACTGACAAATTAGTTTCAGAAGGCCATGCAAGCAGGTCTGAAGAAACCGACTGCGGGGACTTGCCATCATGCTTCGCTAGTCATGTAAACTCACCTTCTGAGTTTTGGATTCAGTTAGAAACGGCAACGTCTGAGTTGCAAGCAATGGAAGCCGCTATGGTTGACGCCGAGAATTTCCCAGAACTGACAGACAAGGAGGAAGGTGTGATCTGCGCGGCTAAGTATCCTGAAGACGGTGCTTGGTACAGAGCACAGGTCATTGTCGACGGCTCGGAGGGAACTGAGGTTCTGTTCATGGATTACGGAAACGCCTCTATCGCCAACGAATTAAGAAGTCTTCCAGATGAACTTAAAGTTAAACCCGCGCTTTCAAGAAAATGTGCCTTACAAAAAGCTCGTGACATTAAATGGTCGCGTAAGTCTGAAATCAAGTTTAACGAATTGGCTGCTGAAGGAGCCACTATATTCAATGTCCAGTTTATCGCGTCTGGTGATATATCCATTGTGGAATTATACCACGAGGGCAAGTCTGTAACCGAAGAATTAGTAGGACTGTGTGAAGAATCACCAGCTGAGAGACCAACTCCCATAGGACAAGATTTACTTAGCAACGGCAAAATATGCTATGTTAATAGTTTGGAAGAATTTTATGTTCATTTTGACACGGCGACGTCCGAACTGGATAAAGTGACCGTCAGAATGAACGACGCTCCTGAATTTGAACCTGCGTCTGAACTGAAAGTTGGCGCACTGTGTGCCGCATTCTGGGCCGAAGATGAGCAGTGGTACAGGGCCAAAGTATTGGAATTTTGTGATGGAGGCTACCATGTGCAGTTTGTCGATTATGGAAACAAAGCCAAATGCGAAGAATTCAGACAACTACCCGAAGATCTTGCAGTAATTGAACCATTGTCAAAATGCTGCCGCCTGTCTACTGTATTCAGCGACGAAGTATTACATGAAAGTGCCAAAAATAAACTCGATGAGCTCACTATAGAAGACACAACATTCCAGATTGAATTATTAGATAGTACAAAAGAACCGATTCTTGTCAAGCTGTTAATAAATGGTCAAGACTTTATTTCCCTAGTCACACCTGACAATGCGCTCATAAAGGAAGAACCTACTGTCGGCAAAAAGGCTGACTCAACTGGGGAGGCTGCTAATGAAAAGTTGGAACTTAATACATCACAAGCAGACCTTGACGAAAGCATGGAGAGCAACCACACTGTAATAGAGAACAAATCCTTTGAGACTAAGTCTGAAGATCTAACTGAGAAGGATGAAGTATCTGTTGAAAGTCCCGCAAAAGACTCTTCGTCAGAAACTATCGAAAATACGGAACAAACTTTACAGTCATCCGAGCGCGATGAATCTAAAGATTCAATAAGCACAGAAACTGAAAATATTAGCACAGAAGAGGCCACACCAGAATCGAACTCAGAGAAACAAGAAGTTACAGACAATGTGGAAAAAGTAACAGAAGAAATTGAATCCCCTAAGGATGTAAAAGAAACCGCTAAGGTGGAAGTGAATGAAATTCCTGCCGAAAAGGAACCAGTTGTAGATAAAACATCAGAAAACAAAACCCCAGTTGAAGTAGTTGAGACCAAAGAAAAAACTGATGTCAAGGTTGCTGTTACTGAAAACAGTGCAGAACCTGAAAAACCAACGGAAAACGCAGTAGAAACCACAGACAAGCCTACTGAAAAACCAGTAGAAACAGACAAACCTACTGCAAAAGTACCAGAGACAGAAAAAGATGATAAAGTAACAGTGACAGAGACACCTGCTGACAAATTGACTGAAACCAGTGAAGAAAAGACGTCTGAAAATTAGATTTAAGGCATTGTATATACAACAAGTATAAGTATTCTTAGTGAGGTAACACCAATAACTTTATATTGTGTATAAATAAATCTCTTTAGTCTTAGAGCAATATATGTTGTGACTTTAGAATGTTGACGCTTGGATATTTTGATGTCATCAACATTGTTGGTCAAACCAATATTAT
This sequence comes from Chrysodeixis includens, assembly GCA_941860345.1. Lineage (NCBI taxonomy): Eukaryota > Metazoa > Arthropoda > Insecta > Lepidoptera > Noctuidae > Chrysodeixis > Chrysodeixis includens. The sequence goes on from OW796105.1 coordinate 9,420,223, forward strand.
ATTGGCGCTATGCTCACTGGTAGTTCTCGTACGAAGTACATTATACAGTAATATACGTAGATGTGACTATGTATGTTTGTATTTTTGCATATTTTTTACTATTTTTCTTGATTTGGTTGTAAAAATCCAAAATGGAGGTGAAACAGCCACAACGAAAATTTATTAATAAGTAAAACCAGTCTGTGACTGTAGATAGTGATTTAAATTTTGTTTATAACTATGTTATCCTTCATTGTAGGTGATTCCAGGAATACCAATAAAAATTTGTTTACCTTTGATTTATTTTCGTTACATTAATACTCATTTTTATTATATTCATAAGTGTTTTTGTATGTAATCGGTATCACATTAGGTTAACCTACATGAGACATGACATTAGTGTATCACAATTTAATGCATACAGTATGAGGCCCTTAGAATGTACATACATACATAATTTATATAACACATTCCCTTCATTGAACAACATTAGTTTTTTAGTCCACCCACACCTCTGATACCGAAATTAAGATTGTCAACTTTATTTTTTTGTTTTTAATAGATGCTGATCTTATGACCTGTTACAAGTATGTTTCGTTTTTTTTTTTAAATAAAGCTTTGTAAAGAGCTAGATGGTTTTTATTCTTGAATCGAACATTTCTATACAACCCTTACAAAAACCGCTGCGATTATTTAAAATCGTAGAGATCTGTACACTGGAATAAACGGTTGTGCAAAGCATAAAGATAATAAAAAGCAGGCTCTTCTGAAAAATAAAATCACTTTCATGTCATATTAGTAAATGAAAAAGGATTAAATTATCAACATTTTATTCTTCTACACTTACAAAATAAGTAGAAAAACACTTATTGCGAAATACCTAATCAATGTTTATATGGCAGTTAACTCGAAAAAAAAAATCTTACAAACGAATGAAAAGCGATATGATCACAATGAACCCGCATTGAAACACTTTTACAAACAGTATTCCTATTTAGAACATTATTCACACAAACAAGCAGTAACCAACAACAGGATTGTTCTCAAAAAAACTTAAATAAAGAGAAGACCTCGTGGTATGGCAAAACTTAAAATTAGGTATGGTCAGTAACAAAAAGTCAATGAACAAATTAGATATTTTGTAAATCTAATTTAGCCGTATTTGTAATAGAAAATTGGGGGTTTAGTTGTGTTTTAGCTACAATACGCCTTAATCCTGTTTAAAAAACAGGTAAATTAATTTTCATTTATAGTATAAGTTTTATAAACATTTAATTAATCAGATAGTGTTAATCGACTTTTGTTTCTTACCGTACATTTCGTACGAAACAAAATAGTTCTAAATTCATTTAAGAAGGCCCAATACACCAATATCTTTCATATCCTCTCGTTTCTCCAAGACCAGTCCCTTCTCATTAGCTAGATGGAGCATAGACAATAAAGCTAAGGGCACACTGAGTGACTCGCGCATATTAGGCGACAGTTTACTCGGTAGTTTGGAGTATAATGAGAAGAATGTTGTTGGAGCTACTTCTTCCTTATCACCTTCAGAGTTCTCTGTAAGCATCTTCCATGTGCAATGTTTCAGTTGTTTCATGTCGACCTTCTTCGCTCGAACTGCGTAGGGTATGAAGATTTTTGCGACCTGTTTATGTAGAAAATATATTTTTAAATATGATTAGAATGGTATTACAATACAATTATTTTAGAAAGATTTGCCTGTCGATTGACATTTTTTTTAGTCCCGCACTAAGGAATTTAATCCTTTCATGGTGGGGGTTTTAACAGACATTCAATAGGCACAAAGACACCCAGACTCAGAATAATCCTTAACACAAATTCTTAACCTTAGTAGGATCGAACCCGCGACACGTCCCTCACGCGGTGACTATACCACTCGGCTATCCCTGCAGTAGTCTGGTGAGACTGGCAGACGAAGTAAGGGCTACTTAGATTGATTTTATTACCTTAGTAGGCGGCTCCAGCATGTCAGTAATTTCCTCTGGTTCAGCCGTCTTCACTTGTTCGTGGACTTCGCCGGCCGCAGTCGCGTCTTCATTGCCCCAATCGTCACCATCCTAGAATAAACAACAAGTTACATTATTAATTGTCAGTTATGTTAACAACACCAGGAGTTGCCAATCTTTTGGCCAGTGGTGCACTAACAAAAACAGTATTTTCACGAGGCAGTAGTTTATTTATACTAGTAAAAAAAACCCACAAGGGTTCTACACCTATGTATGAGAAGTGTATTTTCAAGTCCTGCCATGAACCTTAACTTCCAAAAGGAATGGACTTGGCAAATGCAGCAACTAGAACCCAGTACTTTTTAAAGGAACATTAATAAAGATAAATACATTCGTAAACTCCCGAACTTTCTTTCAACATGTCTCAGCTAGTTAAAGCATTTAATCATCAATTTACGAACCGGTATATTATTAGGGCAGTAAGACGCATCGTTCTCATTGTTATAGTCATAATCCCTGGCTTCTTCCACCGTCACTGGTTCAGGCTCCGGCTGCTTGCTCTGCTCCAAGTCCCGCTTGCGCAGCATCATCACGTTTTGACGAAGGAACAGCTTACGGAAGTGAGACTCGTCTAGACCTCTGTTAAAGAAAATAAACAGGCAAATTAAGAACAATCACGGGTCTTTTTAAGTTGGTTAGAAAGTAAAATGTGGGTGAAATTGCCCTATGTATATTTTTTTGTGAATATATCACCAAGATTTATTATAGCTCTTGACATCAGTTACTGTTCTAAGTTATTAATATTTTCATATGCCTTAAAAGCAAAAAAGGTGTGAATTACTTAGTTTACGTCATTTCCGTGGCGTCATACATTTAACAGCACGGATAGTGATAGTGGTAAAGGTCACCACGCTAATTATCACTGTGTGCGACATATCGCGGGTTCGATCCCCGCGTGGGACAAGAATTTGTGCGTTCCACAAATACTTGTTCTGAGTCTAGGTGTGTGTCTTGTCACGTTAAATGAATGTCTGTGAAACCCCCTGCAATACAAGTATTAAATTCCTTAGTCCGGGAGTCGTTATATACTGTTTTTACCTATCAATAGGTGTTTTAAAGTTGGCCTCATTCCACGTGTGTCCCGTAGCCAGTGTCTTCCTGCTGATCATGATCTTGGCTGGCTGCGTGGGCTCATACTCGCCGACGGGCTCTGAGCGGCAGTCGAAGGCCAGGCCGGCGCCGAGGAAGTCCAGCTGACGCTTGGTGCGCGGCGGCTTCTTGCCTTCCACGGTCAGACGACCGGCGGTTGATTGTGTGCGTTCAGTCATTTTTGATGCTGGGAATTTACAATATTAAATTAAGTTAGTTTTTTAACAATTTTGTTGAGTTGAGTGTTTTTAACTATTTAAGAACACATTTATTAACGTAATAATATAATGAAATTTTCTTATCTTTTGGATTTCAAGTTATTTTATTAGTGTAGAGGTTGTTTCTATGAGATGAGATAGATTAGTTTATGAGGCCTTTTTGTGCCATTTCAGTTTCATCAATATGATAATTTTACGTTTGAAGGGACTTAATGGTGATAAGTTCTTAAAGGTGCTCCTTCACCACGTAATGCAACATTTTAGATTGTAGCTTTAAGTTAGTTATTATACATATAGTATCATTGCAATGCTCCGTTCGTCTTCATTACTAATGTAACAGTACATCGCTCAAAGCACCTATAGACAAGTTAGAAAAACTTGATCAAACGTCTGATACACATACTCCTGTTGTTCTTGAGCCGCCAGTGCGCGGGCCCGGCCCAGGCGGCCACGATGGCCCCGCAGTAGGAGTACTCCAGGCGCGAGTCCGCCACACCGGCGGGCCGCATGTCCGCCAGCCGCGCCGCGCCCGCGCCGCCGCCCGCGCGCGCCACGCACGCCGCCACCGCCACGTCCGCCTCCTCCTCGCTCTCGATGCCGCCTAGAGGCTCGTCATCTGGAATGGACAAGTGATCAGAATAAGATTTTGTCAAAAGTGGCATTATCGCTTGCAGTCATAATAAATATCTTGGAATCTGACACACGACCATCTGATCCGAAACTAAGCTGGGCTTGTGTTATGGTTATCAGACATTTGATAAATACACTTATATATTTCTAAATATATAAATATTATAGATAAATCACACCCAGACACAGAACAAATTATCATGCTTATCAAACTTTTGTCCTGGGTGGGAATCGAGCCCACGACCTCCGGCTTAGCAGTCAGAGTCACTAACCACTAGACCAACAGGCCTGTATAAACTGACCAATTAATTATATTCTAAGTTTAATGTATTTCGCAAAATAACTTTACAATAGTGAATCAATTTCAATCGCTTGTGCGTGTCTTTTTTTATTACTTCTCACCTCATAAAACGTCAAATGATCCCATATCTGTATATTCTTTGATTATGAAAAATACAATAAAACATTTACCTATCTTCAAAACTGATACAAGCAAACAGCACAGCAACAAACATAAAATAATCGACTGCCAATCTTTATATGAGTATTTTGTACAAGTTCATCATTGAAAACAACAATGCCCTTGCAGTTCTATTCAAGTCTTTGCAACTTTTTCAAAGGTCTATGTACTTTCTTTATTATTCTAAGACACTATTGACAAACAGTTAAGCAAAACATTGTGAGAAAACTTGGATTCCAAATATTGGAATTTGTAATCGCAAATCTATGTGCGCTAGCATGGTGATCAATGCTTAATATAGGACGTTTATAAGCTGTTAAAATCAATGAAAATAATAACAATAAATATAACATACCATACAAATCATTATGCTGCTCATCCAGCGGTATCGGTTCGACCTCAGCATTGACGTCAAACGCGAGCGCCTGCTGCGACAGGTTCAGTCTGTTCTCTTCCACCCAGTTGGTTACTCGATTGTCACTGTACACAGAAAATACATACAGTACTTATGCGAAATGTTTCCTGAAATTAGTCTAGTATTAGTAGAAAAATCGCTAACGTCTCCAGCCCAGGGCTGTGAAGTGTGGGTTCAATCTTGCAGGCAATTGTAATTCTTGATTTTTGCAAACAAACAATAAGTTTATGACAACGAACCTTTGTCAAACACTGAGTCCTACATACAGGTATCGTAAAGTTAATTTGATCAAATAGTTGGTAGAAAGCTTTGCAAATTTTTCTTTATTTCTATAAAGTACTAACATATGAATTAATATTTTTTAACTTACGTGTCCTCAGTATTTGGATCCCAGTTGCTGATAGAGAAGCCGGTGAATGGCTCACAGATGTGGTCGCTCTCAGTAAACGCAGGCAGTAGCTTCGAGGATATAGTAATGCACTCGGTGAGATCTATCAAGCCTTCTTCTGGAATGTTCTCTTTTATTTCTTCTAGGAATCGGTCATCCGTTCTGTTAAAAGCAATATGGATTGTTACAACAATGTCAGATGTCTGTTACTTGTGATTTCTTGACTACGCCTTTTACTAACACATTTTCATATTTTGTTATGTAAAATTAAAATACTGATACAAAATATTGCTTGTTTGGTATAAAACATATGAAACTTATCAACAAAAAATTTATAATATTTTATTATAATCTTAAAACATTAAGTTATCAGCAAGCTTAAACTCATAACTGTTACAATACATCTACTTTACTGCTGTACCTTAATATCAATGATAGTGTTTTGTCATGGATAGGAAGCGTCGCATTGAACGCACGGTTAGATGCCGTCACATCACCAGTTGTTGCTGCCAGTCTCTCAAAGAACGGATCTGGAAAATAGTCATGTTTGTTGTTGACTTTTTTATATTTGTAATTGTTATAATTACAACGTTATTATTTAAACACACGTTTTAATTACACGATCAACTCAACCTGTACACCAACAATGAACAAATGTATGTAACAAATCAACTATTTGAAATAAATTAACAAACTTTAGAGAATGACTTGCATCTACATGATTATAATAAATAAAATATACTCTACTATATTACATTTCGCAATAATTAGATTAAACAACAAAGGATTAACACAATTCACCAATATAACATGATGCCCATTGTTTCGAAGTTATAAGACTTGCGTTACTCACTATGATGTACCCGAAACCTAAGAATTAGGTGTTTATTAAATTATTAATATAATCATCTTTGTGTCCCTTTAGTTACAAAAATATAACCAACTTACCTATACAATCATTGGTATCAAAATCGCCGTTAAAGACCTCAGGGTTGGCCGCAATGGCGCCTTTGGACCGCTTCTTCTTCTTCTTCTGAGGAACTGCAGCACCATTACCGTCCACTGCGCCTTCGTCTTGGACATCGTCATCATCTTTCTTGCCTCTTTTGGTCTGGGAAAGATTTATCCAGAATAGTTGAAAATTACCTCATTTATACTATTCTCAGTCTAAGGTTCTCTGTTGCAATGAAGAGCAAAGGCCTTTTTTCAGTCTCTACTCTCTTTAATTAGTTTTATACCTTTTTTTATCAGAACTGTGTAGTCAGCATGTAAGCTATGTAGCTTGTGACACTCTAAGTACTGGAGAAAGCAACAAGCTATGTTATAATAACCACTTAAATAATAAAAGCAGTTACTTTTAACAAGAACTTCCACTTACTTGAGCTGCTTTAACAAGTCCACCGGCCATTTTTAACACATCATAGTGCACAGCGTCAACCCTGAATGAATAGATTCGAGCTGAAGCATCTACCACGGTGGAGGCGGTCTGAAGATTCTCCATGCGGGAGTCGTGACGTCGCAACATCGAAGACATGAAGTCTATCAGTTGGAGATTCCAAGCATTGTCTTTTGTTATTTTCTGAAAAAATACATTTAGTATTCCACATAAGTTTATATATCCACATAAGGTCATTTTAAATACTGTTTCTGTATATGGTAAGAAACTAATTATATGTTTATGATTGTGTGTAAATATCTACTTCATCATCATCATTCCCATGCCCTTCTCCCAATTATCATTTGGGAAAAGGCAATCATTTACTTCAATTTGACTAATAGAAAAAATAAGTGCAGAAGTAGTTGATACACTAGGTAAACACAAAGGCAATTTTTTACAGCAAAAATAAAAGAATGTATAATTAACACAATTATTTTGCATTATCTTACAGCTACAGTTGATATTGCACAAAACGACACTGAAAATTACTCACATTTTCAGCATAAAGCTTAAGACAGCCTTGGAAGTGTTCCTTCTGCGGTGATGAGGACATAGTATCCCTGCCTCTCCTAGGCGACGCAGCGTGCGGTGTGGACGTCGCCATCGCACGCTCCGATGCGACCAGCGATGACCTCTCTGCATCATCATCATTGCGCTCCTAGATAATTCAGTTTATTGCTAATGTAGAAGTAATAAGTTACCATTGAAAAGATGGGCCCAAAAAAATTCTACAAGATCATAAGACACAAGAATTTATACTCCATTTGTTTAGGTAATTAACTAAATGTAAACAATTTTGGTATGTCTTTTATACAAAATGTGATCTTGAAAAATGTAAAATACTTTTTATAACTTGAAATATATTCAGATTTTCTAAAACTATAGATATTTGATTTGTAAGTGGTAATATCTATAATTTAAATTATTTTTTTGGTTAAAAAGTAATGCCAAGATTGTTTACATTTAGTTAATTACCTAAACAAATGGAGTATAGGTAAAGTTAGTAACTGACACATGATAGTAAACTGTGATGTAAATATGAACCTTGCCTTTCATACTTATTCTTATGTATGTTAGAGTTGGCTTCTAATCTTACCCGTTTTAAACTGATAGACAAAATTATTAGTTTTGAGTCACGGCACAATACAATCATTAGGAGAGAATGGCTTGCAGCATATTGAGTGTGATTCGTTTAGCAAATAAAGCATATTTTTATCAAGTAGTGCAACTTGAGGGCTCCATTTGACAAGTTTAAACAAGTTAAAAAAGCGAAGGGACCAAAGTAAAACTAGGAAGAATATCTATAATTTGTAGTGTTTGGTAAAAGGGAATAGTATCAATAATATTATGGTAAAGGTAGCTGTTGATAATAATATGGTCTCGTAAAACAAACCTCATTTTTAGATCCTGTTGGTCTTGTTTGCGGTATAAGAGTCCTTCTTCTGATAGAACTATTACTGCTCCCGCCAACACTTATTCTGTTAAGGCCAGGCGTAGACATAATCGGAGTTTCCATCATTATGATGGCTTAGTTTATACTCTTATACGTGCAAAATTTATCATAAGTATTATATAGTTTCACTTTATTTAAACACACAAACAGTTTTACGTAGATCAAAGTATTCCGTCCAATCAAATTCTAAACAAAACCGAAGTCAACGGTCAACACTCCATGGCTAGAGATGGGGTAGTAAAGTTATAATTTAAAAAGAAATCGACTATTTATGTAAATAGTAAACTTGTAAATAAATTAGAAACAATATTTAAAGGTGTTAATTTTTACCATTAAAATTTGATGTTATAAAATAACTTATTGGACTGTTAGGTTACATCTATTTTAGTAATCTGAAAGTATAACTTTGGAATCAAATTATGATTCTATATATTTAATGTTGAGCACATTAAATATAATCCAATTTTTTTGGAAAGTCACCAAGTAAAATATATCAAAGATACGTTAAAAAACTGCAAAACTGAAATCGTGATTGTATAAAACACAAAATATTACTATACTATTTTTTCAATGTGTGTGTAAAAAACAATGTTTTAACATTGTTTTTTTTATTCCACTAGGCCTATTCATTTAGGTCTGAACTAATTATTACACTGTACACGTTTCACCTGTGGACCTGGAAACAAAATTAAAAAAACTTAAAGGATTGAATAGAATGACTTTTGTGCGTTCGTAAATGTTTGGCTATTATATTATACCTTGTAAAATATAGCTTGATACCTGTGACATTACCGAACGTTTTATGAAGACAGCTACAACCCAAATTTTATTTTTAAAAGTTCAAATTTTTTAACATAAAAACGACGTTTGTGTATAAAAATAAAACGCATTTTTAAAAACAATCATGTAATTATAAAGATACCAGTAAAAATATGAGTAATTTAAATAATATTTAATATTTCTTAAATAATTTTTGGTTCTTAGCTTACTTTATAAACGCACTTTGAAGAGCTCTAGGGACGTGCAAGTGACTGACAGATGATTATCGATAAAATAATACTATGAAAATTTCACTAGTATAAAATGTAGTTATTTAGTTTGTAAATAATGGTTTCGCGTGCTGGAAACAAGCGGGCGCCATCGTTTTTGAGTCAGTACGAGTCCTGACGCGATGCAGACGCCTTGTATACGCTACCATTGTTTTGTTGATATTTGTGTTACTAGGGTGTTATTTGTGTTACTTTGTTTGGTGTTACCTCTTTTTGATTTGCCAAAATGCCGAAAAGACAAAAAAAGACTGTTTTGAATAGTGAGTGTCGCGAATTTGTGATCCGTTTGCGCGATTATTTTGAATTATTTTTGTTTTGTTTCATTTAAATCAACTACAAATATATTTATTTTAAATTTACATGTTTACAATGACAATGACTACAATGTCACTTTTAATAAAACTCATGACGTCACAGACATCGATAAGCTACGAAACACGCCTCCATCCCTAGTAATGTCATTCCGACAAACGTCACAGGTATCAAGCTATATTTTACAAGGTATAAAACAAAAACTAAAAAAAAGTTGCAGTTTCATTTTCATCATTGTACGCATTATTTCGTTTTAGTTAAGTAATTATTGTGGTACTGAAAGCCGATGTGAGAAGAGGATTCGATTAGTTTATTTTTTTCGGCCAAATAGTATGGTTTCAAAGTTCCCTCCCCACTCATTACAGCTGTTTGTAAACGCATCGCTTGTTGCCAACTTCCCGTCAGTCATTTTGTTCGGTGGCTGTATTTCTATGGTCGACGACATCGTTAAAAATCTTTAACATCGGCGAGTTATTTCCAAAGTGACATTATGAGTTCTGGAATGCCCGAATTGGGCTCCAAAATAAGCCTAATATCTAAAGCTGATATTCGCTACGAAGGCCGGCTTTTCACCGTCGATCCTCAGGAATGTACCATCGCTTTAGCTAGCGGTAAGTTGACAAATGGATACTGTTATCTTATTACAAGGTTCTATTTTGCATTAATCGCTTGTAATTTGATGATTTATTCTTATATTTCTGGCGGATAACGTTTTTTTCTCGTAGGAACATTGATCGACTTCTCTAGAAAGCTGTTTGCTTTTTCCCTCCTGTTTTATGCCCATCTTTGTTTATTGTTTGGGAAAGCGTCTTATATGTTTATTGTTAGACATTTTCCTAGTAATTTTCCATGACTTTACATTTAATGTAACCTAGTCTTTTTCATCTACCCTCAAAGAGAAATTCATTATCCCGCCTATGACCGCGGTTTCACATTGATGACGTTGATATCGTCTATGTATGTATGCTACTATTTTGTTTTCTTCGCCAGGTAATAAATTGGCTTAACTTCGTCTTTGTACTGCAAAATTATCTAAACTCTTACTTTTTCTCGAAGAGTATGTTTCTGATCTACCCACCTAACTTGTGTTTGCGTGGAATCTTGTAAGATGCTAGCATATTCCCATATTCTAATTAATCCTAATGTATTTAAAATTTCCATTGAGTTGTTATAATGAAGAATTCTTGTTAGAATATAATTAAAATCAGTTGTAATTAGGAATTTATTAAATTGAAGTCATTGAACTGTAATTTTTACCAAGTACCTACATTGTGGTGAGGTTATTGACATTAATGTGTTGTTACTTTTTACAGTGCGCTCATTTGGTACAGAGGATCGGGAGACTCAGTACCCTGTGGCACCTCAGAGCCAGGTGTACGACTACATCCTATTCCGTGGTTCTGACATCAAGGATATCCGTGTGCTGAACAATGTCCCGTCTCTACCAAATGACCCGGCCATCATGCAGATGTCCGTGCCCCCGACGCTCGGCGCGGGCAGTGCGCCGGGCCAGTTCACGGGGCAATACAACCACCCAGTGGTCGGCCAGACTCCTTACCCCCAGTACCACCCCATGGCTGGCTTCCCCGGAAATGTCCATGCTCAGCTTAACAAGACCAGTGAGTTGTCTCCGCAAACCTCCGTGGAGCTGGCACCCCAGCCCCCACCTGCCACAGCTCCGATTGGCTCAGGAGTGGCGCATCACGCCAATCAAGTGAAAGACCAAGGTTTTTGCTCTTGGATAATTCTAGCTTTTGCTTCAAAACATGCTACTTTGCGATTTTTGCAGTATCATAACAAGATACTTTTATAACCTTTTTACTAATACTAAATATTAGGTTATTTAATAAGTTTGGATAAGTAAAAATTTAAGTATCTGGTTATGATCTAACTCTTCTCGCTTCCACTAAAACTTTGCATGCTGTTCTACAGAAAGTTTTCGACACTAATCATTAATATCTATCAATACTTATATTTCTACCCTCATTACTAATCCACATGTTCCACATTTTTCAGACTAACACAAAATTCATCACTTTAATGGTTCCTAAAGATACCAGTAACACTTAACCATTTCCTAGATTTTTAACTACTACTTAATAAAACTAAACCACTGAATTATTTAAATTAACCCTTATTTATTTAAATTGCAGAATTTATCAAGTAGATTATAGAAAGTAACAATATACTGAATGGTTAAAGATTAGGCTAGTAGTTTAGACATACATTGCATAATAAAAGTATGCATGATTGGCCCACAAACCTTAATAACATAAATAACAACCCCAGTATTACTTAATAAATTTAATTTCATGGTGGTCTACACTTAAAGCATGCAGAAAAAAAAACAATAACATAACATTACAGCATGCAATCTAACTTCAAAACAATAACAACAAAAAAAATCGCAACATGCATTATCATTCCTCCTTGGTCTGTTGCTTGTATATCAATAAAAAAAAGCACTGAAGCAGCAAATTTGTGTCATGAGAGCTTACGCAGTTATGCTTAGCATTTAGTGATGTTTAAAATAAGAATTTTATGTTCCTTTTTAATTTGATATGTACAAGGTATTAATGTTGTAGGCTCAATGCTTGACCTCATTGGAGGAGGATCTCAACAAAGCGCATCACGGTCGGGAACACCCGCTGTTGGCGCACACAGGAAAAGTCCAACTGCTGATCAGGGCACGCAGGTATTTAATTTTTCTTCACATTTACACCTATGTGTATATATACAGTCTACTGTGAATCTCAACGGTGAACACACACACCTAAATAGCCGTCGTGTACATTTAGCTTCTTGTTGTCTATTCTTTATTCAATAAATACATCATGGTCCATATTACTTGTTAAAAGGACTTGTAAATCTGAAACTGTTTGTTCTAAAACTTACAATGATTGTAGGTCGGCTCTGTGGCTAGTGGGTCTAGCCAACAACGCGACAGCCGACGCGGCAGCAACGGTCAAGCGGCGAAGGGCCCGGCGAACCGTAACCGTACGAACTCTCGCAACCGCCAACGCTACCCCAGCGGGGGCGCGCCGGTGCCGCACCAGCAGCAGCAACACCATCAACAGCCGCACCATCAGCAACAGCACCATCAGCAGCAGCAGCATCATCAACAGCCGCAGCAGCAGCAACATAACCAGCACAACCAACATAATCAGCACAACCAGCAGCTCTCGAACCAGCAGCCTCATCATCATCACCAATCTGGTAAGCACTGGTTTAACATTACTATATTGTTTCTACCTTAGATAAATCGGTCTTTTTTTCTTACAATTCTTTTAGCACTCTTGAGCATAAAATTTTCAATGCAATCAATCATACCAAAATCTCGATCATGAAGATTGTACTTGTACCGGAAGTAACAGTAGCATAGTAAATTAGTTTAACATCATATTTAGACTAGTCGTAAATAAGTATATAGTATATTTTATCTTATAATGTCATTCATAACACGAAAATCCGTGTTAATGCTATTTCATTGCACTCAATTTTCATTGGCATTATAACTATGCCATACTACTGCATATAACAAAGGTTTGAACATTTCGTACCATCGAGATTTCAATAAATTAACTGCGTCCTACATTCGGCAAAGGGCAAGGGCGTATGTTCTTTTATTTGTTGTTGTAAACATTCGATTGTTTACATTAAAATTGGCGCATGTGGTAAAGTCAGATAATTGCTTTATCATGTGGCTGATATACGTAATCTTAATCCCGGTCATTCGTAATAACTTAGGATATCAAGATACAATGCTAGTAGATTGACTGCCTTGGGGGTCGTATAGGTAATGACAATGTTTGAAACGACGAACGAGGCGTAGGAGTTGTTCTGTATCAACCCCGGCAAAATCCCGGTACCATAGTTTTAAATCTCTGAATCTAAACGTAACTATTTACCCTATCTATAAATGAAACAAATGTTTTTTTTATTTATTATATTTAAATTCAGGAGTATCGAACTACATAATAATATTTACCATTTGTCATTTCCCATTAAAGTAAATATGATGGGGCTTTTAGGCCAGGGCTATGGTCGTGGCGGCTGGAGAGGACGGCCCCGCGGTCGCGGCCGTGGATTCGTCCCCCGCAACAAGAACACGCTCAAGTTCGACAAGGACTACGATTTTGAACAAGCCAACACCGAGTTTGAAGAACTGCGCAGCCAACTTGCCAAGGCTAAGATATCTGACGGCGAGGTGAAGGTTGAGGTGAGATACGCACATTGTATTATTGGGAGTTGAAGGTTTTGTACTAACACACACACATTACATATGTTGGCATTTTGGCTTTTTAACCCTTTTCTTGCTTGTTTATTGTCGGCTTTATTTTTTTGCTACGTTCTTCAAAGATACCTTCTCTGCGATTTAATTATTAAAATTTTAAAATATGATAACTAGTCGTCTAACCAATCAGAATTTCCGTTCAGCTAAGGTGTCTACTGATTTTTTGATAATTTTATACATCTTACTGGGTGCTTTCATATAATTAGCGATTTACTGTAAGTATAGTAATCTATAAGATGGAATTTATAAAAGCAAACGCTTCCGAATTAGGGTATTATGATTGCATTGGTCAAAGATGGCGCAAATAACATATTTTGAATCAGCGTGACATCTAAATTCATTAATTTACAAACTATGCCAATTACGATCTGTAACATTCGCACGTGAATCTAACCAATTGCACAATCGTTTGGTGACGTCCAGTCGGAAATTATTGGTCTAACTCGTTACGCAATGACAACTTGCTATAAATAAAGAAAAAAGAAGTAATTGTTCAATGTTTTGAGACGGTTTTTTGCTTTGCCTCGTCGACATAGCGCGTCGTCGGTGTCGTGGCATAAACTGCGTTAGATAATGCATTGACAGAAACTAGATCGTTTTCACTAATTTTGATTTTTAAACATTTGTAGAAAGGGAAGCCGCGAGTAATAGCTAGTTTCGCAAATATAAGTCATAAAGTCTTACAAAAGCAAAGTTTTCCTGTTTTTGTTACGATATTCAGCGTTGAGTTCGTCGCGCTCAATTAATCATTTTCAGTTGACGGGTATTTTTTTTGTAGCTCTATCCGTTGTTTGTATGATTCACTGCTTTCAAAATATGCTCAAATATAGTTTTGATTACAAATCAAGCTTTGCAGTTATTTTCCTTGGATAAGTGTATTTTACCAAATACATTAGGTGAATTTAATATACAATTATTTCTTTTGTTTTCTTTTCGAATGAGATTGTGCTTACGTACAGATTTAGAAAATTATATTATGCAAGCATGCTTTTTACATTTTTTAATTTTAATTATGATTATTTATGGCAAAATTTTAATCTTTTTTTTTCTTTGATTTCTGGATATCACAGGAATCTGAAGTGATTATTATGACGCAGGGTGAGGTTGACAAGAAAGATGACTCTGGAAATGAAACTGGTGCTGGTGAACCAGAAGTAGACGAAGACCAGAATGGTTACACTGGATACGACAAGACTAAGAGTTTCTTTGACAACATCTCATGTGAAGCTGTAGAGAGGTAATCATACTTTTGAATATTCATAAGTTTAGAAAAAAAATTGTTTGTATTGTTAAGTATTGTGTATGAATTTTGTTTTCTAATTGTTATTATGTTTATAGGTCAAAGGGCCGAAGCCAGCGAACGGATTGGCGAACAGAGCGCAAGTTGAATTCGGAGACGTTTGGCGTTGCGTCGGCGCGTCGTGGAGCCTGGCGCGGCCGCGGTGGCTGGCGCCATCACAACCCGCAGCACCAGCAGTCAGTATTCAATACATACATATTCACTACAGGCTTGAAAATAAAAGACTTGAGCCTTAGCTTTCTTTTTAAGTAATTTCTGTAACATGTAGGTCATATTCGAGTCTTGGAAATGAACTGGTGTATATTGAGCATGGTGGTGTTTGCGCAGGAACTACGTGCACAGCTTCTCGGACGACGGGCGATGGCGCGCGATGCGCGGCGGTCGCGGCGGCGGCATGCGCGGCGGCGGCGCGGGGCGCGGCGCCCGGCCCTCGCCCGCGGCGCCCGCGCCCGCCATGCCGCCCCCACAGCAGCATGCGCAGCCCGCACCCACTGCAGGTACCTACCACTCACATTCTCATTCTAGCCTAACACCGTAAAAGGACACGTGCAATTTCAAGTTAAAGTTTTAGTTTCCATTAAAGAAATATGAAAAAGTGTTACATTAGTTAGAATTCGCAAAATAATTTCTTATGGGATAACTGTGATGCAATTTTTAATAAGTATGTTTTCTTATTTTCAGCCAAGTAGGAGAAGTTGAAGAGCGTCCGCTACACTGAAAGATTTTTTTATCGCAGCAGGGACTATTCAAAAAAGGATATGTGACGGAAAAGTGTTAGTTTTGTGATGAAGTGTCTTGTATTGATTTGAAAAGTAATGTCTTTGCGGGAAGTTAAATAGTGATGCAGATTAAAGTCGAAGGACATTGTTTTGGTGTGATAGTGTTGTATCCAATATAATGGAAGGATAAAGAAGGAATTTCCCGTAAGAGCGCGACAGAACAAAATGTCGGTACATGAGAAGGCTCACAGTTAGTATAATGTAAGTATAGGAGTGTCGTGAGCGATAACGCAATTGGGCAGTAAGTTGGCATCAACTAAATTGAATTGTATAAAATGTCACAAGTCGACCATTAGCTGGATGATGTTAGGCGCGTTTATGTAATTCAAAGATGCCAATGTTATCGGTGAGTGAGAAATAAAGCCACTTGTAAATTTCAGGGAGGCTATGTAATGTAAATTGCATAGGAGACAATTTATTTATGCAATGAATTTATAAATATTTTCATAAAGCTTGGTCTCCTCACCAGTTATGATTATTTGTGCCTATTTAGTTTTAAACCATATATTTAAAGTACTAAAATGGTCTGCTATCACTCAAAGGTCATTGCGCCTCCATTTTTATTTATTTACTTGCAATGACATGTGACAGTCTATGCAGCAGTCCTACTTAAAGTGTTAGTAAATTAATATGAGGATAAATTAGTTTCTAATACCTGCTGGCCAGATGTTTTCATGTGTAATTATATAAATCATTATGTGGGTTAGAGGCGCCTCAGCAAGTTATTAAATGTAAAGTGTTATTGACTGTCATTCATGTAGTTAGTACTAAATAAATGTGATAGGGACTGCTGCCACATTGTATTGTTGGAGATGTGTTGGGGGCACTGGACTAGGACCAGATGCAGTCAGCCAGTGTGACCCAACTGATTGATAACACTAGGTCAAAACTAGTAAAGTGTATGTTTATTAAATTCAATAAAATTTTTGTATCATTCAGTTCTAGAAAAGGACTATTGTATTTTCTTGTAGAATTTTGGAATCTTACAATTACCTGAATGTGTTCATCGGCAAGTCCTTTTCATTCAAAATCTTGAATATACAGACAACTGATATTTGTAAAAAAATCTGTAACTCAAAAGCTGTACCTGGTGATTGTATCTATATAAAAATATAACTTTACTATAAATCTTCCAAAAGGTAATTTTATTTAAAACAACCAAATCCAAATTTCCAATTTTATTGCAAATAAATTGAAGCTTGTACAATGTACCTGGCAAAATAGCTATAGCTTTTCAGTGTCACTCAAATAACTAAATAACAAGTTACATCAAATTATAAAATCAACATTCATACTTAGTCAATAATCTTTGGGAGTAACACACAAACGAAATGTTTCACATCTGTAACTTACAATTAAAACGGGTAATGTGCTTAATAAAATACATACTCGTTTGTATACAGTATAGTAATCATTACATTGATTAATCAACTTACGTTAAGTACACGATATCATGTTACGTACGACATATGCCATCCACTACATATTTTTCGTTATTTTAAAATGTATTTTCTTAAAAAATATAATGCCTTCCGCGGGCTTTATGACTACGAGAACGAAATATGTACACAACCACGACTCTTCACTAATACGTGTTATGTATTCAATTCAATAAATACAGGAAAGGACTATTAGGAATTATTCATAAGTAGATTCGAAGCGTATTACAGACTAGTCTATCGTATTCCTTGAGCTTACAATATAATGCCCCAATGACTTTACATAGATAAAAAAAATATTGGGCACATCCCTATTACAAAAAGTTAGTTACCACATTTTTATTGAATGCGCCCTGAGTAAAATAGTGTTTTCCATTGTGATCGAAAAATGGGAAAGAGTGTAAATAGGTACAAAAATGATTGAAATATGAGAGGGTTACGTATTTCTAATGAAGCACGTATATTGAAGAAATACGTGTTAAAAGGCGGGTTAGATAATGATAAACTCGCAGTTTCCTACAAAAATATTCTCGAATCACAATGGAAAAGGCGTGAGTATCGCATAATAATATAATAGGGTAAAAAAATAAGGGAAGAAGTAGGATATAGTTTAACCGCGCCACTCCCTCGCCGGTGTTCCATTCTCCACGATCCACACAGATCCACTCTGAGCCTTTGTCAGGACTTCGACTAAAGCCCGGCCAACGTGCTCCGAACTGTAAAAAAAAAACAAATGTTACACTTGCTTTTTTTGTTAGATTTTTACGCACTATTAACAAAAACGAGAATAAAACTAAAGCTCATGATTTCTACTAACGGAAATATCAAATACTACATCGTATTCAGATGTTACAATTGAGACAATTTTCTTTCTCTCATATCGATAGCTTTTGTCACCTCATTTGCGACCTACCTTTGCATTTTGCAGGTAGCATTGTCCCGCTGCCAGGCGGCCTCGTAATCAGAAGACATGAGTTGCTTGCGGATTTCCTTGACCAGGCCAGTGTCGGTTAGGCCCGGGCAGATCACCATGCTGCGCACTCCAGTCAGATTCACGTGGTACTGGTCCTACGGAATGTATAAGTTTTAAATATCGGTATTTTGAAAAAAAAAAGGGTTAAATCGTATGAAGTTGCTTTTTGATAGTTCGAATTCGAACTTTTAAAGACGAAATTCAGGTTTTTTTTACTTAAGGAATGCGAAAAAAGTAAAAATTCGTCTCTTGCATCGTATTCTACCTGTATTAAGTCCGTAAATCAGTATTTTTTTTCTAGTTTTAAAAAACTTACCCCATAGGCCCTGGTGAGCCCCACGATAGCATAGTTAGTGGCCGTGTAGATCGGAGTGGAGACCTGAGGCCTGGTGAACGAAGTGGAAGCAGTGTTCACAATGATGCCGCCCTGACCACCGCGGTCCTTACTCATGAACCGATACGCCAGCAGAGTACCGCGTATTACGCCATTCTAGAAATAAATAACCATATTTTTTTAATATCAGTCTCTTTGCCAGCCATTATTTTAATTATTCAATAAAATAATGAATTTTGGTCTTGATAGGTAAACTTTCTTGTAAGTTACAAGTTTACGTTCAAGTCATTTACAAACACTCTTCACACGTAGTCTAAGATAATATTTATAACCCAAACAATATTTTAAACAAAATTAATAGCTGTAAGGAAGAGGACGTCCGACATCCGTTCACTAAGAGTCATAAAGTGCTTGTCTATGAATAGAAAACTTACCAAATTAACATCGACCTCCAATTCCCAGAATCTATCGTTCATTACACCCGCGTTGTTAATCACTATGTCCAGTCGGTTGAACACTTCCATTGTCATCTCGAACGCCTCTGAAAAGTTATAATATTGCTATTGAAAGGCTGAATATGAATTCCATTGCCTCCAGAAAAGGTTTGTACATATCGATATTGGCTATGACTAGATTACGTTAATTAATGCAGTTTCAAAAATGACCGTTGCTGAAGAAGTCGTGGCTTTTTTTATAAGGTAGCACATTTATTTAATCATTTTAACCTTACGTCTATTACCGTGCAACTAACTCTTTAAGTTAGAATATAAATAGAAAAGCTACAAATATGCATAGCTTGGAACCTCGTTAATATTCACCGTGAAATAACTGAATGAAGAGTTAACATTTATGACAGTTAAGTTGCACGCAATACCAAGAACTTACCCTCATACTGGGGGTAGTCGGTGACGTCACACCGGCAGAACAACACATTCTTCCGACCATACTTGGAGCCGAGCTCGTCAACCACTTGCTCACCAATCTCCGCGTCGATATCGCATATCGAAACCTGAAAAATGCCGGCATGTATTAGCTTGAACAATCCCCCACGAGTTATGAACTGACGCTGACACACAAATAGAAGAAAACACAGATGCACTGAGATTATTCAAATAAATAGGTAAATAAAGTTTCCTTCCCTTTTAAGATCTAAGCGGATGATATTGTTTGCGCATTCTCGTGATCTTATTTACCTATAAAACAAGTACGTTACAAGTATATGCAATAGCATGTTTATACAATGGAAGAAATTAATAACTAAGTGAAATGGGCGTGAACTGCATAAACGCTTAATAACCTTGCAGGTAACTACGTCTACTATCTATCTATTAAAAGTAAACAAACGTATCAGAAAGGTTAAGAATACAGTAATGGGATCTCGGTGTTTTCTTCTTCCACCTAAAACGTTTCCTAAGCTTTGATGGGGTTCGCTTATCCTATTGGATTCATCTTATTATATTTTACATAGAGCGCCTTTCTCGCTCTCTGTGCATCTGGCTAAATCTATAATTCTATTACTTCAGTAATATAAGTTGTGGATGTCAGTTCAGCAGACTCCATGAAAATTTCACTTAATTCCAATGGCATTAGATGCCGATTTTTGTATGACGCCCGAAAAGGATAAAATATAAATTTCAATGCAATTAAATCGCTAAAATTGACACAGGTAAAGTAAAGGACATCAACGTTAGTATTATTTTTAATTATAGGGACAGGCCGTGATATTTGCGGATCTTTTGACGTATAGGGAAAATATAGGCATCTATTATTAACTATTATGTTATATTTGTATTCATCTTTATAGAAATACCTAGGGATGGCTATATTAATGTCGAAGCAACGGTTGTTGCGGAGTTACATTTCGTCGTATTTAAGGAGCCACTGCAAAATGTACAAAGTATTTTTGCACATTTCAGCCATACACATCGACGTTTGTTAGTTAGTATTTAATAAATCTGTTAGGTAGCATATTTATTCGAGAAATCCGCAGACCCTCTGCTAGAAAATCCATTCTCATTTCCGGAAGTAGTTAGGGCGTTATCCTGTTTATAAATATGTTTATATTTATAAGCACTGCAGTCGTAGGCAGGTACATACTTATCTTCCTACTTAATCCTATGATTTTTACATAATATCGACGTAATACAACATTATTAGATGTATAATTTAGTAAACCAAATGGATATCTATAGGATCTTTGGCACAAAGAAACTTCAAAGGAAAACAATCGCACCAATGACTGCGCCGCGCCGGCAAAAATCAATACAAATGAGTGCCGGCTCGCAACTGATCCGCCTTACTATCAATTAGGTGAAGTTTATAAACGTTTTAGGATTTTTTGGCGAATATCCAGTACTTCATGCAACAGTTATTTACCTTGAACTTAATATTACTTTAGCGACTACGCCATGCGCGAAGGATGTGACGAATTGTATGGCCGATTATAAATGTTATTTTCACTTACCTTTGCTCCTTGCTTGAGTAGTTCCTGGCTGTAAGCGAGGCCGATGCCAGCCGCCGCGCCGGTGATCAGGGCTACCTTGCCTTTGAGCTCCATTTTAATTTCTTTACGAATATTGCACCGCGCCCCGGACTGAACGCGTTCACTACCGCCTCGGTTGTGGTTCGATCGCGCCGGGACCCGCGCGGGGAGGGGGCGGACTCCCGTTTTCTCCCCAATTCCCCCTTCGGTAGTAAATATACGCACGATTGCACTACTCTCGCTGGTCTGCACGTTGATTCAGGCTTGTTATACGAGTATGGGGAAGGGCTACTCCGATGCCTAACATATCGTGTGGGTGGATAACGTTTTGCGGAACTACGAGCCACTCGTGACGGATGTTTAATGATTTGTTTGCTTTATGTCGTTGGAAGCCATGTTATTGTTTGCAAAATATTTAGAATAGATGTTTTTAATAATATTATGAAATTGTTGATAAACAAATGGAAAATAATACGCAGAGTAGTCATAGTTTTTTCTTTATTTGTCAATTTCTCTATCTTTCAATCAGGTACAGTAAATTTTTCAGTAAATTAAAAAAATATAAATTTTACGTTTTTTTGAATTTTTTCAAGTTCTTAGTGAAAATAATATCACAGATACAACAATATCACGAAGGTTCCGCCCACCGCAATATCGTACACACATCCAAAACGCGACCACTCTGATTTCCCACGGACGCGAACTGTACACAAATATACGAAAATAAAATTTTTCACAAACTACACTATAAAAAACTTGAAAATTTACAACAAATCCCTCGCTTTAAAACAATATCTAAAATACCCGTATTATTTAAGGGGCTTTATTCCCTTTTGTTACGCAGGACATTAGCCTACGCACTTACATAAAACAATAAAATACAAAATATGTTCGGACATGATCTGTACAATAAAATAAGGCCATACCACCATGATTTACGATACATAAAATAGAATCACAAAACTCTATGTACAATGAAAATATCACAGAGATATACGTATCAATCACAAAAGCACGCAATGGCCGCCGTAAAGGTGCAAAAACCGGCCAATATGGGTACTTGAAAATGTTTCTGAAAATATTTTAATCGTTGGTGTTTTAGTTGTTTTGGACGAAGCGAAGGATTGACGGGAGCAGCTGCATCGTATGTGGAGGGTGTTTCAATGGTTGCTTTTGGTCTGTCGGGGGATGGTCAGGAGTGGTGAGCTTGGTCTGCGCCAGCGGCAGGCACGGCCTTGGCGAGGTAGGAGAAGGAGCGCGCGTTGGGGAGGCCGGCTAAAACGCAGGCACTCAGCGCGGAACGGTTCAGGTTCATCGGTGCAGCGTCGTACCACTCCATCGTGTCGCCGTCGTAGCACTCCACGTGGGGGATAGTCGTTGACCCTGCAATTATCATTAGCTAAACAAAGATTTCCTTCCCCAAAGTCGAGAGAATTAAACAAACACCGTGAAAACTGATTTAAAGCGGTGCAAGATCGGGAATCGTGGAAAGACTTGGGAGAGGCCTTTGCCCAGCTGTGGAACACTATAGGCTAGGAAAATAAAGTCGGGAGAAAATAGATATCTCCCGCCATAACCCTTTGTGCAATACAATAATCTTTCAGTAACTACTACTTTATTACCGTTGAATCCTCCAATCACAAATATCATGTCGTCGAGCAACACTGTGGCGAAGTTGCTCCGAGCACTGAACATCTCCGTCACCTCCTGCCAGTCGCCGCCGCGTTGCGGGTTGAACCTTTCGCCTTTACATACACAAATTTAAAATTATTTTTTCCGTTTCGGCAATAATTTTATTAAAAACTGACTAATTCATTAAGACTATTCTGATTGGAGTCTTGACGCCTGATTCTTAGCTCTTGCAATTATCGCTTTTGTAGCTATACCCGACATTCGTGCGGCCAAATTCGTGGGCTAGTCATTAAATATGAACCCACTCATACAAGCATTGCTACTTCATAATTTAGAAGGCTAAACAAATTGATAAGAGTATTAGAGTATCTTTGTAAACCGTACTTTTTTAAATTTCCATCCCTCTTTCCCCAATCCCATTGCTTTTCATTATCGTATGGTTATAATAATACTACCGGTATTTAATCGACTGTATCCGTTAAACCCTCCGAGTGCGTACAAGCAGTCTCTGTAGGCGATGAGACTGACGCCGGAGCGCGGGCTGAGCATCGATCTGATGAAGCTCCACTGTTTTGTGTCCGGATCGAAAACCTCCGCAGAACTCAACACTTCCTGCCCGTTGAATCCGCCTACGATGTATATCTATGCAAAACAAACTGGTTAGTTTTCTTAAGAACTTCATCGAAACCTTCTATTCTATCTTTTGTTTGGTATTGTCAGGGGGCACCACCACCTCTTAAGACTGCTGTCGTAGAAATAATGCGGGTAATGTCTCTCTTAAACAACTGTAACGGTATTCGTTTAGGAGATGGTTGTATGCTCACAGGTTAGTATTCATTGAGATATAATTAGAATTAAAGGTTGTGGTTACAAATTAATGTTTGTTACTTTTTACAAGAGTCCCAAAAGAGGCCAAACTTTTATGTGGATTGAGACCTTTGATTTAGATTTTAATAAAGTTGGGGGATTTTATTTTACTATTATTGCAAGTTAGTTTAATTGCTTATAAAGATTCAGGACCAGATAAAACCTAGATACTGATGATCTCCCTAAATACCTTCCCAGCGAGGGACGCGGCGCTAGCGTCGGATCGTTGCTTGTTCATCGGCGTCGTCATCTCCCACTGGTTCTTGTCGGGGTAGTAGCGCTCCACGGAAGACATGCGCGTGCGACCGTTGTATCCTCCCAAAGCGTAGATCAGGCCGTCTGTGTCAAATGTACTCGTAATGTATTGAATGAAGTCCAAGTCTGCCTGTTTTAAGAGCGGGAGGTAGCCACCGGGTGATCTTTGTAGAATTATTTTCTAAAAACTGGGCAGAAAGTACTCAAGCTGCGTTACTAGAACCAACTCTGAACCCTTTACTGGCGAGTGAAACCACATTCCAAACTCTACCTATCCTGGAGAAATGTGTGTAAATTCCTTATGGGTCTTAACACATTCATTCATGTCCTTTCAATATATTCATGGCAAAATTGGCGTCGTTGGGGTTCCTGGTGACCTACATGACGTTAATTGTGTTTACAATCTAATAAGTTTTAAACCAGCTAACCATGGGCCACTACGCTGACGTAACATCGCGCCTGGTACATGCAGGCGCGCTCGTGCCACGTGTTTGCCACAGGATCGTAACACCGCACTGTATTGAAATGGTCGCTGCCATCGAATCCACCGATCATGTAGATTAGATTATTTAGCGTGCAGAGACCATGGTAAGCGCGAGGTGTCAGGTCCATGTGGATTGAGAGGAACCAACGGTCCGCCCTATAGTTGGCAAAATAAATAAAATATTACTTAAGACAATTGTGGAGAAGGCATACCTACTACCTAAAAAACTACGTTCTATTGTATTGAAATGAAGTTCAACTTGCTACTTCTAAAAACTACAATCATCTGTGTTAAATGCCCAAGTGATAAACGATTCTTGGCTACCTTGTGTCATATGTTTCAACAAAACTAGTTGGACTGCCAGCGCTCCAGCCACCAACTGCAAAAAGTATCTCAAAAGGTATTCGAGGCCTTGCTAACGGATCATTGAGGTCTGCTTCAGTACCGGGCCTCGAATCCAACAACGTGAGAAATACCACGGCGGGATATAAAGCTTCTTGACATTTCTGTGTAATAAAAAATAATTCTGAGTTGACCTTAAAACTTTTAGAGGCTCTTACAAAACGTTCTAATTCCTTACCTCATCGTCCGCAACAGGCTGCCATTGTAATATTTTCGATTTAAAATATTTGTAGCTGATGTGACCGAAGCGTACGCACAATAGTAAGGGTGGAATATATTTCCTTCTGATTTCTATATCATGTTCCACCCATGTTTTAACTGCTTGGAATACTATTTCTTCGTTACGAACGTTAAGCTCGTCGTCTCTCAAAATATCTTCTAATTCATCGTATGAAAGCGATTTAAATTCAATACATTCCTTAAGTATTCTGCTAAAATTCTGTCTTATATACAACTTTCCTTTTTTTTCTAGCTCACTACAGAAATAATATCTTGCAAATTTAAATATTCCAAGACAGTTATGCGGTCTCAACTCGTGCAAAAGGAACTGACAGCATAGCTGAATAACACCAACAACATCAAATTGATCTGCATATGGTAATAAATATTCAACGTTTTCTGCAGTAACTGTGCATGTCCCTGTGTATGCATAATCGAGAATTAAGGTCATGTAATAGCTAGGGACATCGACGAAAATCTCCGTTTCCTCTGGCTCTCCTTTCTTCAACGAATTAATAAATACGACTTTGAAGAACGGACTCACGGCTGAAAGGATAGCCCGATGCACTCGGATAGATTTCATATCCCTGCAGACGATTGTGCCATCGCACAGCTGGCCGTTCTGTCTTAGTTCATTCCATATCGTAGGGAACTCTACGACTGAGTAATTTTCAGGGAGGCACACGCATTTTCGTTTTCGCGTAACTATCTTCTTTTTGGTTAATCTGGGTTTCGAGGATGAAGGAGTACGAACAGAATTTTTATTTTTTGATAATTTTCGATGTTTCGAATTAAATTCCATTCCTTTCGAAAAAACGGCGGTCGAAACTTGTTATCTGTCGCGATGACAGACTTAGCGACAGTTGTTTCATTTGTTTTAATTCCCTATGGCATATCAATTCAAATTAAGCGGCTATTATGGAATAGCCATTACTGCCTGACTTATTTTCTTTAATATTTCCGATCTGCCGACTCATAAATGTGACCGTTGCTGAATATAGTCTGTACCATTGCTCTGTACCCGAAGTCTGTACCTTGTTAAATACCAAATAAAAAAACAATTTTGCAAATCGGTCCAGGCGTCTTCGAGTACCTAATCGGTGAACATACATAAAAAAAAAAAAAAAAAGATCCCGACGAATTGAGAACCTCCTCCTTTTTTTTGAAGTCGGTTAATGATAATGTATTTTATTTGGTTCTATAAATATATTTTCGCCACTAGTCTAGTTTCCAATTTTTTTCTGCTACATTAGTCTTATAAGACTATTAACTATAAGCTCTGCTAAGCTTGGGATCAGATGGTCGTGTGTGGATATTATCCCAAGAAGATATTATTTATTTATTGCAAGAAATGCATAGTACACACATCGTACTTCCATAAAACATTGTCAACCGTTAATGGACCTTAACATGGCCTTAACGCTATAAAGGTGTCCGCTAATTCTTTATATACTAGGTCTGAAGTCTGAGTCTGCTGTGAATCCCCTGTAAAATATTTTTCTTGTTAACTCAACTCTCTCTTTAATTGACTAAAGGATATGTGCATATTCTTTTAACCTGAATATCATACATATTGTTAAATTGTAATTGTATGGGATAAGGGCAGGAAGATGACGATGATTATTAATATTGTATTTATTTTTGAGTAAAAAATAGTTTATAAAATAATGACATTGTCTCAGGCATAGTCGCAAGTCGCTGCTACATGCCGTTACTATACAGTACACTGTAACATTAACAAAATTGGAACTGACAAAGTGAGATGGTTTTTACGATACACCTTTCTTTTATTATTCATTCATTACATTGATAGAATTTCAGAAAATATCCATTTCATTCTACGTTTTATTACTTGTCTATGATCATTAAATACGACAATGTATTTTTTCAGGTGGCAGCTTTGCGTCCAGCTGTCAACAAACGTTTTGTCTATAGTCTCTTTTTCATCCGGTTGTCAAGATGGTGAGTTTCGTTGTTGTGAAATTAAATTAAATCCTTGAAAATCGTGATAAATACAAAGTGTTGTGAGAGTTCATGGCGGTTTTTACGTATAGCAGTGATATCAACATGTGTTTCTTTACATATTTCAGGGTATCGACATCAACCATAAACACGACAGGAAAGTTAGGCGTACTGAAGTTAAATCTCAGGATGTCTACCTGAGGTTGCTTGTAAAAGTAAGTGTAACTTGTTTACTTTGGCAGCTTCCTTACCCTTGTTCACTAACATTTAGTCCTATTAAAATGATTAAATTACAGTTTGTTTCTAGTACTCAGTTCCTAACCTAACTTGTTGTTGTTTCTAGCTCTACAGATACTTGGCTAGACGTACAAATGCCAAGTTCAACACGATCATCCTGCGCAGGCTGTTCATGAGCCGCATCAACCGGCCCCCACTATCTCTGTCGCGGCTGGCGCGCCACATGAAGAAGCCTACTCGCGAGGGCATGATCGCCGTGGTTGTCGGCAGCATCACCAACGATGTCAGGCTTTACACTGTGCCTAAGATGTCCGTCGCTGCCCTGCACGTCACTGAGAAGGCTCGTGCCCGCATCTTGGCCGCTGGAGGTACTGTTATTTATTTATTATTTAGTTAGGTTAGGTTTCAAAGCATGTTGTTTGAAACAGTTGTGTAGAAGTCCTATAGTAAATGACCAGCTATAAATACTAAGACAATCTAGTTATTGCCAACCAAAAATAATCATCCGTCAAAACAAATAGGTGTTAATATTTGTACTTGGTTTGTTGAATTGCAGAGATGTTGTTGTTACTCTTGATATTGCTACAAATACAAACATTACTCTTAAATATTTTAAAAGAGACTTATTATAAATTTGCTACTTCAACAATTGCCAAGCCTTAAACACATAAATAATCTACGTAAACAAACAGACAACACATTCACTTAATCCGTTCTGTATTATTCTATTGTAATTAAGGGCCTATGTTCAGCATCAATAAACTGAGTTGAATTATTAAAGATAATTTCAATACTAACTTTTACAATTTTATGTAACTGTTGATTGGACTTATCCAAATTTATTAAATGTGTAGTTGTCCAGTTTTGTATGACCTCTTGACCCTTACAAAAAAGAAATGCTACATATTAATTATTATTATCTCAATTTTAACTAAAATGGATGTGATTCAACAAAATTCATTGCATTTTAATAGTAAGATAAGGGCCTTTTGCTTGTGTATGATGAGATCAGTATAATTAGCAGAAGGTGAAATCCTTAAAGGTGTCAATAGGAAATTTTCTTTTACTCAAAAACTAATCATTTATTTTGTACTTTCAGGAGAAATCCTGACTTTCGATCAGTTGGCTCTGCGCGCCCCGACCGGCGCTAAGACCGTGCTTCTGCAGGGTCGCCGCAACGCCCGCGAGGCTGTCCGCCACTTCGGGCCCGCGCCTGGAGCCCCGCGCTCACACACTAAGCCCTACGTGCGCTCTAAGGGACACGAACGTGCACGACCCAGCCGTCGTTCTAACGTGTAACCTTTAAATATAAGGACTACAAAATAATTTGATTGGTATTATTTCTAGATTTTAGTTTACCCATCATAATCCTAAAATTATCTTTTTGCTGTTCAGTGTTATAGCAGCTCGAAACAGGACTGGTGATATTGTGGGCAGGAGTTGAGTTTTCACGTAAATACCATCCACACTGATTACTACCATATTGTAGTAATGCCTTTAATGAAGCTCATAAATGCACAAGAGTTACCTAAAACTAGACATTAACTGAATGAAACACAAGTCTCAATAATGCACTGCTGTGCAATGCCTCATAATTATAATTGATCTACATGACAGAGCTATATTCTTTAAATTCATAAAATATTTTCAATTAAAATACATAACAAAATATCACAGATATACTACAACAAAACAATGTTTCACATTAATTAGCTACAAAATACACTCATCCAATAGTTCAGCAATGGCTCATCATGCTGTGCCACTCCAAATACTTGCTTCAGTTTCGTAACAGCATCAGATTTACTACCAGATGAATCTACAGCACCTTTAACTGCTTTTGCAATGCTGTAATACATACATATCTGTATTTAGTAATCAGACTAATAAAATCTAAATTAGAAGATAAAATTGGGAGATGGATCAATATGGCATTATTAACGGCCAACAGAGGGAATTAATTTATAATCAAAACGGAATTTAGGCGTAAATATAATTAAAAATCCTTACCCTAGCCATTCCAGTTGAAGAGACTTTATATGTTGATGTAAAACATCATCACTAAACTTTTCATTATTCATGGAGGTTTCTATTCTATTCATCAATGTTGGACCTAAAACAAATAATTATTATCCATATCTTTTATTTCTTCTATAGCATTATGATACACAACTTTAAATAGAATTGGTACTTACACTTGGCCGGTAATGAGCCCACCCATTTGATACTAAAATTACTATTTTCCGTTTCTTCCAAAAAGCATACAATGGGAGGTGGATGTTCTTCACCTTTACTTTGTTTTAATCTTGGATTATCCTTGATATTAATTGGTAACAATCTAGACAGCCCTTTTATGATGGTTGCAGCATCCATATTACTTGTCTTGATAACAGTCTAGAAAAACAAACATACATATTAATTATGTATGTTATTTATTATTACTAGCCTGAGATGTCCCACTACTGGGCGAAGGCCTCCCTACTCTCCTTCCACGTATCTCTCTCAAGAGCCACGACTGACCAGTTGGGTAGAAATGAATCCAGGTCATCTCGCCATCTCCGCCTGGGTCTTCCTCGCTGACGTTTATTATGTAAAGATCATTCGGTGGTTATTTTGACCCATTGGTTTATTGGCATACGGCAGACGTGTCCAGCCCAGTTCCACTTTAACGTGGCAGCTTTTTGTGTAACGTCTACAATGTTTGTTGTGGAACGGATCGCGATGTATGTTATGAATGGATTTTTTCTTACTAACTTTTAATGCAAGTTCGAAGCAAACAATCAGCCACCGATTTTGATACACTGCCCCCAAGGACTACATGGTAAACGTCTGAGACTAAGCATACCACATTTTTGGATGAGTGTTAACAAAAATGTGAATGGTATTTCCAGTCAGCAGCTGTCTACAGTTAGGTTTGAATGCAATCTTATCTAATAAATAAAAATAAGGCTAATTACACACTTACATAAATCCCTGTTAAAGTACAATACATGAGGATTTTAAAGACTGCAGGAGATAATAACTTTTCAAGTGATCTTAGAGATATACATTCTTTATCATCAGACACCGAACAAGCTCCTGGTTCAAATATGGAATTCTTTATACTCTGTGGTTGCAATTTCTTCAGCAAGTCTTGGCTGGTGTATAGTGTTTCTGAGTATGTGTGACCACCAGCTTTTAGCATCCAAGTGAAATGTGAATGTAGCCTCTTGAATACATTGTCATCTCCTAAAAGCAACATGCCACAATAAGAAATAGTGTCACTTTCAAGTAATAAAGAAACAGTATAGGAGGAATCAAATAAATGAATTAAAGTAGTATTGTGTTATAGAACACAGTAAGTAGTGTTTCATTAGTATCCTTCAAAAGCACTAACTAAAAGAACTGACCTGTCAAATGCATCAGTGACCGAGACTGCACAAAATCATTCCTGCCTGTTTTTAGTCGGAGAGCTCTTTGAGAACAAACCTTTTGTTCAGCATCAAACACTACTTCTGCCAATTCCTGCAGCTCTTTTGATATTTTCTGAAGTACACAAATATATTGGTTACCATGTTGAATCAAGTACTTGAAAACATTTAGATACAGATTAAGTAAACTTGTAGTATAAAATCAGGGTATTACAAGCCATGGATATGTGACTAAGGAACAGACAAATAGGGATATACTCAGAAATAGTTCAACTTGGAAGTATATTTAGCGACATAAGCTTAGAATGTAAGTATATGAAAAAGTAGAAAGGCCTTTGCCCATAAGAGAATAATATGCCTGTCAGATTAAATTGTTGTTACATATTTAAATTTAAAAAAATGTGAAAATAATTTTACCTGCATATGCTCTGATAGTAACGGAGTGAGATTCAATAAAAGCATTTTATCTTTCATGAGTACTACTATAGAGAACCATCTCTTCAGACCCCTGGCCCAGGTATCTTTCAGCTGGAAGGTAAGGCTCAAAACATGGCCGTGTGTGTCATTGAAATACACAACTCCGCCTTCTTTACTCCAGTTTACCTAAAAAAGATATAATAGCATTTAGAAGCTCATTCAGTTTTATACCAAGTAAGGCTAAGGAATCTGAATATCTTACAAAGACACACATTAATAACGTTAGGTAAATATATTCATAATAATGGGGTAAACAGTACCTCGCAAGTTATACTCCGTATGGCTGCCTGTCTCAAAAAAGACGTCACATCTGGATTGGGAACGGTCTCTCTACTGCAATATATTGTACCATCCTCCTCTCGGGACACATACACCGTTTCGGGGCCCAGTGATGTACATCCACTGCACTGGACTCCAGATTTTGAAGACTCCGTCGTATGTTTTTCATGATCAGTTGTGAAGGTGCAGAATAAAGGTCGCGGTCCATGAGCCTCGCAGAAATGGCACAATCCAACTATCGCATTCATTTCATTGCTATTTATTTCTTGTAGTTCACAATCTAGATAGGGAAATCGGAGCGGATTTCAACAAGAAATGTAGATGTCATAACAAAGTCAAATTTGGAAATGCTTAAATTTAAGCATTAGTTTTAGTTTTTTTTCTCTTTCATTTTTAATGTTAGTGGCGTGCGGTAGACTAGGATAGAAGATAATTAATATGTCAAACATCACGAAAGTCATGAAATGTACGCAATTTATTTTGTTGACGTAAAACAGGTGATTTAATTGACAAAGCAGCGTAAAGGTAGGAACACACAAGCTCTGCAAGTAAACCGTTTCGTGTGTAGCTGCCATAACCATTTTTAATATTTGAATCGATATAATGTAATGTACCACTCAATAAAGTAAAATGTAATATAATTTTACTTTAGCCATATTAAGAAAAAAAAATAATATGGCTAGTTTATTTATCCTAATTATTATCATAGATGTAGGTATATTATATGAGAATCAGAATCATTGATTTGTCTGAAATATGGTATTTTTACAGATTTTATTGTAATACATCGTTCCTCATATTTCACTTACTTTTAATTCAGCATGCAATGTAAAGTCCCAGATAGATGTAAAGGCTAAAGTAAATGGTGCGATTTCGATGACGCATGCAACGAGAGACCTCTATTATTATTAAATTACTCTAAATGTAAGCCGCAAACCTCTCGGCGCATTTTGGTTGGATTGCCACAAGATAAGACTACAGTAACTACTTTGGATATCTTAAGTAGATATAAATCGAATATCTAGTATATTGTAGGCAGTATAAGCAGTTTACTTAAAATTGACTAGTTAATTTTAAGTAGCAATAAAGCTTTATTGGGTGGTAGGCGACAGAAGCACTTTCACTTTAAAAACAAAATTAAAATTTAGGTAAAAAAGAAGTGAATCGAGTATTTCTGTTTCCTTTTTTTCAACGTCGTAAAAACTTATACAACAGTATATGCTACACAATTTTACTGAAAATATAATGTAATGGTACTCAACCGATTATATTAATTTCGAACAAATGTAGTGTGGAGCAAGGAACAAATGATAGAGGAAGAGTCTGCTCAATTGCCTATGTGGCATGTAGATAACGAATTGCCATACATAGCAAGATAGAGCAAGGATAGAGCAAATAATTATTTTTGTTTAAGTCCAACCATTTTCAGAACGGTAATTCAGTATACCTACATCACTTTCAAATGTTAATATGATTACGGATTTGGAATAGGGAAATAGGGATGTTAGATTGGAAATATAGGTAAAGAGGAGAATATGTGCAATAAATATTAAAAAGCCAATAATTCTGATTTTCAATAACTCATTTATTCAACTGTACACTGATTCACAGTTATAACTTTAATGGAAAATCACAAGCACAGTTATAATATGATTACCTAAAATTAAGTAATTTGACTGTGCTATAACATCCAACATACGAGATGAAGAAATGCTCTATCATAATATTACATATAGTATCGCACCCGGCTAATCTCCCTCGCCCTACGATGCTAACACTTATACTGACGTATGGTAACAGCGGTCACAGCGAAGCAACATGATTATGAAACTTGAGGAAAGAAATAAACGCGATGAAATATAAAATAAATTAATTTAATATTATAAACAAATAACATGTTACTGTGCCTATCGAAAAAAATTGTCTAAAACGTTTGTTTATACTACTGTTGTATGGTGGCGGTTTATTTCTTAGAGACGGGTTTGTAGGCTAGTTTTCTAGACTTCATGGACGACCACTTGTGTCGCTTGAAGTAGTACACGACTGCGGCGAGCATGGAGAACATGCCCATGGCCTTGATGGTCATCAGGCGCCGCTCGTCCAGCTCGGGCTCGGAGCACCACCGCAGGAACGTCGACACGTCCTTGGCCAGCTGCGAAGCCGTCGCCAGAGTGCCGTCGCTGTATTCCGCCGCCTGCAAAAGTATACCACATCATTTAAAAACTTGTTCTCGTCTGCTGTTACACTGTAAGGGTGCTTTGACCTCTCCTATAAGTATACAGGAGGTCATAGCACCCATACAGTATGGCGTAAGTGCGTGATTGCACTATTGCCAATTATTGACTTGCTGTACATGCCAAGTCTTAGCCAATAAAGTTGATATACATCATCAAAAGTCAGTATAAGTTTACAAGTAAAATCTGACTAAGAAAGTTGTTCAACTTTGCAGTGTCCAACCCTTTAAACTTATTTTTCAATATTAAGATGACAAGTGACTAGCACTATTCTAATTTATAAATAACACCCTGATTAACTACCCCTTTATAGGTATAAAAAAGATATAGCAAAACCATTCCACAGCTAACACTAGTCAAATAATGTAATATGCACATACCTCATCGAAAAGTACTTGTGCCATAGAGATGGCGCCACCAGGGAAGTAAGGGTTGTAGTTCTGTCCCTCTCGCAGCACGATGCCGGCGGGCGCCTCCATGTAGCCGGTGAGCAGCGCGAAGATGTAATCCTCGCCTCCCTTGCGGCCCGAACAGATCAGAGACAGGTCCGGGGGGTAAGCACCTGCAAATACAAGGCATATTAGTTTGATGATATGATTATAAAAAATCTATGAACAACTGGTGGACTAATTATTATACAAAATTACATTTTAGATGCCGAAGTCCCAATTTTATTAGCAGAAGATATCAATCAATAGTCTATTCTATACTTGTCTTATTCTATTAGTTAAAAAATCTAATACAAAGTTAACAAAAAGTTTATTAGGGCTTCCTTTTAGATTGCTATTCATTAAAAAGATACCGATCTTGAACAATGTATGTGTAAAATGATGCAAAAGATAGACTTTAAACCTGATATTTTCCTCTAATGAGTCATACCTTATGTGGCTAGTAAATGGACGCGAACATAAAAATACTTTACGGTATCTGAGTTATGTATAAAGATTCTAGTAAATTTAACAATTATTTCACAGATTGTCAGTACATGTAAATTTTATCATTATGGTCAAAATTAATCTAAATGTATTATAGAAAATAGTGTTGATATGGGAGAAGTTCGATTATAACCTTACAGGTGTTTTAGATATGAACTTTAATGTGTTATTTTTTTAATCACCATATATGTATTATAATTAGCTTCGACAGTGTCTCAACCTACAGACAAACCCATCCATGGTTGGTTATAATCCTTGTAACAAGTAATTTGGATTAAAACCTCTGCTTCAAATTTGTAGTATAATTACAGCAAAATAACTGAGTGCCATGTATATTCTTTATTTACCCATTGTTAATGGCCACATCATTTAAAAATAAATTGTTTACTCAGTCCTATAGCTATTTATACCTGTCAAACTGAAAACAAGTAAATAGAATGTTACGCCAATTTTCAGTTCATTAAAAGAAATCTAGACACCTAGGAAACACGGCACTCGCCCACGATTCAGTGTTTATTTTTCTGGCATTATGTCAGATATTTTCGTAAACTATGTCACACTGTCACTATCATTAGAATATTGAATGTAGTTTAAATACTATAGAAGTTTTTAAAGTTATGCCTTTATTTGTAAGAAATTGATTTTGAAGAATAGTTATAATTAATGCATGAGCTAAAAGATGTGGGGTAAATATGTAATACAAAATGGTGGAATATTCATCGGTCTAATTTTTCAAAACATTTGTGTTTCTTCTTTAACGAAGGAGTTAAATCTTTGTATCGTTGTTCACAGATATTTAATTTACACGCACATAGATACCCAGACTCAGAACAAGCATTATTGGACCGTCGATTGACCTACGCGGGGATCGAACCCGCGAAACGTCGCGCAGCGAGGTAGATGGCGTGGTAACCTGTACCACTCGGCTTATATAGCTCCTAAGTGACAACTAAATTCCAATATACAGTATTAGCCAGTTGGAACTGAAGAAAACCCACGGTTTCTTTTCATAAGAGAACTATACCTCTATCACCACTGTGCTAATCGGGTTTGTATAAAAATGTACATGTACAATGGTCACTTATCAGTTACAACCGCGCCGCTATCGAAAACGGTAATGTATTAAACGTGTGTGTGATTCATAAATTTAGTACAATTGTATTCTTATCAGACATATTATAATTATCCAGCACTTGAACTTTAGTGTTAATAGTATTGTACCCGTTTATTGTGTATGTAAGTTAAGTACTCAATTACATAATATACAACGCAGGGGGTCAATACGAAAAATTTATAAAAAAATACACAAAATATAAATAAAAATTTAAGCAAAAAGAAGTATTTAACTAAATTAACCATTTTATATGTACAGTTATCTGTCCAAAAATGCCTATTAAAATATTACAAATAAATGTGTATTTGCTAAGGTCAGCGATTCACTAGATTAAAAAAAAGTGAGGTAATTACCGTTGTTGGCAGCCCTGGCAGCGTTTTCGTTGGGGTAAGGCGAGGGCAAGTAGTCTGACAGCTTGCCTGGCCTCTCGAAGTAGTTGCCCTCCTCATCAGGACCGTCCTTAATCATAACCTGAGGAAAAAAACAATATAGTATCATATTTGTTACAAACAAGGTGTAATTATTTGAAAAGTATGTATATATTTCCATTCCTTAATAATAATTTTGAATTGAAATAAACTAGTGTCACAGACTATCAAAAGAGATACCAGTAAATTAGGCTACTGGTCAATTAACACTTTCTGTAGACAAAATTAACACATAATATGGAACATGTTAGTCCATTTATATCTAAGTAACATTTCTTGAACACTTGTTTTGCTTTTAGGGTTAATTAGAAAGATCATTTGTCAGCTTTTACATTTTAGGTCAAACTACTGCATTGACATCTGCAATGCAGGGCACCCACACTGGTGCATCCCACATTCCTGCATTGAACTATTAAACTTGTGTGTAAGTGGCACATGTATTTATGTGTATCCTGGCCTCCTGCCAGGATTTATTTGGTTTAGTAGATCTTCCATTGAGACAAGTTGTAGTACGGGAAAACACCTCCATATTAGTTATATAATTAAATTTACGTAATTTTACGTTCCTTTTTGTTACGTAAGTAGTAATACGAAAAATATTATTAAAAATTTAGAATTTCCAGATCATTATTTTCAGGAACAGGAATACCCCTAACAAAAGTAGTTTTTCGATATGATCTACAATAAACAACAGACACCTGTACTTTCACACTGACTTGTAACATATTGATTTATAGATAAAAACATATTGTAATTTCTGTGCAGATGGATTCCGACTTGGCTAACTTTGCATCTGAATGGTAATTGGTTCTACAATTACTGTGCACATTTTACACATGGGAATCACAGTGTGGCCTGTTTAATTCTGTTTGGTTAAAAGGTTTTATGTATGCAAAGATCCCTTATCAGGTCTTATCAATCTTGCCTGCCTAATTCTAGGCTCAAGTCTTAATTTACTAGTACACCTTCCATATTTAAGGGTGCGTTCACATCTGGCGAATGTGACGCTCACGAGCCGTTTGCGAGCTGCACACGTGCAGTCACGGCAATGGTTTGGTAGGCCTTTGGTAAGCGGCACATGAACAGAAATGTAAAATGGTGTATACTCACGTCGGCAGCCTCGGCCTTCGCCTCTTCTTCAGTGTGAGTCACATTGACGAGGTTTCGGAAGGCGATGTACTGCAAGGAGTGGCACGCCTTGCACACCTGTTTGTACACTTCGTAGCCACGACGGACACTGTTACGCAAAAGTAAATTATATTAGCACAGTGGAAGGTAAATTACAAAGGTATAGTCGTCCATAAAACATCTGTTATAGAGGATTGGTTTGAGCAATCAGTGAATGTGAACATTTATAAAAATATACTTAAGAAAAAACAGATTCCTTTTTTGTATCATATATTTTTGACATACTTATGTTAATGACTTAAAAGATTAGTATAACTATCCAAGCAATAGCCCAACCATCGATTAAATTAGCTCCGTATTGCATACAAATTACGTAATTCGTAGTATATTTAATTGGTTTGGAACCCTTTGCTTGTGTTCGTAAATTGATTGCTCAATAGGTAATACCGTCAGTAAGCTAGCATAGTGTAGGGCACTCTGAGACAGCTGAGTGGAGCGATAAAAGGGAGTAATAAGCAGAGATAGATAGTGGCGTAGAGCGCAGACAGAGGCACGGGATACTTATGTCCCGAAGAGGACTAGGGTAATCATGACGATAACATAACGCCACATCATCAACAACTAAGTTTAACTGCAATTTACTGCCACTTCAGTAAATGAAGGTTTCACATTGTTTAGAGCAAACAGTTACCTAAAAAAAAACTGCATTATATTTTCGAGATTTCTTATCGTTTTCTGATAACGTAAATATTTACATTAGATAACTGCAGTTTATTGACAAGTCAAAATACCATGTGGTGTTATTTGCTGATAATAATTTATCTTCAGGAAGGAAAAGTAGTTAATGGTGTCACTAATGATTTGTTTGAAGATTTAGATATAAAAATATATTAAGTTTCATTTACTATATAGATCTGAGTCATATTTTTTTGACTTATCCATTCCTTACTTAAAACATTTGTAGAATACAGAAATATTGTTAAAAATTCCAGCTGTCGTATGTTTAGAAAGGCAAGGCTTTAGTTGCCTTTTCCTTATGTCGGCGCTACAACACGTGTCCGCGTGCATTGCGCCTAAGTATACGCCCATTTAAAGAAAAGGTTGCATAATGCTGCAGTAGCCAAATCATATGAACATTTGCTTGTTTTTGGACTAAAATTTTAATATTTTGTAAGTATATTGAAGGATAATAAGGAAGGATTATAGGATTGAGGTTAGCTAATTATTAACATGTGATGCTGGGTAGCTCATTCATTACTCAGTTTTAGGATTCACTACAAGGACCCTGAGATTCATGTACATGACAGTTCCAAACCATACTAATATTATAAAGGCAAAAGTTTGTAAGTATGGATGGATGTTTGTTACTCTCTCATATTCAAAGGGCTGGAGCAAT
This sequence comes from Chrysodeixis includens, assembly GCA_941860345.1. Lineage (NCBI taxonomy): Eukaryota > Metazoa > Arthropoda > Insecta > Lepidoptera > Noctuidae > Chrysodeixis > Chrysodeixis includens. The sequence goes on from OW796105.1 coordinate 9,458,741, forward strand.
TTTATTAAAAAAATCAGATTGTAGTTTATTGACATTCTTAACCGACAGGTTCTGCCACAGGTAATGTTTTTTCAGCTAAAATAGACATTCGCGCGGGCAAAGTCTCAGGAAACACTTAGTTCATAAGAAGTAAAAACTGTCTTGAAACTCACCTAGCGTGGTCAAGTGACTTGAACCAGCCATCGTGGCTCCAAGGCTGGTGTGGTGGATGAGCCTCAGACCCTGATGCTTGTACAGACTGTTCTAGTGCAAACAGTAGTGCTCCAACACCTCCAGAAACGACTCCCAGTGTCGAGAGCCACTGTGCAAGAAATACAATGTCATGTTTTAGTTAAGGTAAAATTAAGAATATATGAAACATGTTTATATGTAGTTAGATATCAAAGATAGATAATTGGTTGGAAAAGTATGTGATATGAAGTTTGTTAGATAATGATTTTTATTTGATAGTTTCGAACAGTTGGAATCTCAGAACTTGACCTTCAAGGTTTATTATGGTGTTTTCCATTGCATGGTATTTGATGAAAAAGCATTAATTTAGAGTATTTTTATAGTTTAATTCAACCCTATAATGTAAAATGATTGAATACATACTAATAAAATGGCCTATAAATGATCGATTTGTACAAAAACTAGGTTATCATAGTACTAAAACTAGGCTACTATTTGTTACACAACATTTTTTTATTGAAAACATGAGTGATTATTTTCAAAGTTTTATTCATTGTTATGTGATTTTTAGTCAAGATTAAGGAAGACGTTATGAAAAACGTAATTTATGGTGTTTTAAATTATGTCACAACATCACAAGTAATAATGAAATAATAAATGAATGGATGTAGTATACTTACTATTTTCCTATTTCTTGTCCATCCTTGAGCGCCAGTGGACAGCTGACAAACCTGCAAGGGACGGCCTCCATTAGATTTCTTATGTACTTGTTACATAATGCAGAATAGGTTATCACTTGCCCATGAAAATTTATTTTATACACTCGTAAGAATTTTAGTTCCACGGAGTCTTCGACACCCACATAAACGCATGTTACACGTTATTAATCGCGTAGTATGGCACAAATTCATAAAATACAGCAATTTTTCGTGACACTTCGAACTTGAACTTCTCCGTCAATGGTAACATACTGTACACGCTAAGGATACCTACGAACAATTTAGACTACACAACAAATTGTTTAGAACGATTTAAAGTACCTGGGGTGTAACTATCCCATAGTTTTTCAAAAGACGTGCCCCACAAATCCTACCGACGGCGGCCGCCATGATAGAAAAACGTCGTAATGAAAGATGTAGCGACTGACAACTACGACGAGACAACTGCCATTTAAAAAAATATTGTTAACACATATATGTTTTCTACTTTAACACAAAAGTCTCGAAATGTATAAATACTAATCAATGATCTAGTTTGATATTTGGTTTTAATAAATAATCCTTCATTACGCTTTAGATGACAACGTACATCAATTCGACATGACATGAACGGTAATCTATCAACTATTATAACTGGCCACAAAGATCTTTATTGTGAGGGAATAGGACCTCTTTTCTAAACAATTCTTGTTTCGTTTGATATATTGCGCAAAGTATAATTGACGATAAGTTGCGTTAAAGTTAACAAAATAAAATATAAAATATTTCAGCACAAATCCTTTTTGTTTGTTATCCATACTAGAATATCATTCTAAAAACATTAACGTCTTGTTTATGGATAGCAGAAGTGGTTGTCTATGACTAACAAATTGTCAATGTCAAACATTGAGGTTAAGAAATCACAAACTTTTGTTTTCAGTAAAACTTTCCTCCAATAAATTAAATGATGAAGTAACTGTTAACTCAATGAGGCTCCTATTAACGCTCAACTTTACTAGTATTTTTGTACCCAAAAGGTACTCGTGATAATACAAGATTTCACGCTTGTTTACCATCCGGCATTTTTCTTAGCGGGATTTATAATTATCAAAGATCGTGTTTGATACAGGTTAAAGAGTTGTGTTACGAAGATGAAAGTGTTTACGCAGAAGAAGAACCCTTTGACAGGGACGACGGAATGGGATGTCCAGGATGAAGATTACGATTTTCATCAAGAAATAGCTAGGTCTGGTTTCGCAGATATGTTGCATGATACTGAGCGAAACAAGAAATATTATCGAGCCCTACAACTTGCTATAGATAAAATGCACAGTAAAGGAAAGAAAGCGAATGTTTTGGATATAGGTGAGTCCAGTTTTTATCATTTGCTTAACCGCACAAGTGCATGGATACCCAATGAGTGTAGTAAGCAGGGTTTGATTTCGGCTAGGGATGAGGCGTATTTATCATAACAGGGAGAATCACAAGTAGTAGGCAGATTACAGATAACAGCTGTTGTTCAATACTCAGCAGTACTCAGCGCTCTCCTACTCAATATTAAAAAACAATACACGTCGTTTAATATAACATGTTGCCTCATCTTACTAACAAACAGTACGTAGAAAAATAACTGACGGAGTATTGTGTTATTTAGTAACACATATTGAGAACTATTATTTTTACGGAACAGGAACAGGAAGAACAGATGTTTCGTTTGACCTGTTATAACTAAACTCTAATCTCGACATACAGGCAGTCCTTAAAACAACAAATTGTTGTGCCAAGACTGGTGAATATTTGTAACATCTATTATGATCAAAGTCACTATACAGTAAAAAAATGTTTTACATATTATTTATTTCTCCTAAAATGTATTATTGTACTTTCCAGGCACAGGAACTGGTCTCCTATCAATAATGGCTGCCCGTTCCGGTGCTGACTCCATTGTTGCTTGTGAGGCATTTAAACCAATGGCTGAGTGCTGTGCCAAGATCTTACAAATCAACGGAGTTGCAGATAAAATACAGTTGATACCGAAAAGGTCTACGGAACTCACTGTGGGGGAGAATGGGGATATGAAGGAGAAAGCTAATATTTTAGTTACAGAGGTTTTTGATACAGAATTGATAGGAGAAGGTGAGAATCATCTCTTTTAATTCACGGGATAACTTCAAGGGAAGAAACCCGGTCCTTTGTTAGGGCTTACATAGGGACACAGGTCCAACATGCAGAGGCCTTGTTGAGAACTAATCTAAAATGTGATGGGGCATCTTTAATATGAATATTTTCAGACTGAATAAAAAAAATAATGTGAAGAATGTTGTGGCTGTCCCTTTATTTGACACTGTCCCTGAGTCCACATTTCCCATGATTTGGATGAAAGTTCATGAAAGTAATTTTTTTTTCTTTTAACAGAAATTTTCTGTAGCTACATACTAACACTTATTCTTAAAATGAAAATTTACATATAGTAAAGCAACAATAAAGTATATTCTCTTATTCTTTCGCTTTGAATAATATTTGCATGAAATTATTTAATTTATTAATTCAGTGTTGCCCTTGAGAAAACATTTAAAAATTAAATGTGTTACAAACCAGCATGGCAGTGTGTCTTGTCTAATAAACAACTGGCTAAACATCAAGTATAAAATACTATTTTGACTTAAATCTTAATTTTTACAGGGGCTCTATCAACATTCTCACATGCACACAAATGCTTGCTAGAAGAAGACTGCATAGTGGTCCCGGACTCCGCAGTCATATATGCACAAGTGGTGGAATGTCCAACACTATGGAAATGGAACAAACTTAATGATCTAGCTGATGCTGACTTAGATAATGTTTTAAGAACTCCAGATAAGGTAAGAAATATTATTAATACCTTTTTTTCTAAAAATATTTTTGTTATTTGGCTTGTTTCACAACATTTGGCTTGTACACACAATTATGGTTTTCATTTGTTTTGATCAGACCTTTTTTCCAAATCGCTTGTAGTGTAATAAGCCTCATTAGAGATCATATATTTCAGTAACAAACATTTATATTCTTACTTGACTATGTTACATCTGCTACACCTACCTAAGTCAAAATCATTATCAAAAGTAATTTATTCAAATTAGGCCACAATTTAGCACTTTTTGAACGTCAAAATTATATTAGTCAGCACCCCATCACTCTTCCTTCACCGCTTTCTGTGCTTTCGCTACGGGAGACGAAACGGCACAACAAACTCCCCAGCAGCACACTGTCTTTCAGTATATTTTATGCCTTCTTTAACTAAATTTCCACCAACCATTTCCTATCTTCAGATGATAAACTGCCCCGGCTCAGCGGCAGTCCATGACATTCAACTATCCCAGCTACCGCGCCACATGTTCCGTGAGCTGTCCGACCAGATACCAGTGTTCTACTACGACTGGTCCGGCAAAACACCCATAGACATGAACCGGACGGTGAAGCAGGACTTTACTGTGTCTGCAACTGGCACGGCTCAAGTTGTATTCATGTGGTGGGAACTCAACATGGACACGGAAGGTAAGATAAAATAATTTTCTGTATTCAAGAATGTCACTTTGCTAAGCGATATTTTAAAATGTCTATTTGCCTTTACATTCCCCTTGAGACAATAATTGTCTTCATCTCTACCAAGGGGACAATATGATACTTTAGAGTGACAACTTATTCTATTTCATTCCTAAATATGGTACTAAGTTTGAGAATAGGGAAATGTTATTTAAATCCTGACTATAATTATCGGTGTTCTGATGTCAATAATCGTGATTCCAGGCAAAATTCCCTTAAGTTGTGCACCATGGTGGTGTCACCCTGACGCCGACCTGGCTGCAGAAAGACCACAGGACACGATACCCTGGCGAGACCACTGGATGCAAGCCGTCTACTATCTTCCCGACAATATGACAGTACAAAAGGACAAAGAAGTCACCCTCGTGTCGTGCCAAGACGAATATTCCTTATGGTTTTATGTAGAAGACGAGTCACGGAAAAGGCCGAACTACCGAAGACCTAACTGCGAATGTGGCGTCCATATGGCATTATCCAGAACCCATGTTTCCTATCTAAACGATGGCAAACGAAGCAAAAGGTTTCTAGAACAATTAAAACAAGAAATCAATAGCAGTTCTGTGGTCCTCGACTTCAATGGCAGTAGCCTAATGGGGCTAGCGGCTGCGAGGTTTGGCGCGAAAACAGTCTACATACAAGAGAACATGAATCTAAATTTAGACATTTTAAACGAATATATCACCACAAACAAATTAGAAAACATAAAGTTTATATCAGAAGTTACCATAGAGGTTTTAAATGAAGTGACAAATGTGGTTAGTGATCCTAACTTTTCGAGTGCCATATTACCTTGGGATAACTTGAAGTTGGCGTATCTCGTGTATAAGTATAGGAGTGATTTGGGCAACTGTCTGTCGGTAGTGCCGCACGGGTGCGAGGTGTGGGCCATGCCTGTGGAGTTCCAGGACTTGCATAAGATCAGGATACCGCTGGGCAGGTGTGAGGGCATCGATATGGCGATTTTTGATGGACTAGTTGAGGTGTGTGTATGTACTTTTGTATTACGAAATTATTTCTAGTAATTTAGTCTTAAATTAACTGATAGTCGTCCAAATTAAAAAAAAAAACAAATATTGAACGACTGGTACAATATTGGTGTTCAGTAACTTTTTGAAAAAACTCCAGTTTCCTTAATTCTTTTGCTTGTCATATTATTTTGTTCTTTAAAATCTACATACATACATACATAAACGTCACGCCTCTTTCCCTTGGGGGTAGGTAGAGATCACATCTTTCCATTTAAAAAAACATTTAAAATAATTTTATCTTTAAAATCTGTCAGTGTTAATTTTGTCGCTTACTGTACAATATATTCACGACATTGTTGCAGAATTCTCGGACAATAAGCGACGCGGAGATCGAAGCCCAACCACTATGGGAGTACCCCTGCAAGAGCCGCGGCGAGCCGGTCAAACTGCTCGAGATGAACTTTATGGAGTTGCAGCAAACTTACGCACGGGATGACGTCATTGATGTACCGTGAGTATATTTGTTACTGTCATAGGTATAGAATTGATCAGATCGCTTTTGTCTTCATTTCAATCTATTAAGATTCCTAAAAACTACAAAAAAAGTGTAATCTTACTTCTATATATACGTTTGAATGCCGAAACGAAACCACACCTAATTCGATTTTAAAGTATAATAGTGTATCGTGAGAAACTTGCGTCATTGCGAGTGATAATGGCGAAATATTATTTAACAAAGCATCCAATCCAGATAGACAGTCGTGGAAGGACTTGGGGGAAGCCTTTGCCCAGCAGTAGGACACTATAGACTAGAAATAAAAAAGCATCCATTTAAAGTTTTTGAGAAGAAATACGTGAGCTTAGTTATTTGTTTTATGCTTGTATTGTGTAAAGTAAGTAGCAAGCAACAATAATAATAATAATAGTTTATTTCTTTTCCAGTAAAACAGAATCAGCAGCGTCAGAACTGGTGAACGGTTTCGCGTTATGGGTGGTGTGGGACGTCGGCGGCAAGCAGAGCTCGGGGCCCATTCAGACCCCTGTAGTGGGTCAGAGGGTAGACTGGGACCCTCATACTAGGCAGGCTGTTAAAATACTTGTGAGTAGCGTATAACATAATAATAATAGCAATGTCTTGTTGTCTTAGCATATTTAATTATTTAATAAAAGGTACACCAACAGCTTCTGTATATAAATTAACAAAGCAAATAAAACTATTCTATTCTATTCTATAACAAATATAGTAGGTAGATATAGGTAAGTGGCTTATACAGTTGCCAATGACAGGTGAAACAATGTTCACGAACATAAGTGATAACTTAAACTAATAACTAAGTGATATATCATGGACAAATTAAGGAAACCGGCAATAATTGAAAAAAAAAAAAATGTCTGCGTATAACCGAGTGGTATAGGTTACCATACTAATCTCTCTGCGAAATGTGCGGGTTCGACGGGAAAAAATATGATACATAAATAGGTACTTGTTTTAGGTTTCTGTTCGCTGTGAAAGTAAAAAAAAAAATTGGAAATAAAAGTTGGGTTTAAGCATGTTAATTCATTTGTAAACAAAGGGGATTACAGGGATGTAATCACATACTCGGCTTATCCTACCACGCCCCACATTCAATGACTATCCATTGATTATCCTATTAAGTTAATGACACGGGAGTAATCCGCACTAAGCCCTGTGTTTATACGCATCGACCTACCCTCGGTTAAGTTACTGGGCAAAAGCTTACCTGGAGTCAAAATAACTTGTTTAAAGAAAATTTAACACTTTCAAAAAAGCGTTGTAGGGTGGTAAGTCTAGAAATGCAGTTGACTAAAAGCAAAATAGAAAATTATGTGTATGAACCTAAATGGAGCGGTATGTTTTGAGATCTTAGATCATCCACTGTCTGTTTAAAATCCCTTTATAAATAACGCTTAGTTAAGTAACCAATTAAAATGTAAATAATATTGCTCTGAATTGCTATGTAGTGCAATTAAAACAATTTAATTACACATTCTTTAGGCAAACTACCTGTTTTCCTATTCTCAATAGACTACACGGCAACATGCTTTAGCATACATATTATAACAATAAACATTAATTAAAAACAATCAAGTCATGCATAATATGGCAACACTGCAACTTTGCAACCCACTTCCCTGTTGCCAGGTAATAAAATTGATTTATTATTATTTATACAATAGATTTATGAATATCTGTATATCTACCTTAATAAATAAGTTTCCTGTTCGCATAATAATTTAATTAATTATTTATTCCACAGAAAAAGTCGTTTGATGCAAGTGGTTCGTTCAAGTGGCGTTACCAAGCGGCTTGTGACCTTGCAAAGGGACAGTTTAATGTTGACATAGACTTAGTACTTGAATAATGCAGTTTGTACTTATTTATTATATTATACAGCTGTCAATACTGGTTTTATTTACCGCCCTTTTTTGTTTCACGGAATGTTGTTATGGATTTTGAAATTAAGTTATTGTTGTATAGAGCTGGATTAATTATTTTTTTTAGTTAGTGTTGATTTTTGAGTGATTTTGTTTTAATGATTAAACATCAATGTAGGAAACCAACGTAGGTTTTATGGCTTTTGTGGTTAGAATAAAGGCTTGAGGAGGCATATCTGATCTCTGTTCAGATATGTAACTAGGTACGTCATCACAAAACTAAAATGACTCTTAGTAAATACGACATTATCTCACACAAGAAATCGAATAACCTTACTCAACACAATTCTATGAACACAGATAAATCAATTTATTGATATCATTGATTAATGGTATAGCAAAACTGCCAATGTCACCGTTCCTACTTCGTGTGTAGAAAAATAAACCTTAGGTCTTTGACATAAGGCTCATATCAATTTTAAAGTCTCAATGTCAACTGTTGCAGGACTGTATAAAATATAGTTCTATGTATTATGAGTGATTGATTGACGTGTAGTTCAATGAAGATCTTAGAGTTTAGAATGTTGAGGTATCCTTAAGATATTGGTGTCAGTACTAGGTCGTGACGACTTGATTGTCGTATTCAAAGCGATGATTAACTATTTGATTGACGCTGAGTGCAATCAGACATCTTTTTGTACCCAGACTAGTTCAGAGGGTGAAGTGTTGCAGAATGAGTTTATTTTGTACTCAAATATTTGTACGCCGGAAACGGCAGAATATTATAATTTTTTCCTAGCCTATTTTGTCCCTCTGCTAAGCAAACGCGTCACCTCAAATCATTCCATGTCTTTCTGTCCTGTCTTTTAGAATATTATGGAACAATAATTATGTAACAACTTTTCTGTACCATATTCCTACAAATAAAGAGAATTCTATTCTATGAACGCGATCAGTCGTAGTCAATCTTAATAAGGGTGCAGACCTGAGTTATGTCCCTATTTACCCTTTACCAACGAATATATCACAGTTCCACAGCTTATGTTTACACACACCGCAATTACCCTGTTCAGAATATTTTGACGACTATGCTGGTCTCCAATAGTAGATAGGCGATGGTAAGTATAGATGCTGTGAGTCTTGGTTCTCTAAGGCGAAGGAAAGAAGTAAAAACCTTATTAATGAAATCTACGATTATGACAAGCCTGTTGGTCTAGTGGTTATTGGCCCTGAGTGCTATACCGGAGGTCGTGGGTTCGATTCCCTCTCTGAACAAATCTTTGTATGATGAGCACGATCCTTTGTTCTGTGTCCGAGTGTAATTTATGTATAGAAGGTAATATGTATGTAGTTATAAATATTTAAGTAGGTTTATCAGTTGTCTAGTACTAAGAACGTAACTTACTCTCGTAAACTTAAATTGAGACTAGATGGCGTTTTAATTACAATAAACATCCTAAATCCTAGCCCGGTTAAGATTACATACATACCTACATTTTCTAGACTACTGCATAATGAAATTTAGTATAGAATATATTTAAACTACGTATTTATTTATGTAAAGACTTGTTCATATTCAGTTAACGTATGAGCAATATGGATTTTGTGTCGAAACTGACTGATATGATTGATTATCTCATGTGAGTCATACAGCGCATGAAGCTGTTAGAAGTTCTAGTATATTAATTATTTTCTTGTAGACAAATATGATAATGTATGTGAAGAGGGAATATCACTACCTCTTAAAGTACCCGTAAGACAGTCACATTTATGCAAGCGCATAGGTACTACGCGGCGTAGAGCAAATTCTCACTTCCACCGATGGATCAAATAAAAAATACACAACAAAATCAAGCGATTTTTATAAGTAAATAGGAACTCACCAAAAACCGTTTGTATGTTACGTAAAAGTAAAGCTTTTGTCTACTTATCTGGCGTCTCAAGAGTCAGTATTAACCATATTCAGTGTCTATAGGTTTCCTTATTGCATAGAAATAAAGGCGATCTTATTATAAACAGAGCAAAAGATTTTGTCAAACATCTCTTACAACCATTATGTTTCTGTCTTAATTTGTAGGTACTCGAAAGTTACTCTTCGTATTAACGCCTTATAGTTACCTAATTAAGTACCTATCAATAAAGTGTTACCTACACAAAAAAACATAAATTTTCTCATAATTATCGTAGTAAACAGGTGTAGGTATACCTATCCTACGCACTGTGGGAGTGATTTATGTTTCATTTACATGCACCGCGTGGGGCAAGCAGAGATGAAATTTAATACTTACTATGACAGGGTGAATTAAAGTACCTGAGCTTTTGATTAAATTCGCAACTTACGAGCGTAATGTTAATTGAATGGATGACAAATTGCTTCTCAATGTTTTAGAATTGGATGTGACTGAAGATAAATCCTGTTTATTAATCGATCGATTTTGTTTGCTAGTCGAGGCTCTGTATTTTATTTGCCTGAATACTAAAGAATGATTTAATGATTGTAAAATATATTATCCAAGTTTGCTCGCAGTTGTGATTCTTATTCAGTTTTGTATGATTTAGTGTGAAAGGTGTCTTGTTTTATGTTGCTAGATAGAGTAAGAAAGGACGGTGTGGTAAGATTATAAATTATAAATAGCTAGGAAGAAAAATAATTGCAGAGTATAGGTAGAGACAATACAGCAACGTATTTAACGTAACGCTTATTTTACGTACGTGGGTGTACGTACGTGGTTGCAAATAGTCGCAATGTGTACATAACCGCATTATGATATCTGGACTCTTAATTTATTTGGAAAACTAAAGAGTTTCTTGTCGGCTCTTCGGGATGAGAATTACATTTTGGAACCGCGCAACTAGAATTGAAGGCCTAGTTGAAATAAATACCTTGTGATTTTTAACTTTAGCATTAATATATTTTCGAAAATTCAGATAAGACTTAAGAAACAATATACAAGCCCCCACATATATATGCAGTCAATACTGGTAACTAATACTTCCGTTATCAGCTACACTTTTTGTCCACAAAGCTCATTACACAGTCGTCAACGTACTCCAACGATTAATTAAATATTAATGGCTTATTAGAAAACTAGCCGCAGGTTAGACAAGCTTACTGCACACCAAGATCAGTATCTTTGCAAACCTAACTTGACACAACACGTTTCCTTGGTAGTTGTAAAATGTTAAATTCAACTGTTTTTAAGCGGACAAACTTGTGACAGTTTTTTGTTTTATTTCTAGTTGATTTATGGAACTGGGTACATTATGTAGCTATGTTTAGTTGCTTTTTTTTGCCCTGCCTTTATATGGCTTGCTTGAATTATTTCGCGTTAATTGCTTAATCTTTGGCCATTTCCTAGTTTATCTAGGCTAGATCTACTGTTTTGGAGCGGAAGGACTGGCTTGAGTTTTTAATATGCAACTATTTATTCAAATCTTAAGTCTCAGGAATGTTACAGATTTGTTACGAGTCTAATTAAGAAAGGTTGATCAAAATGATCTCTCTTTTATTAACTATGAGGTTTGTAATGCAATTGATAAAACAAAGTTTAAAGAGTTGTGTTATGAAGTAATATTGCTGCTAATGTTGCTATCCCCTCTTTAAAGAGACTTCATAATTTTACCACTTAAATTGCAATAAAGCATTACTGCAAGCTAATCAGACTTAAAACAAACACTAAAAAAAACAAAAGAAATCTCACATAATTATAATAACAGAACACGATTTCGAGATTCAAATAAAGCGAAGGCATTAATGGTAAATGATTCCATTACACGTCCTTACATAATCAACACGGGTACATTCAAACAGGCCATACTACATCACTAATGAACCATCTAAATTCAAGCACGCCACTTCAAGCCTACTCGTGATTACCCAATAAACATGAAACGAATAATTCTCCACAGATATCGCTGTAGTTTATTCGTCCTCCTATATGGTAATGCCAGTCAACCATGCCTCAATCCTGAGACGCTGTTCCTAACATAAATCTACACGTAATGGTCTATTAGGCGACTTAGGGGCCCATTGTTGGTTTTGATGAAAATGTATGTACGTTTGTGCCACTGAACATTCAGTGAGCATTGGTATGGACAGATAGAGTCATGTTTTTGTCACTGTTTATAGAAGTATCCTAGCCCGTTGGACTTTATTACTTTTAAGGATTATGTGTGTCGTATCTTGTGTGTTCTAGGAGGCGGTTGTAAAAAGTTTCACGTGTTTAGCATAGCTGATAAGCTTGACTGTTGCGCTAAGGGTGGTGGTAAATAAGTATCTTAGTTAATAACATAATGGTTTACTTAGTTAAGTTGAATAATGATAAACATTAAGCTACAATAATGAAAGACAGTCTTAACCTTTATTGCCCTATGAGAAACATTACTTATTAGACAGTAAGTAAGCGCTTTCTGAAATAGGCAGTAGTTAATGGCAAAATTGTTGACCGCCATCCAATACCCACAAGTCCCGGGGTGATTAGTTCCCAGTCGAGACTACACGCCAGCATAATTTACTTTATTGTTAACCTATTAATAAATTTCTACATAACATTTGTAACTACAATAATTGTTAAATGTCATGTAATGTTTCTAATATTGCAGCTAGTTGCATTAACAAGCGCCTGTCTGTAATGTCAAATGTAATTCGCTTTACATTCCGATATTCGTCGCCATAATGCTGGTATTGTTGGGGCGCACAATGAAGCAAATTTGACGCCAGTGGGTGGACAAGATCTAACACCTAAATGGCTTGATCATTAGGCACAGGCTTCTGTTGCCACATTACACGACGAGAAATGGTGTCCTAAGTACGTGTCAGGGCTCGTTTGTGTCAGCCCTTACACTCGCATCTGCGGTTCGACAAACGGCATCCGAGCGACATAAAAAGCTTTCCGAGAACTGAATAACAACGTTTCCATAATCATCGCGGAGTTAGAACAAGCGGCCTAACGCGGCGCGTCCACGTTGAGACGCTAATAGTCGCAATTTGTCATGTAATAGGTACGACATTGTTAGTTTTTCCGGTACTCCATATGCGGGTTGAGTCGGAGGCGAGGCGTTAAGGATCGTACGGTATAATGCGACAGCGGCGCGTGAGTCGTGCTGAATAATGCAGCCGCGCGCGTGATCGCCGCAGCATAGCGATGCGCCGGACGAGCTGCGCATACAATACGCGCACACTCGACACACTCTTAACGAGAACTATATATTTAATGGAGCCTTAATGCTGTCTCCGCACAATGGGAAAGTGCTTATTCAATTGTCTTTTTCTTGTAAAACCGCGTTGCTTCCACGGATGATCGATCGTAGCGCGGCGGGGAGTCTGTGTATTGCGTACGGCGGATGTTGAAAAAATGTTCGGCGTAAGTGCGTTCGACGATATTTTACGTCTCATTTACTGTCATCTAATTCATATTTCTTGTTGGCTGCGTGTGCGGATAAACCATGAATACTTAACTATATTTTTTCTTTGATGGATGGTACCTGTAACACAACAGTAGGCAACTGGTTTTGCTCTTACAGTGTTGCGCAGTTTAAGATATTTGTGAAAATAAACATTTTATTAAACAAACGTAATATTTCGTAATACACGAATAGTCCCAGAAAGTATAAGAAAATATCAAGCATAGCCGCGGGCAAAGCTTGCACAAAACAAGCTAAAGCAACAATAACATGGGGGCCGTACAAAACAATCAGTCACAGTGCAACACAGAAACCGATCGCAATCAATCCTCGAGAAATATCGCAATAAATCTAATCGTGTTCAGATTTCAGTTTCCCAATAGTGGGGCGCCACGAGTGCCTCGACAATACCGAGTGACGTGTGCACCGTGTTACCATTAACCTTTGCCGCCGCCGCGGGCGCATCGACCTTATTCCATTTATGAGATTATAAATTGAATATCTGCCTTGCTGCCTCTCTGCCTTGCCCACGACACCATGTGTTGTACTAGTATCACCGTTAAATATCGCCGCGATTTTGTAATGCCCCGGTAATACGCTATTAAGTACTCAACTTATGCACGAGTCGTGACAGAACCACCTTAATCATTATACCGATATGTCGGCCAAATGATAATGTTTACCAAATTAAGTCTTTTCGAAAAGGTTTGTCATAATCTTTGATGCTAATATGGTTATCGAATATGAAATAGAAACGAAGTTCACGATTTATGCATGGATTTACTTATATTGTGCAATGTTAAGTTAGCGTGCACACCGGGATTAAATACTTCTTTCATTTAAATCGTGACGTATAATCAGGACCGATAAATCGGCTCGCAATTTAAATTTTCTGCATTACCGATTTTATCGAATGAAAATAAAATGCGACGATCGATAACCGAGGCGACACGACTCTATAAACTTTAAACAAACATTTCTTAATTAATAGTAAATAAATAAAACTGAATTGCCTTTAAAAGCCGTTGACTTTTTACAGCTTTCGTTGTAATTATAAATGATAAGTACTGTTTATATGTTCTCGTAATACAACCTTACAACTTTGTATCGACGCGTTTGACTAATCGATACACGGCTTAAAACCTCTTTCGACATTAACCTGTCAATTTAATCGATTAAAAATACAATTATCAATTATCTGAATTGACAAGCACCTTTAAAAGCTTAATACATGTAAACAAAGTTGCGGAGCGGCCTAGCGCGTTTGTACGATTGCGCGCATGGGTATATTTCGAAAACTAGGCGGATTTGGTACTTATTTCACCTTGGAGGTTTAACATATTGATTTTACAATCTATGCATGCATCCACGAGCACTTTCTAAGAATACATGAGAGGCATTTGTATTGATGTTTGAGCCTATTCAATGGATCAATATTTATTCACCAAATAGTAGGTAGTATGTGTGTTTGTAGGTGCATCAGTCGATTTGAATTCTAGGATAAATGTGACATAGTTTTCTGAACTAACATTTTCATAGCCGGATGGGTAGACACTTTCCGAAATGCGTGAAGACTTGTTAACATTTAAATTTCATTTTGATACTGGTTGCAAATTGCTACTAAAGCAATAAAAAGAATACCTTAATTTATGTTTTTTTTTATTTGCGTTCAAAACTTATTACTATTGTCAAGATAAAACAAAAGCTATGATTAGTAAAACAAATAATGCTTATAAGTTGAAAATTGTAAACAATATTAAGTTGTAGTTTGTAAAACAATAAGTATATAATTTATTGCTTTGTTATAATTGAAATACAATTGTAAATGTTAAGTGTTGGTTTCATGAAAGGTCAGAGAAATTGATTAATAACCGTATTTAGCCGTACAGTTTACCCCGAGATGATGGTAAAATAGAGACACAAAATTTATCCTTGGCTGCTTAAGAAAAAGAAGCAGTTGGTAGCAATGTTTTACTTAAGATGAGTGGCTGACTGTACAAGATATTTGTATAGTAAAGTCATTTGTGTAAGTCCTACTAATATTATAAACTCAAAAGTTTCTGAATATAGAGGGATGGATGGGTGAACGTAATTTGGAGGGAGCCAAGGTCTGGAGTCTCCTGCGCACAGTGTTATATGAACTCAATACTGTTTCAGAGGAAAAAAATAAACTTCATATTTATTTCCATAAATACAAACTACCGTACTGTTACAAATACAGATAACAAGTTAAAAATGATATTACCTTTTTGCTCTACGTTAATGTAAAACGTTGCAATTTTGAAACATTCAGCGTACCTTCATAATTATATCTAAATCCTAGTACTTACCTACATACTTAGGCGTATTTAGTCTATTGCAAATAAACAAACGCTACTAGTAAATGTCTGTGCCCATAATTCACATTCTAATCATGTTATTTCGATGATAATTGGAATTATTTAACATTTAAGATACAGTGAACGTGTATTAGGAATAGTCATTAATATTGCATTAGTTTGTGCATTGATTTAGAAGATAAACCGAGTGTTGATTTGCAGAAGATTTAAACTTTGATGTTATCTGTTTCTAGAATTTTCTCGTAAATTGGTTATGAAAGAACTAATTAATTATTTGTGTATGATGTTGGTCAAATAAGTTTTCGTTCGGTAGGAAAATAATATCATCATCATTCCCCTGCCCTTATCCCAATTATTATTTGGGGTCAGCGCAGCAAGTCTTCTTCTTCCACACGTTCCTATCTGACGTCATCTCGCAAGCAACACCCTTTGCAGCCATATCATCTTTCACGCAATCCATCCATCGTGCCTTTGGTCGTCCTCTTAGTATCCCTAGGAAAATAATAATTCGGGAAAATTAAAAACCTAATCTGAGAGCGTTATAGCGGAATACAAGGCGTAGAGCAATGTCTCTATCTCACAAATGCAATATTATTTTTAGAAGCGAATTCTTCAAGCCCTAACAAGTAGACAGTTTTCTGTGAAATGTAGGTATGCAAGTATAAACCAACCTCTAAAACCCTAAGGGTAAAATCAGATTGATAAATTGGCCCATTGAAATATACCTAAACAGCATTAGATTAGTAATCAACATCAAAGCAATTGTTAGACAGATTAAACTCCTACAAAATATCAAAATAGAAGCGATTCGGGCAATAGACATTGGCAACCGGTATTTAGGTTGCATTACTGTATCGATCATACATAAACGATGTTAATATAATGCACTATTACATACAGTACCTAAGGGCTTACCAACATCTCTCAAAGTAAGATTACTGCAGTTGTGAAAGCGGGACAGCGCACTACACGGCGTAGAGCGGCGTCTCTCTTCCACAACTGCAATAATTACTTTAAAGCCAGCCTCATATACTCTGGAATTCAGAATCTGACAGTCTGTTCTTTATTGCAAATATATAAGAAATGGGTTAGTATTACTCACCTGTAACTTAAAAGTGGCTTGGATTGAAATAAAGAACATACTTTCAGATTCTGAATTACAGAGTGTTTGAGGCCGGCCTAAGATTTGGTTGTTGGCTGACTGTAGATATCTGGCTTGTATTAATATAATGCTATATTATACCTGAATATCTAGCAATATAAGCTTGTAGAATGTGACCGTGGGATGGGCTTGGGAACTAGGTCGGTTATAATTTGTACGGTACTTAGGTTTGGGTATATTATGTAAAATAACTTTGTAATTGTTGTTTAAGTTGTGTTAGTATTTTGATTATAATAATATGGTCTGCATCCTCTATTGAATTGTGTGTTGTGGAACTCAGTAACTTTTTATTTGATAAAAATATGCTTACATATAATTATGCCTTATGTATTACTGTCTTGTTTTTAGCCAGTCTTTCTACAGTAAGGGCTAGCTCATCACCTAAACTCTACAGCATCTGTCTTTTTATTTTTAGAAAGAATTTTAAGAAATATCCAATTTTGAGTTTAAGCATGTTGACATTTAAGAGGACGCACTCAATCCTAACTGTGTCATTTACTACTGAGCTTATTATCTTGTGTCATAAATATTATAGTTTAGAATACTTTCATTCAATAAAATAGCGACAATTTTCTTAACAAATAACGTAGTCCTGATATGCAAATATGTTCGTTCAATCAGTGTTTGAGATAAATCGTTAATATCGTGTATTACAAGTTATCTACCCTTTCTCATGTTTACTATCATGAACCTGCATAAATACAAGTTTTACCGCTAAATATGCACTAATGACAAGTTCTACAAATGTTTAATCAATAGCTCGTTTACCGCCTTACATAGAAAGGTCGCGGGTTCGGTCCCGGCATAAATCATTATTTCATATTCGCTTTGAATTGTTTATGCTTATTGCGGGACAAAATTAGGTAAATAGGATTTGGTATTTTACTGCTGTGTATGTAAATCATTGCCATTTAGTATGTAGAATAGTAGCATAGCACAAATGCCTTGCCCTGCAGTGCGTTGTTTTGAGATAGATTTAAGATTTAGACACAAATAAGCTAGAAAAACAAGGAAAAAGGGTCTTTAGAGACAGACATACGGACAGATGGACGGACGGATCCTTCAAGGGTTCCGTTTTTTCCACTCGAGATTCGGAACCCCAAAAATTACGTTATTTACAGGTTCTTTCTTGACTATTACAGATTGGTGAGGTCTGACGAATCATGCACGTTGAAGACGGATGCCTACGGCCGGATACGGGCCTCACTATCCTAACAGTGTTCTAATCTGTCTACTAGCCCTTAGGTGAAGTTGTGATAGATTGTCGGAAACCCTAGCTAGACTAGTGTGCATCCTAGGACTAAAGGAAGACTCTAGTTATAAATATGTCAAAATCAGTCATTTCTCAGTCCAGTAGTTGATAACTTAATAACATTAGATATAAGTATTCTCTTTAGCCGATTCTAGCATCTATTGCTAGACGCCATACACTTAAAATGATTTTTAACTTTTGATGTTCAATACATTTTAGATTTAGTCCTCAAAGGATATAATATAGATTTGTTTTCTTTTTTGTATATTTTAGGAACTGATGGAAGTCTCTTGCACATATACCAGTGCCTTCACAGTAATTAATTATCTCCAATCTTGGTTATTTATTACAATAATTACTTAGTATATTTTAGTTACTAATATTGTGTAAATGTTATTTATCAGCTAAAGCTCATTGAGATATTTGTGAGAAAGATATAACTAAACGTTATTTGCATTCGTTTGAATCATTAGTCTTAATAGTAAGCTTATGCCCCGAGGTCCCGGGTTTGATTACCGGGTCAAGTAGAATATATAGCCCATGTTAGTGTCATACAAATGTCAATAGGTCCTATCTTGTTTTGTAGCTCTAGGGTCGTAGAATAAGGGCGTGCGACAATGCTACTTATCTGGAAACATAGAGTAGTAATGCAATGGATTTGGTAGTTACAGACAATTAATATGCAATAGTTCAATTCGAATTTATTAATTGATTCATATAAGGCTACTAAGCACTCTTGAGTATGTTTCGACGTTATTTGTCAGGGTAGCCAGTTAGAAAATTTCGACTCCAGCGAGGTTAGATTTAAAAAAATGACAGTAAAGGAACAGAGAGTGCACCTGTGTTTGCGCTCACGCTTGTGCACTATAATATGTCCCGCGTAGCTAACTGCAATGGTGTCATAGCAACACTAGCCGCCGTGGCCGATATCGGTCAGGAGAGGTCATAGGCTGATACAATGATGATGATTTGCATCAAATAGGGTTCTCCTAAACGTGACAGCTATGTGTAGTTTTCCTTCTGGGTATTATAATTATTTAACTCTTATACATCTTGGAATATTAAGAAAATCGTTAAGTTGTTAATATAAATGCTGTAAATGGTCCACAATTGCAACCAGATAGAGGTGCAATAAAGGAAATGATTATTGAGTAAATATTGTAATTCGATAGGTAATGGGACAATAATAAATGGATATTAGGTAGTTAAAAGCTAATGTTTCTTTAAGTCTTCTAAGAGTAGGTGAATGTTATAACAAAATAATATAGATGTAATTATTTTTTGCTCAACCCAACACATACACATATTTCAGTAAAATCAGAACGAATTCATAAATTAAGCTTATTAGTCGTCGGTATTTATAATCTATGCTCCAATAAATATAATCTGTGCCATTATTTTGAGCAAACCATCTTGTTATTACACTAGTTAGTGGTCGCACCTCTAGCCTGTGTTGCCAGGATCATTAGCATGAAATTTACTGTCCAATATCAATATTTCAATGCGATTAGAATTGTGCTATAAATACATTTGTAGAAAGGTCAGCTGGGAATTTATGGTACCTAGTGCAATCGCAATGGTAACTGGTAAGCTTGTATGAAGAGATAATATTATGTTAAAATTTTGAGTTAATACTGAGTTGTGGACATAAACATAGATTGGTTGGGCTAGGCGACATCTCGCCGTGTCTGGAAGTAAATGCTCAGCCGGCTTCTCAGGCCCTCTCCACTAGGGAGTAGTGTGACGGTGGGGGTTTCTGATGGGTATACCGGGAGTCTTCGCTTCCGAGTAGTAATATATATCCTTTCGATTTGAAGGGTAATATGCCTTTCTCCCTAAAGAAAATATTTAAATGTTGTCCACTAAGTGGTCAAATTGATGATGCAGCACTCACTCGAATGTATTCTTATGATTGAACGAGATGCACTTCTGAACCACAACTAAGAGTAACGTGGCCTAATGAACCAAATATTTTTTATTCCCGTGTAGGTAGGTATGTTGTGATTAGAAGCTTTAAGAAATAGTTCAAAGACATAAACGACGGAGAAAAATTCAAATTCTACTTCTAGTTTCAGAAATTAGCGTACAGTGTACAAAAATCCTTTCTTGTTTTTTTTACAAGATAACATGGAATTGATACATCTATAGATGGCCAAACATATTTTATATTTTGAAAATAAATATCAAATATACTTAGTATACCTAATGAACATAAAAACATACATAAAAAGAATACATTTTGACTAATAGCCATATCAACTAAATACATTTGAAATAGGCATAGAAACGCCCGCGGTAAATTATTTACGGAGACATCCATGAGTTTTATTTATATCCAACAGTTTTCAAACACCATAAATTATTTGAGACAGTATTTCTTTACTTTTACCGTTATACACCTATTTAGGGCCTAAATGCTGGGCCGATTTATTTTTAGATTTACTTTGAATTATTGTAATTATAATAATATTCGATAGAGAGGTTTGGAAGAAATAGGGGGAAGTCATTGGGATAGTGCGTAGTAGCTTAGAAAAATATTAATTATTCTTATCTTTGTGAGACTTGATCATTTTAATCAGTTGTGAAATCAACTGAACACGACTGTGTTTTGTTGAGCCTTTTGTTGACAATGGGATTTGACAGTTCAACAATTTTGCACTCATTCACATAGAGAGACTAGACTAACTTTAAGGATAAAGCTATAGCTATTTATAATTTTGCACACCAATTTGGTTAATAAATTAAGAAAAATACATTTCATGAAAACACTATTTAGCGTATAGAGCAGTCAAACTAAGCTACTCGTGTTGTTCAGCAATAAATAATCAGTACCTACATGTTTGTAAATAGCTTACAGCTACCGTCTACCCATAAACTGCGGGTAGTGATAACTCGCTGCAGATCAGTGTCCCCCGGGAGACTCAGCAAATCACTATGTTTTATACTTCATGACTGCTACAAAAACCAATCAAACTTGACCTGCCTAAAGTTAGCTACACTCCACAAAGAGCGAGACGTAATATACGAGAGCAGTTTTATCAGATAAGGATAGTGGTATCTTGTAGCAAACTTCACAGGGGTCAGGTTATAATGGTTTGTAGGTTAGAAGTACGCAAATGAATAACATGTCGGAATAGAAGGAAATGTGTTTATGTATGTGTAAGATTCTACCGGCGACAAGTTTGCTTCTATAATAACTTAGAGCATATAAAATACTGGTAACGGCTGTGCATGGTGTATGGCCATAAACAAGATGTGGATAAGCAGGTGTGGCATAGACACCTATTTGCCGATTACGGTTTATAATTTAGTCTGTAGAAGTGTAGTTGATACCATAGAATTAAATATGTATGTGCGATAAACATAGGTTATTTGTAACGAAAATTTCAGACGGTTTTAAAGCTACCCACCCAAAATTACATGGTAGGCAACTTATTAAAACAAAGAAAAATCTATAAATTTTGGTACATTTTTTTATTTAATTACACTACGGGTACTTAGATATATAGATAATAGATACATATTATTATGAACCAAAAAGTAAGGTTTTATTCAGAGTAGAAAACTTAAAAAAACAATGCGATTATTTTAAATTTTCTTAGGCTTAAAAATGTTGTATAGTTAATTTTATTTAGTCAGTTATAATAACACGTTTGTTTGGTTTGTAGCTTTATCGTAATTGCCTGTACTTCGACGAACTATCGACTATTCGTGAAAGTAATTGGAAAGACTTAATTATAGACAAAGAGTAATTATAGAAATTATATATCTTTGTGTAGACCACTACCATCATTTCTTAAATGAATATTATTGCATTAGTGGAAGAGAGATGCCGCTCTACGCAGTGAGTGCGCTGTCTCGTTTCCACAAAAGCAGTATTACTTTAGGAGATAGCGAGAGGCCCCACCCTATAATAGTTGCAGTGTTGAAAGGTTTTTAAAAGAAAAACTCTTTAATATTATGTTACAGAACGCTACGTTTCACATAAGTAAGGTAGAATTCGTTATTCTTATAGTTTACATTACTTAGTATTTAATAATATGGTTGAAAATATATGTATCTAAGAGTCGTAATTAGCTTTTACGAAGTGAGTTTTGAAGAAGTTTCTTAAATTCATTTATTTATGTTACCTACTTGCTTAGTTCGTGATTTGTTAATCACTTTTTTCATACTATATGTATTCCGGATGACAGGAAAACCAATATCAACATATCATATGGAAAAACATTACAACAATCTTTTTTCTAAAATAAAAAAAATCTATTTAGTAGTAAGAACAGGAATCATTAGGTATTTCTACAATTCCGTAAAAAAATAAAATAATAACCTGTACTATTAAACATTAAACAAGTCCTTACATGGCTTATGTCTATGGTTAGCCAATAACCAAGACTGTGAAAATAATGATTTATGTCTAAATCCTTATCGGTTTCTACTTTCAAGATGAGGCAAGGAGAAGACCATTGCATTAGTCACGTCAGCCATTCGCAATAGTAATATTTCGTGATAGTATCTACAACATAATCACTGGTGGACATTGCATGTTTATAACCAAGGAGTACTGTTGCTTTGCTGGCCAGTGTGTGAAATGAGAAATGAGGTTGTTTATGATTTGTAAGGGGAGATATACGACCTCTTTATTAAAGATGGGTGTTTTATTTAGGTGCGTTTATGATTTTTTTTTGGCTACTGTAATAATAAGCAACGATAGGATAGAACTTTAGTTAAATGCCGAATTTAAAGACGTTGTCATTTTACAATAAATTTTAATAATTGGCTTTAGTGCTCACAAAACAATTGAAAAATGAAACAGCTCCGTTAAAATGTTTAATTAAAACTTGATTCAACTATAACCAATTACAAACAAACTTAATTGAAAAACTACAAAAAAAAGCAACGAGAACTTACATTGTTATTTTATCCGCTGAATGAAAGCCGTACCAAAGGCGATGTTTACGATAATAGCCATATTGATTGGACGATTGTATCAGCTATTTGTCTTTCTAAAATAGGTTACGCGACGGACAAACCTGTATATCAACAAACAACCGCGTTTTTGTATTTACACTTAATTGAGTAATAAATAATACGTGCCTTGACATCTTTGAAGGGATGTAACTATTTATTATTGAAGATTTATTGTTAACTAGGCCCGTCCCGTGACTTTGTCCGCGGAAATAATTATCGTTATTTAGGATTCGAGGCGTATATTCTATGGTCTTTAGGGTCAAACCTATAAACATGTCAAGTTCAAGTTTTAATTAAGTGCAGTTAGTTTAGTAAGTTGGCGTGTTCATTTAATAGGAAAAAGTTACTAATGGTAACTTTGCGTCTATTACAGTTTAGATCTAGTCAAAAGAAAAAAACATTTACACACACATATACCCTCATTTTTTTAAATATTTTAACAAACTAGCTCATATTTAACAGTCAAATCTTAAAGTATCAACTAATGGAGGCAAATCCACGACACGCGCATTAATCGTAAGTCCAAACGTTTCATAACAGCATAACCATCCAACAATAAATAACCCGTAGATATAAAATTGACGTTTAAGATACACAATAATGTAAGCTTCCGTAAAGTTCACGAAGTGCAGAAGCCATTAGATCCAAATCACAATATGACTAATTGCCTATAAATCTTCAGTTAAAAGCTACCCAATAAATAAAGGCAACAGTTACTTGAAACGCATACATCAATGTAATGCAACATTTATTTGCATAAGCGTATACCAGCGGGGGTCATCCATCACTGGTCGGTGGAATAATTAGCGGGGAGCTTTCGTAATGATCAGAAAACGTTTTCTAAATGGTTGAGACAGCTTCCTTACAGCCACGATTAAGTACGGAGTGTTCGGACTGCGGATAGCCGGCGGCGCGGTTATTTGTCGGTCGGTGACGGCTCGTGCTTGACTGGTTGCTTACGATGAAGGGATATTGCAGCTCTTGATTACAGAATGTTGAATAACTTTTGTTTATTGGGCTACTCAGTTGTGAATAATTAGTATATTGCGCAGATAGGTTGAATATTTTGGCTAGCTCTTTTCCACTTCATTTTTTCATCTGGTGTGATTATATGCCTACTGTTGTACTTTACCTGTTTCAGAAACTCTCTCACGGATAGTGAGAGAGTTTCTGAAACAGGTAAAGTTTAAAAATAAGTCGTCAACTTTCATTTGCCTAGGAGTTGAGAATTGCGGTCATAGGTAGCATTAGCGAAATGAGTAGCCTTAAGCATGAGAACGGGAAGGGTAAGAATGGCTTAAGTCAACACGGTAATCAATCATATTAATTCAAAATCATATTGAGACGAACCTTTACCATTTGCAGAAGGTATACCTATTTTCAAGTGCGGTGACGTAAGAATTTGTTAAAGATTCCCTTTGCAGCCGGTGTATGTCAATTTATGGCTACATATCCATTTAGAAGTGTGGAGTGCAATCAAAGGGCAGCGCAAATTGATCGTAGCTGTGATCTAAATGTTCGAGACTGTTTTAAATGGCCACGACAGCTTCCTTAAGACCGACGATTAGGAACGGATAGCCGCTGGCACTGTTATTTGTCAATTCTGACTGCTGCCTAAGATTTGTTGCGATTCGTTTCGCTTGATTTCGCTCGAGTTTGTGGAATGTATTGTGAAGGCATTTCAGGTTTTGGTGTTTAATTTTGATTAGGTTCGATTTATTTGTGAGTTGCGAAATATGCAGCTGACTTTACTCTTCGTTTCAACATTTAGGCTTACTGTTGTATATTGTTTTTTTTTTTACTGTAATTGCTGGAACGTAGAGTAAAGAAATTTTAGACTTACAATGGACTGAATGTTAATGTTGATATTCGTTTGAAGTGTTTGCTTAGAGTCTGTGAAAGCGCCCACGATACAGGTTATCTCCTAGCGTGGGTCAGATTATTTGTGGCAAAAGGAAGTTTTAAGGCAGCTGCTGAGGTAGATGGATGAAGTGCCATGAATGTGCCGGCCGCAGGAACCAGGCGATCACTCGCCACTGCCGCTCTGCCCACATCTCCTCATTCAAACATTTTCACACGGTCATAAGATACTCGTTTTCACTAATTGGATTCTATCGCCAAAGAAAGTGCTTTTATTGCTTCTACTCGGGAAAGCAATTTACGAGAAAACTAGTGTGAAATTTAAAAATACGTATGTAATGGAATGCAAGGAGTTTCTGTGTTCTCACGTGTCGATGGATCCAGTTCTACTCATCCATGTTGGGTCACGTCTTTAATCGACATACATAGCTGACAATTTTCTCAAGAAAAAGAAGTTAGTTTAGATCCATTAGGCCGGTAGCCGTAGATTTTCCCGTAATTGCGTCGGACGCATCACACGGCGACCGTCACGTGCGGAATCGATGCGAATCAAGCGCTTTTTTAACGTAATTTATTTAGCGGAAATTCTGCACGTACCGTTGACTCAATAACGGATTCCCCACACTTCCTTTTCGTCCGCGGAACGCGATAATAACCCTCGGACATTGTCGCGTTAACACGTGCACCGCAGTGACCCGAGCCGACCGGTTCCCAAATTACTACTCGTTTATGATTACCTCTCCATTTAGTGTGATCTTATGCATTCTTGCGACGGTCGTTGCCTCTCCGCCTCTCGGCTGATGCAACTCGCCCTCTGCTTGTACGACGTCTCTCCGGACTCCGTAGGCAGTTACATTTTATATTTGCTCAAACTTCTAAGTTTGCATTTCCCTTTCGACCAGACAATAGAGCTTTCTAAAGCTAACGGAATAAAAGTGGGATACAGACACACACGCAGCGTTGTTGCGTGTCTCTGTGTTTGTTCGTTTGTGAGTTTAATGAACAGGCCGGTTCGTGTCACGGACATTAACTTTTCATTTACAAACTTAGTTTTTATTGTGTTCACTTTAAGTTTCTAATGCAGAGAGTCGAGAATAGTGTGTTGTGTGCGTGTATTATGATTTGTTTGCAGTTCGAGTTCTGAGTCGATAGACTGATCAAATAGAAAGGTTACGGCGGTGGGCGTGACCTTTACGGCTTATGATTTGGAGCCCTTCGAGTGCGCGATGTTGTGAAATCTCAGCTCGTTTTGTGCGTCCTACAATCGATCATCAGCTTATGTAGTTATGATATTACAGCCGGCACAGGCGGTAACATGGCGGCCGCAGACCTCGGTCGTGATGTTTCTGACGTCGACGGCGGAGTTGGTGTCGTGATTACGTTTTGTCGTAAAGACATGACTCCGCCGTTCAAAAGGTTAAGCATTGACAGAACGACTGTAAAATGAATATTATCTGCGGTATAGTGATCGATGCATTGTATGGCTATTTGACCATATTTGTACAAAGGTTATGGTACGCGATATTTCAATCTGTTCGGGTTTATCAATTTGTTTATGGCACGACTCCGTTTTATGGCGACTGGCCATCTTTGCATCTATCGAAGCGAGGCTTAGATGGAATTGTTTTGGCTAACATGAAAAGAAAATTACCTAAACAGTTTTATGTCATTACATATTATTATTAAAGTATTACAACTTTACTTCGAGAAATCGCAACGTATGAGTAAGCTGAGTTTATGATAGAAACAGTTACATTACAAATACAGTTCCTAGTAACAGTATTTACTTAATAATAATTACTGTACTTTTCCTAATTTCTCTAATTTCTTTTGCCATTACCTTCAGTAGCGTTGGCTGTTTGCTAGATAGATATTTATTACCAGTAAGAGTCTAACGTTAGCTGTAAGTAATAATGGGTATTATTTCCTACTCGCACAATAGCGGGTCTAAACGGTAATGGTTTTAGTTTACGTATGTTACGGGAAATATTAATTATAGGTGAGTGTCGACTAATTGCTAGTGGAGGAAATAGCCAGAGTAATGAAACTGTAATAAAATAATTTTAAAACATACTGGCAGACGACGATGAGATAATAAACATAATAATAACGTTCCACGACTTTCACACAACGCCTTCTAGCCTCAAACTAAACAGCGCTGAGTACTAGACAACTGTTAAACATACTTATATAAAGTTATATACACCTAAATACGTACATATTATAGAAAAATTACACCTAGATACAGAACAAATGATCGTGCTCATCACATAAACATTTGTCCTGGGTGGGAATCGAAGGCACGACTTCTGGTATAGCCGTCAGAGTTACTAACTTCTAGACCAGTAGGCCAGTCAAAACATTACAACTAGTCTGACAGTGAGTGTTTTGGTTATTTGTTTTAAAAGTGGATTAGAAGTAAATCGTACCTACTTGCAGGTACAGATATTATGGTAGGATATATTATCTAAAATTATTAACATTTTTTCTAAAAAATAGATAGAATACAGAAGGTTCTCGTACACCACAAGCATATAGCTTGTGATCAGGGGTTAGGTCAGAGGATTATCGATTAGCCCATTAAAGCCATAATTTAGTTCACAGTCATTCATGATATAGGATCCATATCAATATGTTCCTTTAATTTCAGAAGTTTCATTCATAGAACATGATTCATGTATACTTAAAGGTCTGCCGGAGCTGCGGGATGTCCGCAAGAGTTTCCGCGACCCTGGCACTCAATGGGCTCCAGGAGGAACATAGTGGTTTTAGTCAGTAAAAATCTAACACTCCCTCCCGCTGCGCCCACAGCGGCCAGGGTCATTTGATGATTTCCCACGAAAAAAAAGGTATGCTAAAAGGTTTCCTAGCTAATAGTTAAAGAACCCCTCCAGTTTCATCCGTCCAGTCAATGTTAGAGTTAAGAAAATATTCGTTTGTCATAAAACATTCTGCAAATATTTATACAGAGTTTCTTAAAGTCATTGTTTGCGACGGTGTGTTTGCACATAAAATTGTTTGCGCAGCGGTTGTTTAGAGAAAAAGTTAGCCAAAGACGTGTTTTCTTTTATGATTTATAGCTTTGTTGATTTTTTGTGGCGTTCAACCACTCATAGGCGGTGTTTGCACGTAATGGGAAAACCAGGCTGCTAAGTACGTCCTTTATCATTTAAATTTTTGTGGTAATTTATTTGTTGACGTAGATTATAAAGTAATTTGGATTTTTATTCACAAAATTTGTGAAGTTGTGTATTGATTGCCTTGTAATATCAAATTTAATTTAACAGTAAAGGATATATCAATATAGGGAAGGAATAAAGCAAATATTGAGCTCCTTAATGGCCAAGATTTCAATAATAAAGACCGTCAATAAAATCGATCTTTATATGTAGTGCATGCGGCTAACGAAAATCATTTTTTTTACAGCTAATTTGTAATGGTAAAATATCAATGATTCAAGAACCCATTTGAACACCACATTAAATTTCCTTCCTCACTCCATCTTACTCACCTCTGCCAAAGAGGAACGATAATGAAACTTTTTGATTAGTATTATTAAGACGCGAGTGTAGTATGCTCGTGTAATTATTTCAAGTGCTCGATTTCCTGACCATCAGCATCTGTGCTTGTTCTCACGTTGTTTAGATACTTTCATTAAAATCAGGAAATGTACGATGTTGCCTATGTACTTTAATAACTAGTTTAAAATGAAACTTAATATGGCAGGTTTAAAGTATATCCTCCTTGTTTGATTATACACAAAGAAGGTTTTATTACTTTTATTTACCACCTCTTTCATTCTCAAGCCCTGGCATAAAATGCTAACCGTTAACTATAAAAAAAATAAAAACTAACACTTAACTGACCACAGTAATTTACATTCACATAAAATTCAAAACTATAATTATTATTAATGTTATCATTTTCGCATTCAAAATAACATTCAGCATCAATTATGAAGCTCAACGTTATTTTAAGGTCAGAATGGGGGTAGTCCTAATTGTTCAGTTGACGAAGGTCGGACGTAACAGCGTTTGAGGGTTGATTGCGATGGCCACTCTTTTTGTTCAGCCGTCTGTTTGTTGCGCCATTCCACTAATTATACTGAACTCAAGGTAATGTAGTTAGTGATAGGTCTGTTTGGAACTTTGTTTAAATATTTATTTTGATTGGACGCTTTGTACCCGTGTGGCAGACGTAGGGTTGGTAATAGAATCATCCCCTGTACTATGAACGCGTTCTGAGATTAGCAGTTCGTGGTACAGGTACTGTCATTGGAACGAGTCGTCACAATTTGCAATGCAGTGACTATTTAAGAGAACCCTGTTTTATTTTCGGGAGAACTTTTTGATGCTATTTCAAGTTATTCGTGTATTATCACGAAAACACGAATAACTTGAAGTAGTATGGAACACTTTTCTCCAGATTAAAAGATTTTGAATTTCTGACTACATTTTGGTGCAAATGGTGTTATAAATCCATTAAACTTTAGATTTAACCGTAGAAAGCGGGTGAAACCGCGGAGCTCAACTAGTCGAATATAAAAAACGGCTACAGTTAATTGTATGGGATGTAAATATCAAAGCACAGTTAAAACAATCATATTTCACTATAGTTTTTACTGCGTAATTGTCTGTCTATCCGGTATCCAGTCAATTTCCTTTACTATAATAGACACAAGTCTATTTCTTTATTGATGAATAAACGCAGAGCGTCTAGACATTGTTATTTATAATCTAGGTATAAAATAATATCTTGGTTATATCACTATACTCATAAAATAATTTAATATTCAGACAAGTCGAGGAACAGTCGTTTGATAACATACAATTAAAGACTATAAGCTTTCTAGTTACTTGATTACCTAGCTATAAAAGTCGTTTAAAGAAAGTTTATCTTTATTTAAGAATATAATATTTAATACTTATATCTCGATTGTTTGTTTACATCGATAAAACTTGTAAGTAATTTCTAACCAAAAATCGTATCGTGGGTAACCATTTTCTAAACAAAAAATTATCTATAGAAGAAATATTGACATCGACTGTCAACCCATACAGGGCTACAGGGTTCTTTTGGCACGTGGATGACATTATCATGAGGGCATTGGTTCGCATATTCACAACAAGAATTAACTCAACTGTTTGTCTAAAGCTGGCTTTTCATAATGACAGCATAAGTTCTGATTTCGACCACGTGCCAAAAGATCAATATTCAGTACTTTTATTGCACTCCATATGTTTAAACTTTACTACAGACCTAAATCTCTATTACCTTTACCAAGTAGGCATACCTTACTCAAACCACACAAACCACTTAAGGGTTACTCATTAAAACAACATAGTCGTGGTGGCCTTGCGGTTCTATGTATGGATTTGTAAGCACGAGGTGCAAGTTCGATCCCCAGCGCAGGCAAGTACCTACCAATGTGACTTTTTCAAAGTTATATGTACTTTCTTAATCATTCTAAGACACTATTGACAAACGGTGAAGCAAAAAAACGTCGTGAGGAAACCTGGTTACCTGGATTCCAAATATTGGAATCTGAAATCGGCAATCCGCAGTGAGCTAGCGTGGTGATCAATGCTCAAACCTTCCCTATATGGGAAGAGGTCTGTGCCCAGCATTGGGACGTATATAGGCTGGTTTGTTATATTAAAACAATATGAAAATAGGCATGTAATGATTACACAAACTTCTTAAGGGTTACTTATTAAAACAGCATGACAATAGGCATGTAATGAGGCTGATCTGATGCGGTGGGTGTATCGGAGGCATCTCGCCAAGCAGGTGGTTTCCAGGAAGTCACGTGGCGATGGCATCAGGCCCTGGACGTGTGCGATGGACGATACGGACTGCGGCTGTGGGTGGTGGTGACTGTCATTTGTTTACGGTTTTATGTCAGGGTGACGTAGGTGTGTTTTAAGTGCGTGAGGCATTGTGTTTTCATGTTATTTGGTAATTAATTGTTAGGTCTTAAAAGGATCCTACTTACTGCTGATTAAAGGCCAAAATTTTCTTTGTCTAAACATCTCTTATGATATCTGGTCGTGTGTTTAAATAATGTCTCATTTTGCTTAACGATAGTCTAAAAGTTTACTGATCGTAAAATAAATAAAGCAGTAATAAGTCTGAATATTTTTTATTATGTTCATTCACAATCAACAAGTGTCATGTTCCCCATACCTGATTTCCTTAATCCCTAACCTCATCCCTGTCTTAATTTAGAGTTCGCCCAAAATATAGAAAACCAGCAATATCATCGCTACATACAACGTTAAACACACAGTCGCAGTAAATTACAAAACATCAACACTATACCTTATAATAGTTATAATTAGTTAGGTATTCTGATGTTAGCTGAGATCGCAACAGGCAAAGTACAAATTACCCTTGAATTCTTCAAACGCACAATGGCTATTGTGTACACATATCAAACATTCTTTACTAAGTACTATCAGGTAGTGAATCGAGAGACAACCTGTCTCAAATTGTGAAAGATATGTTGGATTTCTGGTTAATTAAAAATGTATGTTTTCTTGGATAGATTTAGAGATATTTAGGGTTTTTAGATTGAAACTAAAATGGTATTAGAAAGCTGGATAAATTTTCAAGGAGTGAATTTAAGTAGAAAAGAATTGCCGAAACAAATAACCAGATTTATGACCTAAGGTTTATCTGAAAAATAAAAGAAAAATGTCATGTTTCCTTTTATTTCGCTTTTAAATTTACGTGGTATCTTTCGACGACCCCTCTTCCTTGTGTGGTGTTTCGCGATGTCACACCCCCCTTTCAAGCCTTTATGGGTGATTAATGGACATCTTATCAAAAATTAAAAAAAACAGTTATCGTCTGCAGTTTTCTAAAATTATGAAAGTTGTGCAATAAATTGCTAGAAGTTACTGCCTACCATATACGTAAATAATATGCGAATACAACATAAATAAATATTAATATTTTATCTTCATATAGAAACGGCCATTTCATATCTCGATAAAGCTGCCTCTTAGCTAAAACGACCATCAGGCAATGACCATTGACCAAGTCATTCCTATTAATCCTAAGTCACCGTTAATCATCATTATCTCAAAATGGGCATAAGAACGTACTCTCTACCTACAAAACATAGAACAGAAAAATGGAAGCGGTATTCGGGTTACGTGTAAGTCGCTATTAGGAGATCTCGATCAACTTTAGCATCCAAAAAAATATTTTATAGTTAAATTTTTCTATATGCCATCGTTTTTGCATATCAAACCGATCAATTTGACATACGTTTCAAATGTAACATGCCTGACACACACCAGCGGCGAGAATTTGAAAGCGAAAGAGTAAATTTTGCGGCCTTTTCTTACAATGTAGTGGCAATCCCATAGGGTTCAATACTACAACAGGGTATAGGCAATTCCCTTCACTTTTCTACTCCATGTCCACCAGTGGCCATCAAGTTTTTCCGCTAAGGAACGCAAGGGACCATTGTCTGAAGTGCAAAGATTGAAGATAAGCCTTTATTATAGCCCGTTAGTGAATAATGCACGTATAAGGCTCGAACGTGTAATGTATTCATTGAAATATTCGCGTATCTAGCTGTGAGACATCGCTAGGTGCGCCCAGGGTTACCCACTGTACTGTGTTGTAGGGAAACTGTGATAAAATGGATTTTGTATTTATTTACGGTCGTTTTTACTTTATCTACTAATTTTCTGACATCGTGGTTAATAAAAAATAGGGATTTTATTTACTTATCTCAAGAGTTCGTATTTAGACAGAATAGAATGTAATGGAAAAGAATATCTTTATTTGTAAGAATATGGTACAGGAAAGTTGTTATAGAAATTTTGTTTCATAATATTCTGCTTTCGGCATACAAATATTTTAGTAAAATTACAGACAACGCGACGTTACATTGCATGTTAGAGGTACAAGGATTACTCAGAACGTGGATGACGTTAAAATGAGGGCGTTGATGTGTATATTCGCAACAAGTATCAACTCAACTGTATGTCAAAAGTGATAGTTTCATACATGGCAGCATTAGTTCCGATTTCGGCAACGGACCAAAATACCCTTGTAGCACCATAGGATAGAAAACTTAAAATGTATTGGAATGACATTCAATGACAAGTGATGTGACTATGACTTGGCAATTCGACGCATTGAAGCGATTCGACAGTATTAGCTCTCAGAGGGAGAACAATTATCCACGGGCCAAGGTAAGTGTTAAAATGATAATAATTTGGAACCATTTGGTCAGCAGTCAGATAGTTTATATAACATAACCTAAAAACAGATTGTCTGTTTTTGACAAAACAAAACAAAGCAAAGGAGTAAAACATTTGTCCAGTACATTTTAGAGCTTTAAAACTAATGTGACATCGTAACTACTGCGACATTTATACAGTCCCTTGTGTATTAAATTCTCTCTGAAACCTGCTTTAACGAATTATCTAAATGTTTCATAATAAACTGTGCCATGAAACTAGAATGACAAACTATAACTTTGCGGGCTGAAATATTAGAGGCGAAAGTTTTAGCGATATTCAATTATATTAACGGTCTGAGGACCTACCACCACATCTTAAAGCAAGAAGTCTTGTCGTTGTGGAAGAGAGACAGCGCTATAGACGGTGTAGAGCAACGTCTCACTCACACACCTGTAAGATAAATTCAAGATATCGTCGTAGGCCTATTTTCATTACTCGATACATAAAAGGTAATGTTTATTGAATAGATAATAATTTAAATGGAACTATTTGATCAATGTTCAGTAGTTCAGGTATGCCACCAAGTGTACCTTAATAACACTAATTGGAATAAATGGGGTTCTAGAGGAATTTAGATTCAATGTCATCTGTTAATTGGTGTGGCGATGGAAACTGCAGCATTAAATGCAATCACTGTCGAGACTCGACCTTTCGTTGAGTGTTTGTGAAATAAACTAGATATTACTGTTTGTAGTTATTATTTGTAATCGCCTGCTGTGATTTTATGGGGTGTTCGAGTTGCGTATAGTATGTCGTTTGAAAGGAAATTGTTTTAAATTTTATCTCTTTTTAATTTGTGAGGGCTCGTCGAGATTTATTTTTCCGTTTGAGTAAAAAACATACGCCCATTCATAGAAAACTTCTTCCCCTCCCCTAAAAAGCGTTTAGTTTCCTCATTACCCCTGCCCTTATCCCAATTATTACTTCTTGGGGTCGCCGCAGCATGTCTTCTGGATCAAAAATACATCATTTCATCTTACTTTTTTTTTTTTTTATATGTTTAGTCTGTAGGTATCCCAAAATTAAAACCTTACCAAAAAACGACGGAGGTTTTGAATCCTTATTTGCAGCTCCGGCCCTAATGACTAGAACCCAGCATACACCGTATACAGGGTGTATGCTGTACTACACACTGCACACAACAGTGCAAGCTCCGCTATCACTCATCTCGCATATTTCCACGTCACACGTATTGTTTTACTGCACACAGTTATGTTTAAATTAACGGTATGCGTTTACGCCCATGTTTATCTAGAACATCTTATTGCATAGAGATGCCACTATGCAAGTATTTGCAGAAGGTCTGAAGATGTTATTTTTTGCATAGCTATGATTTTTTTTACACCTAGTGTTGTGGCTCTGATTCTGTCTGAGCGCAGCAGTAGGATAAAAACGAAAGCATGGGAAGCCTTTATCATAGATGGTATTGTAGTTGTATATTAACATAGAAAAAAAATATAGCAATGTTCAAGTAGGATCAGGTGAGATGCAACCTCACCTATGTTTGGGTGTGGTACTAATGTTTTTAAAATGTCTCTTCGACAGCTAAAACCTAGAGCACTCACGCGTCAGAGGTGGTGGCAGTTCTCTGGTAGCAAAATGAAGTTATAAGGATGAGTGGTAGGTGATCTGGGCTAAAATAGTCTGAATATTCGGCGTATTACGAGATGGTTACATGCTAGAGATATATTTTATGCTTGTGTTTTTTTTATTGTAAAAAATATTTTTTCGTTTTTATTAGTGTAAGTGGTTGTAGTAGTAAATAAATAATGTTGTGACTAAAAATCGAACCCGCATCATATAACTATATGCTTAATCTGGCAAATACAGCATCATGCAGCCAAGAAACAGCAGCTGTGTACTCGCAATAAATTGACACAGTGTATTTGACAAAGCACAATACATTCTTAGTTTTACAGAATCAATAATCAAGTAAACATTGATAGCTAACATCAGGCAGGCTTGACGTCGCGTGTCAATTTGATCAAGAAAGTGTTAACAACGATGGAAAACAAGAGAATATTTTTTTATGAGGAAAAATTCTTGAGTAATGAGTATTCCAAACTTTTTGGTTTAGTTTTCTATGGATTCTTAGAATTAAACTGTAAGGGAACTAGGGGCATGATGGGGCCATGAGGTAAGACGAGGTCACGCACTCATACGAAAATCCCAACGTTCCTATGACACGGCGCATTAGCCAATCAGAAGCTGCTATCGAACAATACTCAGTGCGGCCATAACAGTCGGTGAGAGTGCGTGCGTTCTTCGTTTATAAACTAATTACTGCTACAGTGCATCTAATAATCTAATTAATATAATATTATGTGCACGTGAACGACATCAGAAAAAGGTAAGAAAAATAGTTGAACTCATTGTGTTTATGCACTTTGTTTTTACATTTTATTTGCTGTTGATAGGCACATCCAAAATCATTCTAGTCCCAAGCACTTATTTAAAAAAATTAAATAATTAAAAAAATAGTGACAGGGGCAAGATGGTGTAGGTCCTACGGGGCATAATGAAATTCATCATGGCCCATCGATTTTCAAACAAGTTATTACTTAAACATTACTAGGTTGTGTTTTGTTTTTCAATTTACAGCTAGATTGATTCACAAAAGAAATTCATCATCACAGCCTAAAATATTGACCTCATTACATTTTTCTTTTTCAGATAAAAATGGTTAGAAACTACAAAAAAAAGACAAAAAGTCTTAATAGATAAAGTTATGACAAAAAAGTCAGGATACAGGAAGGCGGCCTTAGATCATAGTACCCTAGACCCATCTTGCCGCATTTATCGTAAACCATCTTACCCCGTACGTGGGGTAAGATGGTTTTTTTATGTGTTATTAAAAAATAATTAATAATGAAAAATTGTGATGACATGTCCGTCCAAAGAATATGCCAATTTGTAGTTGATTAAGTAACTAATGTGCCATAAATAAATGAAAACATTATATTAATTAGATCTGTGTATTTTTGTAGTTTTCCCTAAGCGTCCCCATCATGCCCCTAGTTCCCCTACTTCGTAGACATGTTATTAAAATGGCAGACATTTCAAATCAGTTTTGTTAAAAAATCTAGCTTAAAAAAAAGAGCAGTCAGTCTTTTTCGTAGCTATTTTGCTTTTCCTAGGGGTATGCACACGGATACACTAAAAAGGTGAAAGCTAAAATCTATTCTATTCTAAAATCAAAATAGTAACTCGTGGCATAATTCTAATTAAACGCTCCTTCCTTCCTTTTCACATATCACACAAATATTCGTCGCGATTTTATAAAGATCAAAACAAGTAGTCCTTCTGACTCAACTGTCTAGTAGCTACATATAAAAGGTGCGGTGATGGCCAGTTGCGTTAGCTTCAATCGGGCCTAATGTTAAGCACAACCTACCACCAGCTCTTAAAGTTAAACTTGCAGTTGAGGAAAAGAGACGCCACTATTCACGGCGTAGTGTTGTCGCTCTTCCACAGTTGCTTTACTTAAGAGGTGGTTGTTATCGTAACACTTGGCTGGAGTTTATTAGACTCACATTAATGGTGTAATAGAACTGCGTGCGATCGTGATCCGGGATTGGGAGATCTAAAAGAGTAGGTGATTGTTTCCGTGTTGTAAAGCTGTGGTTTATAAAGAGTTAGTATCGACATGCTATGAATACAATAAAATTATACGATTTAATTGTATTCATAATATGTTGATAGTAAATATTACCCCCTTACCCTGGTTTAGGAAAGGTTAAACAATTGAATCTGCGGTCAAATCAACCGAACATGGCTGTGATTAGTTGACGATAAGATTTACAGTCACAGAGCTTAACATAAAATCAGACTGATGATTAAAAAAAATGTGTTTAGCGTTTGAGAAACCGAGGGTTTATGTATAATTAGATTTTGTCACGAAATAAAAAAGATCCCTCTTGCCAAATGCTGGAAATGTACGGGGCTGATAACTTTGCTTTTGAAGACAGCGACAAGATGTTCTGAAGAAATATGTAACAGAATTAATTGAGGTAACACTGGGATACGAGTTTAAAACAATCACATTTTGGTATATATTTATGTGAATGTTAGATAGGTGCAATTCTGATTAGGTCAAACATTACTAGAAATGTAAAACTACGGAAATATGCAACCGCTATATATTCGCATATTTACAAGATTTATTTATCTAGGTCAATGAAGCAATTATCCTCTGGATAATTAAGGCAGATTACAAATCGGTGCACAGAATAAAGTGTATGAACTAATTAAACGCGAGAGAAGTCACTGGCAATAACTAGTCATAATAATATATGTAATGGATGACGCACACTGCGAATAAAAGACTTGCGATTTTCCGACTGCATTTGTTTTTAAATGAAGAAAAACGTTCCGTAACAAAAGAAAGGTATAACTATTTATTTTATTTGTTCCAATACCTAATTTTATTTTATTATACTAAACTGGGAGTAAGATTATTGCAGCAGTGCAAGCGAGATGGCGCACTGCGCGGCGTAGTACGGCGTCTCTTTACTGCAACTGAAATAAAAATTGCTTTAAAACGTGATGAGTCTCTAGAACAATACGTTCGGATATTATTAAGTATGGAGTTACGAACTTTACTTAAATATTTTCTGTCTGCGATTCCAAGTAGCCAGTAGGAACCCAGCCTTATTTCTAACAAACAGGTCTAACTCTGCTCATCCGGATTCACAATAAATTACAGATTAGAAGCTAATGCAATTACATGGTCAGAGTTATTAATGTTTCTAGCACTTGTTTCAGGCTAAGCCTATTCTCCATAACGGTATGAGCAATACAAAGGTCTCGTGTTCCCTTGATGAAGTATTCACCTGCCCTTTGCTGAAATGACAGAATGTTATTGTAAAATATGTAGTGAGCTTGCAATGTCGTGGTGGCGTTGCGGTTGTGTGTTCGGATTTGTTGTGTACGAGGGGCGGGTTCGATCCAGTTCAGATACATTTTTATTGACTTTTTTACCATTTGTTCTTTCAGAATTATTTTAAGATATCAATGAAGTTAAAGGAAGTTATTGTGAGGGAAACCTGGATTCTAAACATTGGAATCGGAAACCAACAACCCACAGAGAATAAGATTCTCATCTCATCTCACATCACTTCATAATATATCTACGTAGTTCTCTTATTTACACGAGATTTTCATAATATACCCACGCTCAGATCGATTTATCACCAATGACATAACACTCCTTGTAGCGTTATTGTTATTTATAGTACAATACATAACTTACTTTAATTTGGTTCCCACTGATTTTGTAATATATATCGTCGTAGTACGAATTATCAGGTCGTAAACAAAGTGCGTATTAGAATTGAAAGATAGCTGTTTATATTTAGATGTATGATGACATACGAACTAATACGAAGAGAGACCGTCCTAACTGTTTTTGGTCTGGCTTCCCTTTTAAGAAAATTCACCCTTCGCCACTGATAACAATACCTCTTTAGGAAAGACTTGTGGTCGTGGAAGAGAGTCGAGCGCCTTCTCTCTTCTCTTCTCTCTCCCACCTATACAACATCTCATAGCAGTCCTTGACAAGGATCATAGTAGTTTGCATAGAATTCTCGTGGTTCCACAATCCCAGGGTCACAATGGTGGGGTGACGTACTCTGATTGATTTAGCCGGTAGCAGCCTGGTGTTATACGTCCTCTTTAGGATGGAGAAAGTTCACTAGGATGTCTTCGGTAACAAAAAATAAAAATAGCTAGAATATTCTTTATTGCGCACCACATGAGAAACAGATTTGACAAACGTAAAAGTTACATGGTGCCAAAATGGGCGATCCTATCGCTAAGAGCGAACTCTTACAGATAAAAAGATCAATGAAAGATCTATAGGATGCAATGTAAACGTTCAATCCACTTTTTTTCTATCAAAATCGACCTCTATTCTCGTCTCACCTCTGACTAAAGGACTGTATATATGTGTGTTTATAATAATGTCCCCCCCGTAATGACCAGGGGACATTATTAAATAAGGTATTTATGCTGCTGTTATCAGTTAAACATGGTATAAAATAGATACAGCTAGTGTGGAGAATGGAAAGCCTGCAGTTATGATTTTACAAGCAGCAGTAAAGGTACCCGTTAGGCCACGCAGTATAAACCAGGCTTTACAGTAATAGTAATACGTTTTTGATAAAGCACAGTTTTATGGTAATACCCAGCACTGTTAAGGAAAGGCCCTTACTTATTGTTGCTTTTAAGTTCTAAGCAATAGCTGCTATCAATATTTATATTTCAACTTCACACTTTCCACAATTTAAGGTCACTTTCGACCTACTTGATACTATCTACAACGTCTATAATTCTATCTGCCCCGCGTTGCGAAGTTTAATTAAGTATCTAATGACGTATTATAAACTGGTAACAATAAATATCTGCGGAGCGTACCTCGCTTACATCCATTGAGGAACATAATTCATCCCACTAGCCGCGACTCATAAAGATTCGACCTCTGACCGCGAGGTTGCGGGTTCGGTTCCCCGTCACATAAACCATCGTTCTACAAATGAGCTTGTGGATCGTTAGGTTGGGAATTGCAGTTTCATGCCTATTGTTGAGACTGCTTCGGATATTCGCTACTAGATTGCTTAGCTGTATATTTTTATTGGTCGTACATAATGTTACATAAATTGTGTTGGGTTGACATTCAATTAATTGGCTTTTACCGCGTCGTGAGACGTACATCAAGTGGAAGGAATAGCTGTGATTGTATCGGGAGATAAAGCTGAGATATAGACAGCCGGCCTATGGCCACTTCTTCCCAATTAAGTGTAAAATAGTCATAGCTGTGAGCTAAGTTTTTACAGTTACTCGGACAGGTTTAGCGGTGGCTGATTGAGATAAAATGTTGTATTTATTGAGCTGTCTTTGCGTGTGTTGGTCATATTCATATGGGTATGAGTAAGTGTTATCTATTCATCTTATGAGTTGAGATACCTGCGAGGAATAGCTATAAAAATGTAATTAGGTATTTTCAATATTTTCAACGCGCTGCATACAAATGCGTTAAATTAGTCTTTCCACTCCACCTTACGGTCATCTTCGCCTTATTTTCAGACGTTAACCGCATAAAACTATCGTTGAAATGATACGACACCACTAACCCACAACCACTACCGGAAAACAGAATACAATTTCGTCCTAATCATTAAATTATTGTTGTTAGATAGGGGAACGATTGTGGAAACTGTAATAGGCTAATTTTCTTATCACATTCTTAGGGCCACTTAGGTAGGTACACACTAAGGAAACTAGCGATAATTTAAGCAATTATTATTTATTGTCTTAGATGTAGTTAATTTCTCGGCCGTGTACTTACCGTTGCGAATTGATAAGTTGCAATGAAACTAGATAAGTGAGGACTAGGTTAGGGTTGGCGATTGTTTTTTAGACATAGACATAAACATTTATTTGTTTGCTGTTTTACGCTGTTAATATTAAAGTACAGATATGTTTCTTTCTCTTCGTGTCAATGGTACTGTTCTTCCTTGTTTTTTTTTTTATAAAATCGCCCCGTAGTTTGCATTATTGGGTAGGTTTAGTTCTCCAAAAGTGCAGCTGTGTAGATAACAAACAAATACAGAATATCATCATACATTGCGTAGGATCTCTTTAAGTAAAATGAACATTTAATAATTATTAAATCATAATTGAGTAGGGATCTTTTACTAAAATGACCATTTAATATTTATTAACGATTTGAATTTGAAGAAAAAATCTGAAAAATATTGTCAGTTACCATACGAGTATGTGGCGACCCTAGCTGTATTATTATTTATTTGTTGAAGTCAGAATTAACGGGTACGTAATATAACTACGTAAGTTACGTTATTGCTGTAACGGATCCCTTCGCAGATTCTTAGGGGTTATTCATACTGTTATAAATGAAATATGACAAGTATATTATATACTCAAAATTAGTTAATAATTTAAGTTGGTAATTTTAGAATTCACTGGATTTCCAAAAAGTTTTTGGCAATCGAAAATAAAACATTGAAAAAAAAATAATGGCTTGAACAAAAAAATATTTTGTTCAATATTTTTTAATGTGAAATGAACAAACTTGCACTAAAATAAAAGTAATCAAACAAATTGAATGCAATCCATTAATACCCAGTAACCCGATACAGATTAAAGCCAAAAATACTATCACCAAGAAATATATTTTGATATAGACAAATTTACAAATCAGATCACAACAACCCACCAATACAGACCGTGGGACACACTCAATAGTTTTAGACTTAAATTAGTTGAATACATGGAAACACCTAACTCTCGCGTTAAAGGGGAATATTAGGAAGGCACAATGTAACTTGTAACACTGACCTTTGACCCCTCGCTAACGAAGCTAGTGTTGCATTTGTTTAGAAATAACTAAACGTACATATTCTTGAGATTTACTGACTATTTATTTACTTTAAGTATTAAATACAAACCTTTATGTTGAAAGTAATTACTGAATAGTGGGATAGTTGAAGGTATAATTTTGTATTATCAGTTTATTTTATAGTTGGTGA
This sequence comes from Chrysodeixis includens, assembly GCA_941860345.1. NCBI lineage: Eukaryota > Metazoa > Arthropoda > Insecta > Lepidoptera > Noctuidae > Chrysodeixis > Chrysodeixis includens. Next base: position 9,500,351 of record OW796105.1, read on the forward strand.
AGGAACAATTACATCTAACACTAGGTGATGCCCGTGACTTTTGCTGCAAACACTTAACTCCTCTTTGATGTAGTCGGTTATAATGTAGCCTATGTGTTATTCTAGAATGTTAACTTACTTAATTTTAAATCACAACTGGTCGGGCTGTTTGAGCATGAAAGAAAATTCGCGCGAGCGAAGTCGCGGGTAACATCTAACTGAATAAGTCTGAATATAGTATCGTAAATTTATGATTTTAACAAAAATAATTTTTCCCTTTGTCACATTAAACATGCATGAAATAATTGCCATTTCTTTAATTAGTTATTATTTAAAATGTAATTATTATTTACCTATATCATTAAAATCTATACTAATATTATAAAGCTGAAGAGTTTGTTTGTTTGTTTGTATGTTTGTTTGTTTGTTTGTTTGTTTGTTTGAACGCGCTAATCTCAGGAACTACTGGGTCGAATCGAAAAAATATTTTTGTGTTGAATAGACCATTTATCGAGCAAGGCTTTAGGCTATATAACATCACGTTGCAACTATTAGGAGCGAAGAAATAATGGAAAATGTGAAAAAAACGGGGAAAATTATTCATCCTTGAGGGCTTCCGTTGCGTGCGCTGCGAAAACGGTTCAAGATACCAAAAATATATGTATTGAAGAATTATTCCTATTGAAATGATCTAAAAAAATGTCCAGGACATTATATGTCTATCTTTTAAGATTAACTCACTAGAACCGTTTTTATGGTAATCAAATTCGGTCGAAATTAATGCATTTGTTAAGAGTTGTATCAACGTATCAGGTTGTGGAGAAAATCAATATGTACTTCTGCCACAAGAAAATAAAACTAAAAATATAATTTACGCAGAAGTTGGTACTTTAAAATAATTATGTTTTTTTTTTTAAATTTAAAACCTAATTTGTCTAAAATGACGAGGACAAAGTCGTGGGTAACAGCTATAATTTATAAAACTATGAAGGTTGTCCGCAAAAATAAATGATGCCCAAAATAATTATTCCACGCGGACGAAGTCGCGGGCACAGCTAGTGATTGATAATATTTTTTATGCCTTACACGTGTACGCATAGATGTTTCTTACGTGAGTATCTAATTGTTATTATAATTACTGTAGTATATACCTGTTTTATTATTTTCCTAGAATTACACTATTGTAGTCATCATTTTCATTTCTACATTTCAGTCACATCATACACAAATGTATTATTTTTGTCTATTAGAAATCTGTTTAGGTGTTATGATAAAGAATTATATTTCTAATTAACTTGAACATAAAATTAAATATATCAGTAGCTACTTCTTTTAATTAATTGTAAAACATTGATGACCTAGTGGTATGACTATTGGACTGTCATGTCAGAGGTCGTGGATTCGAATTCCGGTATGCACCAATATCTTTTCGAATTCATGTGTGTATTGCATAGTAATTATCTTCCCTAGGCCTCCCTAATCTTGTTCCAATTTCTCTCTCAAGAGCCGCACGAATCCAGATTATCTCACCATTTATTTTGACTGGCCTGTTGGTCTGGTGGTTAGTGGCCCTGACTGCTATACCAGAGGCCGTGAGTTCAATTACCACCCAGGACAAATGTTTGTGTGATTAGCACGATCATTTGTTCTGTGTCTGGGTGTAATTTATCTATAGCATGTATGTATTTAGAAATATATAAGTATGTTTATCAGTTGTCTAATACTCATAATTCGAGCTCTGCTTAGTTTGAGACTAGATGGCGTTGTGTGAAAGTCGTGGAAAATCTATTTTTTTTATTCAACTTAAAAAAAAAGCCATTAAAGATAGAGCATTAATAACTTAGACTAGTTAATTAATTTCCCTTTACGATATAAAATACTGTAGTACCTATGTTTTAATGTATTCTAAATATTATTTAACAAAAGAATAAAGGCAGTGAGTCATGTTACAATAACTTATACGGCTAGTACAGGATGCGAGCACTGTTGCTACCAGTATCAGCGATTAATTGTCGATGCAGTAGCGATGCGATCGCAATGTGTGTTTGTTTGTAGAAATATATTGCAAATATTTGTTGATATTAATTGTTAAGCTGTTTGATAGATATCATAATTATATTCTTTATTGTGGCGAGATTGATTGAAATGTGGTGCGATTATTTTTGGTGTTTTGCTCATAAATTAATATATTTTAGTTTTTAATGATTTGTTGGGACTAACTTTGAATTCTTTATAGATTTAGGGCTCGACTAAACAGATCTTAGTATGTTGGTGTTAGTGCAATTTTAAATAAAAATGAGGATGTAGGTATATGTATCAGCTTATTTCATGACTTCCACAGATTTAAATTTCGTATGAACTGACTTTGTTTTTTTAAGGTAGTTTAGAAAATATCGATAAAAAATGTGATAAATTGCTAACGTCACTCCAAATACGGATTTCATAAAGCAAATAATTTTTTATAGTTTTTCAAAACAAAGTCATATGTCAACACGTCAATTAGCCGCCGTCGAAAAAGGAAGTTGTTCTCATTGTTTACTTACAAATGAAATAAAGCTGCTATCGATGTACAACGAAACCGCGGGGTGTGTAATGTATAAAAGAGTACAGTCGAACACACATCAGTAGAAACATTCTCACATAAAATTCAGCCTTATGCTCTTAGCCGTGAGCGTTAAAAACGTTTTTAATTGTAAACATTTTCACGCTGCCGACAGTACTAGTTTGTCATTCCTCACGCATTTACTGACGGTAGTCGCTACCGCAATTGCTTGGTGCGCGTACGTCGATAAAATATATAATTCGCAATTTAAATTAACCAACCAGTATAACGCTCTCAAATAAATTTAAACTGTAACAGAAGGGGGTTAAGGTTGGTTTTTGTTTGTGTGGTGACTGTTTGTAAGATGTTATGTATTAAAGATGTGTTTTTTATTTATTTTTTATTTATTTATTTATTATTATCAACTTACGACTATTATTACAGGAACTTATCCTAATGCAATAGCGTAGACAAATTATAACTAACATTCTAAAAAAAAACTAATCAAAACTTAACAATACCTTAAAACTAATCATAATCACATAATACACATAAAGTAGCCCTTGTGAATTCAGTCAGTGAGCAGGAAAATAGATCAATTCGTCCAGCGACCGTGTTGAGCGTGCGCAGCGCCCGCGTGAGCGGCGCGAGTTGCAGCAGGTTGGTGCGCGCGCGCGGCACCGAGAATTGAGGTGGCCTCCGCCTCCTGCCTACGTATTCCTCAGGAACACACAATTCTATCTCTTCTAGAATTGCAGGGTTATGTATATGACCGCGAATAATTTTTAACAAGTAGGCAGATAGTGCTAATTCCCGTCTTACTTCCAGTTTGAAATAACCTACCATACCCAGAACAAATAAAGTAGGATATAAAAATGGGTATCCTGGATAAACTCCATACTGCTTCAAATATAAAAACCGGAGGAATTTGTTTTGCGTACGCTCCAGCATCAATTTATACTTGCTTTCATGAGGAGACCAAACGACTGCATTGCATTCTAAGTGGCTCTTGACAAGAGCCTCATACAATACTCTTAAAGCTCTAATATTTGTGAATTGATTCGCTTGTCGCAAAACAAACCCTAAATTACGATACGCCTTTTTGCAAACTTCGATAATATGCTGTCGGAAATTTAAATTAGCGGTAAATGTGACACCCAAGTCCTTTACCTCTGTAACACGCTGCAACGGCGCTCCTTCAACAGTATAAACGTGGTGAAGCGGGAAGCGCGCGCGACTGAACGATAGCACCGAACACTTAGCTACGTTAAACAACAATTTATTATCTATGCTCCAGCTTACAACCCTATTTATATCCTGCTGTAGCATGTCATGATCCGACGCATGTTTCACTTCATATACCAACTTCAGGTCGTCAGCAAACAGTAATGGTGTAGACATTTTGACTACTTCAGGTAAGTCATTTACCATCAGGATGAAGAGCAGAGGACCCAAATTGCTACCCTGACTTACCCCAGATCTTGTGAAGTAAGGCTCAGAGAGGCATCCACCACAGTCGACGTATTGGCATCTATCTCGTAAATAATTCGCGAAAAATGTCAGCGTATGTGGTGTGCAACCCACGCCGGCCAACTTCGATAACAGGATATCGTTATCCACTGTGTCAAACGCTTTCCTGAAATCGAAGTAGGCGACGTCTACTTGGACCCCCGCATCAACCGCCGGTATCAAACGCGTCATCAAATGCATTAAATTCCCCGTTGTTCCACGTCCTGGCCTGAAACCATGTTGTGCGTCAGATAACTGGCTACTTACCTGGACATATAGCTGTTTGTGAATCGCCGCCTCGAATACCTTCGCCGGAGTACATAGTATTGCAACTGGTCTGCTATTACTCGGTTCGGAACCTCCACTACCTTTAGGCACAGGCACTACTCGGGTGAGTTTCCATTTATCTGGAAATGTAGCAGTTGCAATGCAAACGTTGTATAGATGCAACAGTGGTTTCCATAGTACATCGCGACAATCCCTAAAAATGTAAGCTGGTATACCGTCAGGTCCCACAGAGCGCTTCGGCGGCAGCCGAGCTAGCGCGCTAAGCACGTCGGCGCGGTGCAGCGCCGCCAGGTGTACCCGCGCACCCGGAGGCGGCCCTGGCGCCGCGCTCGCAGCCGACACGCTCAGCGCGGCCGGCTCTGGATTGTATACGGAGTGAAAGAACTGCGCGAACTCACGTGCACTTTCCGAATCTGATAATATGCGTCCTTCTTTGATCAACTTCTGTTTGCTCGAGTTACTTTTTCTGGATCTTAAGTAGCCCCAAAACGCTCGTGGCTCCTTTGTCAGGTGACTTTGTACACGATCACAATACCGATCGTGTGCTAGAGCAGTTTCAGCTTTCACTATTGCCCTACTACGCGCGAATAAGTCATAGTCACTACGCAACTTGCTAGCTTTATAATTCTTATGCAATTGGTGTTTATATTTGATTTCCCTAATAATCTCTGGTGTATACCACACAGGATAAATATACCTCATTCCATTTAGATTAGGCCGCTTCAGAGGTACACAGACGTCGAAAGCCTCATAAATCTTTTCATAAAATAATTTTAATACTTCATCAGGATCATTTAAGCAATATATATCACTCCAGTCTATATTTGAAAGTAAATAATATAAATGGTTAAAGTTGGCTTTGTGGAAATTCCATTGTTTACGCGTTATCGGACAATCGTGCTGTGTACCAGGCGACACAGCGGGCGCAAGCATCGCGGGGGCCGCGGGCAATCGCCGCGAAGACTCGGCAATCTCGACGCTAACCGCGAGTGGCGGGTGGTACGCGTCCACGGGCTGCAGCCCCTCGTCCGCCGCGCCCACGGTCACACCACTGCGCGCGCTCAACACGAGATCCAACTGCCTATCGTTGCAATTAGGCACCGTATTACACTGACTAAATTCACAGAACGCAATAAAATATTCATAATAATTACAAACCGTAATATTGCACGAGAACAAATTAAAATCTCCTAATATAATTAAATTATTTCTATACCTAATACATATTTTTTCTAATAAACTAAACATTAGCATATACTCATTTTCATCAGTTTGCGGTGGAATATAAACAGTACAACACGTAAATAAAAATCGATTTTGTATGTAAACAGAAGCACAGATTAGTTCAAACTTATGATTATCTATGTTTACGTTATCCGGCAGCGGTACTCGTCGCAGCTCGACTCGCGGTGTGGCCACTAAAAGTACGCCTCCGTGCTTACGCCCATCCGCTCGATCGCAACGCAGTACTTGGTATCCGGGTAGTGTGAATTCTGCGTTTTGAATAGCTGTGCTTAGCCCGCTTTCTGTGATAGCGAATAAATCTGAACTCGACGATTCTATTAAGGATAAGAATTGAACAGTCTTTGTCCGTAACCCTCTAACGTTTTGATATAGAATGTTGATACTACTGCTTGGTTTATGATAGGGTTGGTTTAGTAGTGAGTCGAAACCAAATCCATTCGCAGTATTCAACGTTCAGTGGCCATACTTCCGCATCACATAGCTTCTCGTAATTACATTCAGTTACACCAATTTTAAATGAGGCGTAGTTTCGCTCAATTTTTTGTTTTACTTTTTCAACTGTAATTTCGGTATCGTCTCCCAGTACATTCCTGATATATTGCATTAAATCGTCTTCCGTCGTGTCTTTTGCTAGTCTCCATACATGTAAATACTTCTTCCGTTCAACAGCTTTTAAGGTTAGAGTAGATGTATTACCCCCTTTTTTTATGGGGTTCTGCTTTTTTTTACGTTTAATTTCAGTCCAAGGGTTAACGTCATTCTCAATTTCGCTACCTTTGTAATCCGCCGTTTTTCTGGCCGCCGCCGCCGCTCCCACTACCGCCGCGTAACTGACAACGGGCTCCGTCGCTTGTGGGCGAGACTCATGGCTACCGCGCTCGCTGTTATTGACGTTGCCGGCTGATGATGATGATGACTCTGTAGTATCTCCGGACCCGGGCAACGCTACAGACTGGCGTTGCTTATCTTTTGTCATTGTCTGTTTCTCAGTTTTGATCGTTCCTGCGCACCTGCCCTGGCTGACTGATCGCGCTACGTGCTGTAACTTATAGGACGATGAAATAATCCTATTCCATCCTTATTATTGACCACTGAATTTAAAATCGTGCAATATTTTATAGCTTATTTATTATCCTTTGATAGGCATATAATTTCGAGGACATATTTGTTTCATATTCCGGACAAATGCGGGTTTTGAATTGGTGATGTGCAGCTGAAACATTACCTCTTGAAATATGACGTGTTTCCACTTAATCGGTTACAATGACCGTCAATTTATTTCGTTGCATTTTTTAAGGTGGAATAATAAGACAAATGGCATCGAAAGGTTTTATAATACACGTAATAGTCTATTACGTATAGTATAAAAAAAACGTTATCTATAATAGAAATAGCGATCACGCAAGACCATGGTGACACGAGATGTTTTTCTACTAAAGGATTTATTTTTAGCCTATAGCAATTCTGAAAATGCAGAACTCATTTTATTTTTTTAACGCATTCTTACGCTGCCAGACTCTACAAAAGTAGATTTTCATAACAAAACAATTGAGCATCACAAATGTGTCACATTCGAGATCAAAACAAAAACGCATCGCGCCCTCGCCTAGTCTTTGTGATGTGATCCTATTCTATACTACTTACCATTAAACTATACTCGTATGTAAGTTCTACAAGTAGTCGAAATTACTTAAGTGTGTACTTAAGTAGGTCGTTTTGCACCTTGCGTGCCAGTCGGAGGTGCAAACTGGACAAAGAAAGTACACTTCACATTCCCATCCATCTTTATTCATAAGACTTATCCACTAGTTGACATACAGTTTAATACGAGGCTGCCAGTTCGTAATTGTATAGATATTACTGAAGCAAAAACGGTGATGGTAGTTATTTGGTTTATAGTTTTTTACATGAGTTGTTGGTTGCGTAGAATTTCGTTTAGTTTCTTGAAATAGGAACTGTGATACTTCAGATGCACCTTGTAGTGCATCGTGTCGTGTCCACACTAACTCATAAAGATCTGCAAAGCTAGAGAGATAGAGCGACAATCTGCTTCCACAATTGCAACAGTCTGACTTTTAAGCATGTCTGTAAAGTTCTATCAAAAGAGTTGCATAAATATTCCTACAAATAATTATGAATCCACCTCACAAAATACGTTATAATAATATTGTAACAAATAAACTTTTTGAGTAAAATGAGCACGACGTGTGACGAGATTCTGACTAGAAAGATTTATTTCCTCAAAAGTAAGAATTTGCCGTTCAAAATAAAAATAGACACTAATTTGTATTTACTTTAATTAAAAAACAACGCAAAAAAAATATCATTCACTTTCATCATAAAACGGAATCAAAGAAACGGCGTTAAAAACCTACCAGAGCTTCACTAAAACTTAAAAAAAAACTGCGTAGTTTTTGCAGCGAGTACAGAAGCCAGCCCAATTATTATTGTTGTTAGGTTCCGACCAATCGGCGGTAACCACCGGCCGGCAGTGCAACAATGAATTATTGTATTTCAACGGTGCCCTCCGGCGTTATTACCATGCGTAATTGCAAGCCGTGTGCGCCCGCGCAACTTCTCTTCCCCGTAACTTATTTGGTGTGAAATGAGAACAATTTGAGTCCGTGAAGATTTATGACGAGATATAATGACCTTCTACGTAGTCAGGAAGGCTAAATTGTTTTCTTTTAACTTTTTATACGTTTTTTGGCGATTTACAAGCGATTTTTGTGGTGTCTTCACTCCTTCTTTTGTATCAACGTGTTATTAGGGCAATACACCAGGTTATACTTTCATCAAATGTTAATTTAGTGGAAACGGAATCAAATCTTCTTTGTGTGTTCGTGAAAGCTGTTTGTTTCTTTGTAATTACGGTCCGAGTGTTCCCATACAATTTGTTCACAAGTGGGTCGTGTTACGAAATTTAATTAAAACCCAGATTACTTTCGAAGATGCATCGCGTACACTTAGATAAAGGTAGTAAAGGTGTAATTCGAAAATAATTGTTGGATATCAACATAGTTGTTGCCATAAACGGTACAGGGACGTCAATACTGATTGAAAAACCTTGTTATTATGTGGAACGGTCTGTCGAAGTTGAGATCATCAATCGTGGTGATGCGGCGTTGGCTGTTCTTGTATTATAACGTGTGCTCGTAGCTCTCGGGGCGTTGCCGGCGATAATAATCGCCCTTCCTACTCAATGTCATAGGTTACTTGTCTATTAACCCTTAAGACACACCTGGCCCTATTATCAAGAACGAAAACCGTACGTATACTTCAAACCACACATTTCCAGCGAAGCGGGACAGTCTCATCTCTTAACATACCTCTGTCCCTTTCTATTTATGGATAATTATCGTTACACAAGCTCATGATACGGGTTCAGGTGCCAGTTATACGGTCTTATCGCACTTTGATCACAGTTTAATGGGTCATATTTAAGCTATATGTTGCTGTGAAAATGATATTAAGACTTGAACTCTGACTGTGGGTTAGGGGTCACGATTGTTCGTATTAAATGTTTATTATTGAATATGATATGAATAAATGGTTTTGTGAAAGGTTTATTTATGATGGAATGTTATGGAAATAGTAATTTTGTTAGGTAATAACAGTAAAAGAGAGATTTAGTACATACGTAAGTACCTATTTGTCGAACTTATGGCCAAATATAGAAAAGGTTCTGTTAGTTGCCGTTAAGAGTTACTGTTAATGTTTCTATTACCTTAAGGTATAAAGTAGTCACAGATATTCAAAGTTGTTTTAAAGTTAAGTTGTGCTTCCGACGACATTTTGTTTGTTCTCATATTGGTATAAAGAAAGGACAGTACACTAGAAAAAAATAGATTAGGTACTGAAGAAGATAATCATTATTGCTAAAAATGTCAATTACCACTAAGCTTTATTACGGGTTCGATCCCTGCGTAGGACCAGAATTTGTTCGTCCTAATATTTGTTCTGAGTCTGGGTGTCTCTACGTATGTGAATTGAATGTCTGTGAAACTCCCTGCGATACAAAAATTAAATTATTTTCTTAGTCCGGCAGACCATAACAAAAACGTTCTGAAGCGTTTAAAATTTTTATAACACCGTACTTCCACAATTTTCAGTTTTAAGTTAAGAGGTGGTGTAGTGCATCTCGCTCTCACAATTTAGTTTTGATGAGATGCTAAAATGTTTTAAAAATAAAACTTCGACTTTAGTGAAAAAAACAAAACTGGCTGTTACAGCTCTATTCTTCCTCACTTTGTTAGTTAATTTCTCCTATATTTTTACTTCCATATTCAATTTCCCGAGTATAATTATTTAAACATACATAAACTCTCCTTTTAAAAATAATAACACCTTTTATAAAATCGTCTAGTTCCCTTACATTGTTGCTAACAGCTCAGTGTACCCCAGCCTATATACATGGTGTTCTTTAATGAGTGAGTCTCGATAGCTGTCAGCCTGCCGTCAGGGGCGTGAATGCTTCAATCACGTTGATACGCAAACACCTTCAGTTAATACGAAAGAGGTGGATTGCAAATTATATCATTGTAGGCATTTATTTAATAGGGTAAAGGCTTATTTACAATGGACTCTCTTACTAAGGAGATTTTGACTTAGAAAAAATGTACGTAGTTAGGTACTTTGGCACTTCTAAGAGGCAACACTGCAACAGTAACCCTCACTAATTTGTCCGGATGATGACCAACGGGGTGGTTTTAGTGAGGTAAAAATCCCACACTCCCCGTCTTAATTCCCATAAGGCCGGGCGCCTTTTGAATGTCACCCTTGCAAAAACAGGCACTTAGGCACTATCAAATTGTTCAAGCCCTATCTCACTTTTTAGAGCTTTTATTAAATTACTGTAATATATCCCATATGTACGTCTTCAATGTTGTATGATTTTTCTTAATTTCTAAACAGTTTTGGTTGATGAAAGAGCGACGAGTGCCGAAAAGCTTTAGACCCTACGTACATTAACAAAAGCCTATCTTGTCCATTTGACGATATTCTATAACATAACATTTATTATATCTTTATTTTTAAGGGATCTTTAATTTGCAAGCATAACGAAACATATTTTAAGTCTGCACTGTTTCACAAATTGCTTAATATTTTTCAAAAGTGTTAATCAAAATCAAATAGACTTTATGAACTTACCTCCATAGCTGTTTACTGGCAGTGATAATATAGGCATTTGATAGGCCGTGAGAGGCTAGCCTATTATTATCGGCCTCTGTAATGAAATAATTTTCTTTTGACTTGACATTTTCTGAGGGCATACAACTTGAAGACTCAATTGGCGTAATGGCTAAGTGAATTCCTGCCTTAGGGACTGCAGTTCGATGCCTGGCTAGACATGTTTATTTATTTATTTAATAGTTTATGTTAAGTCGAGATGGTAATAAAAATATGTTTGTGTAAATGGAATGTTTGTATGAAAAATTCTTTTTTATTCTGTGATTGTATGTATAGCAATGAATTTTTACTATTTTAAGCCAATGAGTACAGGGGGCTGCGTCAAATACCACTGTGACATCATCGCGAAGTGCTGCGACTTGATAAACTTCTTGGAAAAATATTTGTGTTAGTAAGTTCAAATGTCCGTTAAAAGTTTAAGCTTTCTTTGTTTTTAAGTAGTAACCTGTAGCAGTAACAGGATTAAGTTACTGCTACTACAAACTACCTCCTACTCATAACGAAAGTCTTCCAAATCTCTTCAAATGCCCATGACGCTACAACTCATTTAATTTTATTTTCACCAGTGTATTGCTGTAAGTACCACCTACCCACCATAAGACCATTGAAAACTAAACAATAAGTGTGCTAAGAGAAAGCTTGAGGTGTGGCAACACTGCGGGATTATGAGCGCTTATCTGCAACTATCATTGACCAGGGGTCGGCAGCTTGCTTAGTGAATTGTTGTTTACATAAATACTGTATTCCTGACGTGGTTAGGGCTGCTAGGTATAATACATTAGCCTTAATTTAAAAAAGTTAATTCCTTAGTGCATTCTTACTCGCGCGACTTGTGAGATGACGTCAGATAGGAACGTGTGGAAGAAGAAGACATGCTTGCCGACCCCAAATAATAATTGGGATAAGGGCAGGGGAATGATGATGATGGCATTCGTAAGTTATGAGGTTACAATTTTACTCTCGTATAATTCTGAATTTAAAACTTTGCCGCGTTGCATACAAATTTGACTGCACGGATAGACGAGTGGTATAGGTCACCACGCCAATTACCACTGTACGCGATGAGTTGCGGGTTCGATCCCCCGTACAACAAGAATTTGTGCGATCCACAAAGGCTTGTTCTGAGTCTGGGTGTTTCTGTGCATGTGAATTGAATGCCTGTAAAACCACCCTCGGTACAAGACTTAAATTCCTTAGTGCAGGAGTCGTTTTTAAAAAAGAAAAACATTTTATACCTACTTTTTATAATATCATTGTTTTTGTCTTTAATGTCGTGGCAATTTGTAATGTGTACCTATTTGTGTCTTGTGTTTTTATTGTATCTTTGCTTATTTTGATAATAAAGATAAAAGATTATTATTATTGTTTTATTTTATATTTTTGCCGTCGTTTTTTTTGTTTATGCTGAATAAATGTAAACTATCTATCTAATTAAGGCCAAGAGCACAACATAGTTTAAGACTCGAAGTCGAATAGAAATACAAGATATTAAGTTAGTAACAAGCTATGGAATTTGTGTGCCATCTGCCATGGGTAGTAGCGGGCCAGCATTAAATCAGTTACCCCCAATTGACACTAGAATTATACGCAGCTGCCTCTTATCCAGTAGCGGATTGGAGAAATTCTTAATGCACTTGTGTGTATGTAATATTTTATGGAGATATTATTTTAGAGCTTCTAGTTTTATAGCCTGCTATCTAGTTTATAAGAAGACTACTGTTGGACGTCTTCTGAAATAGACAAGAAACAGGAAATTGAACTGTTAAGTCTATTTTGAAATTGGGTTGGATTTTTTGACAAGAAGATGTTGGAAATGTATTTTGAAATGAGAGGGATTATTTTAAAAATGTAATTGCATGGTGATGTTGGAGTTTAGATTGTGTTCTTGATATATTTTTAAATATTTCATGAGAATACTTTTAAAGATATTTAACATTAACGTAAAAGTAAAGGTTGTGCAAAAATGGAGTGCAGTGATACAGAAACGACTAGAATCGCAAGATACAAAGTACCTCAACAAATATAACTTTGTAACATAACAAATATTTTCGATTTTCTAGTAAACAACATACACATTATCAAATGTTTTTGAGTTAAAAATAGTAGATTAGTAGTAGTAAGAAGATTCGACATTTTAATTTACATATTCTTTGTTGTACAACAAAAAAAGAGCCATCCCTAAAACTAAACACATAATTTCTTTAACGTGATGTTGTTCGCGACGATGTTTTTTTAGTGACGTAACTATGATTACATAACTGCACTTTCCATTGTAGGCGGTATAATGATAGCCAATCAGAGATCTTAGTTAATGTGCAGTGCGGCCTACCGTACAACAATACTGCAATTACTTGGGATTAAAATATACGTTAATTTATAGGGTGGTTTAATTTTAGAGTATTTTTATGAAGTTTCTAGTAGTTTTTTTTTTATATGAAATGAAACGGTTTATTCTACAAATTGGATAAATGTTATCTCTTTTAGATGTCATTTTCTCTTTAATATAAGCTTGCTGGGACCGACATTTCCTAACTAGCTACCCTGAGAAGAAATATCGAAACAAACTCAGGAGTCATCGCCTACATGTTCTTAGATAAACTATTTCGTATAACATAATACATACCTAGACATAAAATACAACACAATAAACCAGCCAACGGGTCTTATTATCGGTTATAATACCGATTGATTCCATGCTTATACGCCGCACAGCAGTCAATAGCAGACCACGGAATCTAATTTACCGGCTTATGATCTAAATCCTGTAATGTATTAACTGTAATAGATATGGTCATTTACATAAATATTGGTAACTGGGTTTTGCAGGCAAGGGAAACTGATAGTACTAGGTTTGATTTCCAAATTTATACTATTTATGTAAGGTCTTGCTAGCAGATTGGCCCATATGTATGCTTACTATTATTATAAACGAAAGTTTGGATGGATGGATCTTTGAGACTACTTTATGCTCAAACGGTTGGATCAATGTGTTGTCAGCTAACTCCATACCAAAGTTTATCCAAAGTGCTCTAGCGGTTTAAGCGTGAAAAAGTAACAAACATCCGTCCATATTCACAAAATTTCACATTTATAATATTAGTAGGATAGGCAAGGTCAATTTGAAAATAGACACAAGCAAAATAACATACAGTATACCATCTAGTAATATTAGAAACAAGACAAAGATCCATTCAAACGCGTAAATAGACATATCAAACAAATGTACTAAATAAGACTTCGTTTCCAACCATACATCGTGCTAAAAACATCACCTTTATCTCAATGGCATAAGGTACATGGTCTGTTGGCTAGAACACACGTGATCCATTAGCGGGTATCATTAACATAAGAGGATTGATTAACTCATTAGATGCTGTAAATAAGTAGCGTATGAACTTATAAGGTTATTTGTTCATAAATAAGTATGTGTCTGTTTTATGGTCGCTCCTAATAGCTCCCTATCAAAGTAACGAACAAACACGCCTTCGACTGGCCTGTTAGTCTAGTGGTTATTGGCCCTGACTGTAATACCGGAGGTCGTGGGTTCGATTTCCACCCTGAGCAAATGTTTGTGTGACGAGCACGATCATTTGTTCTGTGTCTGGGTGTAATTTATCTGTATGTATTTAGAAATACATGAGTGTATGCATTTATCAGTTGTTTATTGCTCAACACAAGTTACTTTAGTATGCCTAACTTCAGACTAGATGGCGTTGTGTTAATGTTGAGGAATAGTTTTTTATTATTTATACAGGGTGACTTTGAAGTCGTGGGCAATATTTTAAACTAAGACACTATTAATGATAGGTACTAATAGCGTTAGGGCTACTTTTACGCAAAAAAAAAAGAAAAAAAAATGGTGGAGTGTGGGGCTTAGGCCGTAAGGCGGCCCCGTACCCACTAAAACCCCCGGGTTTTCGGCGTGCGCCACCATGGAGGGGTCACGGGAAACCAAGACGATTATTTCCGCGACCCCTCCAGCGCCTGGCCGGGCGTCGGATGCCCGGCCCCGCCGGGGGGAACTAGGTAACTACCTGCATTATTATTTTTTTTTTTTAAGTAAAAATAGCCCTAACGCAATTAGTATCATTAATAGTGTCTTAGTTTAAAATATTGCCCACGACTTCAAAGTCACCCTGTATTTATTTAATAGAGAGGTCTGGGATAAAAAGTATAAAATCTCTGAGTGTCATTGCTGGCACCATTTTGAAAATTATTTAGTCAATTTTGGTACCAAAACTTTGAATAAATGAATTCAATAAAATCTTATAAATGGAAACCGTCCAGATATTTGGACTAAGGACACGTTACGGAACTGTCTTTGTTCTATGCTCAGATGTAGCTGAAGGCTTTTTTTAGTCTCGACAATTCTGTTGGAGAATATAGATAAAGCTAATTGTTTTCATTTACGGCACATTAATGCATTAATGTCTTTGCTCAGACGTACATTTCTAAAGGTATTTACTGGAAAAGTAATGTTTCCACACACCACGTATTCGTAGTTACTACTAGTTACTATTGCAAAAGGTAGAAAACAATCTTAATTTCTTAATCAATACACACTATGTTTATTTACGATCAGTATCAATTGCCCATTACATTACGTAATGTATACGAAAACAATACTCGTGCTATTAACATCCATGTAACACCTTCGACAAGCATTTGTTGACCACACCTCCAATGGCCTTTATTTCTATTTATCGCCTATTCTTTATTGAATAACATCGACCGGCGACCTGGCCCTCAGATTAAACAATACTCTATTATAAGACTCTACTTACCTCAACCTTATACGACAAATTTCGTTGACATGCTATACATTGCGTAGCCACGCAAGTTCACTATCAAAAGTGATATATCATTACCGGTAATGTATTGTAACTTGTATGATATTCTCGTATCGTCTAAATGAGGCTTAAGATATTTGTTTGCGCAACACAGACAGACAATGGTTGTGATACGGAACTCGGGCTAATGACGGGCGAAATGGAACATGAAATAGTGGTGTGAGCGAAATTATTGGTTCCACCAGGTGTTCGTGATCTGAGGGCGTAGGGTGCACATGAGACTGGCGTGATGCAGGATACAATGTCTAATAACTCTGACTTATAAATTCGTTTTATTGTATAGTCGTTCAAGCAATTTTGTCTGATGACTGTACAAACAGTATGGAAATACATTTGAGTTGGTTTGTAATGGAAGGCCTGAAGAAATATACCAACAATGTAATCGTTGTAAATTGTAAACAATCATTGTCAAATAAGGACGTACTTGTAGGTGTAGCTTTTTCTCTCTTTCTCGAACCTGGGTCATCATTTTATATCTTTATACTATGTTGTTACCGCTGCCTTCTCCTTCAGTTCGTCATAGTTCATAGAAAGCAACGCCTGTGACACGGTAAGAAAAATAAAGAAGCGCTGAAACCCGACTAAACTACTTTCATTTTACGTGAACTATTAAAAATCCGTGAAAACCCAATTACATGGTCACCCTATAGCTACAAAATACTACAGCAGCTTCCTACTGTTGGAGATTTGTAGGAATGCGTACGACCATTATTTTGTGTTCGAAGGAACTAAATTATGGTTTATCAGACGAGTAACTGTTTAACGGTTTTACATGAGGACATAGAGAAATTTACATTAATTGGCACGTAGACTAAGGGCTCTTTATGACGCTGCTTTTGTTTATGTTTATAATATATTTGACGGCGCTGTTGTAGCGCCTTTTTGGATAATCGATGGAAACCTTTATGGGCAAGAGCGAGTACCTGTCGCTCTGACGGAACGTCAGTTCGTTGGGTGGCCTAGTTGCGAGTGGCTGAGGAAGAACGAGCAACGGCCCCGAGCGGACATCAACGACGGATCGTCTAGCCACATATTGTTAAACGATTTGTATTCTCAAAGGCCAATTATAGTCTTGATTGTGATTGTGAACTACGCTTATTTCTTAAACCTCGCCCAACCACCCACGTAATAATGGTCCATTATTATCAGAAGTGGGATCCACTGCCCACAGAGAAGTAATGAGATTCGCCAGCCCCTACACAGAAGCAACGATGATATTCAACGAAATTTGTTAAAACTGCAAAATCGAAACATTTTGACAAGTTCTAGAAGAAAACAAAAGACGAGAAAACTGGGCGTCACAATGTAAAACGAGCACATTGAAGGAGTCAACCTACGAGGAGTCCGGCTTTCGTCTGCTGCAACCGTCGCGCCGCAGCGCCGCGCCGAGGAGCACTGTAGGATGGCGATGGACAAATCAACGAGTGTTGCAGTCACTGCGGCTGCCGAGAGGTGCAGTCACAGCAGCTGCCGAGAAGAGGATCGACGTGTGTTACGTTACCAACACCTACGTACATTGATCCGAATCACACGAGGACGTGTGTGTGACAAGGATGCGCGACCGATGCAAACGCGCATCGCCACGAGAATGGCCTCGTTCACATTACAGCGCGACCGACCAACGGGTGAACGAGCCTGATCCTGCTGCAATGGAGGCTAAGCTGTACTGCGAGCTTCGTGGGAAGCCCCGGTACACGGATCGGACACGCGTGCACGGCGCGTGCGAGGAGTGACAACGAAGGAAGTGCCCCGAGGACGGCGCACTGTCAGGAGAGGCCGTGTGGTTCCAGTGGACGTGACTGCGGGCACGGTCTACTGCGTGGCGAGCAGGCGTCGCACAGTGTGCGCACGCCACCACTGTCGTCTGTGGTCCCAGAGCTGCCGAGCAATTGTGGATCCTGGAATGCTGTACTGGGCCGAGCGCGACGCCGGCCCCGAGCGCCTCGTGGCCGCCGACGGCGCCGCGCAGGACGCGCGCACGCTGCTGGACGCGCAGGCCGACCCGCTGCTGTCCGACGTCACCAGCCTGGTGGTGGACCCGGACGCGGAGCGGCTGTCCTGGGTGAACGCGGGCTCGGGCAGCATGCAGTACCTGGACGTGGCGTCGGGCAAGCTGACGACGCTGGAGAGCGCGGCGGGCGCGCGGCCGGCGGCGCTGGACGTGCACGCGGGGGAGGTGCTGTGGGCCGACGCGGCCTCTGCGGCGCTCTACGCCTGCGACAAAGACCGCTGCGCCGCGCCGAGGTGCACTACACGTGTGGTGCAGTCACAGCGACTGCCGAGAGGAGGGTCGACGTGTGGTGCATTGACAACGGCTGCCGAGAGGAGGGTCGACGTGTGTTACGTCACCAACGTCTGCGTACATTGATGAATCCGGTGAGCAGTTTTCATTTTGTTATGATTAAGGTGCTGAGTGCTCACCGATGAAAGATATCGTTTTCAATTTCATGGCAAATGTTTGTGTGATTCTGTCACTATGACTAGTGTAGGTCTGGCTAAAATTGTTAGTTATGGAGACCGTTACTTGTTGAAGGCACCAGATTATGTCCATGTCAGATTGAGGAGGACGCCTGAAGCTCTTAATGTTGTAAACATATTGGTTGATCAAGATAATGATCAGGTATCTGACACATCGCGCGATTGAGTTTGGTGGCCAAAGGCAGCTGGCCTGAGGCGAGGTTGCCAAAGGCAGCTGGCCCGAGGCGAGGTGAATGAGGTCGCGATATGTGTTGAGATGTTGAGATGTGATAATGATGAGTTAAAAATTGTGAGATAGAGCTTCAGAAATCCCTCTAAGTGAATTGGTTAGTAAGAGAAAATTGTTTCTGGTATAAGTTAGATTAGTACTCGTGATTGTCTTAAAGCGATGTTTTGTTGGTCAGAGATAACCGAGCGGTGGTAAATACTACTTGTGGTATTTTCCTTTACAGATTCACACGAGGACGTGTGATACGTCACGAAGGCCGTGTCGGAGAGGTAGTATATGTCGAAGAGTTCGTATACCTAACACACCTGCGTGGTGTAGCGCCGATGACAGCGACAATTATGATGATTGTTTGTGGAACATCAAGTATGACAGTCGTGGAACTGGATTGCTTGGGTGAGCTCTGTACTGCGCCGTGAAAAGGATTCTTGGAGGATGAACCCTGATGACGAACGGATGGAAGTACTGAACTCGTCATACTGTGATACGTCACCAACACCTGCGGTATTTTGATGCATCCGGTGAGAAGTTTTCAGTTTGTTATGTTAGCACCGTAAAAAACGGAATGACCGTGACGGCGTCAGATTGTGTGATGCGATTTGGTAGAAATGGCGGTGTTGCCCGGTTCTTATGCTGTAAGTTCGAAGGGGCGCACTTGTCCAGTCCAAATGCGTTGAAAGGTCGAAGGGGTGGTGTCATCCGGTCTGCAAGTTGGCAGTCGAAGGGATGCATTTACCCGGTCCTTGTAAGATGGCTTGCTGTAGCTAAGTTTGTGATATGGTGTAGTCAAGTGTAATGATATCAGGATAGACGAGCTTTACATGTTGCAGTAAAGTCATGATTTTTGGTTCTTAATAGATTATGAAGAAGGAGTGCGCCCAGGGACGGGCGTGTGTCAGTCCGGCCGTGACGGCGCTGTTGTAGCGCCTTTTTGGATAATCGATGGAAACCTTTATGGGCAAGAGCGAGTACCTGTCGCTCTGACGGAACGTCAGTTCGTTGGGTGGCCTAGTTGCGAGTGGCTGAGGAAGAACGAGCAACGGCCCCGAGCGGACATCAACGACGGATCGTCTAGCCACATATTGTTAAACGATTTGTATTCTCAAAGGCCAATTATAGTCTTGATTGTGATTGTGAACTACGCTTATTTCTTAAACCTCGCCCAACCACCCACGTAATAATGGTCCATCCTGATACCGGCGCCTCTCGCCGTTATATTTATGTTTTCCTAGTGCGTTTATGGCCATAAATTTTGGCTAAACAGCGCAGCGGGTGTTTGTTGGAGTATGAATTAGACTAAGCCACGGAAGTTTGATTCGTTCGTAATGTCTAATACTCTAGAATAAAATGAATTTTGTGTTAATTTTCTTTGAAGATTTTTATAATTGTCTTTAACGATAAGTAACAGAGGATGTCGCACTGGGCAAGATGCGTGATGAATTGCAACACATTGCCACGCATCGACCAAACGCAGAAGTAGTTCAGGTTAAGTCAATAGTCTGGCTCTATCTGCATCCTGAACCAAGAAGGTGACCTTTAGAATTCCCCCGTCTTACCAAAAAAAGATCGTATTGGCCATTTATTTACATTGACAGATCATGGATGGAATGGCATGTCCAACAATTTAAACTATTATCTTTGTAGTTTATTTGAGTACCTACTCGTTGCTTATAATAACATTGGGTTTGTTAGACAATTAGTTGCGATATCTGGAATAGTCTGCTAAAATAAACAATGGACTCTACATAGTTTTTTGGTTACTTTTAATTTACTCTACCTAATTCATACTCCAATGCACGAGGTGTCAAAATAAAGTATGTTTTTGTTGCGCAGGAGTTCCTAACGATCGCAGGGAAGGGGCCGTGAAGTTATGACAGGTTATATAAAAAATATATCGTAAAGCACTCATTTTACATACAACATAAGTAGTTTATACGTTTATTATTTAAATTTCTGTATTTATTGATGTCACTCCCGTTTTGTTAGTGGGAACCATTTTGAAGTTCTTTAACATGTAACTTTTGTTAAGAATAATACTACTGATATTACAAGTGGACGATTAGCATTAAGGTATCGATATATCGGCAATTTTCTTAGAAATAATCAATAGCACACAAAAATAATTGAGTATAAAAAAAAATACTTATGTAAGAAAAATGTATTTATATCTTTAAATCGCTAATGATACGTAAACAAGCTTAGTGTAATAGCTTTAAAAAATACTCTGCCAGCTGAATATGTTATACTTAAATGAAAATGCTAGCCATAAAAATAAAAAAATGGCAGTATTGGTAGTCTTACAGTTTACCGAGTATCACCAAGGGGGAAGGAGTGGTTAAAAATGCAAAAAACATATCACGTGGTAAACCGACTGCCCCTTACATAAATAAATTTGCATTTACTTAAGATAGACAACCATCATTAAAACAAGCGTTTACCTTTAATTACTAACAATAATGAAAGCAATTCTAATACTAGTTATTATTTTATAGTAATATTAAACCACGTTTCCGTTTCATTTTGCAAAAGCCGTTTTAAATTAACGCTTTTATTATGATTACCAAGTCCATCAACGTTTTCGTGTTGTAACCGCTAGATGTCACTATAACAACTGTCATTCAAAATGACATTTAATTTTAGAAACCTTTTACTTCAAATTTATTCAAGACATGAAACTTTAAACCTTATGTTGTGAGTTTACGATTCAAAATTGACTGGTTGTGAAACTACAGGTGAAAGAGTAAAATTGACAAGGTTCTTATAAGGTACCGCGACACTGTTGTAAAATACCAATTTACTTTAACAATATGGCTGTTTGTTGATATTGTTTTGTTGCCTTATAAGGAGTATAGCGTTTAGTTTAGCGGCCCTCGTAATGTTTGCGATCAGACTTCGATTCCTGTGGCAAACCTTTCTACAAAATATCCCGTGGAGCAACGGCAAAAAGGTCGAATTCTGAAAAAAAGTTGAGCTAAATGGCGTTAACAATTACTAGAATTATGTTTTTTCGCTTATTTTTAGAATTATCTTCAGGTCGTTAAAGTCAGCACCTATAGCGTAATTGGTTATTGTTAGTACTTCCAATAGTTACCGTTAACTAATAACTACTAAGCATTACTTAACGGCTTCTTTGGTCGTAAATGGCTTTTGAAAGAAATTAGAGGTATTCGTAATTTCTCCGTTATTCGTTTCTGTTCATACCTACGACCGGCAAGAATCTGCATAAAGAAAACCTATGAAAATTATTCTATGAAATGGCATATAGGTCTAAATTTTTTTATACAAATATAGAAAAGCTCCCGTTTAAGGTATTGTGGAAATTTTATTTTAGATTCTTTATAACTTAGTAAGACAGTAATCGATCTGGACACGAAAACAACCTCGACACGAAAAGAGTAGAGTTGTTAGCAAAAAAATACCTCAGAAAAATCTTTAAGCGAATCAGGATTTAAACTTACTATTTGGTTTCAATAAAAAAATACATGACTAGGATGACAGTAAAGAAATAAGAACCAGATCTAACATTCGTTACAGAAATCAGTTATCACAATCCTATTTACAGTTCCAGTATAACAGCGACATGTAGGAATTGATATTTAGTGTTAAATGGTAGACAATTCTACAAAGACTTTATATAAGGCCCATGATAATTTGCCTACATTACCAAACCAGGCTTTCTCTAAACCTTTTCAGCTAAACAAATATCTGAATGGCCTTAAGGGTATCGTGCCGGCCCTTTGTTTGTGCACATTATAATAAATCCTAGTTCTAGTAAGGCTTTCATAATTTAGACACTTGACAAGGTCAGCTGTTATTGATGCTTTTAGATTTTGTAAGTTAAATCTAGCCTGTATATTAACTTGAAGGTATTTTTTCGCGATTTTGTTTTCTGAGGAGCAATTAAATTGAGATTGTTTGGATGAGTTGTCATTAGAAAATTCGTATATTATCACTACATAGTATAAAACAAAGTCGCTTTTTCTGTCATGTTGTTGTATGTCCCTATGAACGCTCAAATCTTTAAAACTACGCAACGGATTTTGATGCGGTTTTTTTTAATAGATAGAGTAACTCATGAGGAAGGTTTTTATGTATAATATCATCCATTAAATAGTGGACAAATACTGTTATTTTTGAGGTTTCTAATGTGATGTCGCAAATAATTACATTTTTTCCGCTTACATTGCAAACGCAGGCTGAATCCTACGAGATTTATCAAAATAATGTACTAAGTATTGTACACAATGAAAAGGTCTACAGAAAACTCCGCGATGGTATATGTCTATCTCTTATGGATATCCCACAATAACATTTTTTTGTCATTTACTTTTTACGACAAATAATGACTAATATTCGAAGCGATTTTAACCAATACAGCATTAATCCTTATCCAATTAAATACCTTAAATACATTGTTGATTTAATATAGATCTATTTGGCCTTTTACAGTATCTGATTTAAATGAATATTTTTGAAGATGTACAGATTTAAAAATTGCGGAACGTAGCGTTTACGGCGACGCGGCGCGGCGGCAGCGTGCCTATAAATAGCGCGTCGGAGGTAAATGTAAAAAACATGTAAAAAAAAGTAAATGTAAAAAAAAGTAAAAATGTAAAAAAAAGTAAAAATGTTAAAAAAATTGTAAAAATGTAAAAAAAAAGGAAAAATGTAAAAAAAAGTGAAAATATTGTGTATAAAAGATATTCCAAAGATAAAGAAAGGGGAATTGTTTTAAGTACTCCAAAAACGCGTGCGGGCTACGGGCAGTAAATGAATAAATCAAATCTACTGGATTGATTTTAACCTTTTTTTTTAGTGAGTTACATATTTTAAACCCGTGCAAAGCCGGAGCGGGCCGCTATGTTTTTTTATAAACAACGTTCACAGTTTTTCTGTAGCGTATTTAGGATTGATTTTAACCTTTTTTTTAGTGAGTTACATATTTTAAACCCGTGCAAAGCCGGAGCGGGCCGCTATGTTTTTTTATAAACAACGTTCACAGTTTTTCTGTAGCGTATTTAGTATATCAGCATTGCACCCGTGCGAAGCCGGGGCGGGTCGCTAGTCTTATTATATACTAGCTTTTGCCCGCGGCTTCGCACGCGTTAAGAAGTATTATTGTTTAGCAAGTTAGTATAAAAAATTAGGGCCTACAAAACTTCCTTGTACACAATATTCTTAACTAATTTGTCATTTGGCGCTAAACCTATCAAGCTACTGGGAGAACTTACTCGTGAGCAAGCAACATAGAACTGCCCATGAGAGAAGCAATGTTCTCTCAAGTCAATACCCGCCAATTTGAGAGTTTGCCCCTGAGACTTGTTTATAGTCATGGCTAGTCAAAAATCTAAGAAGATTCTACAAACATTACCACCCTATTTCATCCCCTTATCAAAATCTTTCTTAGCGGATGCCTACGTTATAGTACCTATGTGCATGTAAAGTCTCAGCCCGATCAGTTTAATTTTGACAAAGTTTCATAAAAAATTTCATCCCCTATTTTATCCCCTTGGGGGTAAAATTGATCAAAATCCTTTCTTAGCGGATACCTACGTCATAACATCTACCTGCATGCCAAATTTCAGCCCGATCCGTCCAGTAGTTTGGGCTTTGCGTTAATGCATTAATTTCGATCGAATTTGATTACCATAAAAACGGTTCTAGTGAGTTAATATTAAAAGATAGACATATACTGTCGCGGACATTTTTTTAGATCATTTCAATAGAAATAATTCTTACATACATATATTGTGTGTATCTTGAACCGTTTTCGCAGCGCACGCAACGGAAGCCCTCAAGGATGAACAGTTTTCCCCGTTTTTTTTCACATTTTCCATTATTTCTTCGCTCCTAATAGTTGCAACGTAATATTATATAGCCTAAAGCCTTCCTCGATAAATGGTCTATTCAACACAAAAATAATTTTTCGATTCGAAGCAGTAGTTCCTGAGATTAGCGCGTTCAAACAAACAAACAAACAAACATACAAACAAACAAACAAACTCTTCAGCTTTATAATATTAGTATAGATAAAATTCCCGCGTCACAATGTTAGTTACCATACTCCTCCGAAACGGCTAGACCGATTCTCTTGAATACCTATGCATTCAGTAGGTCTGAGAATCAGCCAACATCTATTTTTCATCCCTATTTTGTTTTCGCATACGAAGTCGCAAGCAACAGCTAGTAATGTCATAAAAATGATGCTGATGCTTTAAAACCATGTAATTATTTCTATTCAAAGAACTAATTTTTCGCTTCGCTCAGGTTAACTATTAACCTAGCCTTAAGCATAAGTGATGTTTTTGATGTATTAAATCTATTACTTCCTAAAAACTACCAAAGATACGGATCTCAATCACGTTCAATTTCAACACGACAACAAAACTCAGACAATATTTATCGATTTTAATCTCTCAAATTATTCTTCTAGATCAAAATCTTTTATATTACATAAGCAGTACCATAAAGAACTATCAAAACACAATCAATCTAACCTCACAGAACAACATATAATATTGGACGTTAAAGTTGCCTCACTACATTTTGCGCTATTAATTTTATTACAGGGCCATCTGTGATCTGTTCTGAAGCAGTTTACCAAGAGGCTGATAGCATCGTCTGTGTTGGGGTTCCGTGCTTAGTATGGTAAAACCCTCTGTATATGGCGGTGTACAGTCTGCAATAACAATTTTTTTTTCGAGCGTTGCAATAGTCAAACTATAACAATATGAAGGTATAGGTACCAATACAAAAGTTTACGATAAAATTAGAGGATCGAGTTTGATGAAATTTAGTATGAAGATAGCCGTGTTTTCTAAGGTTATTTTGTCTAATGTCTGTGATGGAATGAAATGAACTTTTAGCGCCCCCAATTTTTTTACTTTAAAAACCTTTGCTATTACACAAACCACAGTTTGAATTCTGAAGAATTGCAGTGCCCACAAGGGGGCGTTTAGGAACCAATACCCTAGGTTAACATTACATTTTTAACTGACATTCGCGGAGGTGAATCCACGGGGCATAAAAATATTTGATCTAGTGATGGATAAAAATATTTGATCAATGACATGCGATTAGTCCAAATAGAATATAACATTCAATTGTTACATTTTTTAATCTTATTGACTTAGGATTTATTGAAAAAATATTTAAACAATTGTGACCTATTTCATTTAGTCATACGGCTTTATCTAAAGTAAACACAAGTCAAATAATAATGGGTTTATCTACAGCCCGATAAAGCTAGCAAAGCCTGCATATGTCTGTTTAAAAAAACACATTAATATTATTTTTTATTCTTCGAATCACATAAACAGCTTTTCAATAAAGAGTTGTAACTTCAGTGTAAATAAGATAAATCTAAACGTTACCCATATACTGTTAGTTGTCCTTACTAGAACACGCTGTATACGGGAATCAAGAATATTTTATACTAAGACTTAACTGACAAAAACACTTGCGTACTATAGGAATGTTGTGGATATGCAATTTCGGATTGAGTTACGTATAAGAATATATGAATATCTAATACTATATTTTCGGCTTCGGTTGTTGAAAATTATGGTTATGAGTGGTTTCACATAGTGTCGACTAAGGATATTAGATTTTTTGGGCATTGAAATTAATAAATTCAATGGATGGCCTTTTACGCGAAAGTACCTTGATATGTTGTTTTTAAATTGATATCCGAAACTTTCGGTTCCTTTAATGGTATATCTTTTCGGATATCCGAAAGCGTCGGTTCCCATATGGGTTTAAATCTTTTCGTATATCTGAAAGTTTCAGTTTCTGTAACTTCTCTACTTTACTACCATACGGAACCTTTTCCGTACAAACATTTCTGCTTACCCAGTTTTTGTGTGACAACATCTCATATAGGATTCAGACGATGTGTGGAGCGATGTTATCTTTATTTATGAATATTAATAACATTAAATGTTTGTTCTTTCGTCATTCTTGAGTTAAAATGGTTTTCATGTTAGAAAATGTTAGATTTTAATCTCTGGTTATTGCTTGTTGTATGGAATAATATACTAATTTGTTTTGGAATAGTAATGTTTGGTTGTTGAGAATTCGTGTACGGGAAATAGGTATAGGCTTTTTGAGTCGTTTCCGTACAAATTGAAATTAAGTTAATACCGTTAATACTTACTTTATTATTGTTGGTTATGAAAAATCTTATTAGTCATGGTATCAAGTAAATGCTGAGTGCATAGTGCGATTAGTGCGAAAATGTGGTCTATAGTAAGGTGCCCAAATACTGGGTTCTTTTGTCTTTTTTAGTTTACGGGATTTCAATGATTTCTTGGCATATTTATACTTAACTATTAAGTTTCTAACTGAAATATGGTTGTTTTTAACAATAATAAAAATACACCGAGCATAACAAAACTGCTGTAAATTCTTAGAAAAGTTATTCTATTTGTATTTTCAGTTTTAAAGTTTCATTTTAATATTCAGTGAGACATTTATTCTCACTTCATTACAAAGACATAAAACTGTGTTTATTTATATATTTTTATTGACTAGTTCAAAGGATTTACGCTTAAATTATATTCTCGTTTCGGTGTGGATAGTAAAACTTGGTTGGAAATAAGTTTATTATTGTCCATCTTAACTAGGACTATAACAGTTGATGATGTGATGATTTTTATGGTATAATTTAGTTTGTTTATGTTATTTTTGCTTTTCTCCGGGGCTTCACCGTAATTTCAGTTTGCGATCAAAAAGTAAGAAAATTGATGGGCTCAAAAACGCTCAAATTCGAAACCTTATTTTTAACTTACTTTAGCTTAATTGTTTTTTTTATCTGAAATACCTGTAAGAGTATAAGTATTACAGTACTGTAAATTAATTGTCGACAATCCTATAATCTTCTGTAAAATACTAATACAATAGTCGTAAATTATTGACATGCAATTATGTTACAATATTTACAAAGAAGAAAATCAATTCGAAAGCTTCTGCATAAGAAAAATAAACGCAAATAGAATAAAACCTATCTAACAACGGTCTCAAGTGATTTCTAAGTGCATTCGAGTACTCGTAGTAGGTGCAGCTCTATAAACTGACTTCTGTTAGTCACCGATACATTACACGCGTTATAACTGCAACGCTAGTGCTGTGACATCTCTCGAGTATTTAGAGTAAGTATCGATACATTTGCTTTCCTAACTGAGTTTGAAATATTCATGATTTATTTTATTTATTGATCTAAGCGCCTGTAATAGATATCGCGGGATGTAAATAGCAAAGTTTCTCATGTTAAAGAAGAAAGTTATTAAAATAGAACAAAATAGTAAAACTTATTATCTACTTATGAAAGTCTAGGTATTACTACGCTAAAAGATACAATTTGACTTACAACCTTTAAAAAATATATTTTGACGTAGAAAATTCCCAAGGAATCATACGTAATATTAATGATGCTAAGCTTGTATACCATATAAATGACTTGATGAGTGCAAAATCCACTTAAAATGGTAAAACCATCGACTCACCCACAACCCTAGCTCAAGGACATCGTCTTAGATTTATACATGTGTTTACTATCTAAAGATAAGTCAGAGCTGGTTTAGTTAGTAAACGGACCGACACTTGTTGAGCCATAAATTTAAACATGATGGTAAACAAGGAAGACTCGGTGCGTCATACTATTGTTTTAATTATAAATATGCATCCCTGATTCATTTTGACTTACTATTGGTCGCTTGCCAAGTGACAATCTGACTGCATATTGTCCTTTATTCTGTTAAAGATGTATCTATTTAATCTATTTAAATATGTTGTTTTATGTTTTAGTTGTGTTTAATTAGAAAAGGATAGACGAAAATTTGATATGTCAAAAAGCAGATAAATGAAAGATTTAAAATAGACTTAGGTACGCTCTTGATAATTGGAAAATGACTTCATGTAGGTAATATTTTTTTACTTCATAATATAGAAAGAAGAACAGAAAAATGTGGAAGGATTTGGGGGAGGCATTTGCTCAGCTGTGGGACATAAAAGGCTAAGAAAAAATATAGAAAGTGTCTTTTAAATGTTGTTAGAATTATAACTATACCTCTATATGAAAATCGGTTTAGGAATTTAGAAAGTTGTGATAGAGCGAAGAAATTATGTGAATTACTTTGCTTAGGACGACCAAAGAAACGATGGATAGATTGTGTGGAAGATGATATGGTTGCAAAGAGTGTGACTTGCGATAAATGTCATATAGGAACGTGTGGAAAAAGAAGACATGCTGCGCCGACCCCTAATAAAAACTACGATAAGTGCAAGGGAATGATGATGATGATGACTTTCCTCAGGTGAACATTGACAACAGTAAGTATATACTCCTTTTTGGAGGCTGTCCAGTTTAGCATCAAATAAAATTCTCATACAAATTTAACGACATGCATAAACGTGTGCATCAAAACAATTTAGTTGTCAACTATTGCCGTCCTTTTTCTACTTAATTATATACATTATTTTAATATTAATTTACTTTGCGTACAAGAGAATCATTCCATTGTTTTTAAATTACATCAAGTTTATTGTTATATTACGATGTAACGGTTTTGGATTCTTGCATTGTTCGTCATAATGTGTGTAAGCCATGTTTGTGAGCTGCCTAATTCTTTTTGAATAATGTATTTTGTATTTGCATTTGGCAAGTGAGGGTTGAATTGAGGGTCAATGACATTTTGCAAAGGATACTTACGAATGGAGTGATGCATTCGCTATGTTTAGCTGGTCATGTGGTCTTGTTATGCGAAATTTGTTATTGTATTTTAATTATTAATGATTCATTAAGGAGGTTTTGCGGCTTAAGTTTCTCTCAATTTCTTCTAGCGATCCCAATCTCTTGCTTTTTTCAACTAAATTTCATCTAGTAAAGCGTCTAATGGGTATACCGCCACCTTTAATAGTAAGATTGTTATAATTGTGGAAGATAGATGTCACTTTACGCCGTTTAGTGCACTGTTCTACAACTGCGACAGTAGGTACTACTCTAAGTCGTGGTGATAGGAGCTTCTTTTTTTTTTCCTGGGAAATCATCGAAGGACCCGGCAGCGGGATCCCGTGTCAGCCTTTTACTGACTATAACCTACTATATTCCTCCTGGAGCCCTTAGAGTGCCAGGGTCGAGGTAACTCTCACGAACATCCCGCAGCACCGGCATGGTGGTGATAAGACCTTAATTCATCACGTCCTCTTATGATCAACCTATTATATATGTTATGGACCAAGTGATAAATTGAGCAGTATACATAATGCCCGGGCACTATGAAAAATGCCCAATATGAGAGTGCACTATGATAATAATTATTCAAATAATCAAATTGACCGGGCACTATACATATGGCCTATCACCTTTTGGGCAAAGTAATACAATACTGTTTAGCTATTATATATAATATCTTCGAAGAATTAGATAAAGTAATAAAATAAGTAGATATTCGTTTCAGAATAAATTTGTATTTTAATTTGCCTTAAAGATACATGCCGTACATATCATAAAGATTATTTTAAAAATTAAAATAACATAAGATGATATTTTCACCTCAATAAATATAGATTTTGACAAATAAAAAAAAAAACCTAACCTCACCTAATTTAGGTTAGGTTAGGTTTTTTTTTTTTTTTCTTCCATCATTACGACCGCAATCAACATCGGAACTCGAACTCTTACGGTGTCCCCAATTGCAGCCATGGTTTATTTAGCGCTTGATACAACTTAAATATAGCATTAGTATCAAATTGTCCAACTATCATCTATACATATAATAAATCTGTAGAAAAGTCATTTTTGTACATTGAAGAAATTGAAAAAAAAAATAGCCAGGTTGTGAAAAGGTAACTAACAGAACCCATTTCCATCATTTTTGAAATTTTTGTCTGTTTGTCTGTTTGTCTGTTTGTCTGTTTGTCTGTTTGTATGTGCGCGCATCACGTAAAATCTACGAACTCAATGCAGACAATGTTTATACACAAAAATTATACGCAAATTGAGGTATAACTTAGTCTTTGTTTGATCAAAATCGGTTCACTCTACCAAAAGATATGATTAATTTAGTGAATTCAAGAAGTAAAATAATTACGTTACGCAATTCAGTGTAGTACTAGCAACGACATCTTATGACAAAAAATAGAACTAATGTTGACAGCTAAATTACAATTCCGATAGATGGCGTTTTGCAAATTTCGTCGTTTTCTGAATCGCGGTGTTAAGATTTGACACCATTATATTATTGCTGAAGGTCGGACTAACATAAATACTATATATTATTGTGCTATCCTATACAGGGGGTGATCAATCACGAATTTTCGTAACTGCTCTACTGTCACCTACGTGTACATAGCTGTGTACGAGTCACCATAGCGACCAAAATACTGTTGCTATGGTTTTATGTTTTTACATTAATATGTATTGGCTTACATGTTATTTGGCTTACAACATAGCTGTCAAAATAGCCGGGTTGGTGAATTGCGAGCTTCGTATTTTTTCACTTCAAGTTCAAATTTCATTTCGACATACACTTTTTGAATTTATTTTTCAATAATTTTTGAAAATAAATTTTACTAACCAAACATTTACTTTTCTTCTATCGTTTTTGATAGTACAAAAGTATTGTATGAAGTACCTGGCTTTTTTAACATAAAATTGTTTTTTTTAAATAAACAAAAACAATAGTTTGGACGGTAAATGATTTACTATATTTTTTTAACTAGCTGTTGACTGCAATTTTGTTGTGTGGTTTTGAAGATTTGATAGTACTTATACACTACTACAATTGTGCACCAATTGCGATGGTATAGGGTAGTTGCATTGATAACAGTGTGTTGATATACTGTTATTAATATCATTAATCTCGCGTACGAGTATGCCCCGTTCACATTCTCCCGCAAATGGTTTGTTACGTGTGCATAACATTACCCTTCTTCAGGCTCAGTTGGCTCAGCTCAAACTACCATAATTAGAATCTTAAAACATTGATAACCATATAACACTAAGAAGGGATTATTGAAAATTCGTCCGTCAAGGAGTAGAAAGAAAACGAAATAGAAGATCGGTGCCCGGAATAATCTGCTGCACCCGCATACATCCACCAGATTGGGAGCGGCGTCCGATGTTCGCCGCACCACAGTGCATAGCGCTCAACAAAGCGTGTCGAATAATATCTGGCTGTTTAAAACCAACCCTGCTCAATAAGTTCTCCCTTTGGTTAGCATTGCTCTACCTCACGTTAGAAGAGAAGTCGCATGCGCGCTCGAAAAATACATCGAGGAATCAGACACACGACATCGGACATCCCCTATGTAATACCAAAGCTTACACCCGATTAGACTTAAGAGCCAAAAGAGCTTCCTCCGATGTACACTGGCTACAAACGAAACTCCAACTCGAACTCGGTGCAAGATCTGGGCAGATCAGCATCTACCACCTGCCACTTATGTCCTACCTCATAAACGTCTGCCGCCTGGAATTCTTTGCAGTGGCCTGTTTGGAAAGCATTCAACCGTCTGAGAATCCAAGTAGGTCGCTGCAAACAAAATTTGTCAAATTTGGGTATACAGACCTCTCTAACATCCAGTAAGAATGCGTCATCTCCGTACAGACGATGTCACACCACCTATAGTGACGAAAATGTCTGCACACTTGCAATTCAAAGGATCTACTATTTACCAAATACTACGTACAATTGACACAAAAAGAAAAAGAAGAAGGTTTTTCTAATTAAACTTAAAAATAGAGAAGAAACGGCGTAACAAACTTCACAACATAATTCAATACATAATTATTTTGAGTGTTTCCAGAGGCTATTAGTTTGCCGTAGCCAAGGATAGTTGGTGTGCCGTCATCGAATTCTGCAAAGAAGTGATAACGCTCAACAAAAAACCGCAGAAAGAAGACGGGAAGCCTCATCTGACCACTCGATCCGTGCCCAGCGACAAATAGAAGAAAGACCAAATTTACCCTCCTCAAACCACCATAAATAGCCTACGCAGGTAGGCTAGGGGAAGTCTACTGTACTGTATAATATAAAGGCAAAGACGGCAAGCACGGTGCTTTCGCGCGACTCTTAATGAGCGCTGAGGAAAACTGACTCCATGTCAATTAAGAAGCTCCCGTTAAAAAGATCTCTCCCGTCAGGGTTCACGATAGTTTGCGAAAGTGTTCCCGTGGCTCCAGACAATATGACACGGAGATGCACTCAGGTGGTTTTAGCCAGTCAGAATCCGGCACACTTCTTCCCCATCGCCCATTTTCAAGACCTTCAATCCAAATTGGCAAATCAGTGTAAGATAGTGGCCACAGCAACAATATAATACGACCTTTCATCATATGAATGTTGGACTAACCTTTAAAACTAGCAGTGTTAACAGTCAAGTAATATGTTTGTAAGAGTAAAGGTTATGAGTAGAAAGTTAAGAAATAATTTTGGAACAGAACTGGATTAAGGAGCTTGCATTAAACTTTATTTAGCTTTACTTTTTGTACAGCACTACACATCTTCAATTTACCTAATCTTCAATACCACGCAGACAAAGTCGCGGGCAACAGCTATTTCTATTTCAAATAATTTAGGTACTATAATCTCATTTATATGTGCTTTTGTATTTTTAGTAATAACAAGTAGTTTTAAAAATCTATTTTGAAGAGCTTCCAGTTTATCTCAGTGAGTTTTGAATGTTAACCCATAGCTGTGACATGAAAAAAAAACTCTTAAAATAATAATAGGAACTTTAAAGCTTAGGTAGTACATTTTTTACTTAATAATATTCTTAGTTCGTCATCTATTTTCACGCTAAGGTATATGTATATAGCCTACTCTTATCTAAACAATGTTGTTTTGTTTCGACAACCACGCGAACGAAGTCGCGGGCACAGCTAGTTTAGCAATATAATAATGACCTAGCGATATGATAATAATGAAGTTAAGATAGTAATTAATCACTTAGCCCGATAATGCTAGGCATTATTCATAATGCCCAAGCATTATACATAATGCCCGCATTAATCACTTGGTCCATAACATATACAAATAAAACAAAAAAAATAAACACAGATAATAAAATTAAAATATCTCCATTAATTGGCAATTACCCATTAATTGTCTAATAATTCATGTCACACGAAATTGGTCACTTATTTTAATAAGCACAGTTTATTTTCCAGATAATTGTATTGAGACTGAATAACTTAATCTAGATAAATGTATGATAATTATTTCCCTATTTACACTACAATTGTCAGTTTTATAACGTGCAATGTCTGTAGCATTATTTATTGGTACATTCATAGTAATAATTGCTTGGGAATAAACAGTAAACAGTAATCTTGTTTAATTAATTTACCTGTCAAGATTGACAAAGAATTGCATCTTAAGGATTGTCCAGCAATTAGCAATAATTGTATTTTTAATATAGTTTTTCCATTATCGACTGTCTTAATTATTCGTAAATTACACTCATTTAAAAACCACCCTCAAGAATCATGCTATCTCTATTGTAGAAAAGAATGTAGAGCTAAATGTACGTTTATGTAGAGTATGTGACTTTATAAGCTGTTATCTGTAAATAGAAATAATTTGTAGGTTCTTTTTAGATTTTGAGAAGTTTTGATAGAAATAAAACTTGCAAATCGTTGAACTTAAACTATTTTGAGTAAGAGTCAAACCAAAAACGACGTGCTTTTGAGCTGTTTAAGAAAATAAATACCGACCAATATTCATTCAGACTGGACTCTCTGTTTTATTAATGTACTTAGGTTGGTTTTCTCACTACATTGTAACTAATATATAGTCGAGTGTACATGCAACATAACTTATTTGCGTGTCTCCGCCTGCTGTTATCAGATGCAACTAGTTTAAAGACATATCATCGCGATATTCGATATAGATTAAACCAAATTAAACCTTTACATGCAAAACGTAACTTTTCAATTTCATAGCTCTTAACACAATAGACATAAGGTTTAAATTCCCAGGTATGTTAGTTGTCGGTACGCATACGCTAGTTAAAGGAACGCCGACTACGCTGACACGCGGCGTATCTTTCGACAAATCTGTCGGATACTGTGGCGTACTTTTTGCAATTTGCCTTTATCGATTCAAGCATATCGATTGGATTTGACGTATTTAGTTTCTGCTTGTTAATGTACCTACTCGTATGAACTAATTTAGTACGTTTGTAGATTTATAATTATTTGCTTTGGCGGCTTGTGGACGTCGTTTATCGCTATAAAAGCTTCTCCTTATTTGGAGTTCAAGCTATCCTCTTTTGAATTTTCATCTAAGTGATTTAACTGGTTTAGCTTTGAAAGCCTACAAATTCAGATCGGTCTTTATTTCATCATCATCTTACTGCCCTCATCCCATTTTACTTGGAGTCGGTGCAACACCTAATTATTTGTAAGCAGCAAATCTTTTTTCGGTTTATTCCAAAAAAAAATATTGCATATTGACAAAAATTATCAATTCAATTAATTACTTCATTTAGACGGACATAAAATAAGTCAACATACCTAGAATTCTCATAATTTCAAACCTCTCTTATAAAATCAAGTACACGCAAGTACTAGGAGAACATAAAGCACTCAATCCTCCACATTTACACAGCATTTGATCTTCTACAAAACAGGTATTACTCTCATAAGGCCGTACCATTAAAGCGAACCGCCAACCGCACAGAATTTCACTTAGAACATAAAGAAAAATAATGATAGCATAAAAACATTTTTTAAATAGCCTCGAGATTTGTTCGGGCGTTAATTTTTATAGCGTCATGTACCATACGAACATACAGGTGGAACATTAACCCATTGCAAAGTATCACCGCTTAGAGGTAGCGGCCATATTGTATCAACTTTATGGTTATAACTAGCGACCCGCCCCGGCTTCGCACGGGTGCAATGCTGATATACTAAATACGCTACAGAAAAACTGTGAACGTTGTTTATAAAAAAACATAGCGGCCCGCTCCGGCTTTGCACGGGTTTAAAATATGTAACTCACTAAAAAAAAGGTTAAAATCAATCCTAAATACGCTACAGAAAAACTGTGAACGTTGTTTATAAAAAAACATAGCGGCCCGCTCCGGCTTTGCACGGGTTTAAAATATGTAACTCACTAAAAAAAAAGGTTAAAATCAATCCAGTAGATTTGATTTATTCATTTACTGCCCGTAGCCCGCACGCGTTTTTGGAGTACTTATCTTTGGAATATCTTTTATACACAATATTTTCACTTTTTTTTACATTTTTCCTTTTTTTTTACATTTTTACAATTTTTTAACATTTTTACTTTTTTTTACATTTTTACTTTTTTTTACATTTACTTTTTTTTACATGTTTTTTACATTTACCTCCGACGCGCTATTTATAGGCACGCTGCCGCCGCGCCGCGTCGCCGTAAACGCTACGTTCCGCAATTTTTAAATCTGTACATCTTCAAAAATATTCATTTAAATCAGATACTGTAAAAGGCCAAATAGATCTATATTAAATCAACAATGTATTTAAGGTATTTAATTGGATAAGGATTAATGCTGTATTGGTTAAAATCGCTTCGAATATTAGTCATTAGGGTAAGTGCTCCAATGAATGAACACTTAAGCAATCTTCCAACTTCAAAAAATAATTACAGTGTGTTGCTCATAAGGGACCATAGTCCAAAGCTATATTTTGGTATCAGGATTGTATTAAAAATATATTTTGAGTAGATTTTACGAAATAATATGAATACTTTCTGAGATATTTAACAATAAAATGAAAAATACCCTAAAACCCCAGTGAATGAACGAAAATTTCTAGTAAATGAACTAAGTAAAACCAGTAAATGAACACATTTTTTGTTTAATTAACATGTAGGAAAATTCAAAATATTTCAATAAATATTATTCAATAATCAACTAAATAAAAAGAAAATAATTCTTTGCCTCTAAATCTGTCAGGAACATAAAAAATAACAAAGAAAAAGCTTTAAAATTCACACCTAATCATTATCAGTACATAGTATAAAGTCGCTTCCCGCGTCTGTCTGTATGTATGTTTGCTTAGATCTTTGAAACTACACAACGGATTTGGATGCGGTTTTTTTAATACATAGAGTGATTCAAGAGGAAGGTTTATATGAACAATTACATGCTTAATAAATTAGAGAACCATTGATAATTTCAAGATTTCTAATGCAAAGTCGTAAATTAATTACATTTTTTCGCGCTTACTTTGCAAACGCAGGCTGAACCCTAAGAGATTCATCAAAATAATGTACTAATTATTTGTACACATTGCAAAGGTCTACAGAAAAATCCGCGATGGTATACTTATGTCTATCTCTTATGGATATCCCACAATATAATTTTTTGTCATTTACTTTTTACGACAAATAATGGCTAATTTTCAAAGCGATTTAAACCAATACAGCATGAATCCTTATGCGATTAAATACCTTAAATACATTGTTCAATTAATATAGATTTATATGGCAATTTACAGCCATTTCATTTTATTTAAATGAATATTTTTGAAGATAATACAGATTTAAAAGTTGCGGGACGTAGTGTTTGCGGTCAAGCTGGAACGGGCCGCTATGTTTTTATAAACAACGTTCACAGTTTTTATATAGTATATTTACTATTTAGTATCAGTATAGCACCCGTGCGGAGCCGGGGCGGGTCGCTAGTAAACCTATAAAGGACTTAGGAACGTTTATCTTTTAATTTAGGAAAATATAAAATATATTTAAATCAAAACATAAAAAAAAACAATCAATTTTTAACTTTATTAGTGAATTTATTATGTAGGGTGGATTTTGCTATAACCTACGAGTGAACCTAAGAGCTCTTTCCAATGTTTCTTGGGTATATCGAAACTTTTCGTGTTTTTTTTTTATTGTAATCCATGTTAATCTAAAGGGACAATAATAGAAGAAAAGAAAAATTAATAAAATAATAGAATCTAGGTCTTACAAACAGAAAATCTAGCTCAAGTAATTGTGTTCATGATGAAAAATGTTAGTTCATACACTAGATATTATGAACCAATGAATGAACATACTTGTCCCAATACTGGCCTTAGTATCAGAAATCTATTTTTAAAACAACTCTCAATACCTGAATCTTATGGCATAAAAATAAATAACATATTTGAATAAAAACATGAAATAGACGTTTTTCCAGTGAATGAACGGTCGTTCATATACTGGATTTCAAACGATTTTTAGTTCCAATGCTGGGACACCTAATAATTTAATTAAAAAAGGCTAAAATTGCAGTTTATTTGATTCGAGACATAAAACATAACGATTCTTTATTCGAAATAATAAAAAACTTATGTTACATAATTCAATTATGGCTACAATGTGTTAACAAAGAAGTTGCGTCTTACCCGAGTCCTAAATTCTTGTCCGAACAAATACGCAGTTCAAACCACACTGCAAGTTTAAACGCTCGACATTTAAAAACGAACAGTGATATATGAAATGTATGTTGTCCCTATAATGGCAAAAGGAGTTGTAATTATGAAAAAAAATACTATATTGGGTAGAAATATCTCAATTTCTTATTTTTTGGAAAAAACTCAGTTTTGTTCATTTACTGGGGTGTGTTCGAGCACTGGAGCACTTACCCTATTTGTCGTAAAAAGTAAATGACAAAAAAATGTTATTGTGGGATATCCATAAGAGATAGACATATACCATCGCGGAGTTTTCTGTAGACCTTTTCATTGTGTACAATACTTAGTACATTATTTTGATAAATCTCGTAGGATTCAGCCTGCGTTTGCAATGTAAGCGGAAAAAATGTAATTATTTGCGACATCACATTAGAAACCTCAAAAATAACAGTATTTGTCCACTATTTAATGGATGATATTATACATAAAAACCTTCCTCATGAGTTACTCTATCTATTAAAAAAAACCGCATCAAAATCCGTTGCGTAGTTTTAAAGATTTGAGCGTTCATAGGGACATACAACAACATGACAGAAAAAGCGACTTTGTTTTATACTATGTAGTGATGATACAGCGTAAGTCACAGAGCAAACAGCTCATGAAGTCCTTTTAAATCTTGAATGGTGCAATTAATAGTTTATGAGGAATAAATGACTACTTATGCGCATATTTGAAGCTGTTCTCAATCTTTCTAGGGACGTAATAGGTAATACTTTAAATCCTGTTGAAACTTTATAACTGATGCGTCATTTATATTTGTTTTTAGCGAAGAACTCGACTGGTAATGATGAAATACTAGCTTTTGCCCGCGGTTTCGCCCGCGTGGATGTTGGTTGAGGTTACAAAAATTGCCTCATTTTCGCAGTCGGGTAAATAGTAATCTGTGTGTTAATCCATGGTATTAAACGCAAAAGAGTGAAAAACGTCCATCCACCCATCCATCCATACATCCGTTATTCCTTTTATCTTCGTCTTGAATGTGCAATGTGTGTCATTTCTTTTGCCGATTTTTCTTTGATTTTTGTAATTATATGAC
Organism: Chrysodeixis includens; assembly: GCA_941860345.1. Lineage (NCBI taxonomy): Eukaryota > Metazoa > Arthropoda > Insecta > Lepidoptera > Noctuidae > Chrysodeixis > Chrysodeixis includens. The sequence goes on from OW796105.1 coordinate 9,539,141, forward strand.
AGTAGTAAATTGGTTCAACTCATTACCGACCGACAAATGTCATGTTACTGCAAAATATGACATGTCCCTTTAACATTAGTCACAATTATGAATCACTCCATAACGTGACTAATCTGTGGCTCGAGTTATACAATGAGGTTGCTTACCGATCGCCTTAGGATGATAATTAATAACAATATACTCGTGGCCATAACATATCCTTTCTTAATCTGAGACTGTTGTGAAAACGAGATAGCACACTACACGCGATAGAGCGGCGTCTCTTTCCCACAATTGCAATAATCTTGTTTAAAGATCTCAAAGGAAATGGTTATGACTATTTCCCACTGTTGCATTAGATGATAAATATCTTGTAGTTAATTGTAAATTAATGATTTCCTTTCCTATTAAAGATAATTCGATTAACCGTTTCGAAAAACAAAGTAAGTTATTGTTTCTTTTGATGGTTGAGGAAACTGTTGAAATGATAATTGTTATGGACACCTTTCTCGTTTAAAATTTTACAAGGAAGTAATTCTTAGTTCTTGTAATTAAATTATTAATTAATATGCCAAGTGTAATTTGATTTATCTTTAAGAACATACTCGGCTGATTGAATAGTTAATTAATTAGGAGCTTAACTTAAGTTGTGTCCTGCAATACATCTGTAAGACGTATGGCAATTAAAATGGAAATAAAATGAGTATTCTATCATACAAGTTATACATTTATTTGACAGTACCTACATTAAAATTGGTAAATAATTATAATTTGTCAGCCAATCTTTTCAGCCTTTAAGACGAGTTTTGAGATTGACGGTATCATGACATTTTTATATTGTTTTAAAAAAGTCACGTGACTTTGACCTGTCATCTCCATACATTCAAGCGTTTACTATCGAAGTTAACGATTGTCAAAATTTCACTTCGCTAGAAGGGTTAAATACAGGTTCTGTGAACTACAAATGAGCGACTTTTTCATTTCTATCAACATTGTAATATTTATTTAAAAAAATACCGCAACCAAAATTTCCTTCCTGAAATCTTCAAAACTAATGTATGTTTACCGGCTTTGCCGCTAGCTCTTGTAAAATCTATCGTCAATTTAAGTCTAGTCTCAAATTGATGTATACTAATATCTCGCATCCTTCCTTTGAAGCCCGCCTGTAACTAGTCAGTGATCATTTGATCACGATGGGTCCACCGACGTTGGCCAGCCTTTGATGTACCACATAAATACCGGCGATACTTCGTTACATCTAATCACATTAAAACTAACGTTTGTCATCGTTAGTACGTGGAGTTAGTCACAAGCGTAGTGGAACTAGCTTGTTCACGCAGCTTCGCCCGAGTCGATATCGGTTTAAGCTGCAAGATAATGTATTTTCATATGATTATTCCTTAACATTCCCACAACGCCGTCTATTATATTAGTCTCAAATTAAGTATGCGAGAGTAACTTGTGTTATGAGTACTAGACAACTGATAAACATACTTATATAAATCTAAATACATGCGTATTATAGATAAACTAGCTTTCCGCTCGCGGCTTCGCCCACGTGTAATTTGGGATCGTAGCGTTTTTAAATGATCTCGACAGGGCTTTCTTTCATCGGCTAAAAATTTGTTACAATTGGAATTATATTATATAGCTTGAGTTATCTTTCTAACGGTGAATATTTAAAACGATAAGTATCGATTACATTATGCAACAAAAAGTAAAGCGAGACAAAAAGATCGCCTAAAAGAATAAAAAGTATCAGTTGATCTCCCTCCCCGCGCCCGCTACCTAGGGGCTTGCTACTCCAAAAATCCCTTCTTAGTGCTCACTTGTGTTACTAAAGGAAGCCTTGTTCAAAATATCAGACCTAAGGAATAACATTTTTCATAGAAACGTTTTTACCCCTTTTCGCCCCCTGGGGGGCAGAATTTCCAAAAATCTTTTTTTAATGCTCATTCCGTCATTAAAGGAAGCTTTGTTCAAAATAGGAGACTCCTAAAGTCACCCAATCGCAACCCCCTAAATCACTATTGGAGGGTAGTTTGGAAAAAAATTATAATGCCAAACTCATTTACTTGACCATATACGTGTTTGTGCTAAGTTTCAAGTTTATAAACCCAAAGAATAAGATTTTGCATAGAAACGTTATGACCCCTTTTTACCCCCTTAGGGGTTGAATTTCCAAAAATCCTTTCTTAGTGCACCCCTACATATCTCAAGGAACCTACATGCCAAATTTCAGCTTTCTACGACCAGTAGTTTCGGCTGTGCGTTGTCTGTCAGTCAGTCAGTAACGGAAGCGTTTTATACTCGTATATATAGATTACACCCAGACACAATAAATGATCGTTTTCGTCTCACAAACACTTTTGTCCTGGGTGAGAATCGAACCCACAACCTTCGGTATAGCAGTCCGGGCCACTAACCACTGGACCAATAGGCCCGTCACAATAGGTCTAGCCTATGTCAATCCAAGGTGTCAGCTAACTCTATACCAAATTTTATCAAAGTCGGTCCAGTGGTTTAAGTGTGAAAAGGTAATTTTGGTCTTAATTATACATTTTAATTAACAAATGACAATTTTATTTAAAAACCCTTTCTTTTATTATTTTATTGACCAGTTTTTTGATGACAGATGATTATTTCCGCGCAGAAAAGCAATAATAAAATTAATAAGAAAGGTTCGTTTAAAAACAATTACAAAACTAATTAGTAGAGGTATTGCAATTTTCTATCGTGTTTTAAGTTGGATAGTTGGAGACTCAACGAGCAGTTAAGAAATATTGCCCGTAAATCAATAAGGAATCGTAGATAAATAATTATTATACAATAAATTAAGTCCTTAATATCCCGGTTGACATCCGACTTAATTGGAAAGTCCGGTCAAACGTCCCTTCTAATATTTAATGGGCTATGAGTCTCAAACAATTATGTTTTTAAATATGCTAATTAACACTAGCTGTTGCCCGCGTCTTCGTCCGCGCGAATGTCGGTTTTAGCTGTAAAAACATTCCGCCTCTGATGCAGTCGGATAAAAGTAGCCTGTGTTAATCCAGGGTGTCGTTTAACTCTATACCAAATTTCATCAAAATTGATCCAGCCGTTTGAGCGTGAAAGATTAACAAACATCCAGACACATCAACTATCGATTGATGCATGTTTTGAATATTATAATTATTAATTAATTAACTTCAACAACAATGCAACTCACTCATTTAAGGTTGTACAAGGCCTTGCAAAACATTTAATTTCTGGCAGTAAAAACCGAAATATTTATGCATAATACATGCATAATACTGTTGTATAATCAATATGTCATCAGGATTACATTCAAGTCCGTCGTAACTTCATTAGTATAATAGCCGGCACTTATCCGATACTTATCAACATCAACATCTGTATTCCAAACGCACCGGCTACAGATATTGTTATTCAAAATCTGAATAAACAAAACGGTCCTTTGCATTTGAATTTAGCTTCCTCGATTTACCATTCAAGTTGCATGCGCAGAATCAACTACACAATCGGCAATCGGATAATCGTCAGCATCGATACAAAGACGAGATATCGATCGCGATCGCTCCATTCCAATGCATCGATACGCGTTGCGAGTTGACGTTGACAAATTGCATCTAAAAGGACTTTATGGTCGACAAATTGAGGCTACTCGTATTTATTGCATGAATCTTACTGAAGGCGAATTCTGAGGATAAGCTTATCGATTTGTTTTTATCGATACGATATCGATCTCGGTTTGACCCTCTCGTTTGCGCTGCCGATTCTTGTTCCCATTTTATGGGACGAGTTGTTCGTGTCGTAAAATCTTCGTGTGTGAAGAGATTAATGAAGCAGTTAATTTAACTGATTGGAAAGCGCACTCGGAATTGTTTCGATCGATATTTAATAAGGAACCGCTTTGAAGGGATTGTTTAATCTTAATGACGACAGTTTAATTTTTATAGGCCATTTACTGGCTGATGATGTTTTGAATGGCATTCTATAAATTATATAAGTAAATTAGATTAGTCTTACTAACCATTATTTAACCTCTAATGTCCATTGTCCATTCGTAAACATCCTATTTTACTGCATTTATTTTCGTATGCTTACCTGACTGAGTTAGCCATTTTAGATGACTTTCCCTTAAGATATTTATTCTATAAAATGACCCCTTCCGTCCTAACCGAATTAACCTTTATATCTTAATATTTTATACTCGTTAGTGCCCGCAACTTGGCTCGCGAGATCGTCGGTTATAGCTGTAAAAACATTACTCTAGCGCCGTTGGTTAAAAGTAGCCTATGTGTTAAATCTAGAGTCACCTAAATCCGTATAATACTTCATCAAAATTAATCCAGCCGTTTAAACATGAAATAGCAAAAAACACTCACCTATAATTACAAACTTACACATTTATAATATTAGTGTGATTTAAGTTACCTTAATTTAAACCTGCAACTTTGTCCTATGTTCATTAAACCGCTAGACAACCACGAAAATGTATACCCAGCTGCACAGATAACAAAGGCTACTCAAAACAACTGCCAGTGCAACACGTTCTATGTTATGTTGGCTTTAGACTCTAAGACCATGGTGAACAGCCCCTGTCCCCGTGTCAATGACTTCCACCGCTATATCCACTACATCTACAACGTTTTTGGCACTACCGTCTTATGCACATACACGACTACTTAAGAAACTGTTAGGGTTGTCCAAAATCGCATGATCTATTCAATGAAGATTTGAATTTGAATTAAATGAAGAAAATCTTTGATTGATAGTGTCATTTACGTAAGTATTAAAGTAAGGTTTTATTGAATCTGCTCTTCAAAGTAAATACAGAGATATACAATTTTTGAGGGTAGTTTTTTTGTTCTCAAGGGTGAAAGGTAATGAGCACTTACGCCGAGTTGCCGCCTATGTAGTGTTAGATCTGCACTCTTGTTCCTTAAGCATATTTCACAGACTATAATACCTACTCAAGAAATATGAATATAATAAAAAATCACTTTATTATATGGTTTCTGTGCCTATTATAAGACGTGGTTGTAAGCCCCCCAAGTTTTAATGATGTTGTTGATTTATGTTATGCAATTGTTCGATTTATTAAATTAGACCTAAAAACGGTTAAAGAAGAAGATAAAATGTTTATTTCTTTAAATTCGAAGAGTCCTTGCATTGCCAGCCCTAGGTCAACTAAATAGGCTTCCATACATCGCGTTAGGCGAAGCGTGCGGACATCACAGAGGCCGCTATCGCGATCAAAGCGGCCGCCGCTTTCGGCAGCGTAAGAGGCGGACACACTGGATGCTGGCCCCAAGTTATACACGAAGTAAATGAAATTTGTATGGAATTTGACGCGTATGTACTGTTACTTGGGCTACAGTTAGTCTTATAAGAATGTATGGTTAGGTGTAATATCACCGTTAAAAGAAAATGTGTAGTAATTATCGTTGAGAGCCGTTTTATGTCTTGTAAGTCGCCATCTCACTTCCTCAGCTGAAAGTCTTACTTTAAGAGGTGCTGGTAGAGGAAAAACCAACTTGCAAAAAAATATTCGTAAAGAGAAAGGTTTGTTTGTTAATTTTTAAGACTTAATTGCTTATCCAAGTGGATGGAACATAACAACAAACAGCTCACTCTTTACAGTTCACAAATACTGTCCAACCATCTTATATTACAGGGATACATAGCTTATATTTTCAAACATTTGTCACGCAGATTATTCCGTTGCATATAATAAAAACATTAGCTTCTACCTGCCATATAATATTCAGCATCCGATATTATATGTCAGGTATACTTCTGATGGTAAAACTTGAATGTTTTTACAACAGTCTTAAAATTTAACTCTTGCTAGTTTGCAAGCAAGATCTGAGATAACTAAAGATTCAGAAAGTTGATACTTGTATACAGACGTTTCACTGGGATAGTCAATTTTAATAGTTATGGTCAAGTGTGTTCATATCTGAAAGTTACGTTATACGCAAGTCAGGTTTAAAGTAAAATATTTGTAAGTTAAATATAAACAAATTAAAACTTAACCCCTAGTTCTTGTACTTGTTCGCGTGGTTATTATACTAGTGAGTAGCTTATAATATCCTTTCCTAAGAGTAAAAGCTTTGACGGTACCGAATTCAGCAAAATTGGTTTGACGATTTTGAGAACACAGTTTGTTGTGCTTTGTTTATTTTTATGACGACTCCCGCACTAAGGAATTTAATCCTTGTATCGCGCGGGGTTAGACACCCAGACTCAGAATAAGCCTTTGTGGATCGCACAAAGTCTTGTCCTACGCGGGGATCAAACCCGCGACACTTCGCGTAGAGTGGTTGTGGCGTGGTGACCTATATACCACTCGGCTATCCGTGCAGTCAAAGAGTAGCAAAGTTCCACTTTTTTTCGTTTACTATGTTTAGAGTATGGATAAGTCGTTGTCCTTAAACTAACGATTCAAGACTAAATAACTCTGACAAAAATGTACAATACAATGACAAAAAATGTCCCTTTCAAATAATATCAGATCAGCTATCAAAGAATGTTGTGTATGTTCCCTTACCTGGGATAATGACCTCGTTCCAACAAATAGTTAGTTCTAGCTATTCAAGTAATAACCAAATGTTCACTACATAAAAGTAAACTGCGTTCGTAATAGTCCTGTTACAAGAACTGAGCAATCATCTGTGTAACTTATGAAATTGTTCTTCTCGGAACTTTGTGTATCTACAATGTATTTCTACATTTTCTTAGATGTAATTGCTCCTGTATTGCTGGCTTTATTAGTTAGCAGGCGCCCCGCGGTTTTACTTGTGTAATTCAAGTCGAGATATGTGGATAAAGTACGAGTAGTAAGTGTATCTAGTTGATGCTTTCGACTGGTGTAGGTTTTATTTTTATAGCCTACTGTTTCAGCGCTTCAAAGAAATATTTATTATTTATGCATCGTATAGTACCTATATGTATAATTTATTTTCGTGCACTGTTAAATGGTGAAAATTACTACCGTGGGGACACCTAGATTCTAAGATCTAAACTGGTCTGCAAGTGATCGTTCGGTGGGAAAAAGCGTTTGCCCACTAGTAAACCATAACTATGTGACCGACCTGTTGGTCTAGTGGTTAGTGGCCCTGACTGCTGTATCAGAGGTCGTGGGTTCGATTCCCACCCAGGACAAATGTTTGTGTGATTAGCACGATAATTTGTTCTATCTGGGTGCAATTTATCTATAGTATGTATTTAGAAGTAAGTATATTTATCAGTTGTCTAATACTCATAATACTAGCTCTGGTTAGTTTGAGACTAGATAGCGTTGTGTGAAAGTCGTAAAAAGAAAAATAACATATCCTACTAATATTTTAAACGCACAAGTTTGTGAGAGGCAGCTGGGGTTGGTCGCTAGTTCTATTATAACGTGTAATAATAACAACAAACCTTGCTATTTATGACGTCATCAGAACTCGTGTATAATAATTTATGACTAAGCTTATCAATTAGATGTCGACATGTCTGTACAATATCAAAGAGTGACAATTATAGGATATACGACTTATACATATAACTATATGGTAAATGGTATAGCTGTTACCTTTGGCTCTGCTCGCACAAGTGTTGATCATGACTACAAAACATTAAATGTCTTTCACGCAATCGGTTAAAAAGTAGTGTATATGTTAATTCAGGGTGCAAGCTAACTTTATACCGAATTTCATCAAAACTGTTCCGGCAGTTTCAGCGTAAAAGAGTAACAAACATCCGTCCATATTTGCAAATATAAGTAGGATATAGATTCGATCAGATAAAATCCACCCTTAATATAATATTAACTCTCTTAAAAAACTAGAATTGTCTAGAATCTTTTGAGGAGGTGTGAAATTTTTGTGTAATTTACACCTCCAATCAAAATTATTTAATTTGTTTTTTTTTTGGTGAAGCTTTACCTATATAAATGTAATGAATGAAATGACGTGCGTGGTTAATTATACTTTACTTTCCATCCCCATTCATATTTAAGTTTGTTTGTATTAGTTTCAAAGAGAATGAAAATTAACGGAAAATTAAAAATCCGTTATTTAATATGAAAAACAAATACATATGTTGCGCTTTCTACGCATGTAATAACAATAAAAATAAATAAATTATACTCATTTCTCTAATGAACGAGCAAGGTAACCATGCTGCTTAGTTTTTATAGATATTTTTACAGGTTTTGTCATAAAACCTTATTATACCCAGGTTTAAAGCTCTTTAAATTACGCTTTTAACAAAAACGTTATTACAAAACGAGGTTTTGCGATAAACCATGGAGTTGATATGATACACTATTTTAAAGATGAAAACCAACGATTTATCTCGTATCTGACATTTGAAAGTTTGTTTTTACTTATTTTTTAACCGACTTAAAAAAGGAAGAGGGGTCTCAATTCGACCGTGTATAAGTTTTTTTTTATGTTTGTTTACCGATAACTTTGTCGTTTCTTAACCGATTTTGATAATTATTTATTTTTGGAAGGTAGACTTTTACAAGGTGGCCCCGTGATAAGGAAGTCGGGGTCTGATGATGAAACCAGGGAAATCGAGGGGAACTTACAAAAAATTGTAGGGAGTAGTAATAAGTTTAGTTTTTAGAGCCGTTGTTGTCGAAGTCGGTATTTTTTTAACAGAGAGAATTTTGTCATAATCTCTGTACAACTTATGTACGGAACTTTCAAAAGTATGGTTAACACAAGATGACACAAATTTCGTAATTAACTTGTCCCGTTTTGTCGTTCCCACACTGATTTTCTGACGCATAAAGTACAATGGATGGTACAACGACACATGGTGGCTGAGGCGTTTCGTCAGACGTCTAATAGTACTTGCTAAGACAAATAGTCGAATAAAAGCTTCTCGTAATGTAACTAGTAGTAAAACTTTAGCAGACCGGGATAGGTTTTGTTTTTAATTTATCTTTGACGGGTTTAAAATGACGTTTAAATAAACAAAAAGGCTCACTTCCCTCCGCGCGTCGGTACGGTGCAGTTGAGGTCAATTTCGCTCCTGAGATTATTAATTTACGTTTGTGGTGGTCGTCCACGTGTCCAATCCGTGGTGCCTGGCAACTGGGCCTAACTCAGTTGTGAAATCTCTATTCCTTGCTAATATTAGCTATTTCTTTTTGTCTCCCGCTTGCAATGGAGGGAAGTGGAACATATATTTTTCCTACTCCTCCTTTTTTACTATTTCTGATTAATTTCGTTGCGGGTCCAAGACAGTCAATCATTTCCCCTGGGACACACCGAGCTTCACTGTTTCGGTGGTATTCGTTGGTCTCATTGTAGATTCTGGTTTACAGGAGTTGCAATGACGGGCATGTGTGGTGGGCTAGTCCCAATAAAAAAACAAAAAGGCTGTAAACCTTTTTTTGCTATTTTCGTATTTTTGCCTTTTTAACTTTTTTGATGAATTGTCTAATGTATATGCATATATGACTTTCTTGGCAGGTAGCTGATGTCATCTTCCTGCCCTTATCCCATTTTACTTGGGGTCGGCGCAACACGTCTTCTAGACATGTTGCTTAAAGATTTGGCTATGGTTTTATAGTCGACGCCTGATGCTAACCCTCTTTGGGAATGCGTTTGTTGATGGCTTACCCGCCACCATTCGGGTGACCCAAGGTGCTTGGTAAAGTGCACTGGGTCTTAAGGTCCATTAGTCGCCTTTTACGACACCCAGTGTGGGTGTATGGGGTGGTGCTATTCTTTATATCCGGACACCACACGGATACGTAGCTGAGCACGGCAGGTAGCTGATGTAATCAGGAGTAACTACGTTTTTTCTAGCCTATTGTGTCCCACTGCTGAGCAAAGGCCTCCCCCAAGTCTTTCCACGTTTTTCTGTCCTGCGCCACCTCGAACCAGTCCTCGCGGTGTACTTTCAAATCATCCCGCCACGTTTACCTTTAAAAAAAACTTATTTTAGGATAAAAACTAATTTTACCTTAGAAAGTATAGATAATAACCAAGAATTGTTACAGCGACTTCTTTTTAAGTTTTAAACATCTCTTTTAACAAATATGACCTAAATCATTTGTGCAAAAAAAAGATAAAAAAGCTATTTTAAAACAAGGAAATGATATACCAGCATTTGTTACATTAGCATAAGTATTAAGACTGCAATCTGTTCTGAATAATCATTAATTCATTATGGGCACTGCATTATACTGCCTTACATACATACATACATGTGCATAATACGGGCTGTCACGAGCTGATGTCTGATTCACGAATGATTCATACATCATACACACAACACAGCATATGTATAACGTTATAACAGAACAAAGAAAATGCTTGGTATTTTGTCAAAAACAAAGAGTTTTAAGAAAGTGTTTGTGCTGTGGATGGCTATAGGGGAAAAAATAATAATAATAAATATTCCTCAACATTCACACAACGCCATCTAGTCTCAAATTAAGTATACGACAGTAACTTGTGTTATGAGTACTAGATAACTGATAAACATACTTATATATTTCTAAATACATACATATTATAGATAAATTACACCCAGACACAGAACAAATGATCGTGCTCATCACACAAACATTTTTCCTGGGTGGGAATCGAACCCACGACCTCCGGTTTAGCAGTCAGGGTCACTAACCACTAGACCAACAGGCCCGTCAACAAAAGAAAGATGATATTACCGTAAAGAGTGGTACCTGCGAGATGACGTAAGATAGGAACGTGTGGAGGAAGAAGACATGCTGCGCCGACCCCAAATAATAAGGGATAAGGGCAGGGAAATGATGAAAGAGCTTTAAAAAGTACGAATTGTTATTATTATTTTATTTTAATATATGCAAATTACTACTTGATTTTAGATTTAAAATTGCGTATTAAATAATCTTAATATTAAAGTCATTTTACCGGTTTGTTAGCAATGAATTTATTTATTTTTTTATTCAAGTCAATTAGACACACGTGTACATTAAATGTGTTAATGCAATTGTCCTGCGTCATAAAGGTAGCTAACTTAACATTTTTTTTATGGATTTTATAAATAGCACTGCAAATGTCTTACAAAAAAATCTAGTGAACCAAATGCCGCCTTTTTATGTCACGGGTAGCTTTTTCAGAAGTAGGTTATAGCTAGAAACATTAACCTCCATTTACGCAGTCTATTCAAGTAGGGTGTCAGCCAACTCCATACCAAATTTCATTAACGAACATACAAACAAACACGCTTACTTGCTTTTTCCTTTATAATATTAATAATCCTGCTATTGTTAGGATATTAGTACAATTATTACTCATGCTGTTTCTATTACATTACTTTAAATGTAAGAACAAAACATTTAAACGCATCCATACGCTTATAAGCAAAGTTTCATCCACAAATACAGCAACAACACCCCCAACAAGAATAATCTAAAAGGTAACGAGAAAATATGGACAGACACACAAACAGACAAGAAAACATAACACAAAAACAGCTGACAAATACTTGCAATTCCTTAAAATATATAAAGCTATCATTCATCTCGTACTTCAAACATTCCATAGAATATTCAAGGGATATTATAATTATTTTTTTACATATATATGCACATATGTTCCTACGGTATAAGGAATCTTGGATAGTAGATCTTACCATGGAGGGCCATGTAAAATCTATGGAGGCATCTCATACAACAAAAATAAATAAACTTGTAGTAATTTGTTACCATAAAGTATTTTATAGATGACTTGACAGTGAGTCATGGATAGTTTGTCGACAAGACATGTCTATCTCTGTACTTTGCTAGACTTTGCAAAGATTCAAGAAAAATCAAGAGCTGGAATAATATGTAGTTGACGATAACTTAATTTTAATTCACTATATTATGTTTGGAGTCGGTTTTTATAAAAGAAATTTCCAGTACCAGTGCCAATTTTGTTCTAGTTTTATCATTTTCGATACTCCACTGAGTGCTATTGGTAAATTTTAGCTCAGGGGTGGTCAACCTTAATGGTGATAATATCTTATGATCTTATCAATTACTAAAACATATCCTGCAAAAATCCGGTCTCAATTTTATTACTGTAAATAGCAACAAAAACATAAAAATCTGCCATCAAACATTCTTTTTTAGTGCTTAAGTTGTTAGTTTGCTGTTTTAACCAAAAAAATATAGTAGTTTTGGCTGTACAAATCTACCTTAAAGATTTTTTTTATATGTTTAAGTTATACTTTGGCACTTTAGCCACAAAACATTGTAATAACTTTATGTTTTACTACTTTTCTCGACCTACAATACAATTTAGACCCAGATAATAGCGACCAACAACCTAACCACCTCTGGCCCAGACTATAGCCCCATTAATTTGATCTATACCTACAAGAACGTGCTATTCTTTGTGAAGATGTGTCGAAGCGTAACACATGTTAATAGCCGGCTGTAAATATGATCTACGATCCTTTGATCTTCGCTGTGTGAGGTCTACTGACTACCGGATAGTGACGTCACCGATTGTTTCGTAGCTTCTGTATTGTATTATGACGTTTCTTGTGATTGAGTTCTTTATTGGATATATTTGATTTAGGTACTTTTGCAAGAGATGATAAAATAACATTATTTTTAATTTACGGTGTTCATTAGTGTGTAGACTGTGTAGCTGTAATGCTTGCTTTTCGTTGTAAAATTTTGAATACTTACTCATCAACTTGAGATTTTTTGTCAACTGTTCATTTTAAATAGTTTAACATGAAAACTATGTTTACGTGTTGAGTGAAAGAAGTAAAAGGCTATTGTCTATCAGGCGATTTTAAAGCTGATTAGTTTATTAATACCCCATAAATGCAACGGCAATAAATGCAATGGAACGGCGTCTCTCTTGTACACACGCTATAATATTTCTATAAACGGGCCTGTTGGTCTAGTGTTTAGTGACCCTGACTGCTGAGCCGGAGGTCGTGGGTTCGATTCCCACCCAGGACAAATGTTTGTGTGACGAGCACGATCATTTGTTCTGTGTCTGGGTGTGATTTATCTATAATATTTATATATTTAGAAATATATAAGTATGTCTATCAGCTGTCTGATTACCATAACAAAAGCTCTGCTTAGCTTGGGATCAGATGGCCGTGTGTGGATTACGTCCCAAGATATTTATAAACGGTAGGTGCATCAACTGTCCTTTTGTTCTGTATTCACAGACTTCTCAAGAATTATGTATACGATGATAAATTACTTTATTATGTGGTTACTGAGGTTAGTTCGATAGATGTAGGTGTGACTAATCTTATTAATCTTCATACAAAGGCATTGGATTTGCATGTAACTGACAGCATCGCATCAGGAAGTCTAAATAGAGATATCGTGAGGACACCAGTTATTCTTGTAAAGAGTAAAATAAATACATTGTTTTTATGTTGTATGGAAATTGTCATCAGAGTCGTAAAACTTTATATTTTGATGAAAATGGCGAACTCATTTTATTTATTTAGCTATATGACAATGATACTGATGGATTGTATAAGAAATGGTATTAATGAAAAAGGAGTAAATGATGCTGTGACTTCTGATAGGAGAGAATGGAAGAAAAAAACGTTTTGGTCCGAACCCAAGTAAAATGAGATGAAGGCAGAAAGATGATGATAATAAAGATAAGAAAGGCACGTTAGTCTATTTTTAACTTTATGTCTACGCCCTACGGCACCGCAGAGTGTAACTAATTTATTTGGGAGCAGATATTTATGCATATTTCATTAAAATATCTGGACGAACTTTTCGAAGTGTAGGTACCTAATCAATTGATTTTTTGGTAGATCCTGAAAAAAATGGAAAGTATAAAGTCATTACTTTTAGCCGCTTACAGTGCATGTTTTCTTATGTAGCCTTACTGAGATCCCAAAGCTGGGCAAAGGCCTCCCCCATTTTCTTTTAAACCTTTCTATCTTTTGCTATTTCTGACCACGAATGCCCCGCAAATCTGCCTATTTAAAGTGCAATACTTAACCTTATTCCTGATTTAACCCGTTATAATATCTTTTATAATTAACCGGATACAGAGCGAATGTTGATTACCTAATATATGCAGATGACGTGTTAATACCCTACGCTATTATTAATTAATACTTAATCATTTACTATAATTAAAATGACGGCGTATCTGATGTCATAAGTTCGATGCAATTTCAATAAAGAACCATTCAATTTTAATTGATAGTTAAATCGTGAACAATTTAACCGTTATTATTGTAGTTAACACAAAAGGTATGCTTTATTAGTTTTCAGTTAAATTGGTTTTGGCGCCGAACGGGTTTTAAATTATTTAAAGATTATTAATATGTCATTGTTTGAAATATGCGGGTGTTACGTTGGAATAATTGACTTTGCACGATTATTTGTTATTTTGGTAAGTGAAACCCTATGTGTGTACCTGTGAATTATTTGACGCGCACTGTTTTAAGATTTCAGATAAATAATAATACACTGGCAAGCTTTACTTGACAGGAGATAGTACGAGTTTCTGTAATTTTTATCTACTATAGATCTCTAGTATATTATTGACAAAAGGTGAAGAAAAACTTTGAAGCATTGTGTCCTGCATTGTATTGAATTGAAATCCATAAGTGATCAAACGTCTTATCCATAACCCGTACTAAGACATTTACAAATTATTATTATAATTGTTATTGACCCAAAGACGACCATTTAAGAGTATTCTTGGAAAACAAATACTTTAATTGAATAAAGACTAATAAATATGTCAAGTGTTATTATTGATCGTTCGATTCGTTAATTATATTTAATGTAATAACATTTGATTCGAGTTGGAATATGAAAAACTAAACTGTATATGGCCACACACGTTTATGTAGGTATATATGCGTGGAAGGTAATCAACTTTATATGTAGTAGGTATAAGTATCGGGTTCCGTAGCCTTTTATTTTAATATTATTTTTTCAAAAATTTTCCTTTTTTATTTTTAAGTAACAAATGTTTCATATACAACGTTGATAAAAGCGAGAGGCATTAAATGAAACCACATATTCTGTATATCATTATAAGGCTGCACAACAAAAATCAAATCAATGTAAGCAATATTTTTATAATAACTTTCGTGAGGATGATTCATACTTAAAACGTTGTAACGGTTTACTCACGCGTATTTATCGGGATAGCCCGACTAGTTTCGGACTCAACCGGAGCCAACTAGATAACTATGCCTATAAAACTTAGTCACCTAATCAGGAAGATACAGCATGTTCAAACTAAAAAAAAACTAAAAAAATATCCTGTGACTAAACTATTGCTTACATTGATTTGATTTTTGTTGTGTAGCCTTATAATGATATACAGAATATGTGGTTTCATTTAATGCCTCTCGCTTTTATCAACGTTGTATATTTTTTTAAATACGACTCCCGGTGGTTTCACAAACATTCAGTTACCATGCACAGAGACCCCAGACTCGGAACAAGCATTTGTGGAACGCACAAATTCTGATCCTACGCGGGGATCGAACCCGCGACACGTTAAGCGCAGTGGTAATTGGCGTAGTGACCTATTACCACTCGGCTATCCGTGCAGTCAAAATAAACAATTCATATAAAATATTACAATTCAACGTAAAAATTAATATAAAAAAAATGCAAAATATTCTATATGCAACGTCACTAATAACCTTTATAAACTTTTTTCAAAACCTATTTACTGTATACAAGCATTACGAGCTAACCGATTTAACCCTAAAAGGCGGAACGCTAAACCGCTCGACTATCGATTCCTAAAATCGAATAACAGATGAATTAGCCATGATGCATGTCTAAGTCGATTACACCGTCCTTAACGAAGCTAGAGGCGCTTCGTATAACAACATCTATTCGATTACGAATAAATCGATATATCGGTATAAATCGATACCCCAGCTTAATTAACTGGCCGCGGGAATTTATTTTTTATATTTAGAGTATTTGAAGCATTTTTGAAATTGGAATTTAAAAAGAAAGTGTCTGTTCTTTGTTTAAAGTTTTAATTTGCTGCTTGTCTGTTTTATTATTTCTGTTTTTATGGTTTTTAAAAATGTTGTCGTTATTAGTCGCCAGTAAATTTTCTTGTTTAAATATCGTTAATTGTTTTAAAACCGAATAACATATTACTTAAGATTTTAATAGACATACCTATCAATAAAACCCTGAACATCTAAAATACGCTATCATCGTAAAACCTTTTTAGTGTTTTTAAACTGTGTCGAAACCCAAGTTTTACTACCATTTTACTACATTAATTGGTTACACGATTAACTACTAACATTGAAGTTAACTATAACCATAATCTTAAACAATATAGCCAGCTAAATGGAACACATTATTCTTTGTTTATTCTCAGAACATTCTTGATGGATTTATTTATTTCCAACGAATTATAGTGACGTCCATTAATTTAAAAATATAGCCACCGTACACATTATAAAAATAGTGTCATTTATAAGAAAATTTAAATTAGTTTTTAGTGAAAATAAAAATGGGAATATAGTAACGCGTAGGACACTAATGGGTAACAATTCGTTTTCGGAAATGACACAATAAACATCACGAACGCGTTCCGAAAATATCCAGAATTCGAGTTTACGTCGGCAACACCGTCGTTATTTCTCTGGGGAAATATGCCGAGTGTTGCCACACCCTGGGTGGCGGCAGACCATCGGTAATTTATTAACAGGTTAAATTTCTAATTAAACCCCGCCCATGTTTTAATATCTACGTATGGTTCGTTGGATAATATTTCGCTTTATTATGTCTGGTAGTGTCAGAATGGGTGGCTTATGACCGCCGTGACCGCGCCGGCTCCCACCGTCGCGGCCGCGGCATTGTCTAGCAGGTGCCTCCATCATTTCATTAACTTATATTGTTTAAGAATCCTTGTTTACCGATCAGATGTGTCGACGATGCCCTCAGTCTATAATTATGCAAAATAACAATACATAAATAAAGAATATAATGAGGATACTTTTTAAAACCAGTTACAATGTGCACAAAATTAATTGAAAAATACCAACTTAATTTTTAAGTAGGCTGTTTAACGTTTGCGTTTGCGCAGGAAGTCGTTATTTAAAACAAACTTGGCATTCTTATTACATTACGGGTATAAATAACTTAATTATTTACGAGTATATTGGCGTGTTATTTTTGTTGTCAGTACTTTTGAGTGCATACGTTGAAGTGTTATCGCGGCACTTATCTGGCTCGGTGTGTAATTACCTTAAGAGTAGGTTATTGTGGGGTATGCAGGCAGAGCCGCGCGGCGGTGCTTCTTAGTAATGTACTCGCGGACAGATGTTCCTAAACTTCAATCTTCTTTGTGTTATGATTTAGAAGCGAATTTACCCAAATACTTGATAAATATCTGCGGACTTTTATAGGTAGGTATAGGTAGTGTGTTTTTTGGTTTACTCTTTGTTTGGAAATTAATATGAAGCGTAAATCAGACATTTTTTTATGTTCACGAATTTTTTCTTTTAACAAAAAACCAGAGAACTATTCTTTAATTAGGTCCTTAGTGTGTGTTTGATATATCAACTTAGATTACATATGATATATTTATCAATGAACCGACTCTCCCTTTTCAACACCCATCAAACGTACTTCCAAAATAAACATTATTTATTTTCTACTATCTACGGATTTCGCCCTTTGCGGCTAGCCCACTAATCAACAAAGTACGTCAACTCCCCAGAGGTTAAACTTTGACAAACGCCGGCCGACGTCGCCACACTCGCAGTTAGAGAAACGTACACGCGATCATTATTCAGTTATTTTTATATAGATAACTGGCTCTAACCGGATAGTTTTGTAATCATGTCAAATTACTATAAACATTATAGTTACGTGTTTATTATTAGGCTACTAATACAGAGCTTTGAAAATTTAGACTTGCACCTTTACAAAACATTCTCCAGATGCATCTGATGCTGTGGTGGAAACGAGAGGCCCACCTCCAACGTGTTGTTAGTGCACCGTCTCTCTCTCACAATGGTAATCAATTAGTCTTAATTATCATAGTATAGGCACAGGTAGGGAAATGTGCCCATGAAGTAATACCTACTATGCGCTGCCATGCACCGACACCAAAACGCGGATGACGTAGCACAGCGGTTTTAGTCAGTAAGAGTCTGACACTATCCGCGGCTCCCCCCGGGGTCGCGGGTGTCCATGAGGATTCCCCCGCTTTACCAAAACATAGGTAGGTAGGTATATGTGTACAAAGAGTACAAATGATAATATGTATAATTAAAGTGTTGTTACTCCAAAAAACTGAATTGTTTTTCTTCCCGAATCATTTTAAAATTTTCTCGGATAGCATATTGTAATAACGTTAATTTCTATCTATTCTTTTACATGTTCTATGGTTTCCGAACAACTCATGTATATTGTAAGCGCCTCAGTTTTCTACAAATAAATAAATCGTTACAATGAAGTAAGGGCAAGAGTTAGACTATTTGTGTTAAGTATTGTAAATTACGCTCAAATCGTGATAGGTAAAAAGTTCAATTGAGTAAAACTGTTTCTGTGGAACGAGGGCAATTGATGGAAGCTTTACTGTCGGTGATATAGATACAAAACGGTTTTTGAGATATCTGTCTACTTTGAGACTTATTATAGCTAAAATTATTTATTTATTATCTTCTGGAGTTCAATTGGCACAGTGTCGCAAAACATGTATGTATTCTTGATTTGTGAAGAAAAACTCGATAGAAAATACAGATGATTTTGATATGGTTTAGAGGAGTGGTTAGATAGCTCTATGTTTTTTGAAATTAGCATCACTATCCTGATTATATGATTCCTATCATTTTAGCTGAGACGCAATGATTTTCAATATCTTTCCAGCTAACAAACAACTTCCAATATTTTGCCAGCTTTGTTAAAAACATAGTCGGACAGTTCTGCTTTAAAGTAAGCAAGTTTGTCAATACTAAGCCATTGATTAAGATCACAAGCCATAATTTGTTTCGTTTGACAGAACGTACTAATCCACTGCCAACACCCAGTTAAGATTGATTTACTTTCAACAATACCTACGCATTTGTTGGAATAAAGTAACAGCTTACAAAACATTACATGGGTAACTTAAATATTACGAAACACCACCATAAGCCTTATGTTAATAAATTAGGTTTATTCCACACTGGGCTAGTCAAATTAGAGACAATAGTGGCTGTAAATTTTGGATTTGACATAAATCTTGTTTCGTAATGTTATAAGCGTCTCTGTATACGAGGCAACGCAAGCGTCCGATGACTTGAGTTTCAAACGACGTGTTGTTTGAACCTCTGTCAGTTTGTATGGTACTTGTCGCTTGAAGACAGTTGGGTAAAAGGGGTAAAATATTCGATTTTCGGATTTGCATTATCTTTTATACGAAGATCCAAATGCTACAACAAAATTGTGACTGTCTCCACAATACAGCCAATAATACTCAATGACTACAAGTTTAGATAAATCATACGGAATTATTATTTTTAGTGTCAAAGACAAGCACAACCAAGACATCATCAGTATCTATAAATACGTAGCTATAAAAGAAGAAATAAACTGCCAAAATGTGATGAGTGAAGTTTTTGAGAGTTGAGAACTGTGTCGTGGTATAAACGTAGCTTAACGATTGATATCGAAAGGTTAGGGAGCGTGTCAGATGGCGGATTTATGTTGCGTTGCGATACCAGCGTGGGATGTGACGATTGTTGCTGTGGACTTGTTGGCGGGCGGTGTGCTGTGTTGCCATAGTAATAGGTTTTAAAAATGTCTAGGTTTAGATTAGAGGCAGTGGACTTATTGTTTTGTCGGTTGGTGTTTTGGTCAATAGGATTATTCTTTCAAGATAAGTCTCACAGCCGTTTAGCAAGTAGGTATTACGAGTATCATAAAAAAGGGTATGGTGTTAATGAAAAAAGACATAATATTGAAGTTAAATTGACGTTCTACCTATACTTAATCATTCCTGATATGATAAAAATAATTAAAGAATGATAACCATAAAAACTGCTCTAGATTTGAACTGCAACAAACGCAATGTCTGGCTAATACTTCCCCTACTTCATTAATACCCCTAACTTTTGCAATTTCTGACCACATGTACCCCGCATATCTGATTAAAAAACTCAAAGAAAAAATAAAACCAGCTCTTATCAAAAGTACTATTATCTGGCAACACCAGATAGCCGTGTGGGCCACAGATTGAATGTCGGTTGTAGGTGGCACGTAACTGTTTAGCCGATCATGACAGATGACGGTCTGATGCGAGGTGACAATGGACACGAAGACACATTTACATGTTTAATTAATACTTGCCACTGGCTAACTAGGTAGCAACTAATTAGTTAGTAAACTAGTTTCGTATGTGTAGACCGCTTGTCTCTGGTGAGTTTGATTTTTAAACGATTTTATGCAATTAAACGCAACAAGATGCATTCCATTACTCTTTTAAGGTACCTAGGACTCTAGGGTATAGTGAATGTGGATTCCCAGTACGGAAATATCTGTTTTTATGCAGTAGAAATCCTAATGGATGAAACCCTTGATCAGCAGCGTGCTGTATAATTCTTTTCATTCTTTAAACGAACTGAACCTTAGGCATCTACAAATTAAAAAAAAATAACGACTTTCCTTAATCAGTTTATAGCTGACGACCTTAACAATAATAAATCGCCCAACCATAGTTACGGATAGAAACAAAAAGCATGGGAATGACATTCCTTTTCGACAAGTGGTGACTTTGAATTACTTTTTAAACACATTTGGGCGATTTAATCCGCATTCACGCTCGGGGAAACGTAAACTATCTAGAGACCTAGGATTATAGACTAGACAATACTGGAAACATAGAACCAAGTGCAGTCACAAACATAAGTTATGCTAGCACGTCCATGTAACCACATTATGAAGATCGTAATAATATAATAGTGTTCCCACGAAACGTACAATTTACCCTGCACATAAACAGTTGATGGGCGCGTAAAATGTCGAGACCAATGCGTGGTTTGTATGCTAATATAAACTGAAGGAAAACACGCTTTTTATTAGGTTTCTAGCTGTTTATTCTATTCCCGTTAAAGTTACCTACAGCTGTGTCTATACCAGAAAATTATACGAGCACCTTAAGTCTGTATAAAGATCGTTGCTAGAAATAAACGATAAAAGAACTGATATAAATTAAGAGATAACACAACACTCCATTGATACAATGTTATTGCACCCCTCCTACTATACAGTAAGTTTAAGAAAATGATTTTGGAAATTAAAAATAGCTAAATAAAGGAATTTTCATCTTTAAGTCTTTATTATTTACCAAGTGGATACAAAATATTGATGGAACCGTACCATTTTCACTTCAAACTTTTGTCTATAGCGAGACAAATAAAGGAAGAGTATTGCTTGACGAGACAAACTACCACCAACGACAATACGTCACAAGTAACACGGCAATGGTTAAACAATATTGTAGTCAATGTGAGGACGTCCCTAAGTTATGGTGAAACATCGAAATCGCTTCAGCATGAGGCTATTGACGACACGACTGACATGCCCGGCTGAACGGCCAGTACTTTGCTGGTTATTTGCTGGTTATTTGCTGGTGAGATGAAAATGAGTCCAAATATGTAGAAATATATTTGTGTTTCAAATTGAATGACCGTAATAAGTTATATAAAGATCATAGGGTACTGCAGCCATTTAACGGCACATAGAAAGGCTGACCTTTGCTTCTCTGTAAATATACCATCGCCGAAATCGGTTAGGAAGTATATTATATAGAGATCATATTTAAATAATTAATTATGAGTTTTCGAGTTGGTACGTGAATTTTTGCCCAGCTTATGAGGTAGGTATAGCATATTCTAGAAGTATGAACTTTATCATTTAAAATGATATGCGAGTATTTAAACTATAAAGTAACTGCGTTTCAAATTAAACTTATGTAACACCTATCAAATGGCATATTATAAAAGGTCAAGAAATATTTCGTTATCTCTGTCAATGGCGGGAAAAGTGCCCAGGAGGCTGGTGGCATTAACGCTTGCCTCCTGTTATTTCTATAGTTAAGTTGAATCAAAATCAGTGCAATAAAACTAACAAACAACCAAACATCACAACTTAATTAACAGTAGCAAAATAGCCTTTAGTTTATTCTCCTCACAAGGTTTCACCGATTGAAACAAATCTAAATTGATAATAAGAATTGCTTTAATAATTGCTCGGTAGGTACTCGTAATTGCTTGTCGATAGTAAAAAATAATGAGCTGTTAATCACAGTTTATGGCGATAATTATTGTTCTTAAGTGAATTTTTGTTGCTAATTAAAAATTTATGTTACTTCGGCTTTACTTGCTAATTGGTGCCTATATTAGTGTTGTAAAAACTTGTTTTAATTTCGTACCGAATTTAGTTGGCTGTCTGTAGTGTTTAAAGAGATATTAATTCATTTACTTTTGCAAGGTTTGTCTATTTGAAAATTTAACTGGTTAATTGTTTTTGTTACATCTAGAGTTTTTAGGTACAGCTTTGCCTTTGATCCTGAAAATTTGTCTTATTGTAGTATCTAATTTTGTTTATGTATGATTTCATTCGTTTAAAACGTTTAATTGTTGCTTTGCACCTCATATAAGCGGTTCAACCGCTGCGGTTTATAGATCAGAAATGTTACATTATTGTTGCCCTATCGGTCCGTAAGCACTCTCATAGATTTTTGCTCATATTTTATTACACTCGAAGTAACAACAGTAGTATTTGCGTGGGTGGGTACAATAAGTAAGACTCGCTTCAAATCTAATAGACTTTCAGACAATTTTGATTTAGATTACTCAAATATTTTTAGTCTTAGTATTAGTAGGAGATATTCCTTAAGCAACAAACAGTAGGGGTTCCAGACTTCGCACGAACCTGGGCTAACGAGAGGGCTATTGAGCTTTCGTCACATGTATTGTGGGCTAAAGTAACCTGCGTTAGTAGTCGTGACCACTAAACTTTATGCTAACACGCCTTCGCTTAACGACACAGTGTTCGTATTGGGCGGGTCTCGTGAAAGTACTTATCCGATTAGAGTAGCCTAGAGTTAAAAACTTGATCTTTTGTTTGTTTTCAGGATGGCTCGATTGATTTTGTCGCAAAAAAGTTATTACGCGATTGTAACATGAGATAACATTTTTAGGCGACACAGAGGCTTTTTCTTAAAAAAAAAAGAAGTGGAGTTTTTGGTGTTGATAACATGACGAAACTACCAATATTGGTAAATGTTAAAATGCTCAACTAAACATTTGAAATATCAACAATGGGTATACATTTATAAGACTGTATTTTAATTTAAAAATGTTTATGACGATATTTTGAACCTTATACGAGTTTGTACATATCTAAGTTTTAGGATTATAGTATAAACGTTAATTTGTCTATTTGAAACATACTTTTTTAATGTAAAAAAAAAACATATTTAAGTGTCTATAGTTCAACATACAATTACCAATATCTCCAAGTAACACCAGCACTCCATAATCAACCCGAACTAATCAATTACTGCAATTATAAACTCACATTAACTTTTCCTCATAAAACTTCTCTCGTTAACACATTCCCGTCTAATTTAAAGTAACAACACCTGTTTCATACACTCTCTGCAAACTGCGAGACCGAAGTCTTGCTTCAAGTGAAATTCTTGATTTCTAGGAAATTGAAATAAGGGGAAATCGGACTAAAGAAGCTAAAAAGTGTGAGTTGTGCTTGCACATCAAAGGTTCTGTATTCTGGTGTAAAATGTAACGTAGTAAATATGTTGTAACTAACAGATGGTTGACGGACGAAAACGGATTTGAAGGTTTTCAATAAACAATAAATAAAAATAACTAGGTAGTTCTATGCAGTTTGAATAAAGGCAAAAATTTAGTACGTAATTAAGTATTTTTTAATTTGCATGTCGTAAGCCGACAAAATGTATTCGGACCTTAATTTTATACTGTAACAACTTTCTTGTACCTACATTTTACGCTACTAAAGTTATTCTATTCTATTCTACTATTGCAACTGCATAATATAATGTCAAATGTATTACTTTTTTAAATTACAGAATTTCGACGGATCTTGGTTCTGATGGACCAACGAATAACAGAATACCTACTATTAAATGAACGTAATCAATTATATACATATAGGATATAGATATTATAGAATATATATTATGTATAGATCCCTAAATACACAGTGCATAGATTCTTTCACGTAATTTTACATTTCGTTTTACTGCCCATACGTCGAGGCACTATAAATATGGAAAACAATTTCGCTGCTCATTATAAAGCACACCTGACTGTCTGTCTGAATGATTTAAATTGCAAAATTACTTAATTTTTATTTACTTGAGTATTTATAGGTTTAAGGCGAAATTTTACGGTGTCAAGGGGAAATAGAGTGCAGATGTTTTGACTAACACCTTGTGAGCTGGTCAATATAATTGTAGGTAGGTATTACTTTTGAAATGTCGTGGTGGCCTTGCGGTTCTACGTATGGATTTGTATGCACGAGGTGCAGGTTCGATCCCCAGCGATATAATTGCAGTTGTGGAATTATGGGAATGCACTACACGGCGTAGAGCGGTGTCTCTCGCAAAGTTTTTATTGGTTACGCACTGCATATTTTACACACAATTATAATAAGCGTGACCCTGTTTTATGTCCTTTTCGATTAGACGTCCTTATCAAATAACCACCATTTTTCATTTTTTTTTATATGGCCGATGTACAATCTGGTGTCAGAGTCTTAGGCCTCTGACCTGGCTTAAAGCTCCCCTAATTTCTTTACGTTATACACCACACAGTATGAACTATTATTACTTGAATTCAAAAGATTCAAAGAAGAAATCCAATCGAACCCAGGTCTCTACTAGCTACAACGCGCTGTAATTCCTAATGCGCAGGAGTGGAATAACTCCGCAGTGATTTATAACAATTAAGCAATACCCGGCACTAATCAGTTCCATTACTTATTTGATGGGCTATCAGAATGGCTTGTGAAAAGCTGGTAAGAGGCGTTATTGTGTGATTTATAGATCGAATCAATAAAGTGAGACTTACTGAAGAAATATTCTTCAGTAAGTCTCACTAAAGAGGTTAAATGTTACTAAATATACCACCTCTGTGCGTTAAAACATTTTTTTTATTGATCTATTTTTTTATTAGCAATAAAAAATGTTGAGATACAGACCTTCAAGGATGTTTTAGTACGTGAATGACATTAACACTAGGCGCTGGTTTGCATCAAGAAACTACTCAACTGCCTGTCAAGTGATGGTTTTATTTTTATATTAAACGGCATTAGTTCTGATTTAGGTCATGAGCCATGAGCCATGAGGATTCTTGTAGTTCTTTAACTTAAAATATATGGTAATGGCATTTCTTTTCGACAAATTACGTCAGCGATTTGATCAGCTCAAAGCAATTTAAATTATCCACAGGCAGTAGATAAAAAGAAAACTATATTGAAGATATTAAGACTCTACAAAATGTTATTTAAATAAAACTAAAATAGAGTTAGTTGACAATTTATAACGCAACAAAAAGATTTGCTATCAAAACATGTACTACATAAACATCGGAGACTACTAAAACATTTAAAATCTTCAAACGTGTCTCACTAATCACATATATTCTCAGTTTAGCCTACGCATTATTATAAACTAAACTTTTAATCTCAGAACTCTGACAGTAACTCTCCTTCAGTAAATCATCGGGTTATGATAATATATCGCTTTAACCGGAAAATTACAGTTTAAATTACCGACGTGGTCAAATCGATGCTATAGAACTAAGTAGTACTGTGATACGATGCAAACAAGCCTTTATGTATAATTCATGTATAAATGGGAAGGTAGGCAATCAAACCACACTCTAACGGTTAACCACACCAGTTAATTAACAAAAAAAAACTGATCGTAATAATAAACGTCGCACGCAAAACCTGAAATATCTCGACGTCTCAACGATTTCTATTTGTTATTTATAGACGGGTTTCGAAAAGGTTAAGCTTGTTATTTTTAAAGAGTCCACAAAAGAAAAACTGCTTTATGAGTGCGCTTGTTAATAGCGCAAAAACTATCGCGGCGACAACTTTAATCTTAGTTTTTAAATCGCTTAAATATCGTCTGAGGTGCGTCTGGCATCCTAGTGAGAGCAGGGCTGCATCAAGGGCGCAGTATGGGGCCAACGCCTGTAGCGCCTGTGTTTTTTACACCTACAAATAACAACGCAAACTAGGCACTGCATGTACCTATTTAAAGTATAAACGACAAAGGAGTTCTCATGCATACAGAAATACATACTTAACATATCCTCGACAATGTTGCACCTAATAGCTTCGCGTTCCTGTGGTTCTAGCCTAAGTCAGTGCGGTTACTTGCTGGTCAACTAAATGTAGTTCTTGTTGAGAAATAAATACCTTCATCAATGTAACAATGGACGTGACAACTTCATAGCCATATAAAAATGCAGTTATATTTCCTTGAGTTCGTCAAGCGTTACAAAGTTCATTGTAATGTTATAAGCTAAGTTATTAGTGCTGTTACAAGTCCAGCCCTGTACGCGGAATGTTGGTCGCTATCCTAAAAATGCAGAAGCATTGCCACCACTAGCGGACGGGCCGGCAACATCTTCTGATTTTATGGACTCTAATTACACGATAAAATTGAATGAGGCTCAACAACGTCGGCAGAAAAGGTGTGAGAACTGCTAATTGCGTATCAACTGGACATGGAAACACCAATAACGTTACTACTCGAAGTCAAACACATTAACTTTTTCCAAATGAAATGATTAATTTTTATGGTTTTAATTGTTGCGTTAAATGCCACCCTGTGCTTATTTTTAGTTCGTACGATCAATTAGCGGAGGTTCGGTACTAATTACGTACGCATGAGATTAATCAATGAATGTAATGTGTCGTTACCGGGCTTTCTCTTCATTCGTTCTAAAGTATGCTGGTTTGTTAAAATAGTTTCGTGTGGAATGTTTAGTATCGCACAGCTGGGACTGGTTTTAATGAAGACGCTTCGTTAAGTGTTACACTAGAAACATTATGTGTCGGATCGATAGCCCGTAGAACTCGTATTTTGATAAAGATCTGCCTTCTTGCTCGAGCGCTAAAAAATGGAAGATATACACTATGAATGACAGCCAGTTAAATGTAGGCAATACTAATCGCAGCCTAGCTGCTTGTGCGTCACCTAATAGAAATATATATATATATAACATACTTGTAAGAGAGAATTGTATCCTCTTTGTACCTTCTTTCAGGCAAAAATATAATAGTGTTTAAGCTAAATTCTTTCATTGACCATTTCCTTTATGATGGTTAGTCAGTGAAATACCTAAGTTTCCTGTGTCTGCCAGTTTCTTACTCATATTTACTCCAGAAATAACAAACAAAAGCAAATAAACTGACTGATGGATATTTCACTTTATTGTAAAATAATTTTGAAGGTTTGACGTCATCCCGGTATGAGTAAAAATTTTTGAACTGGAAAACCGTTTTATCACCTTTAAAAATAGATTTGTATGATATGATACTACCCTGTAAATGGTCTACAGCTTGGTAAATGCCTCTTCCCACATAGAGCAGGTGTGAGTTTTATCAGCTTGTTTGCTGTGTGCTAGCGATTCTAGAATCCAATACTTGGACTCCCTATTTCCTCACGATATATTCCTTCATCGTTTGTCAGTTGTTTCTTAAAAAAATGTCTGTAAACCGTGTCTTCAAATAAAAGTATTTTAAACAGCCAAGAGTCATTGTCTGTACCATATGATCTTAATTGGAGGGACTATCAAACAAAGTAAGAGTAATGAAGTAATTGCATCAATTGTCACGGCCATCAAATTTAATGTGACGGCGCTGCGCCGGCGCAGGCGTCTCGAGGAACCGGAAACGACGTCCTTTTCAAACGAACGAGATCGTGAGAATGTTTGAATGTTTGAATTTCGAACGTTTTACTTCTTTTTCTCGACGTGTGCGGTTAATTATGATAAGTGGGGGATCCCGGCGTTTTGTGTTCTTTGTTCTAAATTTGAGTTTAAAGGTTAGAGCTTGTGATCTTTTTTAATAAATAGAGTTGGGAATTATAGTGATGGGATGCTGAAACATTAATATTTTTTAATTTAAACGTGATAATTGAGAATTAGCTACCGTAACTACGTAATTAAATCAACTAAATTTATCTATCCGCTTTAAACGCTAAAACAATCAAGCTATACGAAACTACCTAGATACCTATCTATAATAACAAAACACAATATAAAGTATCTATCTATAAAATCAATTTTCCCATCAAATCACCTAAACCTAAACCTTTACAGGAAGAGAGTTCGTGTCAAAATCATAACACTTTAGCGTCGTGCCCTACCATTTGTCCGGGACTCACTCGCAATTGCTCGTGAGTCGTGACCCGCGATCGCCCGATGAAGTCATAATTTATATAATGCATTGGAAATTGTTTCTCGCGTAAGATAACCGTGGCGCACCTACTAATCGGTTACAGCGCGCCCCGAGCGAGCAAAAAAGATTTATGGAATCGAGAATCGAGTATCGAGAATTGAGAATCGAGATCTCGTTTGCGAGAATCGATTCTGTTTTATTATAAGTGTGGCGATGAAAGATGAATGGAGAAGTGTTTGTGATAGCTTTGAATAGTTAATTTAATATTAATTTGGTTTTGCCTTTTATGGCGTTGTGGAGTTTGAGTAATAGTAATGAATAGACAATGCCTTGAAATTTAATGTCGGTATTTAGTTATCTGTTTGTGGACTAAGCAATCGTGATAGTTCGCAATAACCTATCTTTTAATTAAATATTATTAAAGTAGTTATAATTACTTTACATTAAAATTTATTTCAAGAACTATCCATAATTTACGAGGTATTCTTATCTTCGAGAACTTATTAAATAAAATTATGACTATAACAACCTGTTTTGTCTGTTTGTACCTGGGACCTCACGCACAGAAGCCGTATCAGCGATCACTGTACCAATAATAAATTATTTAATCAATTTTAATATCCGTTTACGAAGACATACCGATCTTTTTGAAGTATTAAAATAATGAATGGAGCGTGACTCTTGCCAGACGAAAATAACATTCAATTATTTCTTACTAAATTAACTTTAAAACGCAGGTTATTGATAAACTACGTGAGTTAATTACATAAAGATTTTAACATAAAAATGTAATATTTACCGAGACGAGTTGGGATGAAGCCATATATTATCTTAATACATTCGAAAATTATTATCTGAAAGCTTATTAAACTTGGAACAAAACTTACAAGCGAGACGTCGATATTTTTATAGAGCGCTATCTCGCTTACACAATATCAACAATCCTGGGGGCCTATTACCACCTCTTAAAGTAACATTATTGCAGTTGTGGAAGAGAGACGCCGCTCTATGCCGTGTAGTGCGCTGTCACGCTTTCACAACTGCAATAATCTTAATTCAAAACGTCATGGTAGACCTCAAGGACATAATTTTGTACTTATTTGCAAGATGATGACTCTTCGCTAAATTGTATTGGAACTTGGAGTGACATTTGCATACAACATTGTCATATTTAAATGTCAATAATTACACGACGTACTCGTGTAGTGTAATGAGTTTGACAGGTTTATGATAAGTGATAACAATTAGTTTCGTATTAACTATCAATTATTAGATGATATAGAAGTTTTGTCTAGTTATGTTATACACTTCAAAGTCGCTTTCTGCGTCTGTCCGTCTCTATGTATGCTGAAATCTTTACAACTACGCAATTAATTTTGATGTGGTTTTTTTTAATAGATAGAATAATAAGTTGTGGTGGCCTTGCGGTTCTTTGTATATGTTATGGACCAAGTGATAAATTGGGCAGTATACATAATGCCGGGGCACTATGAAAAATGCCCAATATGAGAGTGCATTTTGATAATAATTATACAAATAATCAAATTGACCGGGCACTATACATATGGCCTATCACCTTTTGGGCAAAATAATACAAATGTTACAGCCAAAGTGATCAATCTGGATATTATAGATACTGTTTAGCTATTATATATAATATCTTCAAAGAATTAGATAAAGTAATAAAACAAGTAGATATTCGTCTATCTATACTATAATAAAAATGGTCGGGGTCAAATTCTGTACATTGAAGATATTTAAAAAAAAAATAGTAGGGGGCGTTTTATTATCGATACTGAAGTATAAAATGCAATTAAAAAAAATTTTGTCTGTCTGTCTGTCTGTCTGTCTGTCTGTCTGTCTGTATCTTGAACGCGAATCACGCAAAAACTACTGAACGGATTTTGATGAAACTTGGTATGGTTATAGTACCTACTCCGAGGAAGGATCATATCTACTTTTCATCCCGAAAACCGATACAGGGGGGGAGGGAGGAGAGGTGAAAGTCCCTCCCGCACCACGTAAAATCTACGAACTCAATGCAGACAATGTTTATACACAAAAATTATACGCAACTTGAGGTATAACTTAGTCTTTGTTTGATCAAAATCGGTTCACTCTACCAAAAGATATGATTAATTAAGTGAATTCAAGAAGTAAAATAGTTACGTTACGCAATTCAGTGTAGTACTTGCAACGACATCTTATGACAAAAAATAGAACTAATGTTGATAGATAAATTCTAAATCCCATAGATGGCGTTGTGTAAAATTTCGTCGTTTTCTGAATCGCGGTGTTAAGATTTGACACCATTATATTATTGCCGAAGGTCGGGCTAACATAAATACTATAATAGTCAATAATAGTTACCACCGCCATCTATTATCTAGGCCCAAAGTAACACCACAAACTGCCGTTTTGATATACTAGATGGCGCAGTCACGATGACGTCATATTTCTGAATCGCGGTGTTAAGATTTTCCTGCATTTAATGACCTCTGTCAAAATATTTATTCGTTTCATGCAATTCCTGTCTCTAACAAGATGGGTCGCATCATTATGATATTTTAAACTGTGGTCCAATTAGTAAGTTCTCCACTGCATGCCCAGTGTCACATTTCTGTGCACGCCCCTGGCTACGTATATTTAAAGTTTAGTTTCATTTCTTTATTCTTATTATAAAAATTATAAATTAATAATTATATTATAATCTATACTAATATTATAAAGCTAAAAAGTTTGTTTGTATCTTTGTTTGTTTGAACGCGCTAATCTCAGGAACTACTGGGTCGAATCGAAAAATTCTTTTTGTGTTGAATAGACCACTTATCGAGGAAGGCTTTAGGCTATATAACATCACGTTGCAACTCTTAGGAGCGAAGAAATAATGGAAAATGTGAAATAAACGGGGAAAATTATTCATCCTTGAGGGCTTCCGTTGCGTGCGCTGCGAAAACGCGTTCAAGATACCAAAAATATATGTATGAAAGAATTATTCCTATTTAAATGATCTAAAAAAATGTCCATAACAGTATATGTCTATCTTTTAAGATTAACTCACTAGAACCGTTTTTATGGTAATCAAATTCGGTTGAAATTAATGCATTTGTTAAGAGTTGTATCAACGTATCAGGTTGTGAAGTCAAAATAATTATGTTCTTTTAAAAATTTTAAAACTAAATTGTCTAAAATAATAACAGAAAATGACGAGGACAAAGTCGTGGGTAACAGCTATAATTTATAAAGCTAAGAAGGTTGTCCGCAAAAATAAATGATGCCCAAAATAATTATTCCACGCGGACGAAGTCGCGGGCACAGCTAGTTTTAGAATAAATTTGTATTTTAATTTACCTTAAGCGTACATATCATAAAGATTATTTTAACAATTAAAATAACATAAGATGATATTTTCACCTCAATAAATATCGATTTTGACAAATAAAAAAAAAACCTAACCTCACCTAATTTAGGTTAGGTTAGGTTAGGTTTTTTTTTTATTTCTTCCATCATTACGACCGCAATCAACATCGGAACTCGAACTCTTACGGTGTGTAGCGCTTGATACAACTTAAATATAGCATTAGTATCAAATTGCCCAACTATCATTTAGCAATATAATAATGACCTAGCGATATGATAATAATGAAGTTAAGATAGTAATTAATCACTTAGCCCGATAGTGCTAGGCATTATTCATAATGCCCGCATTAATCACTTGGTCCATAACATATATATAGATTAGTGTGCACGTGGTGCAAGTTCGATCCCCAGCGCAGGCTAGTACCCATGTGACTTTTTCATAGTTATATGTAAGACACTACTGAAAAACGGTGAAGGAAAACATCGTGAGGAAACCTGGATTACAAATCTTGAAATCTAAAATCTGAAATCGCCAATCCGCAGTGAGCTAGCGTGGTGAACAATGCTCAAACTTTTCCTATATGGAAAGAGGCCTGTACCCAGCAGTGGGACGTGTATAGGCTGGTTTATGCCGGTCGGTCAGTACCCACCTTTACAGCTAACCTTAGTTATAACCGTTACCTATTAATTGAATTGTAACAACTTGGTATAATTATAAGGTGTGTCCATACACACGGGTAGGTTTATTTGACTGGTCTTATAATTACTGGCCGGTGCGCCACTCCCTTACATGACACGGCTGTGCAAATAAAGATGCCAAGTATATTATAATTATAAACTGCGAGTATTAATTAAAAATCGAATTCTTTAATCGAATATCGATCTCATTTCTTTTTAATGTTTCTTTTGATTGTTTTATTTAGCATTTGAATTGCCAGTGTTTATTCATTTTTTTAACTACTCCCGCACTAAAGAAATTGATTCTTGTGTAGCGGTGGTTTTCGGAGTCATTCAATTCACTTGCACAAAGACACCCGGACTCAGAACAAGCACTTGTGGATCGCACAAATTCTTGTCGTCCGCGGGGATCGAACCTGCGACACGTCGCGCATGGTGGTAATTGGCGTGGTGACCACTCGGCTATCCGTAAATTTTTGTATCAACCTTTTTTAAATTATCCTGTATGGTTGTACAGAACTGATAATGGAAAGAAGACATTCGCCCTGCAGAGAGACATGAATAGCTAAAAAAATGTTTCTTACACTGTAAAGTTACAACTTTGACATATTTTATATTTATGGAAATAATTATCTTCAAGGCTTTCATAGTCCATGGTTAAAAATTAAACTCACGAGTTGAAGATAAGCATGAATATTTTTATATCGAAATCGGTTTATTTTCTGCTGTAAAATCCTAACAGGCAGGTGGTTATTCACTTGTACAATTATTTCTATGAGTATTGAAGATTGGCTTTATGCTACATCCGACCCCATGCTTGCAGTAACAAATGTTTGCCAAAACCAATCCTTTTTCTTTCGAAATAAGAACCAAACTAAGTTGCAGTTATAACTATACATAATTTAAATTTCAGTTCTTTTACGGTAAACAATGATTTTTATTATAAAACGAACTTTATTACTTCGTTTTGTAATAAAAATCATTGCTTACATGCTCAACTTCGTAAAATGAAATAAGGTGGCTGGGGGTAAGATAAAAAACATATTATTGTAATAATGCCGAATACTAGGGATTTTTTATAATGCTGTCAATATCGTTGTGGACTCCATTTTGTCGTCCCCCCGCCCCGCAATCTGCGTCATTCAGTAAGTTAGTGTGCATGTGAGTTATGTGACATTTTTCCGAACGTTACATTTTTACTAACGTTTTTTTCATAAAATATGGCTTTAAAAACATTATAGAAACAAGTTGACTATACTTTTTTACCCAAACATAATTTTATGCAATTGACTTAAATCCTTCTGTTTCACAACAGTTTCAAATCAACACTTTATCTCATCTAATTTCCATTCCGACTTACCCTCACTCATCTTGATTTGAAGACGGGATCATAAAATGTGCACGTAGAGAGCTATTAGCATGTCATGATAAAGCTAGAGACACACTGGTTCCACGTATGCAGCGTATGACTTGTGGATTACGTGATTATACAAGGGAAGAAAAATCGTGCATCTAAAAGTGTGTCTAGATAAAACAAAAATAATTTAGCCTAGAAAAAAAAGCAAATTTAATATGAAATTTTACTGGAAGACACGACATACTTTGCATACGTTACGTATGCGGGATCAGTGTGTCACTAGCTTTATTTCTCTGTTAATATTTCTTTGTTTTTAATACTCGTATAGTCAGGGAATTGTCATGGAATAAACAATAAAGTAAACAACATTGTTGTTCATTGTGATATTTAAAACTAAATGCTAAATTTAACTTGCACGGTACCTATTGTTTTGTTTATATGGTAGCTAATAAGTAAGTACATATTTCTTTGAATGTGTCCATTTCAATTTTATCTTCAGAGCTTAACCGCTAATAAGTACTTAATATTTAGTGGTTGTGATTCAACTGGCAAAGTTACTGCTAAGCAATTTGTTCTAAGTTGTATTTAATTTATTTTGGATAGTTTCGCCACGGGAGAACAGGCATAAAGTCAGATTAATGATAAAGTTCCATTTAAAATTCTAGTATGGACTTGTGCATAATTTTATAGTATTCAATTACAGTAGTGTATAAACCACACCTAATTGGCCCGTAAAATACCAAAAACGTATTAGGTACAACTGACTTTTGACTTAAGGATTATTTAATTGCGAGCTGTGATAGCCTAGTGGTAAGACCATAGGACTGCCAAGTCAAAGGTCTCGAGTTCGATCCCCACGGCCCGCACCGACTTTTCGAATGTTGTGTGTGGTTTAGAAATAAATATCACAGCTTCCGTGTTTCGGAAGGTACGTAAAATTGTGGGTCTTGCGCCTGATCTCTCTCCGGTCGTGTTGGATTGCCATCCCATCAGGCTATGAGAGTAAAGAAACTGAGAGTGTACCTGTGTTTGCCCACACGATTGTGCACTATAATATGTCCCGCGTAGCTGGCTGGTGTCATAGTAACACTCATCATCATTCCCTTCCCTTATCCCAATTAGGTATCATTATTTGGGGTCGGCGTTTAAAGTTAAAAGTTTTGGCTATGGTTTTATAGTCGGCCGGCTGCCTGACACTAACCCTCTTTGGGAATGCGATTGTTGGTTGTTTACCCGCCACCATTCGGGTGACCCAAGGTGCTTGGTACAGTGCATTGGGTCTTAAGGTCCATTAGTCGCCTTTTACGACACCCAGTGTGGGGTGGTGCTATTCTTTATATCCGGACACCACACGGAATTGTCATAGTAACACTATAGCTGCGATATATTGTGCGAAGCAATCCATTGCGGAGCCGCGTAGCCCTGGAATCAAAAGTGATATATCATGACCGTCAATGTATCACAACTAAATAAATAAATATTCCTCAACATACACACAACGCTATCTAGTCTCAAAATAAGAATACTAAAGTAACTTGTGTTATGAGTACCAGACAACAACTGATAATAACTAAGTTTATATATTTACATACATGTAGATAAATTACACCCAGTCACACAAACGATCGCGCTCATCACAAACATTTGTCCTGGGAGGGAATCGAACCCACGACCTTCGATCTAGCAGTCAGGGCCACTAACCACTACACCAACAAGCCAGTCAACTCGAGATATTTCTCGCACAGTTTAAATCAACCTTAATTGATTACCTTGCATAAAATTACTTCCTTTCAGCTAAGGCGTGGGAATATTATACTTCGGTGACCTATACAAGGAGTGGTCATACCAAGTACAGATATGCTAATGAAACGATCTGCTAAACGCTATTAGAAAGGCAAGATAACCCTTTGAGATAGTGCGTAATTTAATGAGAATATTGCTTATTACACACATTTGTAACGAGAAGTGTAACTTAATGTTAGGAATAATTTCACGTCTTAAATTAAGACTTGTAGTTGTGAATGTGAAACGACGGTCGACTCTTATGCTGTGTAGGTAGTTTCGCTCCTATAACAGTAAAATACTTATTTTTTTCTCAGAAAAATGCCATCAGAAAATATTTTTGTGGATGCTACATCATTTATATGGAGATCAATACGTGTTCCATGCCTTAATTATTAGACGTATCACACGTCCAACATTTATTATGTAGTTATTAAGTAAGAAAAGCTGTTGAATGACAAAATACGAGAATTTATCCAAGGTATTTTGTAGGTTGAAAACTTAAGGAAATTCTTATTATTTTGCATTTAAATAAAAAACGATGCCAAAAGCTCTTATATCAAATATGTAAAAGCAAACGTTAATATTTTCTATAACCAATAAAATATAAAACTATTGTCAACCAAAATCACATTGTCCTGAACAAATAACCTTAGTTTAAAAGTTATTAGCGACATACAGTGTATAATACTGTCGATTAGTTTCTTATAACGGATGCAGTCGACGGGCAGTTGTCGCTACCCCGCAAACGACTGGGAAATAACACGAACCATTCATTACTAGTGGCGAAACAACGGGCCTTTAATGACTTTGTTTTAATTTTAGGGTAAACTTACACTAGGATACAAGACAACAGGACAGCAACTAATTCTTAAATTGTATATTTCTTTCTGATTTAATTTTCTGTTTGGGCAAAATTGTCATTATCTAACATACATAGGTTGAGTTGTGTTTTGTTACTAACATTTTATGGGCCTTGGCGTCTGAAAATATATTCTTTTTAATTTTATTATTTATTTTAAAAAGTTGTACCACGTAGTTGTACATTACAGGCTATTGCCTTATTATTCTAGCTTTTGCCTACGATGTCGCTTTTAGGCAATGTCGGCAAAAAATAATGGTTTTTTTCTATGGTAGGTACTGTTACTACCTGATTTCCTTTTATATGAAAAGAGACCTTCGCTCAGTAGATGCTAGTGTTATATTTATTCTAGCTGTTGCCTAATACCTGATAGTCTGGATGTCAGTAATAACAGCAAATGGGAGTCGAGCCTACGTTCCTTTATGGCGATGAGGCTATCTGTATCCTAATTCCCAGATTCGTGTTCCTCAAACTGACAAAAATAAAAAATACATGTACAAATTGTCTAATTGACTTACGGGACCTATTTCATTAGATAACACAGTCAGATTAGTCGTCGAAACATTTTTTTCTTCAAAAAGAAAAATGACTTCCGCACTAAGGATTTAATCCTTGTTTCGCGGAGGGTTTCACAGACATTCGAATCAATTCACACGCACCGACACCCAGACTTAGAACAAGCATTTGTGAATCGCCCAAATTCTTGTCCTACGCAGGGGATCAAACCAGCGACATGTCGCGCATAGTGTTAATCGGCGTGGTGACCACTCGGCTATCCGTGCAGTCACATGCAATGACTTTGTATCCAGAAGTATGGCGTAGAGTGTCCTAGTGTATGTTATGTATTAACTTAATTCCTTTAACATGTATTGTGTCTTTAATTCTTAATGTTCTACCTTTATATGAAAGTATTAACTTGATCAACTAACGTCGGTGCGACTAATTAGTATTCATTACGTTTCGTATACTTTATTAATGGCGTGAGTTTAGTTTTAGCAACGACGAAGGTTTTATGTTAGTGTTAGGAAAAGGCATAGAAATACTGTGGTCAATTATTTAATGTAATTGGTAACTGGTCGCTAACTGGCTGACAGACAGACCGACTAAATTATATTCGATCGTCGGACGGGTTGAAAATTCTATACATCTCGTGGGACAGTGGTGTGAATAAAGACTATTTCGTGTAAAGGTTTCACAATTACTTCAGGATATACTAATAAATTTTTATGAATTTTAGCTGTTTAATAAATTATTGAAACGTGTTTTTGTAAAAAGTAAACGCATGACACTACAAAAACTAAATGCTAAAGCAGTGTTAAAACCTTACGTTTTACGACGGCATATAAAATCCTTATATTAAATGGATTACCAAACACATTTAATATAGCCTTTCCTATAAATAAAAATAAACGGATCAACATTTCAATAGCTGAACTACTGCAGCCTTAATCTCCCAGACGAAATATTTCATAACGCGTTTAATACTGAAACGTATCCCATTCAAATATTGTCGGTAACGATTCCACCGAAATATTTTTGTATAAAATGCAACGCAGACAATTGATGTCATAGTGAAAATCTCCACTGTTAAAAAGGGACAGATAAAGAAATCTTTCGAAGACACTGCAGGAGTGAGGGAGACCGCATGCAGTGCAATGTTCATTAAAGAGGGTCAACGCTGGCTAGGGGGTGTAATTTCCCCCTTTGTCCCCCCTGAGGCGATCTTGTGGTCGTCTTTTTAATTTGCTCTTGGATATCAGGGTTGGCTACGTTCGGAAAATTGGTCGACAAAAAAGGAAATATTCGTCTGTCATTTTTGGGATTTCCCTTTGTGGTGTTTTTTTTTTGCCGTTGTGTGTTTGGGCCGCACTTCTGATTTGTGTTCCGTGCTTTATAAAAGTTTAATTGTTTGAAAAAAGTTTTTAGCCAATACTCATTTCAGTTTTTAACATTATGTCATTTCTGATTTCCTCTCAGCATTTGTGGTTTTTTACGTTTGTTTCAACAACAAAATTTTTCATTCAATTGTAATTTAGCTATCTGGCAATACTTCCTTACGTCAGATTACCCCAAAACTATAAAGAACTACCAACAAGTACCATACTTACCAAATCCCTTTCAAATTCCACTCTGTACACCAGTTTCGATCCAAGACTTTTCTTAAGATTTCCTCGCGTGGCAGCCCTGTGATCTCAAGACAACATCGCTGGGAGGCGCGGCGTCTTATCAACGAATTAATTCTAGACTAACGAAGACCGGGGGTGGCGCCGCGATTAACACAACCGCCCCTTTCTCGAAGACTTAGGAACGGTTAGACCTGGAAAAAAACGTCTTAAGAAATTTGGCTCAGATTTTAAGAGAATTCGGGGAAAATGTTGGTTTTAAGTATGAGAATAAGATCTTTAATTGTCTTTGTTACGTGGCGAATGAAATGGCTGAAGGGATCAAAGGAAGGAGAATACCTAAAGTACTACAAAAAAATATCATACTCCGGAGGTTAAGATGTTTCAATTAGCTACCTAATGAATATAATCTCCCAATTTTATTTGTTGTTACTAATGAATTCCATCATCACAAGTTATTCAATGCCATCATGTAGAATTTGATGTTGCAAAGATTGAACAGTCTTTGTAAAATACACTCAGTTCAAATCTAACCTTTAACTTTTATGACTGCTGTATAATAGAACAGCTTACATGTCACCAAGCATGTGTTCGATTGCAAACTGTGAAATTCTATATTGAATTCTCGTGTTCAATAAAATATTTTATTACTTAGGCGATTGATCATAGCATTACTACAGCACGCGTTTTAGGAGCGTCATGTTTCAGAAACTATCCTCCAGACAAGAATGATCAAGCAATAATTAGGACCAGTGCTTAGAAAAAAGGACTCATCGCCGTTAGTGAGTGATACCTTCGACAAGACTTCATCAATCCCAACAGAAAACGTCTAGACGAAAGGCGTATGCGCAGTTTCACATTTCCCTAAAGTAAATACGTTCAAAATCCAAGGAAACGCCAATCCGAATCAACCTGAGAGATCAGACACACGAGAGACAGGACAAAAAACAAAATGACTTATTGTTTTGATCCCCAAGACCTTTTGATAAGTAAAAGCTGACCACAGTTCTACGGAATACAGTACATCTGGCGATCACAGCTTCTAACGGTAGTTGTCTCATATGGCACGCTGGTAAGACATCAGATAGACATACCTAAGGTCAAAGGTCAGACAAGATAACCGAATAGCTGAATACTTCACTGCAATCTGTCTGATGTTAAAATGTCTTCGCGTTGCGTGTGGCTTTTCGTACAGAGATTTACGATATGCTTGTGAGATGCGTAAAATATATGTAAATTATATGCCGTTGACGGTTCAGTAAAGTTTAGATGGATGTGTGATTTTATGTGCGCTCAATCGATGACAAATTGTGTTTAGAAGCACATACAGCTTGGTGACATAAATTTGTTCAAAGTTTTCTGCTAACACTAAACCTGTTTTCAGTTTCTTTTTTTACTTTTGATGGATAATGATAACCCCAGGTATTCATTTCGTCCAGTTTAGTTCCTCTGAAGATACCGCGACTAAAATCTGTGCTGACTATACGGCCATACCAACCATAAAGTCAACGTAAAAATGACATAAAACTTAATAGCCTTATTAATTGGTGCAAGAGACCAACTCAACCGGTTTCCTCTCAAGCTCCTCATATAAATTTTATTATCTCTATATAAAGTCAAATGTTAACGTTCGGTTTCCATTGACGGGCTAATCATACTTTCCAAAACGGTAGTGAATCAAAAAAAGTATTGGATACTGAATTTTGCGGAGATCGACCCCTGTCTTAAAACATTTTAGCGTCTGCCCCTTCTATACCTTTCCGATGCCACCGCCTCAAGGTCCGAGCGGGTGGCATATTAAGACGAAGTTGGAAGTAAAAAAAAAGGCGAAAAAGAGTTTTATATTCTCTCTCGAATGGGAAGAAATAGGGAAACCTTTCTCATTTAGCTCACCAGTGCAAGTCGGGGTGTCGTGCTGAACACACTGCCTGATTTTAAATCGTTTTAAACTTATTTAAATTATGTTTAATTGTTGTTTTAAATCTTGTGAAGTGATCTCGAGAAAGCCGGTGGTTATGTGTTTTGGTTGGACTTACATTGACCGACCTACAGTGCCTGTGTATTCGTGACGGTGTTGTGTTGAAGAATGACAAGTGAGCAAAAGGCAATGCCTTTAGGAGTTCGGAAATGTTCTGAACGCAAAACAGGAAGCCTTCAGTGGTTGGATGACTGAGGCAGCATCGAGTCGTTTGGAAGATTTTCTCCATAGGAAGCTTGTATGAGAGGAGTCCATCCTTTATCTGAAAATGTTTGACGAAGAAAATTGCATCAGGAATCGGATCACCTACTCTAAAATGACCATATATGGGTTTTAGATATCATAACAAGGTACACATAAACATATCAATCAATAACTATTTTAAGATTAGGTGTCCAAGCTATAGGTACTGTTGAGCCAAGTATTTTTCTTGAAGCTTCCCAAAAAAATTTGACTATATATTAAGATGTTTTTGTTTCTACATCCTGAAGTACCATTCTTCTAAGTTTACTTAAAGGGACAAAGGCATCGCATGCAAAAATGCCGGTGCAAAAGGAAATGTCTTGTAACTTTCAGACGATACGTTATCTCCCGTCAATACTTATGCAGTTATCTGCATAACTATTGACAGGGCTAAATAAGGGATATGCGTTATTTAAAGTCAATCAACAAATGTGGGTTTCCGGCAAAGGCTACATATAAATTAGACCCACACTTTCCACTTATGGTATTACGGATATGATGTTGAGGCGTGAGGACCGTTGTTAATATGAGAATGGGATTTGTTTTTGCAAATTTATTTAATGGACAACTGCAACAACTTAGTTTTAGAAGAGAGTTTAAAGGTAGTTGAAAAAGGTCAGATAAAATAGGCTGTATTATGATTTTGATGCACAAAAGAAGGTACGATAAGGTTTGCTTACATAAATATAATAAAAAAAAACAATAATACGAGCATTGTGAACCTTATTAATTTGGCGACGATCTTAGATATGCAAGATTCTTAAATGAAGTGTACATAATAATATATCATCTACCGTACCTAAAACAGTTTTAATATTCCGCTAATTGTGGTTAAATAAACATTTAATTATTTTCTATACAACATTTAATTGCTATAAACCCGGGTATTTCTTAAACATTCCACACACAGCCATCTCATTTTATTTCTGTTTTGATATACGCTAACTGTCAAACGGTTTAGTAATGAAAATTAAAATTTTCTACTTCGTCGTTAAACCGCGCTTTACAGGGAGTTATTAAAGTACTTATGTGCCTGTATAATATAGCAACTGGTCTCTAATTATGCTATTCATTACCTGTATAAATCTCAAGAAACTTGCCAGGATGGCCACAGTAAAATAATGTACAGTATGAAATCTTTATATCTTCATCCTGAAGTACAAATTCTACTTAGTTCAGGCAAATTACATATGAGCATTTATTAAGCAGTGAGAAAATTATTGTAAAATGTTTTACAAATTGAAGTAATAATCAACATTTTTTTTTATAAACTGGCGCAACGCGACGTATGCCTACGCTATCGAATCGTGGCATGACCGTGGTATAATACATTCGAGCTTGTCGCAGTGACAAACGAATGGTATGTTGCTGATGTTATTAAAATACAGCATTAGCTACCTACTACCGATAGCCCTTGTTATCGTGGCTGTAGGCATTTTTTTTTAGAAAAGGCCAAGTCAAACTGCTGAATGTATTTATACTGTGGTATAGTCTAATGTCATAAAATAAAGTTAAATCTTTGCGGTACCTAGGAACAAACTGGTTGTACGTTGCGTCAAATTCCTTGATGTGTAAAAATAATGTGCAATTTGTTATCAAAGGAATTTATTATTGACTTTTTATTTATTGGGTGGTGTGTTATTAGCTTGTGATAATAATGTCATATTTTTGCTTTGAGTGACATCTTGCCTTGGCACTCACTTAGAAATATGTTGTTAGAGTGTAGGCAACTTGTTTTGAAGCCCGGTCAGATTTTGAATACTGCTTCAGTCATCTAACATGGATTTAACCAATTTTTTCCACGAAACCCAGCTGACGACAACTTTGTATAAATGACCAAAGGTTTTGTTTTGAAAATTAATAGGTTTTTATGAAAAATTACGTTCATTTTCATACAATATTTTTTGAGATCTAATTTTTTATTTTTGAATATTGTTCTGAAAAAACCTTTACATGCAAGCTTTATTTAAGATATAACTAAGACTTGTTTGGATAAGTTACTTTCAAGATTTTACCATTTTATAGTTATTTGTTATCGCAAGTTACACACATGTAAAAACCGATAGCTAACTTTATTACACGCTCACCAGCTTAGTTGCAAAAATAATTATTTTATGACGCTGTGTAAGTCTTGCGAAACTTATTTAACGTACATTTACTTAAGTTTAATGGTTGTATTTATAGCTTAGAGGATTGCAATAGTTACTAAAACTAATTGAACATAAAAGTTAATACTTCTTAGTTAGTTTTGCTGTTAGATAGTTGTAAATTTTAAATAGAAATGATACCTATTAATAAGTTTGTCTATTCATGCAAATAGCTGACTGAATACTAATGTTATAGTAAATAGGAATAAAAGAGGTTTTAACCTGGCTTGTAATGAAAACTAAACGGTCTACTATATAATCTTAGATTTAATAATATTGCAGGTGTGAAAGCAAGATAGTACACTATACGGCGTAGAGTGGCGTCCTTTTTACACCCGCTTTAATATAAATTTAAGACGTTATGTTAGGCCCTCAAGCTTCAATTTGTACGGTTTTTGCTAGTAATATACAATTGAATGGAAGAAAACTGTGCATGCAACTTAATCGAAACATGTATTGATGGACTATTGATGAACGGATTGAATTAAACCCTTGTAGGACCTGACAATCGGAAGAATAAACCATCGTGAGGAAACCTAGTTTTTTCAATTAACAATTTGTAAAAACTAGAAAAATTATTTTTTTTACTCTATAATATGTAACGTGGCTAGTAAAAAATGTTAATTAAACCTCTTTTTGCGAGTACCACCGACGGCAGTCATAAAATCGATTTATTTCCGAAGGGTTGTTTTTCAAAGAGAATCGAATGTATGTAGTTATACGTACGTTATAATATCCACGACTTGTATACGGACGATAAAATGAATACGCTTCTTTTGATGGAAAATTATGTGGTCAGCGGTGTGGTTCCGTACGCCACCGTGCCTTTTTAACTCATTGATGTTATATGTTCTTTCTTCTGAAAGATATTATTACTTATAGAATTTAGTCAATTAATGCATAATTTGTCTGTCATAAAGCACGCTTAGATAATATTTTACTTCAGTCCATGGTTTTTTTATAAATGCAATAGGCCGTCTACTGCATACAACAAGCCAGTGGAAATACACGCTGACATCGGCGTATCATGAACACTATGACATAAACATATTTTTAACTTGAAGACTTTTAGCGTTTACAAGTTATAATAAACACTTTTTTTTACGAAACATTCAAAAATTATATGTATAAAAACAGATTGTATTAGTTAGATGTAACTGTTTTCACAAAGTGAGATGTATAGAAACAATCAGATGGGTGTCGTGCTAGTCTATGAAATAGCCTGTATTAAATAGTAACAGTGCTCCCCTCTTATCGTATAACTATAATTTTATATTTACAAGTACAAGAAATCTACATTTTTTTTTCTAAATACAATAAAAAATGCGTAAGCGCATTAAAGTATATTTGTATGTGTGCGTGTGTATAAGTGACATAAGTAAATCTCTGTCCTAAGCTATGTAAATTATGTTTTTAAACATTTTTTTCTCAAACAGCCTCCGAAAGATAAGACCATGACTACATACATAGATAATGTGACCGTTACATGTAATACCATCATTTTAATTAGCCGAGACTGTTAATCTGCGTTAGTAATTAGATATTATCACTTCCTTATGGGTGTAACCGTTTGATCCGATTAGCCACTTATTATAATGATACCATTAATTATGTACAGTGACCATCATAAACGTCTAAGGAATGGAATTAAGTATTTTTTTCTCGCAACTCAGTTTTAAGTGGCTGTTAACTTCATGCTGTCACTTTACGAATTTCAAATGTTATCTTCATATTTTTCAGTTTCATTCAGAGTCCAGAGAAGCTGGCCTATAAAAAAAGAAGTTTGCTACTAGAACTGTGACAAAAACCTTCACAAAACGACGCATTCCTATTATAGTGTGATGGTTTTCTATGATTCTAGTATATTTGAAGAAGATACTTTTACAAGGGACATGAAAAAACTGTTTCAGTGAAGAAAAGTAAATACTTTTATAGTTACCTGTACTTCAGCCTTTAATATAATACACTATATGGCTATTCATTACTGTAAGACCGCGTCATTAGTCAA
The DNA here is from genome assembly GCA_941860345.1 of Chrysodeixis includens. Taxonomy (NCBI): domain Eukaryota; kingdom Metazoa; phylum Arthropoda; class Insecta; order Lepidoptera; family Noctuidae; genus Chrysodeixis; species Chrysodeixis includens. Next base: position 9,584,090 of record OW796105.1, read on the forward strand.
ACTGTCGGAAGTGGTTATCCGAGTCTCAGGTTTGAGTCCCGGGCTTGTAAGTTTCGCTTCATTTTTCGTTTGAAAATTGTAAGACGTGATATTATTGAAATGTTTCTTAGATTAAACAATTTTCTGTTATTCTTAATGAAAAAGTCCTAATAAGTAAGCTGCAGTAGGTGATGATTTAATGAGACGAAGAGAAAAACTTAATTATTTAATTGCACTTCACAATGTGTATGTACAATATTCTTTATTGCACACCACATGAAAAACAGATTTGACAAACGTGAAAGTTTCATGGTGCTAAGGTTTTTATTTCAAGTAGGCCGTCTCAACTTTCAAAACGTTACTGACTCTAGAAGCACGGTTCCAAAATGTCATTCTTATGGAGAAAAACCGACAAGAAACTCCATAAGTTATAAAAAAAAATAAAAATATAGTGTAGGTAGGTAAAGTATGGAATAAAAACGCAATTTAGCAAATCATTATGTATTATGAAACGAAGTCGGTGTCACTGTCTGTATGTCCGCTTAAACCTAACTACTCAAATAACTTTAAATCGGTTTTTAATAGATAGAGTGTTTCAAGACAAAGGTTTATATTTTTTATGATACATCGGTATTTCACCCGTGTAAAGCTGGGGCGGGTCGCTAGTTATTTATAAAGTGTAATAGTTAAGGGGTTAGTACTAAATGGGTAGGGTAAATAATGATTGACATCAGGACAAAACAAAGTTACTGTGAATCTGTTAATGGTTGGTATTTTACCAAACAAAACTGAAATCCGCTTATTAAACATCAAAATGTTGTGGTTTTAATCAAATGGAACCGTTACCACAATGTGGCTTACTTATTTTATTCAATGTAGGTACGTATAAATTTTAATTGTCTGTATGTTTAATTAAATATTGTACTTTTAAGATATAACAAGGTAAATGGAAATATGTATCAATAAAATTGAAATAGAGAAACAACACATTGATTTGTTAGGTTCCGATTTACTTCTTATAATCGTAGTTAGGAAGAGGTAGTGAAAGAAAACGGGAAAATACATACACAATTTGAAAAAAGAAAAGGATATTTGACTAACTAAACTTTAATATAAAGACTTCTAAAACGAACAACCAAACCCGCAACAAAATCTTGTATTAAAATTCCCATCCCAAAAATAATCAGCGTTCCACAAATCATTTTGCGGTACCCTAAATATTATAGTACTTGAAACAATAATCCGACCGGCCGAACTTGGGAAGGGTCACATTCTTACCTACTAAAGTGTGCGGAACCTTCGTTATCCCTAAAACCCACACAGCGTAAAATTTCATTTCAATAGGTATCCCGATACCTCATTGCAAATAACTCTGGACCCGGCTTAATATGCATTAAGAATATTCTCGAATTTTCCCGAATTTTCTCCGTAAAAATGTATGGGAACAACCCGAGCGTGACGTATAAGTGGATTATGTGTTCTGTCTCTTTCACTCGTATAGCTTTGTCTTTTTTACCGAATCCTGAAATGCTGCTAAAGTGGAGAGGGACGTTTTGAAAATGGAATATCATATTCTAATATTAAATTTTAAATTGTATTTTAGGCTTGTGTTTATTTTTTTAATGTATAATTTGTAGATGTGCTAATAATAATAAATACATACAATACTTTTGTAATAATTGTGAGAATATCGGTGTCATTTATTTTTGTTTTAATTGTCGATTATTTCTAAATCGATGTTTTATTATCTGTGGCATTTAACCACACAATTTAAGCCTCCCCATTTAATGTTGTATGTACATAAACATTGGGCGTATTTAATGTGATATTAAATTGTAGTAATAAAATAAGCAATTAAATTAGCATAGTTCTAAGAAATTAATATAATATTATGTTGGAAATAAAATACTATGTGGTAATTAGTTAATGTTAATGCGTTTGTAATCGTTTGATAAACGCATTAATGTTACTATATTAAAATTATAATTGCATGCTGTTGCCTTCATATCGATCCTATCGATAAATTTCAGATTTATATTATGTTACAAATGTTTAATTGCGCGTCCTGGCAGCACAAAGAGGCCAAATATTATCTTAATTAATAATTAAACCAAGGACTAAACTGACCAAAGAAAATAAACATTAAATTTTTGGAGACGTTAGGTATACCTACTTACTCAAGTGGTTCACAAAACAAAAATGTGTCTTAGCCTGGTTGATTTTGGTTATTTATTATTTGGTTGGTTAGTTTTTTAAAGTCTGGTCATATTATATACTTTTTACTTATAAGCAATAGGTATTAAGCATAATTTCCAGCAATATAGTTTAGATATCGTACAATGATGTATATGTTTAGTCTTGCTTACAAGCGTGGTAAAGTTTCCATTTGTTGTCATTCTAAGATTTTATATTTGAAAAACTTACGCTCCGAAAAATATTGGTAAAACGACTTTAATAACTAACACCCACACTACAGCAATTAATCAAAACATCCTTTCAATTCCTAATTCGCTAGTTACTGAATTCCATCCTTTGTTCGAAGTTATTAACGTTTAATTAATTTGACACTTGCTTGTAATAACTATTAAATGAAGCCTGTTTATTGCTTCGTAATTTATTTTATTAAAAGTTACCGTAAGATGTTGGAACGTCTCATTAATGCTTGGTCACAATACTCGTACTTCCACAATGTTTAATTAACATTTCGTTTGTCTTAGTTATGTATAAGAGAGTCAGGTGTGATACTTGGAGACCTAGATACTGGTTTCCTTAATCAGATAGATGAACAGTCTCGAATATAAAGCTATAATTTTGGAAAAAAAAATGATCCATTTTCAAACTTCATATCGACTACTGATGATGATGATGAGGATCGACTACTAAAAATATTTGATTCCGAGTTCTTTATTTCTTCAGACTAATCTCCGCAAAAATTGCCTGATTTTGATGGCAGAAAAAAAAACTAAAAATTCATAATAGTAGATAGAAATGGCGGACAAAATCTCAGAGGTTAACTAAAATGAAAAGATCTCATAATAATATGATTAAGTATTTTATATGATCGATTAATATTAAATTTTTGTCACATTAATTTTTATTAAACCAACAGACTCCGTCTCCACAGTAACCTCGCATTAACATCTCAGGCGGCTGGAGACAAAGGCTGTGTGATGTAAGCATATTTTTCTGCTGCCAGTTCGTTCAGAAATCAATACCTTTCGGCCAGACGAACCTTTGCACTAGCATCATCATTTTATAGAAAAATCATAGGGCATTTCTTTTTTGTGTCAAATTAAATAAGATTATAACTATATTTTAAGCTATTAGAATACACCATACAATGACAGTCGTTCGTTATGTCTGGCGTAAACCAAGAAACAACCTATATTTAAGTTCATGTCTTTTTAAATACTTCTTTAGATTCATTGGTTAATCAATTTTACTTTTTGGAACTTCTACTTAATTATGGTTTATCTTGATGTGCACATTATCATAACTTGTCTTTTTTTATGGATAAAACAGACCCCCAAGAGTACCTACCCAATCGAAATTAACTCTAAATACTACTTAGTTTATTTACACTAACAAAAACAGGTAAACCAAATAGTTAACAACAACAAAACGAATATTATTTCACCATTGCAGTACCGTCTGCAGATCAAGCCTTGTTTAAATGAAATTTAAATGAAATGAGACAGAAAAAGCCGGTGCGACTGTGTACAGTGGCTCCCACAAATTGCGCGGGAATAGTTGACTTTTATAAAATTACTTTAGCACGGCTCGCGGTGGAAAGTATTGACATTAAATCCAAGATGGCGGCGAATAAAATAAATTGAGGTTATTGACTGTCGTGTTATTTGTTTGTAGTTGTAATTCTACAGTTCTCAAGTGTTGTAGACTTATTTATTTATATTTTTAATAGTTAATTATTATTGTAAAACTTGACTGCCATTTTATACTCAAATTATTGTTACTTTTTTAACGTACGGTGAAACGTTTAAGCTTTATAATAAAATAGGAACTTTACTATCGTAATTTTGAGGTTAAAAATAACGAAACACTTTCTTAATTAGTTTTTAAAGTAGTTAACACAGTTAAATAGTTACAAGTTTAAACTTAAAAAGGTTATAGGTGTTTATTAACCATATAATGCGCAATTAACGTCAAAAACGCCTTAACTATGATACAATCGCTATGTACGACATTTTAGTTAAGTATATTTTAACTAAAGTTAACCTTTTCATAAAATTTAAGTTTATTATTTTTGTGAAAGTCTTTTACATTGTTACTTGGTTAATTTAACTGTGTAATGTCGGCTTTTAGTTAAACTTTACTTATACGGTTAAAGGTAGACATTTTTGTTATCTTAGTTAATCTTTATTTATCTACGATATGTATCTGTATGTATGTCTTTAACTGTATGTGCTGTTAGTAGTACACTTGAACATCTACATGATAAACATCTGTTGAATAATACAATTTATAATTTTAGTCTGTAAAAGTAAATAGTACCTAACTAAATAATAAACAACTAAATAATAATGAAAGTTAGTCCAAACAAGATTTACACCTATATTTATCTTTCAGAAAATTAATCGCGAGATAAATGGCGAATTAACTATGTATTTGTTTTATTCCATAATATTTTTTGTCTACCTGGGCAACACTTTGAATATTCGAAAACGATATAATATATTGGCATATGTATATGGAAAGTATGAATTCTGTATTGCATAGATAGTATTAGATAGAGTTAGGTATATCTCCTATTGACTAGGTTTTGAAACCGTGAAATCCGAGCGTGCCTTCGCCTAAACGAAAAGGGTAAGGCGTGATCTCTTCAAGACTTTAGCAAACTATACCGTCTGTCTAGACTCCTAGAGATTACCTACGAATTTGTTATTAGTTAGAATAACAAAATATTGACGTAAATATTTTAAGTCCGACAGACAGATTTAAAAAAAAATAATGAGAGACTTATTAAGTAACCCTACAATTACGTTATCTAGTAAAAAATGTTTGCAATAAGCGTATATTAAATGGGAAGAAAAACATATTGGACAATTAGAATAAAAAAAATCTAGTTTATTATCCTAGAGCAAATGCTGGGCAATTGCCATGAGGCCTAAAGGTAATATTTAACGTTAATAACAACAAAGAAACGATGAATGGATTGTGTGAAATAAGATATGGCTGCAAAGTGTGTGACTTGCGAGATGATGTTAGATAGAAACGTGTGGAAGAAGAAGACATGCTACGCCGACCCCAAATAATAATTGGGATAAGGGCAGGAGAATGATGATGACGAACATCATGCCATTTGACAGTTCAAAAGCTTGAAATATGTTTAAGATACAAATCTCTAAACCGAATTAGTCAGAAAGATATAAAATCTCAATATCCCTGTTTAAATTAACTCTATACATTACACATTTTTATATAAACGCAACTAAAACACAATAAAACGAAAACAAAAGCCCAACTTCAATGTTGCCGGCACCCACCAACTTTGTTTTCATTCTTTCTTTATTGAAGAAAGTTCGTTGAGAATTACTCAAACAATTTAGCTTTTATCAAAGACCTTTGATGTCTGGGGATTGCGACACTTCTGTTCTATTGTTTTTTTGTGGCTTTCCTGTTTTATAGAAATGTTTTACCTGAGTTTTGGACATTTTTGAATGCCTATTGAACGTTATACGACTGTACTTATTATAGAGATATTGTTTTGCTTTGAACTGTACTTTCGTTGTAAATATATTTTAGTATACTCTTGTTAACGATATAAAGTTTACTATATTGCAGTTTTGGGATATGAATAAGAGTTTTATAACAAGGAATTAAATAAATATTTATGTAAAGTCATAAGGGGTTCCACCTCTTACCTTTTTTATTACAGTAGCATAATACTACTGTAATAAAAAGTACATGAAATCGGAAATCGCTTTTTAAATAGGTGTTTTTTTATATTGTAATTTGGTCTTTATTTGCCACCAAGTAAGCTACCTCAAATGAGTCACGGTAATAAGGAAAGTTACACAGGTTAACATTAACAACCAATAATATTAATAAAACCCCACAATAAAAAACAGGTAAATTAACCGGAAAGCATCCTGTCTCAAGGTGTATTAAAACCGCTTTGGTGGTTAAATACACTACATTATGGCAACACTGGCTACGTTGTGGCAACACTGTGCCAATTTATCGCCTTTAAAATATCCCATTTTACTTCTGTTAATTGACACAGGATTATGATAATCGGTACAGCTTTGGTAAGCGTTTTTTGTAATTTTTATTCGCTTCGGTTTATATTTTTATGCGTGTTTCTGTTATTTATGTTTTGTATTTGTTTTAAAAATATCTTTTATATTGTTATTATGTTATGGGTAGGCTTTAAACAACAATACGTTATTGTGTAGTTACAAGAACAAGGCTTTTAATAGTTGAACTATTAAATACTTGTTTTTTTACTTGTTAAATGTTTGAGATTACATACAAACTACGTTTATACAAATTGAATATACATATACAATGTATACCTCGAACGATTAAACCTCGTCTCGTTTAGTGAATGCTAATCGTTCAAATGTGTGAATAATTGAATGAGCGGTGTCGCAGTTATGTGATTGTAGGGTTCCGTATTTAAACTTGGCTAAAATAAAGGTACTGATCACATGATCAGAAATATCCTCAAACTAAGACGTAGGTATAATGTGAGGTGAGATTACTTTGTCTCTACATTTATGCAACTCAATACTATCTATTAAAAAGTCAGTAATACCTAAATAATTTTGATATTATCTTTCGACAATTTATGTTGACGTGGACGCAAGTCCATCCTGCCGTCTATATGGCGTACAACAAATACAATTAATTGTAAAGAAAACCAATTATTTCACTATCTCTAATCATAGTTCGAGTAAATTATTATTTCACTGGCCCATAATAAAGAAAGATCAGATATCAAAGATCACGAATTCAATTCATATTCGTTTCAAATAATTGATTAGATCAGTTCGTTTGAAATAAATAACAATTAGTACCAAAGCTAACTGCATTCAATTCATTGATTTTGTAAGCAATTAAGCTACTGTATTTGTTAAGGTTAATTTTATATTGTTTAAGTTAGAGAGATAATGACAGGCTTTATTTAAATGTGGTAATATTTATTTTTCTTTAAGTCTTTTGTCCAAAAGTGGGACGCCAAATAGGTTATCCAAAAAACTACTGTTTTTGGGTAATATTTTAGAGAAGAATTGACAAAATTAAACAGTCTTATTGAATCTTCTGAAACGAAGGTTTTCCCAGAGTTTCGGAGGCTTAAAGAGAGACTTAAACAAAGGTTTTTCTAAAAAGGAACCCAAATAATTTGCAAGCGTCTAGTTTGAGAATACTGACGGGACAATAGACATTTTCCCGCCTAGTTCTACGAATTTAATGTGAACGGAATGAGCAAATTGAGCCGTGTTAAATGACTCACGACTCTACTTAGCAAAGATTTTATGGTCTACCTAATTGAACTTTAAAATAAACTCGAATTATGTATGTTCATCTGCTTAGCGTTTACCGTTTTAATAAATTTGGCCAGTTTACTGAAGATTTTAAAATTGTATGTCGCTACTGTCCTCCGACAGGGTAAATTCCTTTCAAATCTTCATTTTTCATGCATCTTTCTCTGTTTAGGACTATGTTCAGTTTTCATTCTTGTTGAAGAAAGTCAGAATTTTACTAGATTGGCTCATTGATCTTCACTTAGGACATAGCTATAGAAACAAATGAATAGCGAAACAAAACTACCGTTACGCTAAATTCCTATTTTGAAATTTGTAGAGTGTAGTGCGTAAACATGACTAAACGACCGCCAGCTTATTTACCCGTAAAACGTATACAAAATTCATCTGCGCTTCACATTATACAGGAGCCGCGTATTTCCCAAGAGTGGCAGTGTCGCGACTCCCGGACTATAAAGAAATATCACTCCGAGTGCGTCGCGCGACGCTTCTATTAGTAGCGCGGATAAATGTGGTTGATACTTGAAGGAAAGTTTTAGTTTTTTGTCTTCAGTTAGATTGTTGTTAAAGCTTTTTTTTCGTAGTTTAGATATACAGAATGCAAGTACGATATTTTGATAAATTATATTTTTAAACGTATATTTGTTTACATACTCCATTTGACAGTGACAGCTAAAGGTGACATTTTGCTTTTTGGCGTCCTTGATGCGGTCGTTCGATGTCAAAAAAATAGTTTTTAGATATCATCCAAGTAATTATGTGTATCAATATCAATATAACTACAAGTGGTTGTAACTACATATATAAGTTAACAACTAAAAGCACCAAAAACATTGCATCAGTCATGAATTTACTACTACTGGCACCTACTACAATGTTTAATAACAAAGTAATCACACGTTTACAACCAGTATCGAAATAGCACTCGTAAATCAGCGCACACATTCCCTCCGTTCTTGTGTACAAACAAATCGCAATTGTTGTAAGTACTAATGATTCTGTGGCGGATAAACAATGTGCTGGCAACGCGCCTACACGTGCTAAAAGTTTTTGGGCTCACGTTACAAAACACTATTCGTTTTCATTTTACTAGGAATGGCCATTGTTTTATTGTAATTGGAAATACGTTTCACTTTTGTTTTTATGCGTGCCGTGTGTCGATTGGATAGCTGATGTTTGGGATTTTATTTTGGTATAAGGATTTTTGGTTGTTTACTAAACATGACGATTTTATATGACAGTGGATATATGTATTGTATATGTGGTACCTTTTGGGTCTGGCTATCAAAATGGAAATAGTTGAGAATTACTCGACCATCAATTGAATTTTTTTTGGACTTAGGTACATAATTTTTCATCGACTTCAAAAAGAAGGAGGTTTCTCAATTCGACCGTATATAATATACTTTTTATTTATCATGACTATATTGACTGCAGTATTAAGCATTTTTTTCCGTGAAAAAAGAATTTTCAAGTATCAAAACTAAACAAGTGACATACATTAGAAAAAATCCATTTCAGCTGAAGCAAGAGACGCTATAAGTAGGATTTGGCGCTTGGAAATCCATGGAAAAGAGAGGCAAGATGCGCGAGAAAGAGAGGCAAGATGCCGAGTAAATGAAATGCATGTACATAGGCGTAAAGTATATAGATCGAGTATTAAATAAAGCAAGCGGATAACAGACTGGCACGGATTCTGTAATACACGAGATTTCAGTGTTGTTTGTATGAAGATATTTTTCAGGAAATTGAAAAATATGAAATTCTATTTTCTATACTTAAGGCTGCCTGTCTTTTGTTTATTGATATTGCAGTTACCAAATTAGATCATAAGCTTTTAAATTGTTCGTCAATTAAGTTCATCGTAGTTTTGTTAATATTATACGCTTACTGTCAGCTCTTGTAGGAGTATAGTATTGCATATTATTATCTCCTTTAATAATAGACTTCAGTGACCCATAATATAATAAACAGAAATCTAAAGAGTAAACATTTTCTGGGTAAAACCGCAGTCTCGACCAACAGTGATAGGGCTGCCCACCCACATTTTAATTACATCAAAAACACGCTGTCTGGTCGTCTCAGTAACACGCTCGCAACTGTATCATGCTACCATAAGATAGAATATGCATAGCTAGCATTGTACGTATTTATATGAAGACTTTCTGCAAAGGCCTCTTCTAAAACCAAATATTACTCAGAAAAAATCTACAGCATGTTCACAAAAATATAATATTAAAGATCGCGACAGAAATACGTAACAGCGAGATTTAGCATAGTACAGGGTGTTCTTAAGGCAAAATGGGGGGAGGGAGGGGTTAAATCTAAACCACCCGACGCAATCCTCTCTAAATATCGAATCTATTTGAGCGAGACAGATGAGTGCGATGGAAAAATGTACAGTCGTTGACAAAGCGTTTAGTAAAGAGAAAATGTTGAAAAATTGAAAGGTAGAGTTTGTGAGTAAAATGGCTGATTAGTCCATTGTTTCCCATATTTTATGCTGCTTCATACTTAGGCAAATATAGCTTACATGTGTTTGCTTAAAAAATACATTCAGTTAGACAAACAATCATTTGCCTGTTGACCAAATGTGAAGAGAAACCATTGTAAGAAAATTTTCAATCATCGTAAAGAAATCTTGCTTTAGTATATTGGAATATGAATTCACTATCCTACAAGTATACAAGCGTGGTGATTTCTGCTTCTCTCTATGTAAATACAATTACAGCCCGGTATAGTTAATTGTATTGCGTTTTGTACGCGACTGTCCCATAGTAAATTCGGTCTGCGAATAGAAATGCTTTTTCTTCCAATGTTGTTTATTTAGATTTCTTTAAGTGGATTGGAACTAGCTTTTGAGCACAAATTACATGAGCAAAGCTGGTTTTTCTTAGTATTTCTTAAATACCTATATTATATTCACTTTTTTTACATGCATTTATAATTTTATGCACATAAAATATTATTAGTAAAAAATGCCTTTTATCGATCACATTGAGATGTTTTTATCTAGTGAAGGAGCAAAATATGATTTACAACGAACCTAATTTGGTTTTAGAGACCATCGGAATCAAACTCAAAAAAAAACATTGCAGCCTTTTTTGACACTTTCCAAAATGTCTTTTTGGGAAAAAATCGTAAAAAAAGTCCGAAACAAAGCCGTATTTCAATTACTTTTTATCTAGAAATAGGAAGATAGTATTAACCTGCCTATGCCACATTCATAGCAAGATTTGTGATAGCAATGCAATTTGAGCATTGCATGTCTTGATCTGATTACAATGGCCTCATACTTCAGTGTCAACGAAATTATTTGAAAAGTTTCGGTTAATACTGAACGAGATAGGAAACGTTGCAGTTTTTAGTCAAAGTGCATATCAAAGCTTCATGTAATAAGATTCATTATAACTTGGTATTTGTTGAAGAATTGAACACCATTAGACGGGCCTGTTGGTCTAGTGGTTAGTGACCCTAATTGCTATACCGGAGGTCGTGGGTTCGATTCTCACCCAGTACAAATGTTTGTGTGATGAACACGATCATTTTTTCTGTGTCTAGGTGTAATTTATCTATAGTATGTATGTATTTAGAAATATGTTAAGTATGTTTATCGATTGTCTAGTACTCATAGCACAAGCTACTAAGTATGCTGAACTTAATAGTAGATGGCGTTGTGTGAATGTTGAGAATTATGTACTCATTTATTTATAATAATTTACTTCGGGGCCTTACCATCTTTCAGAGTAATATCATCGCAGTTGTGTAAGCGAGTCAGCACCCTAAACGATGTAGAGCAGCGTCTCTCTTCCACAACTGCTTCGGAACTTAAAAGGTAATTTAATTACGAATCTTTCAAGTAGCTGCTATTTGAAAGAATCATTAATTCAATTCCAATTGGTTGACCAAAGGCTAACGACTAATCACGAAAAACCATGAACCTCTTGGGATAATAGATAATAAAATACCTTATGAGTCTTCGAAACTAAGACAAGAATTACTATCTCCTACTAAAACACAATTGAACGCCGAAGTTTACTTGTTTTTATAGCTACATAGTACTTACAAGGTGGTTGTAACTTGTACAGCACAATTTATTAACAAGAGTTAATTTTTAGCGTTCCGTACCTAAAAGGTAAAACGGGACCCTGTCTGTCTCCAAGCTGTATCTCATAAACCGTGATAGCTAGAAAGATGAAATGATGTATTTACGTTGCCGTTATAAAAACAAAAACTAAAAATTAAAAAAATATTAAGAGGGTTCCCATACAACAAACTTAATTTTTAAGCAATTTTTGCTTGATCTTAATAAACAGACTAAACATTTGTATATTTACAACAAACGTGATTTTCTATTACAGATGATAGTACGGAACCCTATGTGCGCGAATCTGACTCGTACTTGGACAGTTTTTTCTGGTATGCCTACCATATATCGGGCGCCTTTGTCTTTTTTACCACCGCTTATTCGCAAATTAGCAACATTAACAAGTCAACCAAAATATATAACATAGTAGAGTGCTTTTAGCAATGAGCATAACTCAGTAAATGGTAGAACATAAACACTTGTAACATTATCTATACTAGTTCCATTTAATACGTTCATTTAATTATTAAAAAACACTGGTAATTGCACTTTCTTTTGTTACTAATGACGCGCGGTAGGTAGGCATTTCGTGCTAACACAACATTCTCTTAATTATACAAATGTAAAGAATGTGCTATCAAAACTAAAAAAAGTATTTGATACGGAGTTCCTTTTATGAAAAGGCAAAGTAATACTGGTAGTATTTTGTGTAAAGGATGCCTCTATAAAGTGTAAAATTTATAACTTCGTGCGCTCAGAGAGTTAAGGAGTGGTATAGAACATAGCTGACTTCGCTGCCATTAATAAAAACTTCCCGCCATGGAAAACTTTAGCAATATTGCGATAGTCTGAAGGAACCTTCATTCATATCAAGTCACGGAACTTCTAATTCTTTGTTTTTTTTTTCTCTTTTTTTTTAGACTGCAGAATCGGTGTAATGCCGTGTTTTGCATGCATTTGACTTTTTAAACAGTGCACTTTGCATTCGGGAGTGGGTGTTTAATCCGAGTGCGGTTTTATCGTTTGAAAGAAATTAAAAAAAGATTTTGTACGTTCGTAGTTCCTTTTCGTTGCGCTGTGTTTTTTTGCTGTTCCGGTTTTTCTTCTTTAGTTTTAATGTGCAATTAACATTTGGGTTTATGTTCATAGTTACGTGTATCTACCTTAATTAATGAAAAAAAATGTTGTTGTATAATTAAAAATTAGCTCGATAAACTTTAAGAAAGACCCGGATCATATTACACGAGTATTTAAACAACACTCCACGTAACTGTACGTGTACTATCGACGCCAACATAAAACATGTACAAGCATAAAGAAAATTCTAGAAGGCAATTTTAAAATACCCAAGACAACGTATAAAACAAAATAAAAAGGCTTCTAATATGTAAAACATTTCCTCGCCGTGTTTCCACATACTCACATGTCTTCCTCGCTCCTCCCAACTCTTTCGCGCGCCGGTCCATTTTACCCCATTTTCCTTATTTTTCCGATAACTCTATTCGCCAATAGTGTGTACGTGTGTGGGGGTAGGCGGGGCCAAACTGACTTTATTGCGAATTCTTTCTTTGAGATGTGAAGATTTTTGCGATATGTAGCGCACATTTTATTAGCTTGAACGAGATATTTTTACATGTAGGTATAAGATGTTGAGAATGTTGGGTATTTAATCATACGTTTAATTCTTTTGTACGGCCGGATTAAGTCTTTGTTGGCTCCTTTGATTGTAACTTTTATTTATAAAAGAGAACAATGCGTTAGAAAAAAGATACGGTTCGATTAGTTTCAAACAAGGATATTTTTTTGAATCTAGATAATTTTTAGTATCAAACACAATTTTGTAGTCATAGAGCTTTACTATGTTTGTGTCAATGGGCTCTCTTTCATAAGACTGTTTCTATCTGTAATAGTGATAAGTACTAGCTACAAAAAAGTGAGAAAAAAAGAATATCCATAATATCGTATAAATTATAGAGCAGACATAACACCACAATGAAAATAAATACGAAAATTAAGTTAATTTCCATCCAAGTTATATTCCGACGAATCTAATATCCCATACAGTCCATACATTACATAAGAGCGCGTTTCTAACATAATGTCATTTTGTTTGGTAGCCCCCCCCCCTTCTCCTACACGCCCCCCCTCTATCCGACTTATGAGAAATTCTTTCTTTGACGGCGGACGCGCCCGCTACGCAAATTGATTTCGACGCGTGAACTTTGCGTTGTGGCTAGGAAAACAGCGGTTTTAGAATATAATAGATACAGCTGTGAAAATAAGGGTACAATGAAGGTGGTATGATGATTTTGTCAGATACGCAGGTCACACGTCGCCAGAAATAGGAGGGAAAGAGGAGGCCTTTGCCCAGCAGTGGGATCTTATTTAGACTACATAAAAAAAGGGAACAATGACGGACTTATTATGGTCAGGAAAGAAGAACTAACGATGTTGTAGGTTTTTTTCTATACGTTTTTTTATGTTCGCTTTTTAACAGCTAAGGTCATACATCGACCAAAATACAACTGTGATATAACTCTTTATTTGGATTTTTGGGTTGTTTATAGTAAGTATAGTAGGTATAGTAAAAAACATGAGTGAAAATAACTTGCCAATAATGCAAGGCGGTCTTTGAAAACCATCTTTTTTTTGCGACGAAAAGCTTTTAATTAATCTGTTTTATTAATGATCACCTTGACCTAGTTTCATTTTCGTGGATGACCAGATAATACTACTAACGCCCAATAGTCTTTTGTGTATTTCGCAGCCTCAACTCCACCTGTACCTGTGTATCTAAAAATATCAGGTAATTAATCTTAATTAATGAGCTGTTATTTATACTTGAAGTGCAGATCAGTGCCAGAACAATGTCACGTATATCACGGTTGCCTACGTTGTAAATTATGTTGCATCATCGCTGTGATGGAGATGCATCAGTTGCTGAATAGATTACCTATTCAGCTACGTCTGAGTATTGGCCTGTTGGTCTAGCGGTTAGTGGCCCTGACTGCTATACGGAGGTCTTCTGTTCGGTACCCACCCAGGGCAAATGTTTGTGTTATGAGCATGGTCGTTTGTTCTGTGTCTGGGTGTAATTTATCTGTAATAATAATATGCACATATGTAGGTATTTAAAAATATATAAGTATGTTTATCAGTTGTCTAATCAGTTGTTTAATAGTTTTCTTTAAGTTTTTCATGCTCGAACAATCTTGACTATACCTACAAATTTTCTTCAATCGCTATTTTTAAGGCCCGAGTCTCACCGTCTTTAGATATTAGCAGTGAAACTTAATATGTGAGCTACAAGCAAAAATATTTGGCATTTAATATACGAAAGTTTTCAAGAAATTAGGAACTTTGCCTGTTAAACTCCATGATTATTTGTTACTTCGTTCATCGGAATTTAGGAGTCGATCCTTTTAACACGATACAGAAATCTTTTCGCCTTGTTTCATAATTTCTTGGATAGTTCGACCTTTTGAAGTTTGGATTTTCATCTCTTTTAGATGTCAAGAATTTCTGTACTAGGTACCTATGTTTGTTTGAATATGTTGGAGAGTCAAAAATGGTGAATAAAACTTAGGTATTACCAATTAAATTATTGAGGAATGAAAGAACCTTAAATGAACGAAATATTGCCTGAAATAACCTATTAAAATAGTACTCAGACAATCTTTTTTGTCATAGACGGTATGACAAGAAGTCATCCTATACTGTAAGCCAACCTTTTAATTTTTGGTGAGGTGGGGGAATCCTCATGGACACCCACTTTCTCAGGACAGACAACAGGCCGACAATGTTTGTTTCTGAACATAGATTAAAAATTATATGCATTATCAATAAAATTAATTGCAAAAATGTATTATAATAATTTAACTCTAAGTAACTGTCGTAAAACGGTTTTTCTTGCATACTTGCATACTATGACATAGTTTCTATTTAAACCGTGCATGCTAACGTTAAGTTCAAAAGCGTGTGTATTTATGCATGTATGTCAAGTCACACCTCGCATTTCATGTCTATGTACAACCTACATACAAAAATAAATCGCAATGCTTACTAAAAGACCAAGTACTACCTCTCAAAGTGACATTAGAGCAGTTGTTGAAAAGAGACGAAGCTATACGACGTGTAGCGCTGTCACGCTTCCACAATTGCAATAATACCATTTTAAGAGTACTGGTAGTTACAAACTTGCCTATTAAGCCTCGTTCATTAAAACTAAGGGAATTTCCATCGGATCCGTATATACATCGCTTAAGGAGAAACAGAATTTTAATTGGCTTATTCAAATAGTGCGCATACTGACAAAGCTTGCTAATTAGCATAAATGTATGCACGTCATACATTTAAAATATAATTGTGATATATAATAATACTTGCTCATTTTCGTAAGGAGTTTTGATGAGACGATATTAAACTTCTTTGTATGCATTTTTATTTATTTTTATGTTTCGTAATGTGAGAAATGATTCTTGTAAGCTATAACGTACTTTAATTGGGTAGTATATTTTTTCTATACCTTGCTTAATGATAATTTTAATTACTTTTGAATCTTAATGTTGACAGTTGGACTAATTAGTTGTTACTTGTTACTGGCCAGAAAAGGAATAATGTGCTGTATATGTGCTTAATTCAAATTATGTACAATTCAGTTATAATGGAGCTAATTTACCATTTTCATGGCTTAGTATGTGACAGAAGTAATTATTGTCTATTAAATTATAATAATTAATAGCAGATAATCTTAAAAAATCTTTCCGTTAAATAACCCCTCAAAATAATGAAGAACTGTAACCAATTTAACTCAAGAGTATGTGAAACTAAGTAAAATAAATAAGATGGCTTAGGAAAAGCTTTGAGAAAAAGCAGGTAAAAGTACTAAAAGGAATATCTTTGTTAAGAAAGCCTTTTCAGTCAAGCTTTAATAAGTTAGATGCTCATTAGTGAAAATGTTAAATGTTTTTTATCACTGAATGCATAGTTACGTGTCTTTGTAACATACAAAAAGGAAAACCTCACAATTTACTATCAATAAGTGAAAATTACAATCTCTGAAATATCTATAGACAAAAGTGATTTCAATTTTCATAAGCCGTATTCATCTCAACGAAAACCGAAGTCGACTCACAGCAAGACTGAACAGCAAAAATCATTCAAATCAACATCCATCAGGTTAACCTATCACTAAAATTCAACGGCTTTACTTGAAATTATCTTTTCAAACCCAGAAATGCAAAAAGCTCAATAAAAATACGTATTTACAGTAACGTCCCATTCACGATAAAACGACAAGCAGTCTACGTCACCCAAGTTTAACTCAACGCAGGCCAGTCAAAAGCAATGAAATGCATTTGAAATACACCCTGTAGCTCTTACCATTAGCACTACAGTTACTCATTTGCTAGTAAACGGACCACACACTGAGGCACAGTTACAACAATTCACAATGTAAATGCCAAACGGTATTTCTTTGTTCAAGCCTCGTATGAGCTGCCTTAATTTGTGTGGATTCCTAGGTTCTAACGTCTGGTTGCTAAGAGGTTGATCAATAGTCATTTTAGTTCTGTCATGTCTGAAAGGTGTTGTGATTATTTTACTTGCTAGAAGGATTTTTTGGCTTCTTACTTGATTGAAATCGGAACTAATGACGTCATATATGAAAAAATATCATGACTGACAGTTGAGTTGATTCTTGTTGCAAATATGCACACCAACCCTCATGATAATGCCATCTATTTGCCAAAAGATTTTGGTAAATCTGTGCGTTTTTGGGCAACCAATATCAGTAATTTTGACACTAGATCAAATGGCTCAGACTTTACAAATAAAAGTAGATTCATTGGAGTTTCAGAATGGCCTCTGAATTGAGTTTACATTTTCTATTTGTCATAAATGTACAAGAACTATGTCGATATAGATTTTTAGATAATGTTGACCATAATCCATAGTGCAGATATTACACTTATACAAAAAGTAAAATCTAACTCAATTTCAACCATTCCACATAATTATCTTTCGATAATTGACGCTTACTAAAATAATTTATTCAAATACAATATTCATTAACGAGATCATTATTTGTCTTACAACATAGATTTAACTTTCTGATCCATGTTTGTTTGTTAGTCCAGTAATAGATACGTTAATGGCATCAAGTGGTTTGTCAACAAGTTAACTAAGAATGGAAATTTAATTACTTGACTTAAAGAGATTTTAGCAGTGATTTTGAAGGTGCATCGTCTTACGTACATATGGAATGGATGGCAAGTTTTCTTCTTTTCGTGTCTATGGTTACGTTTATGATACGTCATTGTGAAATCTGAACAGCCTAGAAGCTAGTCAGAGCTCTGTGATCCTCTTTCTTGTTGACACTTCTCATAACCTAAAAGGCTGGCTTTTACCTCGCACAGAGGATAAACATTGCCATCCAACGTGGCAATGCTACCTTTTAGACATACTCCCATTCTGCAAGAATGCAGACGAATTTCAGGTTTCTGAAAGGTAAGGTTGTAGGGCCCGTTCTGAAACCTGACATTTTGGATTAATTGGAAAAAGGGTAATTGAAAGAGTCTAGTCGTAGTCTAGTCTAGGAATGGAAGTAAGCGGTCACAATAACTAATTTTAATTTATAACGTATTAATGGTGTTTTCTGCACTGCTATTTCATACACCATTTTAAAAACAGTTTCTTTAGTCAAGCATCTACAGTCTTGACAAAATCTCGATTTTAAATATTTCAACAGTTTCTTTACACACAATCCCAAGAAAATACCACCAATATGTTATTTAAACATCAAAAACTATTGCTTAAATCCTGCTACGATGTTTATGCTTGATCTTAGCTATAGGAACCTCAGCAAACACTAGGTATGTCATGAGTCATTTGTGGGCCCACGTTAACTCTCGACGCGGCCCATTCACTCTGTATTAGACATAATAATTTGCGTATACCTGTCTGTTTGTTCGTTGCCAGTAGAGAAATTTAAGGTGACAGGTACGGTCGGTAGGTGCGGGTAGATGGATGGAATTTGTGTGTGGTATTGGAACGATGACGTGGTCTTGAAAGCTAACTAACGGTAAGAAATAGAAGGAGTTCAACGAAATCTACGTTTGACATTGTTACAAGATAAGGATATAAACTGAAAAATACTGTGAAGTACTTCAATGAGTATCGAAATACAAATAGACAATTGATTGAATGTTAATCATGTTTAGTTAAAAAAATCTTGTTCTTTCCACCGATTAACAATAAAGAGAAAAGTACACAGGACACTTTTGCTGACGCTACCAAACCAACGGCGCACCATCCGTGAGTGTATTGACCGTACAAACGTATATTTGCACTCTTAGCTACCGCATTCCGCTGCCAAACAAATATTGTAAGTAGGCTTTGTGCCTTTCATCATACACCCGCTTTTTTGCCGACCGTACACGCATCGCTGACGAGTGGATCATCTAAGACAGATGTTAAGTACTATTGTGCTTTGTAGGACTGGTGTAGGCAGCACTTGTGAATTATATTGCGTTTGTTCTTCCTATTTGGATAGATGGGTCGTGGAGGCAAGCATTGTTCAAAGTGATTGGGCTTTATAATGATGTAAATATAAGCGATGCACGTGTAATGGGGATTGCTAAGTGAACAGGTAGGCAGGGCAATAAAATTACCATGGTGTTATGGAAATATGGTAGAAGTTCCGAGATTACTTCTTCACTCGTATATTACTAATCTGCATGTTTGGCTTATGGAGTTTAGACGCCATTTAAGAATTTAATACCTACTTATCTGTACAGGTAATGATTTACAGACATTGTCCCCTAGTATTTATTAAAATTTGCATGAAATTTTGATTCACCCGCAAAATAATACCTTTAAGTCCAAAGCACATATTTTGCTCTTAAACGCCTTTTCTATATTAACTACAACAAACAATAACCTTACAACAATAATCTCATCCAAAAAAAAATCTCAGAAAATTTTCTTAAATTCCCATCTTTTTCTCTCAAATCCGAAATCAATACAAAAGTAGATTGACTTATTAAAATTCCACGTTATCCTTTGTTCTCGGCACTCAGTCGGCATTTCCGACGATTCCTCATTAGTATTCAGTCCCCATAGATCTGAGATTGATTTTTTTTATGAACGGATCTAGTAAAAGCTAAGCCGATACTGCTTTGGTCATAGAAATAAATTGTAACTTTATTATCTCTAGCTTTTGTTTCATGTATTTCTTCGGTTTTTGCTGCTCGGAATTGTAATTTCTTTTTCGATCTTACCTTTTTTGCAATTGTATTATCAATTTGGTTTTTATTCACACTTTATTTTTTTACGACGAGGTCAGGTCTTGGCTTAAGTACCTACATTCAGTATTTTCTCTTCGAATATTTTAGTTAAATTGTCACCACATGTCTGCATTTTAGATAAGAGATTTCCATTTGTTTAAAACAATCCGCATTGAGCTATAAAATGTTAACGCTCGCCCCATACAATCCTAAGAAAGTAGGTACATTATTATTTTACGACACAAGTGCACCATTCAAGCCCATACTTGTATATAATATGTAAATATAATGGAATCACGTCTTTATACGCGGAGTCAAACTACAAAACGGATGGAGCATCCTGTTTTATAGTCATCGCTGTCCATATCAAATAAAGCCGGGATCAAAGATCATGGCATAGGAGAAAAGTCGCCGTGTTCTGTAATGTGTCAATTCATTAAGATGCCATTTCATTTCACTTTTATTGCCCATTAATAGTTATTACCCCGCTTACAACACCGCCTTCGTTATTAAACAAATCTGGATTAATAAATTCTCGTCCATTGAGAACAACAATCCCACTTAATTTCGCTCCCTAATTGCGTAACAAATCACAACGGTGAATCGATTCTCCCGGACCTACCCCAAAATCGATAGCCCCAAAAATCTAATTACAAGCAGGCGTAAATTTGGAGCATCGTCCTATTGATTATAAGCGACCTTGGTGAAAAAAATTAAGTCAAAGACTGACCCAATTTGGCCGAGCCTCCCCCACCGTTCATTGCCAAGTTTACATTGAAGGAACCGAACGGCCATTAAGTGGGGAATAAAACCAGCGTCGCTTAGTTGAGAAAAAGCTCTTTAATGAGGAGGAAGTCGGGGCGTTTAAGATTTGTGCCGCGGATGTAAGAAGCTGCTACTTGATACTCGCTCATTACTATTTGCATTTACTTCTTAAACATTTTAAGAAATTTTCCAAGTATTATAAGTACACGAGGCTTACTTTAAATCGAGATAACGAGCTCAATAATACTTAATAAGAAATATAGTAATACTTGACAAAATAACCGTAGACAATTTTTAACTTATAGGTACACCGTACCAAGAACCGTTATTATATTCTCAGAAAGAGATCTTACCTAAAACAAATAGATTTGATGTTTTAATTAATACATATACTTTTAAAGGCATTGCCATAAATAGTACATACTTTAAAGGCAATGCATGCGCTTTTATAAAATGTAAAAAAATATGTTAGCATTAATTACCAGGCGAACGTTCAAGACTACTCGATCGCACTATAATTAATAAAAAAGAATTAAAAAGGAGTTCGAATCAACGGTCGCGTGCCCCGGAGGCCAACGTCCTTTAGACAAGATCGCCCCCTCTACCTCCGTCCCTCTCTAATTAACCGTTTAATACATAAAGGCGTCCCTCTCACCCCCGGGGATGTTAATATCGTGTTACTTAATATCCCACTGGGACACCGCTCGGATAATAATTTTCAGAATATTATTGCTCCTGTAATTCGTCAAAGAATTTTTCTTTTATTTCCACGAAAAGGCTCGACTTCAAATGATTCAAAGGAGCCGTTGATGTGGAAGCCGACCGCTATCTTCGCTGATTTCAGTTTGTCCGCTGCCGCTACGCTAAATACGTAATATATTTTTTATGTACGTTCGAATCGAGCTCTTTTTTTGATATACGACAAACCGTATCCGATATCGGAGCCGTGAGTTAGCAATAAAAGTAAAGCATGTCGAAAAATATCGTTAAGTAGCACACGCCCGCCCCTTAATATCTTCCACGCGGCCGCACCCGGCGCGCCGTATCGGGGAATTTTCATCTGAATATTTTCCTTTCTCATTGTCGTTATCTGAAAAATATGTTTTTCGTACGGTCGCAATCGCCCCGCGCCCCGCACCCCGCCGACCTCTATCCCCAGAACCAAAAAGTCGCAACCACCACGCACCGAACACACCAAAATCAGGAATGTGTCTCCAAACGCAAAGGTTATTTTCTTTTTCGCGCGTCCGATGTCACGTTGCTCTTGGATGTAAAAGAAAAATAGTGAGTGCGTCGCCGCGAGAATGAAATCCTTTCGCGAAGGTGTTAGAGTAGGTATTTGTTTGTCGTGTGTCGTGCGGCCGCGGCGGGAGGCGGCGGGCGCCACCGGAAGCGCGGGGCGGGGGGAGGGGGGGGGGGGCAAATGGACGGAAGAGAAGCAAGGCAAATAACTTCGCCCTTCTGTACACATGTATAGAAGGCTCGGAGGGCGCACAAAAATGCTCGCAGCGCCGTTTCCAAGTTCCACAATGAAACGTTGAGTATTTTTGTCATTTGTCGTCATAAAATCTCTCTTCTAAAGAAAAATTCGCGTTGAAATGTTTTTGTCGTTCTCAAGTTATGAGATATGTCGGAGTTACTGCATATGAAAGTTTTAATATTGTCGGAGAGAATGTCGCTGATGATTACTTTTCAGCAAGAATACGGTCAACGAACTCTGGAGATGTAATTAAGTTTATGTAGAATTAAGACTGGAAGGTATGCGGCGCGCGGACTATGTAGAAACTAAACGTTCTTGACTTTTGACCATTTTCTTAGAAGATTGCTTTAATAGCCCCTTTACCATCATTTAAAACAAGGATAGGCTCATACATCACATTGCGACACGGTAACACAACATTCAACCTACATCTCCAAAAATACTCTTCAGCCAATAAATCTGATCCACAAATAGTCAATTTGTTTACATCCTATTTTACAATTTATAACTTAATGAATCCGAAAATCGATTCTATTGTTGAGCTCAGCCCTATTTAAATAAAGTATTGTACCGCCATTGTTACAGCAATCGAGAGGGCTATTATTATCGCTATTAAATACTTACAAAATAGGTTTGCATGTACCATAGTAATTTGTTAAGCGACCGCCAATTGTGACCAATTTCCCTTCACAAGTTGTTGCTAGGTTTTAATTTTGTGTTGGCAAATAGGCTGGTTAGAACTGTTATGATTAGAGATTTGATATTTGTATAGTTAAAGTGGGATTTAGGTCAGTATTTCGAGATAGACTTTTGATTATGAAGACTAAGAGAAAATTGTGTTATAAATAAATTTATGTATGTGGTATGAGGGATAAAAAAATGTTAGTACGGTATACATACGTTTGTAGTATGTATGAACACGCTTTTTACTTCCAAGTTAGAAGTTACATTGTAATAAAAGCAAACAAAATTATTGAAACGAGTATTACTGCATTAAGTTGGAAATTTAATCCGTGGTTAATATCGCATCGAAATTCCCTTTGTGGTCGCTAAAATTCTTTGCCAAGTCGAAAATCAAAGCACCCAAATAGCAAAAGTTGGGTGCCCTTTGAGCAGACCCGTTATTATTTTCTCAAGAACCTCTTTTATGTAAAAGAACGCTTCAGAAAGCGAGGGTGGTAAAGGGAAAAATATGACGGAGAGTAGTGGTGTTGCTGTCTCGTTCTAGCCTGTGGGGATAGAGTGGGATGTGGATGAGTCGAGTGGCTTTCGTGTTAAGAGTCTCCATACACGAGCTCTCGTTACGTCATGGCCCGGGGCCGAGACGCCGTGTGGGAGGCATTTTGACAAGTATTTTATGAAAAATGTAACCGCCTTTGTGACAATGCTTCAAGCTTTTTAAGCAATGCGCCCGTTGTCAACTTTAATGAGATGAGAGTTACTGGTTACGAAACTTTTGGTTACGAGTTGACAACAGTACAACACGGCCTACTGGGGATCGCAGAACATATTAATAAGACGGACGCACTAAAGTATTGGTTATAAAGTAGCCAGCTTAAGTTGACACACGGCAGTAAATAAGTTTGCATGTGTTTATGAATATTTATGACTAGAATAACGAGTCAACTTGAAACACTTTATATTATTTATTGCGTATTAAATTTGATACATTGTTGCACTCCACGTGTAATTGTTGCGGTTTTCGGTAGCGTTTACTATGATAATTAATTTTAACTCGTTTTTCAACATATCAACTTGTATTGATATTGTTTTTAAACTGTTTTTTTTACTATAGAATTTTTTTTGATGATAAGACGCATCATAAAAATACCTTTCTTATTTAGAGAAATAGAAAATATTTAATTGCAAATCTGACCTACTAAGCAATACCAAAATCATAACAGGTACGACTATTATAGACACCTAAAATAAAACCTGTCACTGATCACAATAACTTTATAAAGAATAATTAAGCAGGTTGTCATTTATGGTCAATTTGTTTTACAAAAGACCTACTCTTAGTTGCAAGTCAATTAAGCAAATATATAGAAATATTTAAAAAGACATTACATAAATATCTATATCCTTATTACTTTTACGTTAATAACTGTATAATTATATAACAAATCAATCAAATTCAGATTAAATCAACTTCCCATTTTAATCGAAGATGTTTGTTTAATATATAAATATATAACAGGGTATAAACTCTGTTTACGTATGGAAGCAATAACAGCAATAATAAACTCCGGAAGGACGAATGTTTTCCTCCAAGGATTGTTTTAATTTGGATAAGAAAGTACTGTTATGTAAACAATAATAGGATATTAAGAAATTATGATTTTGATAATAATACCTAAAATAGTAAAATAAATATTTTTCTAAATCATAGGATTAAATACTTAATTATATAGGTATTGTAACATAGGTGCTTATTTAGAAAATTTTGTTTTGAAAATTAACAAAAATTATCAATCACCTCATACTTTAAGTTCTACTTAACTCTTATATTATTATGCTAAAAAACCTAAATCTGTAGGAATTAAATCAATCAAATAAATTAATATATTTGTAATACTATTTTTACTGAAAAAAACGTTCAAACACACAAAAATGATTTCATAGTCGCAACTAAATCAGTAGAATTCTAAATTATCAGCTAGATAAACAACATTACTTATCCACATTTCCTATAATCCACGCCTCTACTCTCAGAATATTACGCGCGTCTCCCTCATTACGAACCAAATCATTACTGGGTGAAATCGTATGGAATCCCAAAGGACGAATTGTTACCTTCCCCATTCAAAAAACAACCCTAGTCCACACTTCTAAAGTTCAATTTTCTGCAGCTGGAGTTCTAAATTATGATCCACAGTGATATGTCATCTGCGTTGCATGAAAATATGAGATGTATTGAAAATGGAATCACTTCGATATTCGCTAAGAGGTTTTAATATCACTCGGGAGATGATAAAAAGTACCGTTTGTTATATTTTTATTTGAGAGAATATTTTGCTGAATCAGGAAAATATTGTGACTTGAAATGTTTTTAAGTGGTGCTCTTGGGATTTTTAAGTGAGGACTCGGTTTAGTTTTTGTGGTTGGTATACCTAGCTTGTATTGATGTGTTTAGGTTGTAATCAAACCTGGCTCTTACTGCAATAGTCTTCATATATTTGAGACTACATATCTATAGAATATTTATAGTACCTATATGCATTGGATTTTGTTACATATGTTGTATTTTCCATTTTCGATTCCTATAAGAAAATAACCTGTCTAATGTAGTAATCATTAAAAAAAATAATTAAGAACGTCGGTACGATTTTGCAACTTAGATATTAGATTAAATTCTTCGTTTAACAAGCTAATGCTGTCCAACTAGACATAATCTTTAATAGTTGTGAAATCAAGTTTTCCCTTTTCACTTTGAACTGCGAACAGCATAGTTCACTTTCCCTACCGACCGAATTCTTTTTGGTACCTTCCTCCCTTTTATAGGCATGTATGCATAACTTCGTCTTCGCCAATAGTAGCAAAGACGTGTATATCACGATTTTTCTCAACGTAACCCGCCTACATATGTGGCCCCCTCCTGCCTGCCCCCTTTCACACATTCTCGTTAAAATACAGCTCTAACAAAAAAATCTTATTCACCAAAAGCGTACAAAGGAAATTTTACCCTATTTCGGCTACAACAAGATTCAAATTAGGTTGTGAGAATTTTTGTAGGTCTGATAGTTTTTGGTACAGACTATTCCGTGAGATTGGCTGTCGATATGGCCAAAGATTTTTACGATTCGTCGTAAATTCTTGTAAGTATCGTATTTCTACGGTCACGTTTGTTTAGCTTGCGTAAGCTTGTGGGATAGGAATTGTGACTTTAGATAATGCGGCCATTGTAGTTTTTCGAGGGGGATATTGACCGGTCCGTGTTGTGACAGAGATAAGATGTGTTGACTTTGGTTGGACATCTGTATTGGGTAATGGTTGCTACACACGTGGGTTCGGCAGTGGTACTACGTAAGTAGGGGTAGGCGTCTGTTTGATAGTGCATTTGGGATATCATGAACAAATTACGAGGCCAAAGTTCTATTAGAATGTTCCTTGCTTGCTTTGCCTTTTCTACTATTACAGTTGCCTTAGTACCATCACTTATCTCGATAAATACAATATATATTCGCCCTTTTTTTTAAGTCCCATGTTTACCCACTTTTCTTCTTCCCATCACAAAGGTTATTGTTGTAAGTTTTTATGAAGAAGGGACTAGTGTTTTACAAAATAAGGACCCATGTAGGTCATAACTTATTATGAGTACGAGTCATACTTTGATACAGCGATAAAAACCATAAAAATACTTTTTGACCTGCGATATCTCAGATCACCTTGTCGAAAAATTAAAAATGGCTGACCAAAAAATATGTTTAAAACGTTTAATTGATGTCCTGAATGCAACATGACGATAAAATGTAATGTTTTTTGGTTTATTGATGATCATTAAACTTCAAATTACTATTTAGTATCGTTAATAAGTATGGACGGATAAATTTATGGTCTTAATTGTTTGGTTACCGCACATGGCCGGAAGATATTACATTTTTGTTTTGGAGTCGCTGAATGATGAGTCATGAGAAACATTTTTGAGATTTTCTGTGTGATAGTTGTAGGAGGGTACATTGGTCAAAATGATAACTGTTTTAAATTTTATGCAACGACATAACAGATCTGCAGCGGGTCATAAGGCAAACACAGAACGGTTTAAATATTTCATCACATTGAAGTAGATTGGTAAAAATCCAATGATGAGAGTATTTTTCTTGTAGTCGTGGTTATAGTACCAGCTTATAAATAATTCATTACTGGCTAAAGGACTCTTCTTATAGAACGACGAAACCATTAAGGATTCATCAAATTTGCACCATACTTGTACACTTGCCATTTTAAATTCCAGTATTTAGGAAATCCACGTTTCCCTTACGGTAATTTCTTCTTGCTCCTCAAAAATTACAAAACTTTCTTTAAAATCGAGAAATCACTCTGTGCTATATTAAAACAAAAGAAGCCCTTTAAATTCCACTGGTTTCTTCCAACCCTTTCGCTACTTAGCCCTTTATAAATATGTTTGTGGTTGCCCTTTCACGTCAACCATTGAGAACGACCTTTGTGGTACAAAATGCGCTTGAATGGATCAAACAACATCTGACCTTTGCAATCTCGTAAATAGAATACACAAGTTTTTTTTCTTGTTTGAACTATTATGCCTTTGACTGAGCGACGATTGTAGCGGTATACGATTTTATTCTCGACTTGTTGTTGCCCCCGTCTTTGCCCGAGTAGATGTCGGTTATAGCTGCGAAACATTACCCCCGTCTGACGCAGTCGGGTAAAGAGGAGCTTATGTGGTATTCCAGGGTGACAGCTAATTCCATACCAAATTTCATATAGCTGTTTGAGCGTGAAAGAGTAACAAATACCCATCTATACATCCAAGATTAGAAACTTCCGCGTTTATAATATTAGTACGATTTTAATTCTATAGTAATAGTATTTTAAAAGCACCGGCGCGGCGTAAGATATTATGCTGTAGGCGGCCGACGGTCTACGTTTATTGGATACCCCGATCTTAAAGAAAACACATTAAAAATATAATGATATTTAATATTTGTCGATTAATTCACGAATTGCAACGCTTTATTACAATTTATTTATTACAATATTAAAGAGACATCCCGCTTTTATAATGAACTACTTAAATACATATAACTTTACTTGTCTCATTAACTAAAACTACGACTTTATTAACCTATGAAAGAGCATAATATGCTAAACGATATCTTTACTATTTACTTTATTTTCAATGACAGAAAATTGTATTCTATTACGTAAACAGAAATAACATATTCCATAGAAGGATCTTGCTCTCATAATTTTACTATGGATGTTTATCGATCATAACTAGCAGTTTAAAAACAGGGATATATGTTATGGCTTTAGAAATACCTGATGATTCAATTACCGTAGAACATTGACATTTTACATGACATCGTCAAGTTAATGAGAAATATAGGTTGAGACGTCATAATGGAGTGGTACATATTATTAAAGTATTGTTTTAGATGTGATTGAGGAAGGTTGAGCGGAATTAAAGCAACAATTGACATTCGAAGAAGAATAAACGAACGAAAGAGTTGTGCAAAGGGGTTTTCAATTAGAACTCCTTGCTTTGTAGATAGGCTTGTCAAATTATAAAAAATATTTATTTTCTCATCATTACTAGTTAGTAACATAGTTAATTTGTTGTTCATAACGTAGAGACTGGTGTCTGAATTAGGTGAAACCTGTGCCACAGATCACCAGGCTATACTTTCCTGAAACAAATTTTCGGTATTTAACTTAGGTATGTAGCTGGAAACTATTTTTTTTATAACTTAAATAAAAAAAATAACTTGAAATAATCTTCATATTGTCAATATAATTATTATAGACTAGCTTTTTGATTAACCCTTAAGTTATCAACGTCTGGTGTGTAGTAGTACAACTACCGAGTGAACGTAGCCACAATTAGTGTCTTGATAAAAGAACAGATGTCATTGATCCAACCATTAAAGAGTACTTAGTAAAATTTAAAGTGATCATTTTAAAAGATAAAATCTTTTTACGTTTTTTTGCCATCAGACACTTTTAAAATTTAGTAAAATATGTGTTTACAACGATTGCCTAGTATTTATACACCTATTTTAACATCACTAGTACAGTCCCGTATGGTCTAGTGGCTAGGATACCTGGCTTTCACCCAGGAGGCTCGGGTTCGATTCCCGGTACGGGAAGCAGTAGTCCGCATCTCTTTTGTTTTTCGGATAATTTCTAGCGTATTTATTACATTTAATTTTATTTATAGAAACATGTTAGTTTTGATATTTGATTCAAAAATAAACGTTATTTTATTATAAAAACTTACGAGTTGTTTTTTTAAACAGTAATAAGACTAAGAATCTTTATTTGCAGGGACACGGTATTTAACGACAGTAATATTTTGAAATCCTTGCAGTTGACTTGAGAGTTAGCTTTTTAGATTCAATTGACCCAGGTCATACGATTTATATGCGTTTCTAGATGTTAAAATTATTAATAGCCCTCTTAAACATCAACATTTATTTAAACGGTGTTAGTATTAATCGAAATGGTACTTTCGGTTGTTAATCTTTTATTGAAAAACTATCTATATCTGCGAGTTAATCCACCAGGAATTTAACTATAAAATTAAATAGTCTATTTTCTAAAAGTCTTTTTATATGACTTTTTTCAGAGATTAACGGGAATATACAGACAGGTTGACAAACATTGTGAAAACTGTTCTTTTGGTGTATGTAGTAGAAAAACGATTATTTCAATATTACAAGCAGACACTCGATTTTTTGTGTTTAGATGATTTCACTATTAGCGACAAGACCGCCATTGTACCTTTACTACCTATAATTTACTTTTCACAGCTGTAACTGCGGTGTACAATAAAGAGTATTCTATCTGTCCAATTTTATTGTATTCACGATCATACTAGGATAGTCCTGTACCTTTGATTGAAGATATTTAAGTAATATTCTGTGCAACTGTGGAAAAGACACGCCACTCTACACTATGTAATCCGCTGTCAAGCTTCCACAACTGCAATAATATTACTTTAACATTGAACCGTTCTTAAGTGAATAAATACGGCAAAAAAGTGTGTTGTAGCGTTTCTTGTGAAGCTTGATCTAAATCCGAGAGGAGGTCACAAACATACCTTCTTCTTGACAAACTTACGCATTTTTAGTATTCGTAGGGTTAGAAAAGATGAAATCCTTGGTATATTTACACAAAATTAATTATCCTTGGTTAATTATACATTCACTTATAAATACTAATTAAAACCTAAATATACCAAGTTACATGTAAAAACAAATTTTACATGAAGTAAGTCCTTTTGAAGTACCTTAATAATGGCAAGGAATCGAGTCTAAATATATGTACGCATAATAAATTGGTATTTAAACATCGTAAAAAGTTTAAAGACTGTGTAATAAATGTGTTTTATAAGTAAGTGCCCCGCGGCGGTACCTTCTACATTGGGAATAAGATGTTGGCTATATGCACAAATAACAATAATTCTACAATTACAATTTGAATAAAACAATTATAGGCTTTTTGTTTTACCGTTTTCGTCATTTGTTTTTGAAGATATGTTAATAGTTCTTCCAACTTGTTTCGTTCACTTGTTTATAAAAGCTATTTTTACCTTTTTAAACTTAATACTCATAAGTTAAACGGTATGTGGTCTTCAATCATTTAAATAATGGTGATCGACTTTTAAATGAAGGCTGCATATTTTTGCATTTATGCTGTTTGTGTAAAACTGGCATCTGATAAAAGTCGTAAGGGAGTAAGGTAAGTAGTAACGTAAGGTTGTTGTAAGAAGTAAAAAAAAAGTGTTTTAATTTGCAAATAAATTAAATGAGCTTGAAAAGCTAGCCTTTGTTCAAAAGTCATTTTTTTGTTAAATCTATGGAGAGCGTCGTAAAAATTTAACTTGTCATTTCAAAACAATCGATCACGGTTACTTCTTATACAAATTTTGACTGGCCTGTTAGTCTAGTGGTTAGTGATCCTGACTGCTACACCAGATGTCATCGATTCCATACCCACCAAGAACAAATGTTTGTGTAATGAGCAAGATCATTTTGTTCTGTGTATGGGTGTAACTTAGGTATATTATGCGTGTATTTGGAAGTATATAAATACGTTTATCAGTTGCCTAGTACTCATAATACAAGCTCTGCTTAGTTTGAGACTAGACGGCTAGGTTTGAAAATCGTATTCATATACACATATTCGAAACCGAATATTATACAAATGTCTCTTGTCTAGAAGTAGGTGTGATCTTTAATGCTTAGGATTCAATAACAGCAAAGTGACAGAATAAAGATAGGGGAAAATATAACATTTTCTTCGTAGGGTTTCCTTAAGAAAAGTACCGCGAAGGGAGTGAAGCCCCGCCCACATGTAACATTGACATGTGGATCCACCCTTTCCTTGATTCGTGGATTTTTTCCGATTTTCCTTTGTGTCGGATGCATTGAAGGGCGGGGTGACGTCAGCATTTACATAAGAAACCTATTTGACGAGAAACGATGGGAAATTGAATGCGCATGTGTGGTGTTTGAGGTGGGAAAAGTACCTACATGTGTGTGAAAATGTCATGAGGTATGTGCTTAGTTGTTAGATTTTTGGCTTAAACTGTATAACAGTATAATATTGTATGTAGATGAGGAAGTATGTGAAAGAGGCGATCCTCGTTAATTATAACGAAAAATGAGCACTAATCACCATGCTTGCATAAAATATTTACTTGCTGATGAGTAATTTCAGATTCCATTCCAATATTTGTAGTTCAGATTTGTCTTACTCTTGACTTGAATGACTAAAAAATCTAGTAAGGAACCAGATTTAACCTTTTACGAACTAGACTACCTCAACTAAACACTTCGCAAATCGAATCCCAGCCACTTACCGATTGCTACAGGGTATTTACCTGTACCGTAAATAAAAAATTACGTTCAAACTCCTTTACATTCAATAATGCAAAGGTAACAGTAAAAAAGTTAAATCAATGTTGCAATTTTCCGTAGACGTTCTTACATTTTTCTATAGACGCAAATTTAATTCTTCGGGAAAGGCGCGACGGACAGGAAATTATGTAAACCTTATTTTATTATACAAAACGTTGAGTAAAATGTTTATTTTCAATTTGTACGTCGCCTCTCTATTTTCCGTTATTTCTCTTCGATAGGGTTGTGCGTGAAGCGTTCTAAGATCGAATGTTTTTGATTTTGAATTTCGAATTTGACTGTTGATGGTGTTGCCATCTACTAGTATGTGTTGCCAATATTAATTAAGAGAAGTAGCTATGGTAGAACATTTTTTAATTTCTTAACTTCAATGATACAATCCAACCTTCTTTAACCGAACTGTTTCTCCGTTCGAAAATCTTCGAATATCTCGCTAACCTTTTATTCAATACTGAGATAACTTAACCATTCTTAAACATCAATAAACACCCTTTAGCGTAGGCCCAAGTACCTAACGGTGGGTCATTGTGAGCTGTGGGTGTATAACACTACCGACCACTTGAAAACGGTCGTGACGTTATAAAATAACCGTCCAACAAAGATTGTAATACAGCGGTAACATCGTGTTTCTTAATGGCTGCGCTTGCACACCGCTTGACACTATTCCGGCCCACGCTCAACAAATGTGTTGTGCCCCATTCAAACGACTTGCATGGCAACTCTCTAAAAATCATGTTATTCTAACCTAAAAAGCGGTGAAGCATCGCAATGTGAGTTTAGTTTGGTATGAGGTTTTTGAAATGCAACATTTTTTAAATAAAATCATATTTTCCATCAAAAGTCTGCATTTAGAAGTGTAAAGGCCGGATCGGTTTAGTACTAGAGGCATAGGGTATTACTACAACAAGTTGGCTAACTATCTCTTCATAGTTAGGAAAGTCATAAAAATCAACTTAATTAAGTAGGTAATATTTCTGTCGGAATCTATCTATTAAATTATACAAGAAAATCTCTTTAATCACAAGTCTCTAAAGTTTAAATAAAAACAAGATAGATAATAAATGTCTTATTCTATCTACTTGCAACAAAATGAAGAAGACATTCAAAACTCATAAACATTGCAAAGGAGAAACGCTTAAGAAAGTATCATAAAATATTAAATTAACCTGAAAACGTTAAATCAGAAGCTAGTGGAATTAAAAGAGGTATACTTTGTGAGGTAATAAATAAAACCTCTATACACAAGCCAACACAAGTTTCCGATATCAGGCTGAAAACGTCCAAGCGATTATCACCCTTAAGACTCAAGAAGTTCGTAGTTATGTGGGCGATTTTTGTTTATTTAATAAAACGAATTGGTCTGTATAACAGATTTCTAAAATATATTGGATGCGTATTTTTTCTTCTTTATTTGAAAATGGAGACGATACAATGAGTTGAAATCTCTTGTGACATTACAACTCAATACACTCTTTAATGAGAAATGATGTTATTATCTACACTTCCCTACGATTTACTATCTATTTTTGTATTTTGTTTTAATAACTTCATAAAAGAAATATTTTTTGGAAATCTATCTGACGGACTAATAAGTTCTTTTTAGTCAAATACTCAATTTCTCGTTTCGGAGACTTGCGTTGCTTTGGGTACAGAACTATTTTTAACCTCGTAAATCAGGGTGTTCCTAAGAAATATTTAACACAGCCATTACATTGTCACCAATACCATTCCACGTGTCTTCCTGTTTGTTAACGGAAACTGAAATAATATTAATGACTCCGAGATTTATTCGTCATGGATTAGCTCGTTCTTCTATAACTCTCTCTGCTAGACCCTTACTTTGAGTTAATAAATTAAAAAGGTCATATTACCTGTAGCAATTAAGGATTTAAATGAAATATAAGAGGAAATAAATTTACCTAAACTAAGCTTTTTCTATTTATGTCTGTTTTCAAGATAGAAAAAATCAACTATACATTTTTGTAGTTATCTCATTCGACGTATAATAAGCTACTCGTACATATGTTTAAGTAAATGAAAACCTTAAAATGTTATGATTGATAAAACATTAATTAATCATTAAATCTTGACAGCATTTTCTCTACATTTAAATCATATTTAAATTTGTTACTTAGTCTTGTTTGGTTTTGACCACGGATAATATCAAACAAGACATTTTACGGAATTCAAAGGATTCCAAAAATTAAATCAATGTTTTACCAATTTTATGAACTCCAAAAATTGTGAGTATGGATGGATATATGGATGTTTGTTACTCTTTCACGCTTAAACAGCTGGATGAATTCTGATGAAATTTGGTATTGTGTTCGCTAACACCTTAGATTAACACAGACTACTTTTCAACCGACTGCGTTAAAGACGTAATGTTTTTGCAGATTCGCCTTTTCGCCAAGTCACGGGCAACAGCTACTCTCAAATATATCCACTAATATCTCTAGCATCCAAGTTGATTCAAACGCACCTTCAAAATATCCAATGCGATTATCACTTAGGTACCTACTACGTAGGTGCGAGTGAAACCAATAAGCTTATCTGCAGAGCTGACACTAACACTAATGTTGTGGACCATTACACAAAAGAAAATGTATTCGGTATTGTCACTAGCATCGTTTATCATGACCCCTCCCAGAGTAAGGTTAGGTGGTATACTATTGTTTTACACCTACTTATCACTTGCGAGGTTAGGCGATACGTTGATGTTACAAAACTGCAAAGCAAGCCTACATGTCACTGCAAAAATAATCAAGAATTTGATACTTGAACGGTATTATGTGCTAGGACCTGCTTGCCTAGACGTAGATTAGTTACCTCCTATAGATGACGAAACTAAAACAGTTTGATGTTTGTGATTCACATGTCAATATTTATTAAATTTAAGCTAGCTAGAGCCGACATTTCCTTGCTACCGCTCATCGCCTCATATGAAAAAGAAATTACTTTTTTTAAAGTTATCTAACGTAAATTGGCTCTTATGTTCTTTTCTCGATTCGATCGTTTTATTGATTGCTTATTAATAGTAATGTGCGCCCAGGTAGGTTAAGAAACAAGAGACATATCAACTGGGATTTCTTGGCAAAAAAAAAAAATATCACTGCTACAGCATCAAATCATTCACCAAATTCTGTACACAGAGTATTAACACGATGTAGCATAATTCTGAATTCTTCTAAGCAAATTTAATTGGCTTAGTTTTCTGTAGGACAAAATATGTTCTGTTTCTAGAAACAAAATCAATCAAATAAATGTCGAAGTTGTGTACAGGAATAAATAAAAATCTTAGTGTGGGAAAATAATGTATTACCAAACAATAATACTTAGCACGACAATTACTTGACCTGAACATGGAGTAGTTTGTAAACCTCTCATAATCCATGTTAATACAAGTATCATTAAATATGTAAATTATACTTCGTACGAAATATAGATGTTTCTAGAATAACACTTTGGTAAAATATACATTGGTGACAAATACTTAAACATTCGAGACTATTCCAAAACTTTTTATTTCAAGTCCTATTCACTTTTACGATTATGTGTATGCAAATATTCCCATCATCACGTGGTAAAACATATATACTTAAATACTTATAAAAATTAGGCCAATATTGAATTTCTTTCCCAGTCCAAAGTCCATTCACATGCGTAGGTGTTAAACCCATCGAGAGCTGAGAGCCATTCATAGATCTTGTACAAATTGAAGAACCTATTCGTGAACAAATATGCAAACAATCTAAAGAATTGAAGATTAACGTCACATGTTAATATTTATAATTTCCTCCAAATTTCACTATATATAGCTCGATCATAATTCATTTCACGCGTATCCGACACGAAAACATAATATTTTAATGGCGTCGAGTCATTCTGAACGCGATAACGAGTTGTTGGGACTCCTACGCTTAGCTCCTCCATTCACGATAAATCACACACGCCGAGTAGCCCGTGAGAACTAATAGTTACGACCGAAAGTGTTGACACTCCGAAACGAAATGCAGTCGTAAATCAAACCTTAGCTCTTCAAAAATAAGATTAATTATAACTTGATGTTTGTTGAAGACTTGAACACCATAAGTTTGCAAATTGATTTCGTCAGACGCATAACTGTTTTCTAATATATTAACGTTGTAGAAAAAAATGTTTTTATTATTGTGCATCGATAAATTGTGTTGGCAATGATATTAACATAGTGTGAACCGCCTGTGGGCTCTTTGGATACATGACTCTTTACAATGATTCTTCAAGACTACGTACGAAGATAATATTTCATTTGAAATAATTACACGGTGCTTGTGTAGTTCGTTGACAGTAAGTATGCAATATTTATGTGCAAGATAAGGCTATTCACACACAATGCAACGTAAGTTTCCAACACTTGAAGTTTTAAGCTTCTATGCACGCTTGTAAACAAATTTCTATGACTTTGTACAGCAATTAAAGTTGTCAGTTATCAAAGTCTTGTGTCCCCATGTATAAAGGTCTTTAGAAACTTTGAAATATACCTCGTTTTACCATATTAATAACACATGCTATGTTATTATTAATGATAGCAAAAGTTCAAAGGTATTAATGAATGTTTAAGCCGATAGCTTTAACGAGAGATTTACGAATCGTGTGCGTTTGAGTAGGTGTAAAATGATAATGAGTTAGTACTTACATAATTATAGTCTTGTATGAGATAAGGATTATTTTAATTTTACAAGTTAATTAATAAAACTTGAAAACTGTAAATAAAGATAAGTAAGTGGATAGTAAATTGATGGGCTCTAAAACTACTAAACACTCTTGAATATTGTTTAAAAGGATTCTAACGATACTGTAGGCAAAATAAGTTTAAGTAGTTATTGTAGATCTAGCTTCGTAGTTTCGCACGGGTGTAATATTGATGTATTGCATTGAAATCTTCTTCTTGAAACACTCTACCTATAAAAAAACCGCATCAAAAACCATTGCGTAGTTTTAAAGATCTAAAGCTGAACATACATAGGGACAGATAGACAGACAGCGGTAAGCGTCTCTGTTTTAAACTATGTACTAATAAAGAATCTCACATATAATAACATTTATAGATGATGATGTTCAAATGTATACCTAACAGTAGGTGCTTATTTAACATTCAGTAGGTGTAAGCTTAGCAATACCCACCCCTCGAGATTAATCATGGCCAAATATATTTGAAAGTTTCACTAGACATACATACCTACTAGCTGTCCGCTCGTGGCTTTGCCCGCGTGTATATTTGTTTACTTTGGTTGTTTTTTTTTCAGTTTGTGTCCGAAAAATCCAACCCTATTTTTTCCCAAAATAAAATGTAGTCTAAGTTACTCGTGGACAATGTAGCTTTCGAATGGTGAAAGAATTTTTAAAATCGGTCCAGTAGTTTTTGAGCTTATTCATTACAACCAAACAAACAAACAAAGTTTTCCTCTTTATAATATTAGTGTAGATATCACATACGTAAAAAAATATAAACCTCATTATCATTTACGTTTTACAAAAAGAACCGTATACCAAAAAGCAATCAATTTACACCTCAGTGTACCTCAGTATACCAATATGACGTACCTCAAGTCTGGCAATGACTATCAGTGTCAGACATCAAGTGTTCTTTGATGTGCTCCAGTACTCTTGCGGTATTCCGGGAGTACTCGCCGGTACACTAGGCGGTACTCCAGCCACTTGAGGTGACGGATCCGGTACTCCGACTCGAGATCAGTAGATAGTGCATGCTCCCAATTTTACGTGCACTTCAAATTTTGAAGGTAGGATGTTTTTAAGGTTGGTTTTTGTTATTCTGTTTCGTTTTGGTTTAAAATTGAGTAAGTGATTTGTTGGGATAGACTACAATTGTCAAGATTTCGTTAAATTAATTTAGAACATTAGTAGGTTATACTATTTCCATAATAAACTAAAAGGTGTATGCCTATGTGATCTGTTTTTTTTTTGCCCAAAATTAAAAAATAAACCTCAAAATACTTACTCAACCCTTAGTAACTATGTCGGCTCCGTTCTTACAAAATCTTTACGTAAACATGTTGTATATTAAAAACACTTGGGTCCCGCAAACAAGTAGGCTGTTGGCGAGATTGGTCATTCCTCAATGCAGGGTCACGACCGGGCCTGACTCCGCACTCATCGCGCGCCACCCCCTACCATGTGCCGACAGCCCACTGCCACCCTTGCGATGAAGGAAGTATGCGATGCGGCAACTGTTTTATAATTGTCAGACTAATGTTGCCAAAATTCTTTTGCTGTACAAGCTTAGATTATGGTTACATGGTCGTAAGCCTTATATAAATATCTGTCATTTGAATAAATCTTAGGAATCAGTGTTGATAGAGTTCAAAATGTGTCAAACTGTCTATTCTATAAAAAAATCTAGAAATTTTATTACAGAGAGCTGAAAGTTTTTTAACTAAAATAAATATTACAGACAGATTTTTAATATAACAGACCTATTTGTAGTTTTTTTAATAAAAAACAAACCGTTTTCGGCCGTTGCTCTGCATCATAATCGAAAGAATATATCCAACAAATTACATTTCTCACACAAAAATCCCCAAAATCCATTAACGCGGGGCTCATACTAATCACATCCAAATCCGTTCGTTGTTCACGAGATGCCGAAACATCCCCTCTGTCAGGTGGGGCGAACCCCTTTGGACCCCAACCTTTTGTACACGCGAGTACTTGACGATTTTTCAACCCATCTACCGTATTTTAGAAGAATCTTCCACATTCGGTAGTCACGAAAACTTGCTTTTTTGTTTCTGGAGGGATGAAAAGGGTTGAATGTGTTAAACCATACTACATTGTCATACTTAATGTACCTATACCCTTTTACTATTATTATTTATGACAATGTCTGAAAATTTAAAAAAAACTTATATACGATCGAATTGATAAACCTCCTACTTTTTAAAGTTGGTTAAAAATAGAAGGTACTCAAAGGTTGACGATTAATGCTGTTTCTTTCTTTGAATGACAAGACAATTTTCATTTTAGCGATATATTCGTTTATAGTAGTATGTATCTTTATTAACTAGCAATAGAAACTGATTAGATACCGCATTTGCCACACAACTAAACATCTAACTATGTTTCACAGAGACTTGTTTATAGGTACTTTCGTTAAATAATATCGAAGTGAATTTCAAAAATAAAACTTAACTTCGATATCTATACTGCAGTGAAGTTTCATGAAACAGCTCGTAACCTCATACATAAGCAGCCTGTTTGCTCACGAACCATATCATCAAGCAGACTAAACGATTTTTAATGTAGGAGAGCCAACATAAAAATCACTAGCGCACTGTTTAGGGCGTCGTGAATATTTAAAGAGGCGCAAATGAGGGGGTTCGGTTACCAGCTCGACGAGAAAGCAAGCAATACATCCAACCTTTTGTTTTTGACTACACTCCAAAATAACCAACCTACCCTGACCCAGCTTTTTACAGAAAACCCCCTTAAATTATACGAATGTTGCCCGTCTGGCAGGTCTGCTAAAATTGGGCGCCGGCGAGTGGGATAGAAATAAGTTAAAAAGAAAAATTAATGCTGCGAGAAAGAAAATGGGAATGTTGAATGAGAAAATGGTGAGAGCTGTGATGTTGGTACCTGGTAGGGTGACCACTAATTCTGTGGACTTGTCCTATTTTCTAAATTGGACTCGCAACCTTTCAAATTACTGTTTTTATAGAATGTTTTAAAGCTGTCATGAATGTACATTTTTATTTTAACGATGAATTACTTTATCGCATTATAACCACGGTTAGTACTAAGTAAATGTTGACATTTATACAAACAAACCGAAGTAGTCCATCGATTTCAAATAAACCACTTTTACCTTCAACAAACAATGTATCACAGATCGTGCTTTTATTTATGAACAATTAAGCAACCGAACTCGTGAGACACAATTAGTATTTAATATAAACCCACAAGAGACAGCTACAAAACATATTTTATTAACAATAGATCACGATTCTAAATGTAACTGTGCTAAGCCATCTAATTTATTGAATCGAATGTTTATCCAATTATCGATTTAACAACAATGGAATCGAAATAATCGCTCGATATTGATCGTTATCGGTTCTCTCGGATAAGGTATGTTCGTGATCGCCCATTGTTTAGGTCGCGGCGATCCCGAGATATAATTGTTACGATAAGTATCGAGATATGACAATAGCATAGAAATAGCACTTCGTAAAGCCGTATTTTTGTATTGTTACACACTTTTCGAGTATCAGACATTGTCTTTAAACTTGACCACAATCGATAGATCTTCTTCAATTTCCATCGATGTCGATACTTACTGCTAGATACGGAACCACTCTATTTCATACATCAGTATATGTAGAATAGTTATGAATGCATTAAGTAATAAAATGAAAGTACATACTCGTAATATTTGTTATCTATCTATTAAAATTAACCATAAAATATTATGACCACTCAAAGCATTAAAAATCATAGTTAAAACACGTAACTAGTCATTACTTAGGATATACAATTAAATATCATAATTACGCAGAACATATTATTATGAAACATGGAATATGTTAATGGACAGTCAATAAAACTAACTGAAATATGCACAATGTGCACTATAAAATAGGTTTTAAATGTGTTTATATTAAAAATACCAGGTGTTTGTGTAAAAGTATAATAATATACTGGAGTTATTGAGTTAATTCAACTGCGTTTGGCCAAAGGGCAAGATGTTAGGTATGTATATAAGAGATCCCACCGTTAGGTACTGATAATATAATAACTAATTTATTGATAATGAGCACGATAATTTGTTTTATATCTGAGTGTAATTTATCTACAGTTTCTATGATTTAGAAGTATATAGGTATGTTTATCAGCTATCTATTACTCATAAAACAAGCTCTGCTTAGTTTAAAAATAGAAAGCGCTTTGTGAAAGACGTAAAACCAAAAAAAAAAATAGATTATTATATTTCTAAATGTAATTGCTTTCAGTTTGTCTGAGTATCAGCCAACACCCATTTTATATTTCCAATTTCTTACTTTTTTCTTCTAGTATTAAAATAATTTATTTATTTTTATTTAAAATAAATAACAGATTCAATTTTCTCGTAAGTTTCGTACATCCTCGGTTTAGAAGGCGTTGTCTGCATGCATCCACTCATGTTCTGCGCCGCGACAGGGTGTCTTGAGGGTTACACTCATTTTTTTATTGCTGCGGAAAATGGAATAGAACCAAGCTTGAATTTTTAAGAGATGAAATTTTTTGGAAGTTTGAGAGTTCGCTTTTTTGGGGTTTTTTTTGGCTTTCAACTTGGAGTTAGGATATAGAGGCTTTTAGATTGAAAGCTGTGATGTGTTCTTGAAAAAAGTGCTTTTTG
Organism: Chrysodeixis includens; assembly: GCA_941860345.1. Classification (NCBI taxonomy): domain Eukaryota; kingdom Metazoa; phylum Arthropoda; class Insecta; order Lepidoptera; family Noctuidae; genus Chrysodeixis; species Chrysodeixis includens. Next base: position 9,625,193 of record OW796105.1, read on the forward strand.
GTGAGAGTTTTTAGTATTTAACTCTGTGGAAAATGTTGTTTGAAATTTCTTAGTTTTATGTTCAGTGATATATAGAAAATTATACTGTTTTAAGCTAGGAAAATATTTGTCAAACAAACGTGGAAAAGTTATGTTCTAAGTCCCAATTCATTTAAATATATCTAACACACAAACGTATCACATGTTGATAAATTAAAATTTATCACCTAATTTCATTATCAAGTACAGGAAATTCACTTAATGAAACTCTTGACTACCAAAAGTATAAATCTACGCCAATTTTAACTGTCATAATTTATTTTTGTACAAAACTACAAGTTATTGAAAACTAAAGTCGTCTAGTGAGACTAACGTTAGCTCGTGTATGAATGGCCTTACATAAACTACGGTTAACTGTTTCAGTTAGGCGACAGGTTTAAACAATGTAAGTTAAAACGCTACAAAGAGTTACTTGGGAACGGTTTCTGTTCGTTACATACATACAAAGCAGTGTGTTCACTTAGTGGAGATATTGCAAATTAACGTTGGTATGTCATCTGTTTTTAATCTCACATATTGGTAAAACAATCACAAGTGATTATAAGAATAAATATAAATAAAAGAAGAAACATTCCTCAACGTTCACACAACGCCATCTAGTCTCAAACTAAGAATTATAAGTACTAGACAACCGATAAACATACTAATATATTTTTAATTATTAATAGACAAATTACCCTCAGACATTGAACTAATGATCAAGTCTATCACACAAACATTTGAGTTAGGTGGGGATCGAACCCACGACCTCCGCCTCCGGTTTAGCAGTCAGGGTCACTAACCACTAGAGGTCAATCCTCATAACGACGGGTCCTACGTATACTGGTGTAACCAGCAAAACACCAAAATACGTTTTTTTGCACCAAAAGCCTTAAAATTACCTTAACTTTATATCCTGTAAAAATTATATAATTTTATTCAGTAATTTCAGAGATACAAACCTGTAAACTAACATAAGTGACATGATTTTCGGCCGCACGACCATCTACACTGATGTAAGTCACTTGCACCAGTGTAGGTAGTCGCGTGCGCCGCGTCACGTACGCGCAAGTGCCATTTACTCCAGTATGCGCGCTGCGACGGAGTAGGGAGCACGTTAACACTGGTATAACTGCGTTAACTGCTAACATATTCTTCTGTATCAAAACTATTTCGTGCCCTGTTTTTAGGGGTTGTGTTACTTTTTTACATATTTAACAAGTTTTGTTTGCTTTGAGTAAGTAGTGGTGAGAATTCACAACAATTAAGGGCTCACGAGGTCAATTTTTAATAAATTTATGCGTTAAAAATTAACAAACAAATTACTAAGTTGACAGTACTAATATTTCTACAAAAGGGTTTAATTAATGTTCACCTAATGCAAGATACAGCTTGTACTGCTTGTAGATTTGTTTGAGCCGCCTGCATTAATTTTTTACGTATAACTTATATAATGTAGACGCACGGTGTACTGCATACTCTTCACACTAAATTATAGAGTTTGTTTTTCCCTGTTTGGTTACTTGTTGTTTTTTTACAGTCGGGTTTTTTTGTTTTTTTATTATTATTTTATTCTTTCAATAAATTTTACACTTACATCAGTAGGAATACAAAGTAGTAGTATACGAAGTCACATGTGACTTTGTTTTATTTTCTTGATATTGTTATCTGCCGTAACCTACATTATTTTAATAATAATATCTATTTACTAATAAAATAAATATCGATACTACTTTCAATACATTTTTTGCAGCAATTAACGTAAGGAGTTACCAAATTTTGCTACTTGGTAACTGACGAGACAATTTTTTTTTATGTACCCAAGTACATCATTTTTAAAGGTGTAGAAATATTCCAGAGGTAAACAATATAACAATATTCGCAACCCCAGTTTATTTTGGTAAAGTTGTAGTATTGAAAAAACAATTAAGTTCAATCAAAACTTAAGTATACAAAACAAATACAAAAGACATTCAAATTAAACTTATAAAGGACTTAGTGGTCGCCCGCAACTTCGACCGCACGAATATCGGTTATAACTGCAAAACATTGCCCTCCTCTGACGCAGTCGGTTAAAAAGTCTAGGTTTTAATCCAGGTTGTCAGCTAAGTCCATACGAAATTTCTTCAAAATTGGTTAAATCGTTTGAGCGTCAAAGAGTAACAAACATCCAATCCATACTTATGCAACTTTCGCGTTAACTATATTAGCAGGATATTTTCAAATGTATAATATGCATATTTAAACAAGTATGACGAGTGTGGTGATGTGATGAGGCATTCGTATGAAGGGTGTCCTACACAAATCACCATTTAATACAAGTTGTAAAAATGTAATGAATTTTCCATCATCTGATTTAAACTTTAAGGTCTCGTTGCCCTGTTTTTAGGGGTTGTGTTACTTTTTTATACATTTAACAAGTTATGTACACAACTATACACTTAATAGAAGCACATAGTTCGAAAAGAGTTTCACAAAGGTTAAACTAATTTCTTTAAAATACCTTTTCTAGCGGATCTGCAAAGGGAGAAATAAATTAGAAACATCAACGTACAAAAACTAGTGGACGTAACTGAACAGACGTAACTGACGTAACGTAACTGAAAAAAAATAGTGGAAATGCTATTTATAAGAATAATGACATAAAATTCAAGACAAGCTAGTCTTAAAAATAAAAAAAAAAACAATTAGGTATTATCGTAAGAAAACCTCTTTAAAAATGAAACTTTTTTTTTACTTAAAATAAGAAGATTACATTTTTTAGTTTTATTATTTTTAAGATTGCAAGGCCAATGATTTTATTTTTCATTATTAAGAATGCTACTATCTAATAATAAAGTGTTATTTTGTATTTTAGATGTTTTTTTTAACTTCTTGCCACATTAATTTAAATATTCACAGTTAATAATAATACAGCAAACTGTTGCAAGTAGCTTTCTAGTACTGAGTAAACTGTTATAAGTGTTAAAAAGTCGATAAAAGTAGATAAAAGTAGATATTATTTTTTATATTATAACCTCATATTGGTCAATTACACGGAAATACTATGTTTAAAGAGTAAAATCCTTCAGATTTCCTTTATTTTAAGTATAAGCAAGTACACTGTATACTGGTATAAGTGGCCACTTGTATCAGTTTACAGGTTCTACCATAGTAAAAAAAACAAGCAACATCAATGCAAGTTAACCTATTTTCCAAAGTATAAAAAAAGAAGAAAAACCAATAATGCAGTCTTATTCCTTAAGTATTAAAATATAACATACTTAAATTTCAAGTGTTTTTATTGATTTACGACAAAGTTACAAGCTTTAGAACCTTTAAACCGCTCTCTTGAAAAGTTGTGTTTTTGCACTTGTACTAGTCTACGTAGGACCCGTCGATAAGATCTTCAGTATGTTCCTTTTAAGAACATTGACTATAAGTTCCTGATATCGATGATTACCGGTACTATAAGCTTTAAAAGCAGGACTCTAGCTATTGTGGAAGCGAGACGGCTTATAACCCAGCCTAGTGCTTAGCGGCGTCTTATTGAAAACCAAAGTCGTAAGTGCACTGATCACATATAGGTATTATCAATATTACAAGAACTGTGATTAGGTGCCAATGACAACATTTCATCTTGATATTAAAACTAATTCTTCTTGCAAAACCCTAAATTTTTTGACCTTGATATTCTTGGTCTTGCAAAAACCCCTATTTTTTTGGAGCTTGATATTTTTCAGTAATCATATGTTGTACTAAAAGAAACTGCATCAACGTATGCTTCCAACAGTGAATACGCTTCTTAACGCAGTATCTTTGTGTGCTTAGCATGGAACAGTAAAAGCAATATGTTGTCACTGCTAAAACAGCTGACTGAATAAGGAAATAACGTCTGCGCAAAGTGGCCGCCGTCACTTTGAAAATTTTACTGCTAATAGCCTTGGGATGGCCTATTGGCCAGGCAAGGCGAAAATAATTGACAATATACTCACAATTTACTGGTTATTTCGTCTATTATTTAAAGTTTTATAGCAAGTAATGATAACTTATTATTTAGCGTATATATTTAGGTATATAAAAGCGATATACCACTTACGGATTAATCACGGCATTTTTTTTTAAATCAACCGCTTTTTGCATAGTTGTACGGATGTTTATCTTAATTTTCTTCAAAAAAATAATCAGGTGAATAAGTTGGTATTATAGGTTTTATAAAGAAAGTGTAAGCACTTAAATCGGATTTATATTTATTTTAATGTTAGTTAATCAACTTGAGTGAAAATAGCGGAGAAAAGTTTTCATTGCATTATTTATAAGATAATTCGTATTTATTTAAGTTTTCTACTTACGTTGTCGGCAAAAAATGATGATTATTACACTAATCAACAATTACTTTTACTACGAAAGATGTTAATCATATAAACTTTCTATAGGATACTAATATACACCTTTTTAAAAATGATGTACACAATTCAATAAACTTATCTTCAAGCCGAAATTCTTTAACAAAATCAAGGGGTTATCAAATAAAAAGGCCCCGTACTCCAACCATTAGTACTAAACGCACACATGTTTCGTTCACAAGTAGTTCATTAGCACGGGCCGGGAATCGAACCCGTACAATGTCGCCGCGGGTGTCTGCTGAGCCATTGTGAGGCACATCGATTTGTTTGTGGTGTAATGGAGGGCGTATATTAAAATGTTTGAATGTGCGTTTGAAGGGGTAGGCAGAATTATAAGTGATAGATTTGTTTAGTTGCTTATATTTACGTTTTAAAACGGTGATGTTGAATTATCAGCAGTACTCATGTCTTTTTTTAGTAGGGAGATTTTCATGACCATCGGGGCATCGTGTCAGACTGATGAAACCCTACCAACTAAAACAATACAGTAAACTTCAATAAATATTCCAAGAATCTTCTTAGCACAGATTCTAAGGATCATATTTGCCTTAAAAATATTTTTGCGTTAATTAAACATTATTTCTCATTTTGTTGCAGGTTCAAGAACCAGTGGAGAAAGTTTTGCAAGTCTTCTGGATATTAAGAACAGCATTTAATAGTGTCTCATTTTAATATGATTGATTGTAATCATATATTGAATACATGACGTGCTATTTCTTTGTTCCTACCTAAATCAATTTTTGTATACATTTTCATTTATTCTTTAAACATAAATTTGTGTTACAATGTATGGTAATTAATAAAAAATACAAAATGTCACAAGAAAAACAACAAAATGTCAGAGAAAACTAAATTGTTAATAATATTACTTTGTTAATAATTATACAAGACGTATAAGGGCTTATAAAATTAATTAGAATCAATTTCTCTTCAGAATACAGCAAAATTTATTTCTTAATTTAATAGAGCAATTATCTTTAAATACAACGTTTGTAAAACATTTTGTTATTTATTTCTTCCCTTTTAAATAAACGGTATGTTTACACACTTTACACCCCGAGGGCAAGTATTGAGAAAAATGATTAAAACAGTACATTTCTGTGTGATCAATGACAAATAATTGGATAACAACGGACCATCATTAATAATTGAGGAGAAATGATCGGTAAGTGTGGGGCCACGAAACCAGCGTAAAAATTTACGAGCTGTCAAAGACAAAGGATTTAATTGCTAATGAATACAGTTATATAGAAGGTGTAACAAAATGTCAATCAGTTCAGTATTCAGTCATAACATAACATGTTGTGGTAGTCAACTTTACGGTTTTCCATAGCGTGGGCGAGGCTGTGCAAAAGTTAGTGAAATAACAATATTACAGTATTACGTATTATTGGTATGAGAAAATATGGTATAAGATCGTCATTTTCAAAAAATGTGAGCACATAAAATGACTATGTACATCGAGACATTTTAATAATAGGTAGAGGAAGAGCAACACCATTTATCTGCATTTAACATGAAATATTACTGTCCCTCTTGCCCCCAATCATCTATTCAATACTCAATTCTTTATTAGTATTCCTTGTGTCATACTGGTAGTACATTTAACAGTCTAGAATTAATATGGACCCTATGGGGCACAGCTTAAGAAATTAGAGAGTTTAGCAGTAGCTTATTACTAGATTATAATTATATTTAACAACATTTTAGTGTACGTGTGAGTGGGTCATACATTTTTTGATGACTTATTTTAAGCAATTTTTTCTCTAGAAGACTCAGTAATTGCTGTTCTAATGGCCACAACGCTAAGACACATTCAATATTAAGACGTGCGTTTAACGATAGGGTGCAACAGTGAAACAGTTATAAAAACAGACCAGATGCAGTTTACAAATAAAAATACTTACCAATTGGATGCAATTATAACTACGTATGAAATTACTGATCGTTTTGAGTGAGTGCGAATTGCTGTGGGTGGTTATTGTTTAATAACATTTTTGATTGGATTATCATTTACCGCCATCATCATCATTCCCCTGCACTTCTCCCAATTATTATTTGGGGTCGGCGCAGCATGTCTTCTTCTTCCACACGATCCTATCTGACGTCATCTCGCGAGTGACACTCTTTGCAGTCATATCATCTTTCACACAATCGTCTTTGGTCGTCCTCTTCCCCTATATCCATCCACATTCATGTCCAGCACCTTCCTTACCACGTGATTCTCTCCTCTCCGCATGTCATGCCTATACCATGACAATGTTATCAGTTACCGCCATCGGTACTAATGATGAGGAATGGAAGGCGTTACTGCTGTATGGGTGATGAATGATCAAATACGGGAGATTTTGCTTTCAGGTGTAGTTAGCAAGAGTCTGAGGCTGAGGTGCACATGAAGATGCCTTTGCCTTAGAAAAAAAGGTATTGCTTTTGTACAGCTGTGTTGGTTTGTTGATGGTAAGTTTGCAATGTGTAAAGTGGATCCCACTTAAAACATTCTGTAAAAAACTAGCCAAGACATATTTATCTTTAAAAAGTAATGAAATCTTGATAAAGTCGTGCCAAGTCTTAGGTTCATCACTGCGATTTCTTTATTATTAGGTATATTTAATGTTATATTACTCGTCGTGAAGACGTGGATTTGAAACTTTGAAAGTCGGGTTATGCCAACCGACTTCTGTCGCTAACTGTACGATTGGTCTCAGAAAAACTTCGTACAAAAACACACGAAATTAAACGTTCACTTACGTAGAAAACAGACAAATATCTTACGTCTATTTTGGTCCTAAAGCTGAGTATTTCGAGGACATAATTGTAGAAAATACCTTCTCTTGTAACTCTGATTATTTCTTAGAACGAGCTCGAGTCGCTTCGTGGAAACATGATGTAAGGCCGAGTGTAGATAGAGCGAAGTAGAGCGGCTAATGTCGTGGGACTTACGCTGTTGTGTACTGGGTTTTTGTTGATTTCGTAATGTTTCCGGGTGAAATATGTGGTGCTGTCGAAATTTTTAGGTTGGTATTATGTATGGGATTTATACACGTGTTGTTTGAGAGTTGGACTATGTAAGGGCTTTTAAATTTGATGAGAAATAGTGGTCCACGTTTGTAGTAATAATTAGAATGATTTTAAAAGTAATGACGGCACTGTTTTATAAGCGTGAATAGGCAAACAAGAAATGAGATAAAAGTACTAGAGTAATTATTACAATGAAATCTAAAGAGAGGAAGGATCCTATCAATAAAACTACTGTACAACTAAGAAAAACTACTATTTCAATATGGAGTAACTAATTTGCACGCACCAATTCTTTTCGAATTCATGTGCGTATCACAAAGTAATCATCAGAATAATATGCTTAAGACGGTGAAGGTAAACATTTTTAGGAAACCAGTAAGACGTGGCTTAACACCTAGGGCTTAAAAACTGTGACTCTGGGTAACTACGCAAAATAAGTAACTTACTACAGAACAACACTTCTTACTAAATAAGTAATTTTTAAACGAACTTACGTAAGAAGTGTTCGGAGTCTGGGTGCCTTTTTGTATGTGAATTGAGTGTCTGTGAAACCCCCCGCGATACAAGGATTAACTGCTTAATTGGGGAGTCGATATCGAAAAATAAAAAAATAAATTAAATTACTTTTCCCCCATATAGGTTTTCTATCAACAATCCATCTGAACGGACCTTAACATCAAGATATAGCATTAACGTTTTTCATAGAAGCCGGTGTGACAGAAAAATAAAATGAATGACCGTGTATAATTGTGGCAAGAGATCGCAAGTGAATTATCTGCGGTGCAAGCTATATATATCCAGTAGTCCTATTATTATAAGCCGTTATTTCTCGCTAAGAAAATAAGTACAGCAAGACATAAGTCAGAAGTTGCGCAGATAGAGAAACAAAACAATTTTAGCAAACAAAATGAGTGCTCCCAGTATTTTAGTGTTTATTAGACCACTAAGATTTTATGAATTTTTTGCTCTTGATCTAGTGTGACCACAAAAGATTAAGTTAAAACTAAATATTAGGCGAAAAAATCTTATGGGCATTCCTTAATCAAATATTTAGTTCAATCGATTATAAAAACCATCCAATCATCTGTCTTTCCTCAATAAATAACCCACTAAACGCAAATACATTACGGAAAACATTTTTTATTTCCTTTAATCTGTTCAATATATTGTAGAGTCAGTTCTGTAACCTCTGTCTTGTGTCGTATTACAAATGCGTGTTTTCTTAGGATCGGAGACGGTACACGCTTTGTTTTGTTCCTGCCTCGTATTAGTCGAACTTATTAACTGTAATAGCCGTGTTTACATCGTTTTCTGAAGACTTATGAAGATATTAAGTGTGTACCACGTAAAGAGATGCGTGACTAAGTAAAAAATCAAATTACCTTCTACGAATGCGAGGTAATGTGACTATGTGGAATGTTGTGTATTCAAATATGTTTGGACAGTTAGGTTGTGGTTGAGAAATACCGTCAATATCACCACTCGTTAATATGAGATTTCTAGTTTATTGCCTTATTGAATATCATTGGCCTATCAAGAGACACAAAGTTTCTTTTCGTCCCAATAAAAATGATAACCTCAAATCCAAGACCATTCGTCACAGCAGCGCCCATACGATGCATCACTTTACGTCACAATAAAACTATAATTTTCATTTCCATTTCCATTCGCTCAGGTTTTAAGATTAATATCTCAAAATTTCCATTTAAATAGCAATATTGCCGCGAAAACAAATCTTCATGAACATAAAAGAAACGTCAAAGAAATTCTGGGCTTGGCACCGTTGTGGAACCTAAATTGCCACTTGTGTTTTGCAAGCCACTTTCCAATTAACTGTCCAAAGGGACAGACCTAAATCAAACAAGATTCGACTTTAGACCCCTCAAAATTGAATCTAAAATCGTTTGGCAGATGTCTGTTTACATCGTCAGCACATCACTATAGTCTTTTCCCACGACGGTCAACCATGTGTGGCTGTTGTCATCGAACAAATATTAATTAACTTTCAATCTTATGATGCATCAAATTGAGTGTATAATTGAATGAGCGGAGCAAAAACCTCCGTTGCCACACTGGTCGTTTCCCGAAAGCAGTAGAGAAGTTCTAGGGTCCTTGTATGGGCGTTTGTAATTAATGGTCTGCACTGTTCTGCTATGGCATTTCATGGTTGGCTTGATGAGAAGTCTTCTAAGGAAACTGTCACTTCGCGTTACTAAAAAGTAGTAAAGTGCTTTGTTTGTGCACGAGCTTTGAGAGCTTATTTGTAAACTAGATGTAAACTTATGGATGGTTAGAAAAAGATGGCTTAAGGTTCCGTAGTCAATGTCTGTTTAAATTAGCTACAAAAAAATAAAAAAGTTATTGGCAACTTTCTAAATTTGTCCATATTTCAATACAACATATTTTGAAGTATATTTCATGTACCTAAATTTTGTTATAAGCTACTTATGTCCGAACAACTTTTTTTACTTGATCGATCAGTACTTCAGAACACACGTACCTACGGAATTCTCCATAAACATTCTCTTTAACTTGACACATTTTTTATTTAAATAGACCTCCTATTTAGTAAGACCTCCCGGTTATTATTAGTCTACTTACGTACGTAAAACGTCTCGTAATAGCTCTACATTTTAGTGTTTCCACACGATTTATAAATTAATTGAAACTGGTATGTTTAAGAAAAAGGTTTTACTGCGCTTCTACTAAACTGGATAATTTTCTGTAAGGAGATTCAGTCAATGTGACCCTAGCTTAATCAATTTTGTTACTTATATCGATCAGTTAAGGTACATTTTCGCGTTTTGACGTGTTATTTTGTTACAAGATACCTTGATGTGTAATGAAGTAGAAATATTCTTAAGTTGGTAATAGTTTTATTACATCGTTTTACGTTTATGGCCGCCGTCTGTTCAGTTAAAAGGAATTTTAGTGTCTTACTGTATTGATTTGCTAAGTACCGACAAGCAGTACTTAAGCAGGTTGTGTTTATCTCTTGCCTCTATGAGGAACGTTAGTTTTAATTACTAAGACTTGGGTACTTCTAATAAGTGCATTAATATTATAATAATATGTTAATGTTAATAATTCCTGTATCTTTAGTTGTTTGTTAAGTACCTATTGAATAATATAATAATAAACTAGCACATACATGTCCCACAGAGTCCCACAGCTGGACTCAGGCCTCTTCCCATATAGCGAAAATTTGAGCATTGATCACCTCACTAGCTCACTGCGGGTTGGCGATTTCAGATTTCAATATTAGGAATCCAGGTTTTCTCACGATGGTTTCCTCACGATAGGAAAGTACATATAACTTTGATAAATGTCATATTGGTACTGGCCTGCACTGGGATCGAACTTGCAACACGTGCACTCAAATAATTACATACCTACATAGAATCGCAAGGCCACCATGACTTATTGAATAATTCAATAAAATAAGTTTAGAGGTGTGTATTTCATATTTGACCGATTGTTCATTTGGAATATTGTATTCCACTTAGTCTGGTAACAAGTATTTAGTGGGTCCATTTAAACACAACTTAGGCAAAGCTAGGAGGATAAAGAAGAGATATAAAATAAACATATTTGACACCGGTACTTGCTAATATTTAACGTTAAACTATACCTGCCTATCTTGCTGTGCCCATTAGGGTCACAATTGTGACAATAATTTTATATTTTTCACCAAATGTTTATTATGGAACGCAATTAATGATATGAATATGCCTTTACAAAAACCTGCTAACAAACAACACATTCAAGCCTCAAACACGCAACAAATTCAAAACCACTTCAATCAATACTCTAACTTAAAAATCTCCCAATCAATCAACTCTAAAGCCGGGTACACAAGAACTCAATCAATCGATATTATAGTTTTAAAAGCTATAAGTGTTATTAAACATTTCTTGCCTATCTGACGTAGTAAGTACTAGTAAGCCAAGTAAGCCATTGTTATTGAGTGTGCACCCGCCGATACATTGATTGGTAAACTGTGTGTACCCGGGCTTATAGTTTGAGCCGGATTAGTTCGGTATTAAGGGGTTGGTGAAGCGGCTTCTCTCGAGGTTGTTTGAAGATGGGTGACCCGTTGTTTGTTGGTGTTTTTGGACTTTTTGTCGAGTCAGCGATTTTGGATTTTTATTGTGTGATAACTGAGGATTATTTTTTAGCCATTGGATGTTTAAAAGTAACTGTCTCAAATAATAGACCAAAGTGATGAGAAAAACGTATTTTCGGAGAACAGTTACCCACTACAGATATAAAATATTCAAGTTAATGTTATTCTGATGAAGCGGTCGCATCAATATAACGGCTCCGCCCGGCTTCTCCCGCTATTTATAAACGTGTTTCATAATAAAGTGATATGAAATAATCAACAGAACAGTCTGATGGTATCACCTTTATACAGGCGACGACAAAACGGCACGGATTTAATTAAGGAATTAGAAATTTGTTAAACGATTAGGATGAACGGATAGCCGAGTGGTATAGGTCACCACGCTAATTAGTATCGCTGTGCGCGACGTGTTGCGGGCTCGCTCCCCGCGTACGACAAGAATTTGTGCGTTCCAGAAATGCTTGTTCTGAAAGAAAGAAAGAAACAAAATTTGTTTTATGTCCAAACTATTTTTTCTTACCAAGTTTTCGTTCCCTTTTTATCAGTAGTTTATGTAAATAAGAAAAAAATACATCGGTATTTTCATGTAATGGATTTGACACTATCCACTATCCCACCATGTGCATGTAAAGTCGACCACTTCAATATAATTTAAGATTGTTTTGTTTGTTACTCTATTGTTTGGCAACACACAATTTGTTTAAGATCTTAACTCTACCTACTCTTTGTCTCTTTATTGGTAACCAACAAACTTCTAACTTCTAACACGTTTGCTAAAGAACTCCGATGATTACTTAACTATCATTTCCGTAAACACTTCTGCAACCATCTGTACTGAAACAAGGTAGCGGATTTAACGCCAGCCGTCTCGCATTTTAAATTTATTAGTGATGTCAAAACATTATGTAGTCAACAATTTATCGACAGTTGCCGCAGGGGCGAATACTGAAAAATCGACTACCGCATAACATAGACGAGCATCGAGATTGCGTTTCGAAATTCAAATGTAAATGTAATATGGCCGACTGAACGTCAAAAGACAAACAAAAAGCAACCGTATCCCCTTGTAATAAGAGTCACGTTTTGAAGTGTAAATCGTAGTTAAATAAGAACGAGAATTTTAACGGTATAGCGTTCATGTGATAGTTTAACCGACTGGTTCAAGGAGTTAAGTCTGATATAGGGTATTATATTTAACTAGTGAGATTAACTTACGAATGTTGGTTGGTTTTTGTTCTAGTTCTAAAGTGCGTCGTTTGTTCAGCGTATGTAATGTGGTGATTATGAAAATATATTAACTGTCGTTCAGTTTTTAGTGCAGCACTATTTTAGATATGTGTAACCGATTTTACTTGTCCGTAAAGCAATTCTTATGCTGCCTCTGGACCTTAGATATAGCGAATAAAATGTTTTGTTACGTAAAATCAGAGATATACATTATTCTGGCATCAGTATTTTTTTGTAGTTTAGTTTCATAGTTTCGGACACACATTTAAATATTGAAAAACAAATAATTAATTTGCTGAAAGCAAAAGGGGAACTAAAAATATGCACTTTTTATTGGCTGCACGGGCTGCACCTAATCACGGGTAAATAATTAGGGCTGTTATTTGCATACTTAAAAATCTTAAGTTAACTACAAAATGTTGTCAGCAAAAAACAAAACTACACATAACACAAGAATTTTTTTTTGGCCCATCTTACATTTAATTACCAGATTAACGGAACCAATTTATACTGGAACGTCTGTCATTATAAGCCCTAAAAACTGAAGAGTTAACAAACAAGCTCATTTAACAAAGCTGCACCAAATAAAAAGGTTTTCACTCGAAAAATCATTAACAATAACGAATGCACTTAATGTTTAAAACAAAAAACTCATAAAAATGCAGAGAGCACATTAACCCGAATTCGGTGAGCTGATCAAATCGAGAATAAAATCAGGACAATGCGCTCGTACTGTATAATAATGATGAATGACTTGCTGTAGTAGTTGGGAGGTGGAGTTGTAGTGACAGCGGGGCGACAACAGTGACAAGCGGTAGCGGGAAAGTAAGCGATGTTTGTGGCGTTAGAAAAAAATAGTGTTGAAAATTCTTCGCTGAATAAATCCCTCAATTACGCAATTAAATGTATTTTCTTTCTTTCTTTCTTTAATCCGAAGTGAGCTAGCGTGGTGATCAATGCTCAAACATTCCCCTATATAAGAAGAGGCCTGTGCCTAGCAGTGGGACGTATAGAGGCTGGTTTTATATATGTGTATATATAAACCCGCAAATGCTATCCCAAAAGAATTTTTACACTAGAAGCTAATTTTAAAGTGTTAATATAATCTTGTCTGTAATATAAGTCTGCAAGCTATTTCACTATCACCATCAATGTCAAAATAAACTTATCACGATAAGCACTTTAATAAACAATGCAAATTTTACTTCATCATTAATTTAAGACTTAATTGTATCCCGCTTTTATAGCAAATAAATCTGGTGTTTTGACATTTTATACTGTCTTTAAGCTTTAGAAATAATTAAATATGCTTGACTAAAATAAGACACATGTAATTTTATGTTTCAGTTTAGTTGGGTAAACCATGCATTTTTGAGTTAGCTGTTAAACCTAAAGCTGTTTGACGTAAAAATGTTTTATAGAGTCTCCTTTGTAGACTAAATGACCATAAAGACATTACTCATTATTTAGTTTCTTAAATCGCCATCACTGGCACCCCACCAAAATTCTCCGCAAAATAAATGCAACTCAAATGCATTTACACATTACTGGATCTGATAGTGTTATCACGGTAGCCGTTTGACTAATGATAGCGCCTAAAATCTACCATCACATCTTCACGCTAGCCGGAGGTGAGGTGGGCAGGGCTAATTGCAAACGGATGTCGTTTGTGAAACACCCTTGGTAACAGTATGGTAGGTATTGGCGAAGTAGTACCACTCGGATCAAGAATGTTGGTGGATTAAGGAAGAATAAACTCAGGTGTTCTCTCTCTCTCTTGAGTTAGTTGATGAGGATAATGGGTAAAATGGTTTTGTTTAAAAATACTAGCGTTTGGATGTCCTTCTGAAGGTAAAAAAGTTTTCTATTGTTTATTTTCTAAGTTAGGAAGCGTGTCACTTTTTGGACAAGAAGACAAACACTCCAACTTCTGATTTAGATAAAAAAGTTCAAAAGATTTATTGACAAAATTAATATTATAAGTAATACGTTTTTTAGTTGTATTAATCTAGAAGATACACAATTAAATATTGGCGAAGACTAAAACAATAGAAAGCAATCAATTAAACGTAAATATAAGAAAAATTGATATTACTTTAATAAGTTCATTGACCTCAAAATACCATTTTTGTTTAGTAGTCCTTCTGCACGCTTTCCTGTCCACGTATAATTGTAAGTACACATTTATTACGAAGCCATTATTATAATTTGTTGCCTTTAGTTTATGCTTTTGAATGGGTTATTAATAAAATCGTAATGATGTGTTTATATTTCCTGGCGTTTATGTAAGTGTTTTGCACGATTAATTGTTAGATTGAAGTACTAAATGCACGTTTAGCCCTGTTTTATTCCACCAGTCGTCGGTTTATTACTTTCGCTGTAAAATTATTATTACAAGCACAAGTTTGAGTGCTACATTCCAAAGAAATAAATTAATGATCATTGGAAAGTAGCTGTCAATGATATGACACGCAATTTATGACTAAACTAGCTGCTGCCCGCGACTTTGTCTGCGAGGTATTGAAGATGTGTAGTGCAGTACAAAAAGTAAAGCTAAATAACGTTTAATGCCAGCTCCCTAATCCAGTTCTATCCAAAACTAATTTCTTAACTTCCTAATCATAAACTCTCTCTTTTGCTGTGGCCGCTATCTTGCACTGATTTGACAATTTGGATTAAAGGGCTTGAAAACGGACGATGGCAAAGAAGTGTGCCGGACTCTTACTGGCTAAACCGCCGGAGTGCTTCTCCGTTTCCTATAGTCCGGGGCCACGGGAACGCTTCAGCAAACTACCACGAACCCCGAAAGGAGAGCTCTTTTTAAGGGGAGCTTCTTCATTAATGTGGAGCCAGCTTTCTCCAGTCCTTATTAAGAGGCGCGTGGAAGCACCGCGCACGCCGTCTTTGCCTTTATCCAGTACAGTAGACTGCCCCGAAACTACTGCCGTAGGCTATTTATGGTGGTGGGAGGAGGCCCATTAGGCCCTTCTTCTACCCCTTGCTCGTCGGACACGAATCGGGTGGTCAGATGAAGCCTGCCGTGCTCTTTCCACTTTTTCTTTGAGTGTCATCACTTCTTCGTAGAACTTGGTGACGGCACACCAACTAACCGCGGACACTTTGCCCACTCTAAGTGATGTGACATCGTCTGTACGGAGATGTCGCATTCTCACTGGATGTGAGAGGGGTCTGTAGAGCCAAATTTGCTAAATTTTGTTTGCCTACCTACTTGGGTTCTTAGACAGTTGAATGCTTTCCGAAAAGACCACTGCAAGGTTTCTCCGGGCGGCAAATGTTCCTGAGGTAGGACATAAGTAGTAGGTGGTAGATGTCGATCTGCCCAGATCTTGCACTGAGCTCGAGTTGGAGTTTCAATAGTAGCCAGTGTACATCGGAGGAAGCTCTTTTGGCTCTCAAGTCTACCCAAATTAAGACTATTCTAACGTCAGGTAGAGCAATGCTAACCAGGGGGAGAACTTATTGAGCGGGGTTGTTTTTAAACACCTAATTAGATATTATTCGACACGTTTCGTTGAGCTCTTTGCGCTGTGGTGTGGAGAACGGCAAGCGCCGCTCTCCATTTGGTGGATGTATGTACGTGCAGCAAATTATTCCGGGCACCGATCTTTTATTTTCCTTTCTTTCTACCCCTTGACGGACGAATTTTCAAAACCCCGTCTTAGTGCTTACTTACATTACTATCAAAGTTTCAAGTTTCTAGTTCTAGTAGTTTGAGCTGTGTTACGCACACATAACAAAACATTCGCGGGAGTACGCGTGCGGCGCATACTCGTAGGTACAAAATATTAAGCAGATATTAATAATAACAGCCTATCTTTATTATACTTTTACATACGCAACTACCCTATACCATCGCAATTGGTGCACAATTGTGGTAGTGTATACGCACTATCAAGTCTTTAAAGCCACGCGTTATACAAAACAATATTGCAATCAACAGCTAGTTAATAAAGTATAGTAAATCTTTTACCGTCCAAACTATTATTTTTTGTTTTGAAAAATACAAAGCTCGTACTTCCCTGACCCGGCTATTTTCATTTCTATATTGTAAGCCAAATAACATGTTAATATTGACGTCAGAACATAAAACCATAGCAACAGTATTTTGGTCGCTACGGTGACATTTTCAGTAAAACCAGTTACGTGTTCTTTGAAAATAAAGGTTTATTGCTAAGATCCAAATGAGACAATTAATAAAGTGATAATAAATAAATCTTCAAATCAAATCTAATAGAATGAAAAATCTTCAAATAAATTTTAATGGAATGAAAAATAAAGTGTTATGCGTATAATGTAACGGGATAGACTTCTTTAGTGATGGGATGTAGTGCTACGATGGATAGGTAGTCGATATGTTTCTGGAATAAGAAATGTATATCGTGCGTAGTTCAATTTTTATTTTTTAAAAGCGTCTAATTATAATGATAAAACAACGCAACATTATAAGATTGGTTAAAAAGTTGCTAAGGAAAAATATTAACATTTTATTCGTTCAAACTCATATCTAAGTCAAAATAAGTAGTCATAAAATATTTATATTGACAGGTATATACACGTAGTTACACTGCACAACTAAATAACACACTAATTTTTATAACAAAATGAAAGAGAATTAAATGTATGCTGCGAGTATCGACAGGGATATAAATATTTTTCGAATGTCCATCCCTAGTCATGCGGTACTGAGAGACGTCAACGTCATACAGACAACTGTCACCCGCACTATTTAGCCACGGACGCGCAGGCGCGAGGCGTGTACGTAATCTGATAGAATATTAGAATCTTAACAAATGTTCGAGGTGATTCTTTATATTGGCATAACTTTTTTATTAATCAACCGATTGACATGAAATAAACACTAAATGTGATGGGAAGCTTACTACAACATATTAGTGAAAACCGCATTTCAATTGAATAAGCCGTTACTGAGATTAGCGTGCACAAACACCACTTTTCTAGAATTTTATTATATGTATAGATTATCGGTATTAATATCATTTACAATAATTTACCTCAACTAACCTCTACGCCATAAACGTCAGTTGAAGGCTCGGCGTCATTGTCAAAGAATATATTGCATCTATTCAGAGAGTTTTATGGTCAGTTTTTATTGTGGAAACTTAATTTAATTTCATTATTTTCGTAGCATTTTTATTCGAGTACCGTCATTAAAAAGCTCGTGCCACCATTGTAACGTACGGAGCCAAACTATAAATCCACTGAAATCCACGCGACGAAAAACCAGTAGCATAAATCAAGTGAAATTTATTTAAAAACAGAACACACTCTCGCTATTCAAAAACGAAAACCAACGGAATTTTGTTTTCACAGATTATAAAGAACATCCAATTCGAATTTCGATCGCATGGGAATCGATTTTCAAATTCGAATTCGATTCGTAGTTTGAAATAGAGCTGTCGGGAATGAATCATCGCGTTGGCGCGAAATGAGGGTTAAAACAAATAAAAAGTGTCGTTGGTGTGGCAAATAAATGGATAGTGAAACACGAGCCTATGGGTTGGGGCTCTCGTTACTACGCGGGACCACAGCCCGGGGGCATGCCTCTATAGGCTTTAGGTTACGGTGTTTTTGGTGTTCTTTTGCTATAAGGCTATTTTAGGCGATTTGCTGTGAATTGAATTTCATACTAGAATGCTCTTGATTTCTTTAGTGTGAAGTGAATTATGTTGTCCTGTAATATTATTTTTCAATGGCCTGGCTTTGGATAATTGTGAATTCAAAACTGTTCTTACAAGATACACATACCTACATCGTATTTAATTTTTATGATCTGAAAACGAAGCTTTGACCCGATAAAAATGTAACGAAACGGGAACGCCAACAAAAAATTCTACAGACATGAAAAAAAATTACAAAACCGTTCAATAAATACATATTCGTTAATTAAACATTCTTTCAGCCAGACGCAAAAAAAAACGAAACAAATTCAAACATGGAGTACGGAATACCTTTCTGTGCCAGACATGGCCGCCATAGCCAACGTGGCCAGGCATTGGCAGACTTGGCCAAACGTTGGCAGATGAGGCCAGACATGTTAAGGGTCGTTACCGGGACAGGGCCAAACAGGACCGCACCCGAATTACTGTCGCCAGCGGGTATGATTGAAAAGCGAAAGGTGAGACGCAACGCACTGGGGGATAGAGTTACATTAGCTTACAGTACACGGTAAACTTTGAGATGTAGTGTTGGAATTAAATGTCAAAAGTCAGTGTTTAAGGATTTTAAATTTTGGTCCTTTTTGGTAGTTGTAGGCGGTCGTCACTAGTCCAAGTACTGATTCATTCAAAAATCCTGCGTAGAAATACGTTCGTTAGACTTCAACAAGTCAGTTGACAAGTTAATCTATGCAAAGCGGAACATCACATTATTTAAAATTCAGACAATAAGGACTGCCAAATTACAGTAAAAGAATATCTTGCTATAATGTAGATATCTTGCATTTGGACACCTTACTTCTTTTGTAGGTGACAATGGCCATTACTATATCGTACATTTTTTTAACACTTGACCTTTCAAAAAAAATAAACAACAGTTAAGTTCATCTAAAAGCCTTCCATATACTACATAATCCCAGATAATCCGTCGGGCACGGCGGTGCTTGCACGCTGCCCGAGCACGATGCACTAATCGATTTTACGTCTATTTCAATTAGCCCCGTTGTACTAAGCCGCATAGCCTATTACGTATAAATACACCACAGGTAATCGTTTTACTTCAGCTATGCTAAAAGTATCTGAAAACGGAGAAAAACTTGACAAGAGCGCCAAAATGTACCAAAGGACTAAAAATAATTTTGAAGAACGACAAAGAACAAAAATTATCAGGACTACAAGTTAACGGTTCTTTACTTTAGGATCTGTTTGTTGGTATTTTTAACTCATAAAAGAACAAGTTTATTCGATCTCAATGTTACAAGGACAGTCTTGAATATGCTCCAGTGCCCGCAACAGCAATGCGGTGTCGAAACTCGATACTTAGGAGCCCTTTTTGCAAAATAAGGGCTTTATATTCTTGGTCCTTTAGGTGTGAAAAGGAATGGATGCCACTGCAACAAAGTAACAATATTGTTTTGTTTTATTTATAACACAAGTGTTAAACATGTGTCTAAAAATTGTTTGTTAGAAGTAATAAAATTTATAATTGGCATGATGTCGCTTTGAAATATTCACACCTATGACGTTAATTCATGAAAAAATCTTGCATGACTTTGCAATTACACGTACTGAACAACATTTGTTTGTAACAAAATTTATATCTGCGCACCGCAGCATAGTATGAAAATTTATAATAAAAAACTGTCTCAAAATACTGGATATTTAAGCGCATAAAACAGAAGATCTGTAGCGTGACAAACATATATTTTCCCGCCACACAACAGTTATTACAATACTTTTTTTCCGATATTTAAGTCCAGCAGTTGGGTGCTGATCGGAATTCTCCTCACATCCGAAGAAAAAGTCCGTGAAGGCAAGAATGTGAACTTTGAAAAAAATTACATGACTACATACATATAATTATAACATTCTTAAATAATTAAAGTTGACGGTACTTTCATGGCCATTGGTCTTTTGGACCGCAATTAATATATGGGCAAAAAGTTGCGTGAGGTGTTATGGTCACACGCGCTGTCGGTTCCTGTATCTCACCGGCCCACCGAGGTATCGAGTTTTTGTGCCCTTAAGTTATTTTGGTCCTAAGGGATCGTATAGTTCATGCAGGTTTATCTTGAACGAGTACACATAAATTACTCCTCGTATGAAATATGTTTTATTAATAGGAATATGTTTATTATTTGTTATGTGACCTTTATGGTTTGACGCCTAATTATACCTTTTGAGATGTAGCTGCACGATAGAGAAATTACCCTTAAAGTATAGGTATGATTAATAACTTATTTGGAAGAAAAAAATCATATTCATTTAGTTACAAACCATTATAAGCTGAGACGAGCATATCGTAAAAGTAAAACAAAATAAAGAAATTACTCAAAAATCAAAACACTTTTAACACAACAGAAATATAAGGTCAGGTAAAGATTTTCAAATTTGTCACATTAAAGTATTCGCAGGACTTTCCGCGGTGTCTTTGGAGTCAGTAAAAACGTTACCAGCAGAAATATTTACCAAGAACTTATTTATGCAATTTGTAAGCTGGCAACACTCACACGGGGCAATTTGGCATTTTTTTTATGATGGTCAGCTAAGTAACGTGTGATGTGTTTATTTGTGTCAGAGACTTTTGAAAGTGACAAAATAAACTACAAGAAGGTAATTTGACCTTAGTTACAGTAAAATTTCGATGAGACAGGACATTTTAACAAAAAATGATTTGATGGGTTACTTTGTGTACTACTTTCTGTATCAACAGTAACTTCATTTACATAAATAGATCTTTGAATTTTTCCACTAAACTATAAAATACTACAAAGATATCAACTAATCTGTTCATCTTCTACATAAAAGCTTACCTACTTCATACCAAGGTGCTTGATGTATGGAAAAATGTAGCTCTTTCTTAGGCCACATAAATTACGCGACGAATTTGGCAGCACTTTAATGACAGTTCTTAAAACCTAAAAAATTGGGCATTTATCGTCAATTCTCATTCTCTTAATGTTCCTATATTATTCACTGAATAAATGAGAACACAGGAATATATTTTTATTGTCATTTTTGGATTTATTCCAACAGCACTTTGCATTTTTACGCGTTTTATAGGTCAATAATTTATGCAAGATAAATCGAAGTCGGTGCACTTAGTTTGCGAATGAAATGCAAATATTTAGAGTTATTGAAGTACCAAAGTATATGATTTGCATTATAAAATAGAAAATTACAAGAAAATAATATTGTTTAACGAGCTTTGGAAAGAAAAGCCAAGAAAAAGTTTTTGTTATCTATTTGTGATGCAAACACATAAGTTTATTAGTCAATAAATGAAACACATATAGGTGATCTCTTACGTCCTAATTACCACGAGATAAAGCAGAAAAAATAATTAAAAACTGACCTCCCAGCAATCAATTAGCATACGACGATAACGATAATGCAATTTAATCTTTATGCACTTAAAGATTTAAACGGCTCGAGACAAACGATGATTTATTGCATGTAAATAAGACGAGCACACACAGCCTCAGGGCTCCTAGCCACCAATAAAGACATTAAAACCTGACTAATCACATTTTAAACACTTTTAAATGGGTTTTATGACCTGAGAAGGAAGATCAACAGCGATTTACTTAAAGAAAATAATCGGGGCTAGACTCAGTCAATTTGTGGGTAACACCATGAGTGGGACCCATCAAAAATCGATTATTTACAACAAATTGCAATTTAACAACCAGTCTCCAGGTTACTTACAATTCAACGAAAGTATTATGGCGTGTGTGCGAAACTGCGCGCGTATCCTTTGTGATTTGTTTACGACTTCGTGGCGCAATTTCGAGGTAAATCGTCAAAAGGTGGTATGTGTGTCGATGAATACTGGACACCGTGTGATTTAGATATCAGGAAATATGACGAAACGATCAAAAGCAATGCAGATGAAATGGCACTCTAAAAAAAGTTATTAAAAACAATGCGGTCAGGAGGACCAGTCGATCACATTATTGGTCCTTTTATACATCTTAATACAGAATTACAGACCACCGGCGAACCTAATTATGCCTGACATAAATTTCTTTTTACAATTCTCAATCGAAACCAGTACGACACGTAACTTTTCTTAGAAATAAAACTATAAAGTCTCGCGACATTGCTTGCAACGAGTTTCCATACAAAAAGCGTTCCACATACAAGTATGATATATTATTATTTTTAAGCATTTTTATTTTTATTCCGATTAATCATGCTCGTTAATTAACGGGATCGATTACATTTATTCGAAATGTCACCGGTGCTGCATGGCAATGTAATTAGCGAGATAATTAGTAACAGATGTTTTCTTCGAGAATATCTCCTGTCCTCCGTGTTAATATTCATAGGTAAGTAAGTATATGACAGCAAAAAGGTCTTAATGTAATATATACGGCTATTGAAGGTTTTTCTGAAAACATTTTTGTGGTACTAAATTTCTTTGATTGTATTAATTAAGGAGATGGAGTTGACGAATTACACATTGTTGTTTAAGTACTTGTTAAAGTTCAGTATATTAATTAGTTTTTTTTTTAAGTAGTGACTGGATAAAATAAAAACGAGGTACTTACTATCTTGATGAGTTTCTATTTAGTTTGACCCTTTAGCTGATATTCTTTTAAATAGTGACGATAACGAAATGCCTCTTTATTGAAAAAATCTTAAAGTAACAAGCAGGTATTCAAATATTGATAGTCTCAACTGTGTCAAATGCTAAAAACCTAATGCCGCTAATTTTACTGTCTTGAAAAATATCTTTAGCCACGTCTATCACAAAATATATATCAATCACACACCTATAAATGGCCAACATTGGCCACACTAATAGAACAAGCTCTGAAGTACTAAGAGCAAATATTTTTATAGCCTACATACCTTCCGCACTGGATACGAGCCGTGATTTGTGTGAACTGACAACCGTGACACAGGAATCCCACTCTGGCGCCAGTAAGCACATGTGTAGTGTATTTACGATTTCACTACTTCGCAATATTGCAATGTTTGTACTAAGATAGGTTTGAAATAGTAAATAACGTTAAAATGAAGAGAGCAGAAAATTGACGGCTAGTTTTCGGTATTTAAATCTGTATTGTAATTAAAACGATAATAAAAAGATAACAGGGAGATGTGAGGGTCGATACACGTGAAAAACTAGTTTCGAAAGATACTAATTATACAAGAACAAATATACAGTGGAACAAAAGCTTCCTATTTATGATGGCAATTGACATTCAAACACTCTAAAGCTTAAGATCCTGATCTCTTAAATGGTGAACGATGTGTCCTAAATTCCAGCTTAAAAGGAATTTACGGTATATCAAAACTTGTGGCTTGAATCTAGATAATATATTGATTTGGATCGAAGAGAAGTCATTTTAAAAGAAAGGCCGATGCCTGTTTATGACGATGATATCGATTACAAATTATAAAGTTCTCGTGTAATGTTTTGAACAAATGTAGTTTACCATAAGTAAACCTCAAATGACACAAAAATTAAAAAATACATCTCAAACATGTCAGGTCATGTCACAAGATAAAAATCTACTTCAGTACCATTTCTAAATTTAATTATAATTAGTATAACAGTGCGTTACGTTGGGAAGGTCGCGCCAATTGCGCAGGCGCCGCTCGGTTGATGTCACTCGGTAATTATGCCACCGAGCCCGACGGATTAATTGTTAGGGCCGCCGTACACGACGATGTCACTGTAGATTGACAGACTGATGGGGAAATTACCAACGTTTGTGCTGACAAGATGATTCTTAAATTGTTTCGAAGATTAGGAGATAAGGGCGTAGACGTGTCTGTAAATTTTTCGGTCCACTTGCTAAGTAGGGTTATTTTTTACAATTTCTGTCATGTTGATTTTCACTTATCTTTTATTTTTTGTTAATTCTTATACTTAGTCCACAGCTGTCAATCAACTCAGCCTTGCGTGGTCCAATGCTCGAAATATTAAAAATACATTCGTAAAAACTAACCTGTTAAAGCATATTTAAAAAACAAATTTCACATCCTTCTATAAGTCAGATCTGAACAATCTCTACTAGATTGTACCAATATTCTGCCATAAGCCGTTCACCCATCGTACTAAATCTTAAACCGTATCGATAACATTTTATAAGATTCTTGATTGTACGTTAAACAAGGCTAAAACTCCATCACAGGACTCATCCATAACACATCCACTGAACGTCAACCCTGAGTTTCTCTGAAGTGAATTGTACTAATCCATTACAGTGTTGATGACCTGCTACAAATTGCACCGAGCCAAATGAGCAGTTGTTAGTCAAAGACCAACATACATCTGCACCTACCAAACCGTCTACATCTCCAAACTCAACCTTAACGACCAAGGCATAAGGAGATCGGCAAGATAATTTAGGGGTGTCGAAAGGTAAATGTAAGTTCGTCTTGTTTTACTCGGGGCATAGTGTCAGTAGCACCAAATAGGTTTACGTTGATGCGAAGTCAAATGACAGGAGCTGATATTCAAATGGAGACGGGGTAATGAGGATGAGGGTTATGGACATCATCCTTAATAAAAAGTTAAGGTTTTGTAATAGTTTTGTTGTTGTAACTTCGTGCAGTATTTGTGTGTGAGGATTATAATTCGTGTTTGGATACAAAGGGCTTTGAAAACTAGTCACCGAAATGCAATATTTGGAAAGGTTATTGCATTTGTGTATCGCATTTGATTTGACTTACGAAATGTTTATTTACGGTAGGCATTATTTGAGGATAAATATTTTTAACATGGATATTATAGCATCGTTGCAATTAACACATACATTCCATCAGTACATACAGACATTACATTATATACACTATAACTTAGACATCAAGAAACTAATAAATCTACAGATATTTAATTATTATTTTCAATGACTGTTTTAAATATTTTAGGTTTCGCGCAGCAATACCAATATATTACCTGATATAATTTCCGTAAAGTTAATATAGGAACATCAAAATAACTGTAGTTGTAACCTCCAGCTCCCTTCGAAGCTAGAATTACAGTATCTCCGATTTTACTGCCCATTAACACTTTTGCTGCGGCAGCATTGGATTTAAACCTTCTACTAGTGCGGTACGAGACAAATACTGCCCGTATCTATATTTCCTGCTATGCGTTACGACCTCTATTTTGCCGTACCGACACCTGACTTTCAAAGACCATACAGACGTGGAAACTCCCCATATCAATGGTTTTTTTTGACAAATCGATAGGCTACCTCCTCGTGTATACCTAGCTGCGGTAGCCTCGGGTTCTCTATGATATTTCGAAAGATACAGAGATTTTACAAAACCAGTCATTCACGGCAATATATATGCCGTATAGCATAGAAGTGAAAAAAATCTAGTGATGGGGTTTACTTCTGAAATAACAATCGATATTTTAAATATATTCTTTATTATAGACACAAAATTAAAATTTAACAGTGTATAAATCAACATAATTCTTCTTAATTAGTCAACATAATAATTATTTTTGCAAGTATCGGCAATTTCAAAAATATTTAAACTTAAAAATAAAAAGCAGTCACATGTACATACTAAGTACAAATACACTAATTAATAAAAATGGATTTTCTAAATTTTGGTCCATATTAAGGTACTAAATTATTATAATTACTTTTGAATCTATAATGAGATCACACAATATTAGGAACATTAATTTGACGAAATAAAATAAATATTAAGAACGTCGGTGTAACCATACGGCCAGCACTAACGCAAACTGAGGCGCCGCGCGGACGCATGCAGTATGGCGCGGGGTTGGGGGGGTACGGCAAGATAGTCGCCGTACCGCACTGAATAACAATACTTACCGTACTGTGCGGTACGGCAACTATTTTGCCGTATATTATTAGTGTACAATATTATTATATTAAAAGCAATAATATTGAAAAGATCACTGTCTCTTTCCTACACGTACGGGAACATAGTTAGATCACTCCCGCACCGCGCGCAAAACAAGGACACCGAGCTGTCGCACTGGCGGACCGTCTAATACGGCAAAATACTTGCCGTAACGCAGCGAATGTGTTAAACCATTGACTTGGTCTAAATATAGCCATAAAACCAAGATGGTCTTTGTGATTTTTTTAATGATACGGGCTGTCGTGGAGTCTGTTAAGGCCAATTTCTGGCCCCTATAATAAAGTTTGACCCGTCGCCGATGCTCCTAATCGCCATAATAGTCTGTGTCCACTTGACCCCGTCTTTAAATCCATTTAGGGCGTAGATAAGTGGCGTAGAAAGGTACTAAGTGTTGAGTGGGTTGGGCAAAAGTGGCAACGTTTTTGGTGACCTAAGGGAGATACGTCGCAAGAGGTATAGGGTCGCAGTGTCACAGTAAAAGTGTTGGCCACTTAGCGGCGAATACGGTTGGCTGGACTAAAAAGGGCTATCTTCATATAGTTACTTCGAAATTCACGCTTGAACTAAAATTTTCTCGAGACTTTCGAAATAAAACTATGAACACATTGGTCTTTAGAACTGAATTTGTCATCTTATGTATATCATTGCAATTGCATCGCAGTCATACATATTCCAACACTTCTTTACATAAATATCAGTTTATTGGGTAATAAGATGTGTGAAATGCAGCAGAATTTCTAAACATTATATTACGAAAATCATTCCCAACATATTTTACTGAAAACCTAGTTAGAAGATTAATTTCGAATCAAAATTAAATCAACTACTTGCGCATATTATGCATTTTCTCCTTGTGATTTTCTCGATCTAACTTTTACTTTCGTTCCTCTTTTCTGCTTATCACCAAAACTATTTTCACTTTTTTCATTATCTATCCCTACTTTTTTATTTCCCATCCTTTTATTTGGTATTTTGGTATCAAACGTGCCAGTAACAGTTGCCCTTGTTGTGTTTTAGATTAAAACAATTGCAGGAAGTACAAACAGTTGATAAGCCTCTCAATTGAGATTGATTAGCACTATTTTTGATGCGAACAAATTAATTCTGCTGTTTTGTGTTACGTCAATTGGACCAATTGTTACGCACTTGTGTGGGGAAATTAACTGAACGTATTTAGTGTAGTTAGCGGTGCGTTTCGTAACAGTTTTTGTACTTTTTTAAACGAGTTTCACAGAATAAATAAATTCTAAACTCAGAAAATTTTATGTCATGTAAACGTGGTATGGTAGTGCAAAATCTTCAAAAATATCAAAAACAATTGACAAAAACTTTTGTTTTTGAAATTTATTAAATTCTTTACTATCATGGCTATTTAGAACAAAAATCCTTTATAATCTCAATGAGAAAACTCAAGATTACAACACAGATTATACACACGCCTCTGCAAACACGTTGCCAGTAATCCAGCCCCAGTCACACTTCATACATAAATTGAGATATTAAAAAACGTAACAAGACCAATCTTCGTGTCGCTAAAGATAAAATCTTTTCGTCACATAATGACAGTATGTTGATTACTTAAACAAGTACCTACTTACTGCCGTGCATAAACTATAATGCCGTTATCTACAAAATACTCATTTTGAGATATGAGCAAAAAACTAAAAAAAAAAAAGAAATGCATGCCACTTTATGTCTATTTCACTTATGAGAGATATTTTGATATGGAAAGATAGATATTTTAAAACACTATCATATGGTATTTTAGTCAAAATAATTTACATTATGTAATAATGTTTAAATTAAATTTTGGCGTTATAGTTATGTTATGTGGTAATTTTATACTATTGAATATAACACTAAAACGCCGTTATGTGTGGTTTAGCGGCGTTTTTGACTTGTATATCTTCATAACTATTACATTATTTTTTTTTAGTATAAATTTATCGATTATTACATAACTACAATGCCGTTATAGCACATAACGGCATTATAGTTTTGTGTTGTTGCAATATTCTTACAATTAAGCCATGAGTAAAAAAGGGTTAAACCGTTTTTGCCACATTTTAGGCTAATATTTTAAGTATTTTAAATGAACGTTGCTTTTTTAATTGAAATAAGATTTACTTTACATTTCTAAAATGCCGTTATATACGAAACCTTTTAAGATAACTGCATTTTAGTGAAGTAATTGTGGCCTATAGTTTTAGGGAATACTATTAATAGGATGTTCAAGGTAAATCAAAATAAAGTAAATACTATTTAAATGTACATAATTATACTGCAAAAATGAAAAGTGAGTTAACACTGTATCAATGGAATAAAATAAGTATAGTAGTACTTCTTCGTACAAATAAAGCATTGTATTAAATAAGTACAGGTAAGAAAAGTCTTGTATAATTGGTAATGCGCTCTTCATAACAGGTTAAATTAAACATAGTCTAGCACGTAAAGTTATTATTTAAACAGCCTTCAATCATGTTAAATAGAAGAAAAAAAAACAAGAATTAAAACATGATGTTCTTAAACTTAATATCACTAACAAGGAAGGTCTCTTACTAAGGTAAATGGCACTTTCAGCAGTCTTAAGTATTTTTTATCAGATTAATTTAAATGTTCATAATTACAGGCAAGCGATGCCAGAATATAAGCTTATGTGGAGGAATTATATCAGACACCTTGGCTATAAGATTAGCTTTTCTGTCTGAGTCAATACCTTTGGAAGAACTACGGAATCCAATAGTCAGAATTTTTCGGCTTTTCAGATATTTGTCGTTCATAAATCGCAAACTATATATTCACCGTCAAAACTATTTTTATAGAAAAAGTCATAACTGGTGCGCTTAAAACATACATGGGGCATATTTTTAAGATATGCCCTTGGATTTGAATTTCGAATACGTCTATCTGATAAAAAAAGCATCCTTCTCACAAAAATTCAAACATTCAGACATTATCAACTTCCATTCCATAAAGTGTATTGGATAAAGTGTTTGTTTAAGTTTGGCCTACATAATATGGTAGAATTGATCTCTTTTACGACTTCGACTTAGGAATTTATTCCTAGCATAGAGCTTCGCATATTATGTGGCATCAATTTTTTTTTTATTTAATTTCGATACTTATACGCCATATTATAATATGATCAACATAATATGTATATATATATGTTATGGACCAAGTGATTAATGCGGGCAGTATACATAATGCCCCGGGCACTATTATTAATGCCCTGCATCATCGGGCTAAGTGATTAATTACTATCTTAACTTCATTATTATCATATCGCTCGGTCAATTTTATATTGCTAAATGATAGTTTTCACCTCAGTAAATATAGATTTTGACAAATAAAAAAAAAAACCTAACCTCATCTAATTTAGGTTAGGTTAGGTTAGATTTTTTTTTATTTTTTCCATCATTACGACCGCAATCAACATCGGAACTCAAACTCTTACGGTGTCCCCAATTGCAGTCATGGTTTATTTAGCGCTTGATACAACTTAAATATAGCATTAGTATCAAATTGCCCAACTATCATTTGCCCAATATAATAATGATCGAGCGATATGATAATAATGAAGTTAAGATAGTAATTAATCACTTAGCCCGAAGATGCTCGGCATTATTCATAGTGCCCGGGCATTATGTATACTGCCCAATTTATCACTTGGTCCATAACATATACATTTTATCGGAATACAAATAAAATGGTCTTATATCTCTGAGCGTTCCGATTTAGTTTGTAATCTGCGGTTCTGACGCGTATTATTTTCTTTAAACGTATGTACGGGATTGTACCCATTTTAATTTAAAAGAGTACCTTAAAGGTTTTCTTGCCGGTCCTTCTCCATTAGTATGATATATTATTTTGGAACCAAGCCACTAAGGTCAATAATCGCAACTGTTTAAAGTTTTAAATGTACCTGAGAAGGTACTTGACAAAAAAAAACCTATGGAATGATTTTAATTCATCACACTCAAAATATAAACAGTTAGTTTTTTAAAGCTAAACGAATAATAACCATGATCATTAATACAAAAATATATAACAATCCAAAGTTTATATTACTATCGTGAATGTGCAAGCTACTCAATTAGTCTGTATGACGGTTTGGCAACTAAACCTAAACTTTTAGTGATTAAGTTTGGAGTACCTAGAGATAGCTTGAGCTAAAACAAAAGACATATTATGACACTTTTTCACGACATACATTTACTGGAAATCAAGAAAATAAAAGCTTTCCGCTGTTCGTCTATCCCTATGTAATCTTAATCTTTAAAAATACTCAATACACTTATACTCCATTTGTTTAGGTAGTTAACTAAATGTAAACAATCTTGGCGTTACTTTTTAACCAAAAAAGTAATTTTTAATTTGGATATTACTGCTTATAAATCAATTAACTATAGTTTTAGAAAATCTGAATGTATTTCAAGTTGTAAAACGTATTTTACATTTTTAAAGATCACATTTCGTTTAAAAGACATACCAAAATTGTTTACATTTAGTTAATTACCTAAACAAATGGAGTATAGAGAGGCCTATGTCCAGCAGTGGAC
Source organism: Chrysodeixis includens (assembly GCA_941860345.1). Taxonomy (NCBI): domain Eukaryota; kingdom Metazoa; phylum Arthropoda; class Insecta; order Lepidoptera; family Noctuidae; genus Chrysodeixis; species Chrysodeixis includens. The sequence continues at coordinate 9,656,091 of OW796105.1, forward strand.
TGTGATAGGCTGATGAAAAAAAGATTTTGATGCAGCTTTTTAATAGATAATTATGATTAAAGAGGAAGGTTTATACGTACAAAACTGAAGCGGGTGGCTAGTTGTTAATTAAAACAAAAAGAAATAGGAATATAAACTTGATTTAGAATAACTGGTGTTCTACTCGAAGTCAGACCTCGGAAACGGTAATGTTAAATTAGATTCTTAAAAGGGTTTCAGGTATGAAAGTAAGGCGCGAGAGCAACTTATCGGCATTTTAGTGTAGTAATGTGAGATAGCCGCAATTTAGTGCTGTACACCAGCTTAAATATTTTTGGCACTTTTTTTGAAAATGACGTTAATGTCGTATACATTATGCAAAGTCTCAAATAATATATGTTCAATAAAATGCTAAAATGCAGTTAACTGATTATAACCGCAATCTTACGTAGTATTTCTAGTTAACGGCTTTATAATGTTGGAGTACGTATATTCTAAATTACAGAATGGTAATCTAAAAAAATGTAAAAGAGTTTTAACGGCACTGTTGAGTACAAAAATCAGTTAACGACAATTTAGTTACGCAATTTGGAAAAAAAAATTGTAGAAATGTAGAACTAAGGGGTCTTAGCCACTTTTTAGATTACAAAATATACTTAACTGCGGTTTAGAGTTTTAAAAATATGAATAAAAGTTTTTTAACGGCATTTTAACAATATTTATCTCAAGAACTACAACAGATAAAAATAATCCGTAAATACAGATCGATAGAGCTTGTTTTTCTTATTAAGGTAAACAGAAAATCTAAAAATTGACCTGATGTGGGTTAGCGGCATTATAGTCTATGGACGGCAGCTTATACAGTTTACCCACATTATACGAAACAGAAGTGGTTCTTGTTGATTTAACCATCAATTTATATTAAGTCTTATTCTACGTTTTGTAAGTCTGTGCATCGCGTCTGGAAAATTATAGCTAGCTATTAGTCACTGCTTGGAGCTATTTTCAGGATTGACAATGTTGCTAGATTAAATAATAATAGTGAAGTGGCTAGTTGACTAGAATTATGATCTGGCTAATTTACGTCTAGTCTATTTGGCGTGTCGTGAAGGAATGGAGGTGATGTGGTGTGTTCCGTGATTTATACTGCTAAAGCATAAATATGGGCTGGTTTGATGTCTCGTTTTATGTTGGAGGGGGTATTATCTTTAAACTCTACTTTAATGGGTTCGGTAGCTGCAGATAAATAATGTTGTATTTTTCGTTTTTAATTTATAAATTGATTTTGAAGTGTGGTGTTTAAATCTGGTTCGACATTACAATTTGCTGCATCATTCAAACATTTAAAAGGTAAGGCTTAAAAGTCGTACATACATGATAAGAAAATTTTGCTAAATCCAATACAAAAACTTTTATCACGCAGTATTGTGCTTACGACTGTCGACTGTAGGCAACACTTACATACAGATGAATCTTTTAATTATTTTACCATCCAAAATGATGCACAACTTCATGTTATCGATTTTGAGTGCTTCGCAATCCAACCATCAATTCAAACACAATTCTACATTTGGCATAGATTACAAAGAAATCAAGCATGCCAAAATACTTGGAATATGATGCATCACGGGCTTCTCAAATCCAACATAACCTTGCACATCCAAAAATATCCTGACAACCTTAACAACATGTCGATAAGGTTGATTTTCGCTTGCGTGGTTTCGAGAAAGGGGTTTAAATAAATTGGTTGTTTAAGTAACAAAGTAGTGATCAATTTAGCAGGAATAGCGAGGATGCATTTGTCATGTCGCTCAAATAAATCGGCTGTCGGATAGGGAACAAGCAGTGTTGATGATAGCTACAATAGTTTTGTTTGTTTCTTAGTGTTTGTGCTGTTGTTTTAGTTAATCTTGGATTAAGTGGTGCGTAAGAATAGATCTGAGATTGTAAGGGACGTGTCACTCTGGGTTTATTATTAAACTTGTAAAATTGTCTTGTGAGGCGACAATATTGGTCTCTTTAGAGAATTTTGATCCTTCAGAAATGCTGGAAGAATTTGATGGAGTACAAGTTAAACTAAATAATAACAGCTTTTAGTCGTTTTTTCGTCTTTCACCTCTTGCATACAAGTTGTAAATTGCAATTATTGTGCATTAATCCTTGTTTGTTTCTTGCAAAAGACCTTTGCCCCAGTATGACAGTTATACGCAAAGTAACTTATGTTAGCCACATTTTCACACGTTGCCGCGTTGTTAACTGTGAAAGTAGATAAAAAATAGAAAAGAATTTATTACCGCCACGCATCTTTAGGCTTGTTTACGACGGAGAAATATTTTTCATTTGTTTTTACTTCGCATATAATTGGTATAACAACACAGACAGTCAAACTGCAATTTGCAACAATGTTGCAGACTGCCCCAGGAATCAAAGAAAACTCCAGTCAAGCAAAATTCAACCTTAGCGACTTCACATTAGGTATACATCCGACTGATGAATCCAAATAATGATTCAGCAGCATTTAGCAAAGTAATAACCAAAAATATACTTAATGTTTTTGATTATAAAACACAGAATTCTTAATACGTGTATTTATATGAAGTTCTTAATGAAAAAATGGATAATTGAAAAGGAGGTGCTAATCAAAACATTATTGACGTGTCTGAGATTCTTCCCGTCACCTTATAATTACTCACTTTGTATCGTTCTTCTCTCGTGATGGAATGGAGATTGTTTTGTGATTGTAATTTACTTATCAAACCTTATAAGCATTTAACAGGTTTGTTTTCTTTAGAGGGACTTTAAGCTACAGTTATTGAAACTAAGACTTGGTTTAGAAGCTTAGATATAAAACCCTTTTTGTTATGAACTCCGTTTTCAGTTTTCGTTTCATGAGTCAGTTTCAAACTATCTTCCACGTTAGTTATAGTGCTACAAGGATCTTTTGGCACGTCACCGAAAACGGAACTTATTTCGTTATATTTGTAAAACTGTCACTATTGACTGACCGTTAAGTTGTTTCTTGTTGCAAATACTACACAATAATACACAGGCATCATCATGTTAATGGCATCCATGTGCCAAAAGATCCTTGTAGCTCTAAACGTATATTTTCACCGCAGCAACAATTTTCTTATTGCCTAAATCAGCACCAGTGATTTTATTATATGACTTACAATAGGACCCAAGTCAAGTTTGTGGAGTTTCTAGACAGTTCTTCTCCGTAAGAATGACATTTTGGAACCGCGCAACTAGAGTCAGTAATATTTTGAAAGTGCCTGAAAAGGCCAACTCGAAATAAAAACCTTTTGATTTTGCTTTCAAGTCTGTTTCCAAGCTGTGTTATTCTACAGCCAGATTTTTTGATCAAACTGTATGTGTATATGTACTGTATTAAAATTTTCATCTACACAATCAATTAAGCAAGTAACACAGTATCCCATACTAAGACCAGTTGTCAGATTCGTAATGATTTAACGACTGTCAAAACTCATTATCTCAACATACATTCCACTTTCAATGCCTATTTCACTCGCAGTATCTACATAGATATTTCAATTTATTTCTGACGTCTTAATAATCATATTTCCATTGTCATTAATTAAAACTGTTTCATAAAGCCGATTAGATTTCTCAACACTTTGCTATCGAGCAGCACATTCCAACAACTTTGTTTTATCAGTACACTGCTTGGTATTGAATGGTCATCATTTATAAATATTAATGAAATATTGTGCAATCCCCGTTTTTGTACTTTGTATGGAATTTGCGCGAATAATTATTCGTTTAGGCTCTCGCCTTCATAAATCTTGCTCTGTTTTATTGTAGCGTCAGCAAATATTTAGGTCTAGGACAGGGAAATTGTAATTGATTTTCTGTTGCTACGATAACGATGCAATTTTTTCATGTTTTATCTATTTGGCATTGAAATCAAATTACCCAAAAAACCTCATTTTAGTCATTGTAATTGCGTAACGGTTATTACCGATAGCTATAACTACTAATTGGAGTAATAACGAAACGACATTAAACGTTTTTAAAGGACCTCAAAGATGTTAGACAAAATAGGTTATAAATCAATCAAACTCAACTTATGTCTTATATAATTACGTGAAGAGAAAGTACAACCTTCCTTAGAAATAACAGCAAAAAACACACGTTTTTCCATCCATCATAACGTTAAGCTTTTTCAAACCACTTAAGCAGTAAATACTTTTTACAAAAACTGTTAAGAAAATTTGCTGCCAGTACTTTCATTGAAGCCTTGTATTATTTATTAGCAATTATCCGCCTGTTACAGCTTGAACACTACAACGAAAACGGTCCGGACAAGGAATTCAACGCCTAAAATATCTAAGCTAACAAAAAGTGTGGAACTGTGCCTTTCCGGGCGAGGCATGCTGACGGTACCTAGCCAGTAATTTAGCTGTCAAAGTGTAGAGTGATGTATAGCCTTTGCGTCAACTTTGTCCATTGTACCACTGATTATTCCCCAATAGATGTGAGCTATTAAATGAATTATCCAGTTTTTACTATGACTTATTACAACACGCTCAGATTGATAGATACATTTTCTTTTGTAGGCTATTGATTGAGAAATAAATTACTGGTAAATGCTCGTTTTGATTTATATTGCCAATTTTGTTTTGTTAGTTTTGCGAGGTGCTTAACCTTTACGGGTGATTTCTTGGACGTCTTTCGCAGCTGACATTACAAGCTTCTGAGAATCGGTTTATTTAAGATGTTTAAGGTAATTGGTTCCTAGAATTATTTTAGAAGTAACTTAACAAAGAATACTTTAGTGTTTTGGTAAAAAAAACCCGGCCAAGTGCGAATTAGACTCGCGCACAAAGGGTTCCATACTATCATCTATTATAAAAAAAATATATATTACAGCGGCAACAGAAATAGATCATGAGTAAAAATTTCAGCTTTCTAGCTATCACGGTTTATGAGACAGGCAGGCAGTGGAGGCTTAGTAATTAGGTTCCGTTTTACCCTTTGGGTACAGAACCCTAAAAACACTGAAAAGACTTACCTTACATACAAACGTCACAGTCTTTGCATAATTACCTATAACTCCCAAAATATCAATAAAAGTTGGTACCTATGATCAACAGGCTGTAAGTTCTATCCCTAGGTGCAACTGTTAAATCGTATTGAATAGTTCAGAATAGCTGCTATTAGTATAATGAGATATGAGAATTCTGGCGGCTAGCTGTCATGCGTCGCGTAATACATGCCTGCGCAATACACGGATTCTGGATATAATACATGGATGGACGAGGGAATTTCCATGGATGACGAAAGAGTAGAGAGAAGAGAGTTTTCGCGTATGAGTAGATTTACCTTTACAAATTATTTTAAATGTTATAAATTTCCATTTACTATATGTTTGTACTAAAAGAAGCTTTAGACTATACTAGCTATTGTTTAAGACGTCGCCCGGCATGGATGTCGTTTATAGCGCACTCAGGCCCTCTAACGCAGTCGGTTAAAAAGCTTAAACCTATGGTCTAGAGTGGCATGTAACTCCATACTGATTTAAACCAATTCCAGCCATTTGAACGTGAATGAGTTGCAAACATACATCCATCCAGCAGGATAGATGGATTAATGGATGGTTACTCTTTAATGAAATTTAGTATAGAGTTAGCTAACACCCCGGATTAACACTTAGGCTATTTTGTAACCAAAAGCGTCATGATGTCTTTGCAGCAATAACCAACATTTGCACAAGCGAAACCGCGAGCAACACCTAGTAAATATAAATTCCCAGTCCATATTTCCCAAGTACCAAGTTACATCACGATTTGATTAGCAAATACTTGAAATACCTTATCCAAAGTTAATAGCTTTACGACAAAGCTGGGAGCGGCGGGCCGCATCTATTCATTACATCGATGCAAGTATACAATCACCAATTCTATGGCTCGGTAATCACCGGGCCGCGTACCAATTATCTACACATTACTAAGACCAAAATCGAATGTATCGTACCCTTATGAAATACAGCCTCAGGCTAGTGCGAGCAACTGAAACAAAAAAACTGTCGATAAATTGAAATGTTAATCAACTTTTGAAATAACGTAGAGGAGTACTTGTAGGTACCATGAGCTCTTAAAACTGTTTGTTGATATTGTGGGAAAGAGACACGTCTATACACATAACTATCGCGCTTTCTCTAAGGCAATAGCTAGTCCTGATGTACAAGCTCATAATACAGGCAGACGATACAATTTTTTTTTTCTGTACAATTCGTATTAAGACGTCATTGTTTGTAAGCAGATTATATTCGGTGTTCTAAATACAAAATTTCTAAAGTCATTTGTTTTTAATTATCGAGAAAGATAAAAGAAGTTCTTAGCTTTTAAAAATAAACTGGATATGTAGGAGTATAACGATGGTTTTTTTTTAATTGATTTACTTTTTTAATAATAACAATAATTTTGATGAAAAACGAAATTAAAATTATTATAATAATTAAAAAAAAAGGAGAAAAGAGCGTAGAGTAGTTTTTACACAGCTATGTTACACATATTTCTTAGTACATACTGAATTTAGTGATCAATGCTATAAGCGGTTCGCGAATGATTGGTTTGCCATCAATAAACTATACTATAAAATCAATAACAAGAAAGAATATCTGACTACAAAAAGGTTTTAACCAAAACTAACAAAAACAAAAGGATTCAATGACAAGACAACTCAATTGCAAGCATTCAATATTCATTAATTATATGCAAAAGAATTCATACACGACTTGCGCTAGTTAAACGTACAATCATACATATAAATAAAATTGGCTTGTCTGTTTGTAATATTGAAATAACCGCTTTTTAATTTTTTTGTCTGTCTGTATATCTGTCGGTCAATCTGTCTGTCTGTTTGATCGCGCTAATCTCTGAAATAATTAGGCTGATTTAGACGGGATGGGCCTTGTAAGTAGCTGATGTATTTCTGAGTAACTTAGGCTACTTTTATATTAGAAAAATCTACAAATAGTAAATAATACAAATAATAAACGAATTAACATTTCATCATTTAACGTTTCATTTTCATTTCATTTTTCGCGCACGAAGTCACGGGCTCAGCTAGAAGTCAAATAAATTGAGTGTCATATTTGAAAAAAATATGACACACAACGTATTTAACTATGGAGTTTTAAATTGAATTTTAATTGTAGTTTATGTCTGATTTTATCTTAGTACATCTGTATTATTTATGTATTCGTTAATGAATGAGCTGCTTTAATTATTTTACTTTTAGGTCAATAGATGCATATCTCGGAACGAAAGCACGGAAATGAAATTTAATGCACTTTTTGAAAAGGTCACCGGTGAAAGTTATGATGCTAAGTATGTATTACTAATTACTTATCAATAGCACACTGTTGTAAATTAATTTCGGTTCGTAAATTACGTATTATTTAAGATCATCTGAACACTAAAGCTGTTATTACCATACCCCAGTAGGGCAATTTTTTCGACCATTCAGTCAGTTTCATACAACGTCACATACACACACATACACACAAACAAACACACGTAAATTCACACGCACATACATAAAGACGTATTAAGATGTATTTTATTTCCCAAAATCGGATCATATTAGATTGATGTTTAATATTAGTTCTTAAATATAGAAAAAATATTTCCACCGTACGGTATAAATAAGAATTACACGAGCAACTGAATAACACAATAAAAAAAGAAAGAAAATGATTTTTTGGTTGCTTGCAAAAACTGAAACAAATTATTTCGAATTCCCGACAAAAAAAACAAATTATGCCGAATTCAAAACAGTAATAGCAATCTAAATTACAGTTTTTAATATTATAATCAATAATTTTGTATCGACATCTATAATTAAAAATTTCTCGAAGCAATATTCGTGTATCACAAAAGTAACAAAACAATAGGCCCTAACGAATTGATGAGGTCACAAAGGTCAGGACAAAGGTCATAATGCTAGATTCTGACCTTTGTCACACATAACTCATCATAGTACAAGTAATGAGCTTTCAAACGATCGCGATTAGATAACATAGGGCCGTGGCAAGTAAAACTGTTTAGTACTGAAAGCTAAGCTAAGATAGGCAAAGCTAAAGTGAAGCTAGTATCAAAAACTTACAGGTTAAAGTCATTACAGATATATCTCATACAACAAAAATGTTAAATATTACAACGGGATAATAGATTCCTACAAGAAATGAGTCGTGGAGGTCAAAATAGATAGGCAGTTGTTTTATAAAAAGCTTGTTTTTGTTTTTTAACACAGCTTAAGAATGCGATTCTCAGAAAAAGAGACAAAATAACACCTTACAATAACCGCTAAATTAAGCCTACCCTAAAGGGCTTCAATTTAAATACAACATACAAAATTCAATTCAATTTCTATCTAGCAGTAGACATCGCACCTAAGGCTGTGTACAGGCGTGCGATTAATCATAATGCCCCGCCCAACGCGACGACAACGTCGCGTGACCGCACCGAGCCCGGTCTGCAATCACCCTGCACTTACATATCGGACACTTACCTACTTTACCATCTGCCTGAAACAAAACAATCGAAAATAAACTGTATTTTTTAATAGTTAAGGTTCATATCGGATACTTACCTACTTTGCCATCTGCCTGAAACAAACCAATCGAAAATCAACTGTGTTTTACTCTAGTTAAGGTTCCGTTTTAAGTGTAGTTGCTAATTAATGTTCTGTTAAGTGTATTTAATAAATAATTGTTTCGTAAATCTGTTAGTTAGGTTATACTTCCTTGAAGGTAAGGTGATTTGTCAACTGTCTTAAAGTTGTTGAGTGGGGAAATTATTGGTCTAAGGTGATGAACTTATAAATGCTGTTATTTGTGGAGGAATGGGGAAGATGAAAGAAATAGAAACTGGCTCATGGAAATGTATGGAATAATTTATGGGTTTAAAACTTGTGATACCCACAATTAGAGTCGTACCTAAACTATACACATTTGAGAGAAATTTAATGTTTTGTAACTTCTCCAATTAAATCGCATTTAAGTAAAAGGTACCTATTAAAACGACTAATGACGCGTAAATTTATAAAAAAATGAAAAGTCACTTATAAAAACGTAGGACAAAAGTATTGTTGTTGTTGTAGTATAAAAAAACAAAGAAACAATACATGCGCACAAACATTTCACGAACCATCAAAATACGAAAACCCGATTGAAGTTCTCAAAATTTAGCTTTAATGACATTAATGAATTGCTAAAAAATACTTTAACTTATATAGTTAAGCACAAGTAACGCGCATACGTCGCGAGAAAAACTGTCGACTAAAAGTCGCCGTTGTACATCTGCCCTAATTGTATTTGACGAGGCGTAAATATCGTTTGAGTTGCGATACATTGCCGGCTACGGTAATAATGTCCGGACCGATTTCGGCCACGGCGGCTAGTGTTACTATGACACCAGCCAGCTACGCAGGACATATTATAGAGCACAAGCGGGTGCACAAACACAGGAGCACTCTCTATTCTTTTACTCTTATAGCCCGATGGGACGGCAATTCGACACGACCGGAGAGAGATCAGGCGCAGGACCCACATTTACGTGCCTTCCGAAACACGGAAGCTGTGATATTTATTTCTTAAACGCACGCAACATTTGAAAAGACGGTGCGCGTCTTGGGGATCGATCTCGAGACTTTTGACTTGGCGGGCCTACGGTCATACCACTAGGCTATCACAACGTCAGCCGGCTATGATACACAGGTAATACAACAGTTGTGTGACTCCGCAATGTATTACAACTTAACAATGTTTCTCGATATTTTTAAATTTAAAAGACAGGTGTCATGTGATTTAATTAAATTTTTGATTTCTCTTTGTTTCGGTTATAAAGGAAGTATGAATGAAGTAAATTGTATTTTTAATAATGTTTGTTTGTTATTTTAGTTTAAAAGAATGATAGTGAATGTTAGTTCAGCTGCTTTTGTGTTGGAATTTGATAAGTACTTACCTATTTATAGATTTTTTTATTTATTATTGTATTTGAATCTGTGGTTGTAATTCGTACCTATCTGCTTTTTATGATAAAATAAAAATGTACATGAGTAGAGTTCTTACAAGTAATTCTGATTCTATCTTTTCACGGTTGTTATAATTTTTCACTACCCTGTACTTGTCCCACAGATGCACAAAAATGTATTTATTGCGCGATAGCAATTCCGGATTCCATAACTTATAATTCAGTTTATCATTCGATGCCATTTCCTTTAGAAACGTACTATTTTTAACTCTCGAACATTAAGTAGCCAACAATTCTTTCAAAAGTAATTCTCATCACAAATACTGGTCCTTAACAATCCTGACTAATTACTTGTACTTGACAAAAGAAATATAAATTGTTAAAACGGTATCGATAAAATCGTACCCCGTCAACCCGCCTTCCAATTTATGTCATTCAAACGTTTTTTTAACTGGATTCCTAACCTTTAACACTTATTTTAATCAGTTATTATAATCCTTTGTTAGTTGACTAACCAATTAGTTTTGAAGGTTTTTGTTAGTTAAGCTTTTGTGGTTTTTCGACTAGTTTAGAACTGTGATGTTACTCGAGATTTTAATGTTTAATTACAATATTATTTTATCGTATCATCATCATCTTCCTGCCCTTATCCCATTTTACTTGGGGTCGGCGCAACATGTTTTTTTTTTTCTCAACATGTTGCTAATAGATTTGGCTATGGTTTTATAGTCGGCCGCCTGCCTGACACTAACCCTCTTTGGGAATGCGATTGTTGGTGGTTTACCCGCCACCATTCGGGTGACCCAAGATGTTTGGTACAATGCACTGGGTCTTAAGGTCCATTAGTCGCCTTTTACGACACCCAGTGGAGGATATGGGGTGGCGCTATTCTTTATATCCGGACACCACACGGAACAATAAAACAATATTATTTTATCGTATATTCTGCCAAATTATTTTTGCTTTTAGCGGCGAAACCCCGTACTATTTTGGAAAGAAACTAAACCTAAGAAATTAATATACCTACCTATAGTGAGTTTTCTGCCAGATTGTTTTTATTTGCCGATCCTGCTTTCTTAAAACATCCCGAAGCAGACTTAATATTATTAGGTATATGTGTGTGCAAATACCTATTAGCACAAAAAAAACACATTTGTTACTACAAACAACGCTTTAATACAATTTAATTTATCATAATAATCCGCAACTAGCAACATCACTTACTTACATTAAAAACATTTACACCGGGCACAACCCTACACAAATACGCTTTACTTAAAACACATAATACGAACAATCCATTTAGCCATTTGAATACATCACGTAAGAGTCAGAAAACACGACTCTACTCCACAAATTAGAAAACGAAATTAACTTGAAATACCAAAAGAAATACACTTCACACCAACCTTAGTACTTGGACATAGAGTTTATTATTCAATAAATTGTGGCAGTAGTTAAGTTGGTGTGATCAAGTCATGCATTAGAATAATTGCATGTAGCTCCCAAGGCAATGTTATTAAAAATACATTAGACTGTGTCATATTAATTACTTTATAAGAAACGTCTGTTAAATTACGATTGAGGCGGGTTTCATGTTTGTTAAGGCTTTAATTGTATTGTTTTTAACGTTATTTAAGAGTAATTGGGCGTTATTAGTCTAAGTTACTAATTAATGTAATTATGTTGTCTAGTGCTTGGCCGAGTGTAATTTTTGATCTAATCATTTTGTAAATTTTCTTTATTTGATTTTGTGTTTACAAAATGCGCGGGGTTTGTGCTTTGTAGTTTGATTTTAATTAGACAAAAGATTTCTTACCTCTACATACTTATTTAAAGGACTCCCGTATTAAGAAATTTAATTTTTGTATAGCGCAGAGGTTTTAAAAAACAGACTCAGAACAAACATCTGTGTGTCGCACAAATTTTTGCCCATGCGAGGATCGAACCCGCGACACGTCAAGCACAGTGGTAATTCCCGTGGTGACCTATAACCACTTGGCTATCCGTGTAGTCAAAATATTACATTATTACCAGACGTCAAATCTATTCAAAATTGTTTAAATTCTATGAATAAAAATGCTAAAATAATAAACGCTATTTAAAAACCACATAAAACTGCCTTAAATCAATGTATTTACAAAAAAAAAACTCGCTTCGACTTAAAACATCCTTCTTTTTGTCTTTTAAAACCAAAAACAAACTACTTTGTATGCATCCTCGAAATAGTCGCGTCAAATGTTTTAATCTCTAATTAAAGAAATAAAGTGTGGCGGCGGTGTTCTTGTCACTTTCTCGTGTTCACAACAGGAATAACCGAGACTACAACATAGTATAGTTTTTGCAGATGCTACATGTGTAGTTTTATGCCTACGAAGTTGGTATTGGTAAATAATGTGTGACTGTTCGTGTATTAAAATAAGCATTTTTTTTTTATGAATAATGTGTAAAAAAATTTGTCTGTTCATGTATTTAAAACAAATAGTTGGCTGCCAATTAGAAGTTATAGGAAAGCGTCGGAAAATGCTTTTGATAAACTGTAGGTCATTATTACGAAAATGTTTCTTCATATGACTCTAATTAAGAGGTAGATTTGACTTTAACTCTGATGCAGCTAATACTTAATTTGTAACCTTAATACTACATTTTTCAGATGAAATGTCAAATCATTCACTTATGTCGATCTCCGAGGTGTCATCGGGATGCAATTATCAATATCAATCTAACTATCTAGATACAGAAAATTAAACAGGTTTAGCGTCAAAGACTGTCAATTTTCCGTATACAAAAACCTTCCACAAAAAGTAGAATACACACATTTCCACAAGAAATAATCTTCTTTTCTCTCTCTGTTCTCCGCAAGTAGGTAAAAAACAACAAAATGCACGTCGCATCTGTAAAGACTTAATCTGTATACGCTCCCACTAATTGTTGTTTGATTAATGACTATGAAATTCGGCTTTTTAATTAAAACGGACGCGTGTCAGACTTGTATGAAACACGTCGCTTTATGTAAATACAGTTTTATTTTTGTTATAATTCCAACTATTTCGTTATTTTCGAGATGAATGTAACTTGAAACTGTTGTCTTTTGACGGGATTCATTAAGTAAAGAGGGGATATATTAATAATCATTTGAATCTGTGTTATCTATGTGATTGTTAAAGGATTTTACTAGATTCTAGTGTTTTTAGAAATGTCTTAAGATTGAATCCCGACACGCACCAATGGCTAAACCAATTCATGTGCGTTATAAAACGTTATTAATATCATTTTCTAGAAACGATAAAGTAAAACAATATAAGAAAGCCAGAATAACTGAAAATCTTTCAAGGGTCTCTTGTATTATACTAACACTTGAAATCGAGTCACGTAATTTATAAAAAACAAAAGCAGTCTACATGTAATATACGATTTTAAAAGTCTATCCCATCGGTGTATCACCACAGCTACAGTTTCCAATTCTACTGGAGAATAAATACATCCTGGACATAAAGGTTTAAACACTTTAAACTAGTAGTTTCTTCAGGCCGTAAAGGTTTGCACTAAATTGTTAATAGTGGTGTAAACGACATGGCTGTGATGGCGACTATTGTGCTTGCGGTTCGAGGCCAGTGGGCGGAATATGAAATGAGGTGGAAAAAATTGGGAAATATTTTCAAAATGTAAATGGATTAATATTCACAACGCCATCTAGTCTCAGACTAAGCGGAGTTTGTATTTTGAGTACCTACTAGACAACTAACATACATACTTGTGCATCTCTAACTACAGACATACTATTCACTCAGACACAATAAACATAAAAGATCTGGGTGGTGATCGAACCCACGATATAGCAGTCAGGACCACTAACCACTAGACCAACAGGCTAGTAATATGGCATGTAAGTATATGTAATAAAATTTATCTTAGTCAAGAATAATCAATTTTATTAAATTTCATTATCCGTTCTTTAACTTCAAAATTGTATAAAGAAACTATTACGCAGTCGGTAAGTCATTTCATATTTAGCCCACTATGCGGAGTACCGTTAATGACGTATTCAAACGCCGGTATTTATGTTCGGTCCGGCTCGGTACTAGCGTAAATATGTATGGTAGAACGAGTGGGCTGTATGAGATGTATGTATGAAGCTGCGGTAAAGAATTGTTCGGAAGAAAATAATGTATGGCGTTAATATTGATTTGTGATTCTGTGTCTGGCTTGTTACAAGAGTTTATTGAGATAGACAATTTGAATAATGAGGAAATATAATATGTACAGTCACGAGCAAAAACATGTATACTCGACCAAACATATTTAGTAGATTTCTTACGCGAAATTCATGAATCTGTTATGGAATATACCTGATATTGTAAGCTAAACATAAAATGTTTTATTAAAAAGAAAATTTCACGATTTCATAAATCATTTGAGTAGGGTTTTGTTATATGCACAAGTACAAGTTAATGACTTTTACAAAAAAAATGAAATTCGACCAAATGTCATCATATATGAAATTCCATCACTTTTGACAGGCTGTTGAGTTGATGCTTGTTAGGAATATGCACACCAACGCCTTCGTGCCAGTGCCATCAACGTGCTAAAAGATCCTTGTAGCTCTATATTCATCTTATATTATGTACCTATACTTATATACGGGAAATGTCCCTATCATGGTTTATTAGTTTCCTAGCTACTCTATGCTAACGCCAAAGCCGTTTACGCATAGACTAACGACGTTAATTCAGGGCAAACAATCCAATTTGCCAGGAGCTAGATGATCAGCGACACCCGTCACGATAAACACATTTTGGTCAATGAACAATTGAATGCAGAGACGGTAGGCGTAAGATTGACAGCCGGGGACGGTGGCTATAGGGCTGCCAACCACATAATTATTCTACGACGTATTTTCAAAACTCACAAAGAAAAATTTTAAATGCTCAAAAAACAATGCTTGCCATAAAAAAGGTCATGAGTCAATCATTTGTCTGGGAAAAAAAGTATTTGTTTTTTTTTGGAATATACGATGATGATTTTAAAGCGGTAGAGACAGACCGGTTTAACCAAAATACGTTGTACTGTAATTGATGAATCATCGTGTACGTAAATGAGGAACGTATATACCTACCTCCAAGAGAGTATATAACTAGTACCTATTTATATTAAAACTTATATGCTTACTCCAATCTTAATGGATCTGCTGCCTATCGTTCCCACAATCGCAGAATTTTAACAAACTGGATTCTAAACAACTTGTGATTATCAACGTCATATCTACTCTCATCTCATAGTTCCCTATCATTTACTTAAAACTTGATGAAAACTGCACAAACCTAAAATTCATTAGCGTTTTTCGCCAACCCCTCAAAATACACACAAGTTGACGTTTGTGAAATTATCCTTTGGCGATCCAAAGGACCGTCAAAAATTCCCACATATCGTCCTACATGATAACTTGTACGGACAGCCCTAACGCCGCGGGCCGACACGACTCCATTGTATGGTAATAGAGCTGTGATACGCATACACATCTAGGAACGTTTTTTTAGACTTGCTTTCTAAGAATTTTGGGACGTGCACAGTCGTGATGTTCATAGGTCCAGCAGTTATAGGCTCATGTGAGATGATTCGTTTCTGGAAACGTGGAGATGGAGGGTTTTTGTTGATGGACGCTTCGTCGGTTTGTTTGTCACGGTGTGTTGATGTTATGTCCTTTGTGTATATCTGTGTTATCTACTTCATGACTGGTAGGCTCTGGATAGGAGATATAAAGCTTGTGCTCACGGTTTCCTACAATTTGATGATTATGAGTTATTTTTTTATCAAATGACATCTCCAAACTGCTATGTTATGGAATAAATGATCTTAATTCGGTATTTCACTAAACAAAATCTAATTAGAACGTCAGAAGGATTTCCAAAACACATCGAATACCTGTGTAGTTTTTCTTTGATCAAATTGACAACAAAATACGAAAATATAACGCATCAAAGATAGTAAATCGTACAGAAGTGGGGAAGAATAGTATTATAACGTCACCTGTCAGTAAAAAGTTTACTGAGACATGACGTCACACGAGATTTGACTCTCTGTACTACTCTGTAGCGTCTTCCTTATTATTATTTTGGAAATTATGACGGAATGATCAGTTACTTTGTCAAATATTTAATGCAACTGAATGTGTTGAGTATTTCAGATGGCTGTTTTTAAACGTTGATAGTATTTATTGATAAAGATACTGTCTCTTGCTAATGCAAGGCATAATATAATTATTAGAAACCGATATAAGCATTAGTATTAAACCTTCACAGTTAGAATTAAAAAAATCCCTCCCTCCATACTAATTGCACCAATAACTTACATAGGTATATAATGTGGAATAGGTCTAGAATACTTTGCCGATAGTGTTCGTGCTAGTTCACATTATCTGTAAGTTAAAATATACTTAATGATGTCCGTGAGGTATTCTACAAGTTCAATTAGTTAAGTCTCAGTAACAACAGGTTGGGAGGAACGAATTATTGAAGAGGTTACAATGTATGGAGTGAGGAGGGACTTAGTAAGGAGGCCATAGGATAAAGGGTTTGTGGGATATTCCAATTTTACTAGTAAGCAGATACATTTTTGTCTGATTCTAAACATTTTATTATTACTCAACGCTTTTTTTTTGTTTTCCGTTGTGAAACGCTAATGACTTCAATCCACGCCGAGGGCTCGGCGCGCGGCGTGAGGATATGTTGGACTCTCACTGACTAAAAACACCCTGGGCTTCTTCTACTGCCTCAGCCAGCGTCACGGGATCACTCGCGTATACTCTGCGTGACCCTGGCTGGATCTCACACTACTAACCATCTGAGTTTACATAAAATGACACATTATGTTGTATGCTTGCATTTATAACAGTGTTCACAATATTGTCTGTTTGTACACACTGTCTTTAGCTACGTAAAAGTGTATTTTCTTTTTTTTTCTAATTGTTTCAGCCACCTATCTGAGGTCAAGTGAAGATATTCATAAAAGTAAAAGAAGGATATTTGACATCCCAAAAAATTCTCAAAAACCCGCAACATGGCCAACAACAGTCGGCAAACTCAAAAACAAACGCAAATCTAATCCGAATCTATTTACTTCAGGCCAACTATCTAGAAGAAACTGCTACGTGTATACCTTGCCAGTCGCTAACATTTTAAAATTGTTCATTATCATAATACAACGATCAATATTCGATGTTTGCTCCAAGCAGTGAGAGCTGCATTTACATGCTGATTGCATCCCGCGCGATGTGTTACGGTCTTTATTAGGGTGACCATGAGGCCGGTATGGTAAGTGGCTCTACTTTGTAGTAAACAGTAAATGAACAAGCTAAAAAAGACCTATTTTTTTTTGGAGATTTTTTTTTAGTTACAAACGTACTTAGATATAGCGAAACACAATGACAAGATTTCCTACTATGTAGTAGACAGTAACAAAATCTTCAAAGAAAAAACAGTTTTTATTTTAGCATGTACCACACATGCTTATATAAAAACTGTTTTTTTTTGAGGATTTTTGTAGTTACTAAAGTACTTAAGTAGATGTAGCGAAATAAAATGATAACGATTGCCTCTCTCCGTAACTTTGTGGAAAGGAATTGTTTTGTAACTAAGTGATATATTTTGGTCGATCAGTGTCATCGACGTCGTTTAGTACTTAGTGACATCATGTTTTTGGTTTTTAGAAAAAAAATATACACCGTGACTTTTAGGTCGTCTTACAAAAGCAGCCCAGTTCATGTATCCAATGACTAGTAAACGTTTATAATAAAAAAATATGTTTTTTTTTAAGATTTGAATGAATAAAAATATTATTCATTATTATGACACAAGGCAGTTTTACGAACACTCTGTAGTGAGCGCGGTCCGAAACTTGTGCCAAAGGGGCCGCGCGGGCGACGCGGCGGCGTCTTATCACAGGTCATTCACCTTAGCGTAAAACAGCTGTCTTACTATTGCAATCATAATGTTCGCAGTAAGTATGTAGCATGTATCTTCAACAGTTTGATACGTAAACATTTTTAACAGGATGTTTCATATTTCCAATGTATTATTTATTTTTTTCATGCATATTATTTTAATTAATGATAAAAAAATTATATTCGCGTCTAGAGGTATTTTATGACGGATACATTGTGTGGACGACTTTTTTAAGACGACCTAAAAATCACGGTGTAGAGATAATACTGGCAAATTATGGGTTACGGGAGTAACCCATAATTTGCCAGTATCATCTCTATATTTTTTTATAGGGATATAAGGAGAAAAGAAATATTGAATCACATCGCGAATAAGACCCACTTGTCGTCTAAAATATGTTTACTTGTCACGAAAGTTTAAATAAAGTTAGTTCATAGTAAAAAAAATCGGAGTGTCGAAATAAACCTAACAGAAAAGTCCGGCTTAATTACTTATATAGCAAACACAAACTATACTTTAGAAAGGTTAACTCATTAAATTACTCAAGAACGCGAAAAAAAAACATCTTGGCGATAAAACCATTATATTAAAACCCTGACAAACGTCTGCGTTGTAGCTCCAACATATTAATTAGTCGATAATTTGCAAAATGCTAATGTTATGGTCTCATTCTCTGAACTTATTTAATATTGATGTGAGAGGCTTATAAGGCACGAGGCGATATTAAGTTGTATGCCATTTATTTTGAACGTGTAATTTATAATAAAGATGTCGAAGGAAATACTAAAATACAACGTGTTTAAGACTCCAATCATATTTTAAGTGTCACGGTGTAAATAGTTATAAACAATTTTCTTGGTCTGCTTCAAAAACGAAATCAGTGACAATTTTGTTTCGGAGTTAACTATTTTTTTTTAAGAACTGTCAAGTTTTGTCGTGGATACAAACCGTATTGAAAATATGAAAGGGGCCTCATTAATCCCATTCTATATGCATGTAGGTGTTGTATAACTTAAAATGTGGAAAAGTTCGGTCGCCTAGATCAGATGACAGATTGATACATGGGTTGGACTTGGCATATACCTACTTCAAGGGCTATTCAAGATGTCTTGAAAAAAGAGTATTAATGCGGGACATGAATGTGGATGGATATAGAAGGGGAAGAAGATAACTAAAGAATCGATGGACGGATTGTGTGAAAGATGATGTGGCTGCAAAGAGTGTTACATGCAAGATGGCGGCAGATAAGAACGTGTGGAAGAAGAAGACACGCTGCGCTGACCCCAGATAATAATTGGGATAAGGCAGGGGAATGATAGATTCTTAGACAAAAACTGTGGCGGTTGTAGAATTGATCTAGCTTATAAAACTGCACCAGTCTCTATCCTTGCATTTCTTGAAATCGTGGTGACCACAGTTCACTTGTAAATGTCGCTTTTGCCTACTTGGAGGTTTTATGTTACCCTACGTACACTCAGCACAAAAAAACACACTTAAAATCTCAAGCAGTCCTATTACAAAGCAGTAAGGTTGCGTTTTGCGTAAATTTTGGTTCAAAAACATGCTGTTGACTGTACATCTAATATTATAGAAACAGGAGTCTTGGGTATAGTTTCAAACATGCAGTAATTAAAGATATATGTATTTTTAATAATATTATTTGTATTCATATTCTTCTCTATTAATTTTAATAGTGTGGACTTTCGAGATTTTTATGAGCCCTATTATATTTTATAGGCCTTTACATATATGACAGCTTATCTCATATTACAGTTTTTATTGAATCTAATGTTAGGTTACACAAAACCAAAGAATAAAAAACTTCGTGTTTCGTGCTGTTTCCACCATTTTAAGGTGTAAAGTAGCGACAAATAGTAATTTAAAAGTGACTTTTAAGATGATTACTTAAGTATCTAATATTCTAGAAGCGAAAGTATGTATGTATGTGTGGGTGTATGTGTATGTGTGTTACCTCTTCACGTCTAAACGGCTGGACCAATCTTGATGAAATTTGGAATTAGTAAACATCCTGGATTACCTCATAAGGTTCTTTTGAATCGACAGTCGGGGTTAATGTTTTTGCAGCTATATCCGACAGTCGCGCGAGCGAACAACAGGCAACATTTAGCTATTCATACATTAATGAATAGTAAAAGTTTTATGCGAATTTAAGAATTGATTTTATATTAAATTAACGGTCAGTTAATTGAATAACATTAAGGAATGTGGTTTTAAATATCGTTAAAAAACTGTACTTTACTTTAACTACAAGTTTTGTATGCATAATAAAAATGGCATGTTATTCATGCATTTATTAGAGTAACAAATTAATGGATAATCAATGTGTGTATAGTAAGCAGATAAGCAATATACCTCTTTTTATGGTGTGTCGGTGACAAGAAGATAGTAAAACATTTCAATATTTTGTCAATTTGATGGTATTTTGCTCATAAAAAATAGTTTTTAAAGCCCTAAAGAACATTAATTGGTCACGTTTTTACTATTTAAAAATACATAAAAACTAATAATAAAGTGTATTTGTATGTAAATATTTTTCTGTGGAGATTTATGGTCAATTAATTTCTTACCTACTGATTAGGATTGTTTTAGACTGTTTGTTTATAATATTAAAATAACAGTATTTTACTACAAGCATGAATAAGGTATATTTAAAAAAAAAACTGAATCAGGTTCTCTCTGAAATGGTTGGACCGATTTTGACGGACTTTTCTTATCAAGTAGCTGATGTAATACAAGTAGTAACTTAGGCTACTTTTATTTTAGAAAAATCGTTTATTTTCAGTATAAAGAATAGATGTTTAAGTATACAATTAATCGTGAAAGCGTAACACACAGACAGATTTTAAATAGAAAAGAGAATTTTAATCATTATGGAAATCAAACCCAGGTTTTGCAGTAGAGAAAGTCAGACGGTGCACTACACAACATAGAGTGACAACCCTCTTTAAAAGCTGCAACAATAATACCTTCTTTGAACGATAGTGGTTGTCCCCCATAATTATCTACATACTAAAACATAAACCCTCATTAAAAATAAACTATAATTAAGAATTAATACCTAATTAAATGAAGTCACAAATGATTTATGACATACAAGCCCTAGCCAGCGAAGCGAGGAGCGTCCACATTAATAAGGGTTGTTTATATGCGTACCTACTTTGTACCGAAAATGATTTACTTGTTTATTAAACTAAGTAGTTATTATCATGTGCAAGCACCCTAAATTAAGAGGTCACACGCACATACAGACCGTGTTCAGACCAAACGTACTTAAGGTCAGCCGGTGACTGTGAATGAGCGGTATTGTACTTTCATAGGTTCAGAATTGTATACAGTACCTAATAAATATATATTTTTTTTTGTACTTACCAAACCAACAGTAATAAGATATTACTCTCTAATGAAAAAGTCAAAGTCAAGCTTAGTCGCTAGTAAAAAAGTAGAATTTATTTAAAGTTTTCGTTCATATCAAGACCACCATAACAACACACAATTATTGACAACATTTTGTTTCGTATTAGACACTTTTAAATATTGTAATGTTTCCAACTACGATTGTGTAAATTGACCATATCATATACCACGCGGTGTAACCACACTGCATGGCGTAGAGCGACGTTAGAATATAATATAATACTTTTTATTTTACACCATAGTTACAGCTATAAAAAGGAAATTATATACAGTAAGGGTACATTGGCGGTCTTTTCTTTACACTTCTATTAGACAACTGAAATAAAATTAATTTAAAAGCCTATGTAAGCCTTCTCAAATTTAGCGTCTGACAATACGTTTAGTTTGAACACTGCCTAAAAACAAAACATGAATGAAAATGTATGAATGTAATTTATCTTCCAAATATTTCGAAAGATAGATTATTACACCGGATAGACATTAATTTGAAGTGTTATATGTTAATAAAGCTTATTATAAATCTTTTGTTTCACTTAATGTTTTAATTATGATGTTGTTTTTATAATTTATTGCCTTTGATAAGATTGTGTTCGCTCTGTCATAAAAAATGTGTATGCCTAAACGGAATATAAAATGAATTTAATATTTATGCACTAAAATTATTTCTCTAAAGAATTCTATAGATTAATTACATTAATTTAGTATTTTAAATAAATTCTGTAAAATATATATTATTTTACATTGAAGCTTTAATCATCAATCAAGGATTATTTTTCTTGCTTATTACGAATTCTAGCTATATCTTGGTTTATTTATAACATATCTAGATAAACCTGTTTTTTTTAGAGAAATCATTTTGTTTGTGACTATAAAATTAAAATTTGTAAGCATAGATAGATAGATGGATGGATGGATGCATGGATGTTTGTTACTCTTTCACGCTCAAACAGCTAAAGCAATTCTGATGAAATTTTATATCTTTTTGTGCGGGCGAAATCGCAGGTAACAGCTAGTAGTCATTTCTACTTATTAGTAGTTACATATATGATGGCTTTGAATATATTTACAAACTTTTTTTTATAATTGACTTAATTTATTCAATCACATCTTTCTGTTTCCAAACATAACCAAATAACCATTATTTACAACATCGTAATTTCTTATAATAAATGACGTCATCTAAAAACTTATTTTAATTTGTAAATTAATACCAATTATGAATAAACGTCATTTTTAAAAAGATAAGCGTTAAATTCATATAACTGTGTGACAGTTTTCGCGTGGGAGTATATTACCGTAAAACATAATATTATTATGAAGCCAAAAGACTAAATTGATTTTAAATAGTTTTTTTATATCGCTTATTTATGCTTATTTTTATTAAACACTGCACATCTGGCTCTGATATATTCTAATGTGGTATATGGTTTTGATATTTATTAAAATTAAAATGGATATTATAAAAGCTGTAAATTTTACTAACAATAAAGCGTTGATTAGTATCGACTATTCAAGTATACTCATTTTAAAACAACGCAACGAATTATGATGTGGTTTTTTTAGATAGAATGTTACAAGAAAAAAGTTTATAATAATATGTAGGTATAACTAGCTACAACTGCAAAACAATAACTTCTTTTCACGCGATCAGGTTAAAAGTAACCTGTGTGGTTAATCCGGAGTGTCAGTTAACTCCATACCAAATTAAATTCAAGTTACAGTTTACAACAGAAATCTGAGTTAACAAGAAGATAAAAATAATGTTGTAATTACAAAATTTTCTTTTTAAACGTGATGTTTTGTTCCGGAAAATTAGTATATAATATTATAGTACAAATCGAGATATTTACGAATATGTTCCCATACCTCTGTTATTTCATTCATATTATTAAACTTGTGGAAGAAGAAGACATGCTGCGTCGACCCTACATAATAATTCAAATAATTGGGATAAGGGCAATGGAATAATGATGGTGATGATGATTTATCGTTTAAAATTATAACCAGTTCTCATAGCTACAAACAGTTTATCATTTAATTAAAAAAACAAAGTATCTACTAATAGGCAGACTATACAGCAAATGAAGCCGATATAAGCAATAACCGCTCAAATTCACAAAAACACATCAAAGGCGTCATCATAGATCGAATTGTAACTCGTAGCTCTTTTTACATCTCAAATGATATATAGCAGATTCCATGTTTCACTCGGTACAAGCGTTGAAGATTCCGGAGCAAAAAAAAAGGATTTCAAGTACCATTTAAGCCACCGATCAGCACTTATCCTCATCCTGTAAACTACCAATAAACTGTCAAGAAATATTACTGTTATTGAGCAAGCGAGACAGCGATATACACAACGTAGAGCATTGTCTCGCTCTAACTAATATTACCGGTTTACAATAAGCGATCATAGTACAGGGTGTGAACGCAATTATCGCCTTAGATATAGTTATTTTGATGAGTACCTTTTAGCATAGTTTCACTTGCGCCGACTTCTGTAAAGGACTACAAAAAAGATGCCAAGTTCGATCTGATTGATGGGCCCGTACATGGGAAGAACTATTTGAAGAACTGTTTTGTAGTAAGAAACTTCGCTTTGATCAACATTACTGTCTACGATACTAAAACAGAGGTATTTTTGTAATAAATTTCGTAAGACGGTGCCGTAGTTGCTTATTAACGGTTTACTTTAAAGATACTATCAATATTTACTATACTTTTCTGACAAACTTAAGTCGATAAATCAGAAAAACTTATGAAGATAGAGTATGACTCTTAAACTTTCAAGATGCAGCTAATCATTACATAATATAAAACAAAGTCGCTTTCCGCGTCTGTCCGTCCTTATGTAGGTACACTGAGAACTTTAAACTACCTACGCAAAGGATCTTGATGCGTTTTTTATTAGATATAATATTTCAAGCGGAAGATTTGTATGTATTATATCAGAATTGCAACCGTGTAATGCTAGTACCTTCGCTAGAAAAAATAAAATAAAAATTAATTAATATGAAATTTTCTGACACCACTGATACTTTTTGAAGGTGATGTCAAACCGTCAATTAAATAGATTTGTCTTCATACACCCACCGCTGGTCACTTTCTAAGTATAAATCGACCGTCTAACTAAATAAGAAAACATCCATGGTATTTCCTATCCATTTAAGGAGTCAAGGAATTAGCAATGACGCTACTTAATTTTAACCAACAATCTCAAATTAATCACCAATTTGATCGCTCCAATTGAACCACTTAGCAACACTGACAGACATTAAAACAGTCCAAAAAAAAGGTTTAAATTCGCATCAAACCTCTTTTGATCCTTAAAACCGGATTACTCATATACCCACCTCACTTTTAAGGTAAACTGTGGAAGCGAGATGCTGCTCTACGCCATGTATCGCTCTGTCTCTTTCTCACAACTGAAATAGTCTTATGGATAGAGGTTGTTGGTAGGCTAGCTTTACTTTAAAGCGATACATCTGCCCATCCACCTTGATATCTTCCAGACATGAGCTTTTAAGCATTTAATTGCAAATTAATTTATCAATCCCTTGACAAATAGAAAACTTGTAAAAGATTAAAGGTTTTAAAAATCAATTAGATTGATTAAAACCACAGTATCATTAATACAGTATAAAGTCTTCATATAGAGGGTTGCAACGCGAGATATGCCTACACTATCGGATTGTGGCATGATCTTAGCATGATATAGTCGCAAGCGTGTCGCAGTTGCGAACGGACGGTGTGTTGTTGATGTAATTAAAAATGCTCTAGCTGGGCAGCCATATCGTTGTTACGTGCCACGCGGCTGTGAGCATTTATTTTTTAGTAACAGCTGAGTTAAACTACTGTATGTATACATACTGTGTTAAAACTGTTACTTACCATTTTGATAAGAGTAAAGAGCTGTCAACTTTTTAAAGATAATAATATGACATTCAACTTATAGGTTTTATAAAGACTTGAACGGGTGACCTTTGAATTTAATACTTTTATCAAAAGGTTTGTAGCTTAAAAAGTAAGATAGAAAAGAGAACGTAGAATGTTTTATACTAGGTTTATCTTCACAATTAGCGCTACTGCTACAGTGACATTGGGTATTATTGGTATCATATATTAATGCGAAAATTTGTGAGTGTCGATGGATTTTTGTTACTCTTTCTTTCACGCACAAATGGCAGAATCAATTTTGATAAAATTTGGTACGGAATTGGAGTTGCTTACGGAGCTGACACATAGGCTACTTTTTAACCAACTAAAAAAGGAAAAATGTATTGTATTAACCGACATTCGCTCGAGCGACGACTCGGGCAACAGCTAGTTTCATATATTTCTCTCTACGCTTACATATTGTGATTTTTAAGTTAACAGTTTTTGACGTATTCGAGCTATCTTATAGAATAACATTTCTATTAGTGTAATAATTCAAAACCTTATTTAAAAATTTTCTTCACAATCAACCAAGTATCGCCTTCCCTAATCGTACAAAGCTAATCTGACCTAAGATTAGTATGTAAGATTCCGTCCGCTAGACATTCAAGTACAGAGCACGTTCGGTCCCTAATTTGTATTGTAGGGCCGGGCCGGAACGAGCCGTGAGAACTGCCTGTGTTGTCTCAGATCCCGCGTGCTCAACACACAGGCGTGTGGTGCAAGTGATAAGAGGGAGAGGAGAAAGATGATGAGGAGGAATGTATAACAGTGTTTGGCTGGCCTGTGGTCTAGTGGTTAGTGGCCCTGATTGCTATACTAGAAGTCGTGGGTTAGAATGCCACCAAGTACTAATGTTTGTGTGAACACGATCATTTGTTCTGTTTGAGTGTAATTTATCTACATGTATGTATTTGAAAGTACTATATAAATATGTTCATCAGTTGTCTAGTACTCATAATACAAGCTCTGTTTTTAGTTTGACCACGAGGCCAGAGGGTGTTGTGTGAAAGTAGTGGAATGTAAAAACAAAATAGGTATATAAAGAAGTTCTTAACTCTACCTACTACATGCTAATGACAAGTAACTGCACTACCCTCATTTACATTTGACAAAAGAAAATATCCGTTTCCATTGTGATTTCTTATATTTATCCGAAATACCCAATTCCTGCAGAAAGGTAACTTATTTACAACATGGTTTAAAACCAACATTTCCCCTTTCCTCGCTTCCTTCCATACCTTGTTCCCTACCCCATGTGTGTTTGTCCGGCACGTTGACGGTTCGTCTGTTCACATACAAGGTCGACGGCCCGCCTTCCGGCTCCGTTCGCAAATATCCCCGGCAAACATTATGAAACTGGACATTTCTATACTAAAGCCGAGCTTTCGAGTGTCTTTGGAAGGTAACGAAAGTGGGTTCAAAAGATTTAAATAAGATTTTGCTATTGAATGTACTTTACTTGACTCTATTAGATTTTTACTGTACGAGTTACAACAATAACTCATTTGTTTCTGGTAATAAACCGCCTTCTTTCTTCAAGTAACCATTGGTCTAGCTCAAACAAAAAAATTGCCTCTTTTACAAAGTATTGTAGTAAGTTTTGACTGGATTGTTGGTCTAGTGGTTAGTGGTTCTGATAGCCATACTGCCGTGCATAAACTATAATGCCGTTATCTACAAAATACTAATTTTGAGATATGAGCAAAAAACTAAAAAAAAAAAAGAAATGCATGCCACTTTATGTCTATTTCACTTATGAGAGATATTTTGATATGGAAAGATAGATATTTTAAAACTCTATCATATGGTATTTTAGTCAAAATAATTGACATTATGTAATAATGTTTAAATTCAATTTTGGCGTTATAGTTATGTTATGTGGTAATTTTATACTATTGAATATAACACTAAAACGCCGTTATGTGTGGTTTAGCGGCGTTTTTGACTTGTATATCTTCATAACTATTACATTCTTTTTTTTTAGTATAAATTTATCGATTATTACATAACTACAATGCCGTTATAGCACATAATGGCATTATAGTTTTGTGTTGTTGCAATATTCTTACAATTAAGCCATGACTAAAAAAGGGTAAAACCGTTTTTGCCTCATTTTAGGCTAATATTTTAAGTATTTTAAATTAATGTTGCTTTTTTAATTGAAATAAGATATACTTTACATTTCTAAAATGCCGTTATATACAAAACCTTTTAAGGTAACTGCATTTTAGCGTAGTAATTGTGGCCTATAGTTTTAGGGAATACTATTAATAGGATGTTCACAGGTAAATCAAAATAAAGTAAATACTATTTAAATGTACATAATTATACTGCAAAAATGAAAAGTGAGTTAACACTGTATCAATGGAATAAAATAAGTAACGTAGTAATTTTTCATACAAATAAAGCATAGTATTAACTAAGTACAGGTAAGATAAGTCTTGTATAATTGGTAACGCGCTGTTCATAACAGGTTAAGTTAAACATAGTCTAGCATGTAAAGTTATTATTTAAACAGCCTTCAATCATGTAAAATAGAAGAAAAAAAAACAAGAATTAAAACATGATGTTCTTAAACTTAATATCACTAACAAGGAAGGTCTCTAACTAAGGTAAATGACACTTTCAGCAGTCTTAAGTATTTTTTATCAGATTAATTTAAATGTTCATAATTACAGGCAAGCTGTGCCAGAATATAAGCTTATGTGGAGGAATTATATCAGACACCTTGGCTATAAGATTAGTTTTTCTGTCTGAGTTTGGGAGAACTACGGAATCCAATAGTCAGAATTTTTCGGTTTTTCAGATATTTGTCGTTCATAAATCGCAAACTATATATTCACCGTCAAAACTATTTTTATAGAAAAAGTCATAACTGGTGCGCTTAAAACATACATGAGACATATTTTTAAGATATGCCCTTGGATTTGAATTTCGAATACGTCTATCTGATAAAAAAAAACATCCTTCTCACAAAAATTCAAACATTCAGACATTATCAACTTCCATTCCATAAAGTGTATTGGATAAAGTGTTTGTTTAAGTTTGGCCTACATAATATGGTAGAATTGATCTTTTTTACGACTTCAACTTAGGAATTTATTCCTAGCATAGAGCTTCGCATAGGTGGCATTAACTTTTTTGTATTTAATTTCGATACTTATACACGATATTATTTTATATTATATAATATGATCAACATAATATGTATATATACATTTTATCGGAATACAAATAAAATATCTCTGAGCGTTCCGATTTAGTTTGTAATCTGCGGTTCTGACGCATATTATTTTATTTAAACGTATGTACGGGATTGTATCCATTTAAATTTAAAAGAGTACCTTAAAGGTTTTCTTGCCGATCCCTCTCCATTGGTATGATATATTATTTTGGAACCAAGGAACTAGAGTCAATAATCACAACTGTTTAAAGTTTTAAATGTACCTGAGAAGGTACTTCACAACAAAAAAAACCTGTGGAATGATTTTAATTCATCACACTCAAAATATAAACATTTAGTTTTTCAAAGCTAAACGAATAATAACCATGATCGTTAACACAAAAACATTTGTGCAAAAAAATATTACAATCTAAAGTTTATATTACTATCGTGAATGTGAAAGCTACTCAATTAGTCTGTATACTATGACGGTTTGGCAACTAAACCTAAACTTTTAGTGATTAAGTTTGGAGTACCTAGAGATAGCTTGGGCTAAAACAAAATACAAATTATGACACTTTTTCACGACATACATTTACTGGAAATCAATAAAATAAAAGATTTCCGCTGTTCGTCTATCCCTATGTAATCTTAATCTTTAAAAATACTCAATACACTTAGAGAGGCTTATGTCCAGCAGTGGACTGTGATAGGCTGGTGAAAAATAGATTTTGATGCGGCTTTTTTTAATAGATAATTATGATTCAAGAGGAAGGTTTATACGTACAATACATCAGAATTGCACCCGTGCAAAACTGAAGCAGGTGGCTAGTTGTTAATTAAAACAAATGAGAAAAAGAAATAGAAATATAAACTTCATTTAGAATAACTGGTGTTCTACTCGAAGTCAGACCTCGGAAACGGTAATGTTAAATTAGATTCTTAAAAGGGTTTCAGGTATGAAGGTAAGGCGCGAGAGCAACTTATCGGCATTTTAGTGTAGTAATGTGAGATAGCCGCAATTTAGTGTTGTACACCAGCTTAAATATTTTTGGCACTTTTTTAGAAAATGACGTTAATGTCGTATACATTATGCAAAGTCTCAAATAATATATGTTCAATAAAATGCTAAAATGCAGTTAACTGATTATAACCGCAATCTTACGTAGTATTTCTAGTTAACGGCTTTATAATGTTGGAATACGTATATTCTAAATTACAGAATGCTAATCTACAAAAATGTAAAAGAGTTTTAACGGCACTGTTGAGTACAAAAATCAGTTAACGACAATTTAGTTACGCAATTTTAAAAAAAAAAATAGTAGAAATGCAGAACTAAGGGGTCTTAGCCACTTTTTAGATTACAAAATATACTTAACTGCGGTTTAGAGTTTTAAAACTATGAATAAAAGTTTTTTAACGGCATATTAACCATATTTATCTCAAGAACTACAACAGATAAAAATAAACCGTAAATACAGATCGATAGAGCTTGTTTTTCTTATTAAGGTAAGCAGAAAATCTAAAAATTGACCTGATGTGGGTTAGCGGCATTATAGTCTATGGACGGCAGCATACCAGAGGTCGTGGGTTCGATTTACATCCAGGATAAATGTTTACAAACGTGAGCACGGTCATTTGTTCTGTCTGGGTGTAATCTATGTATAAAATGTACGTATTGGAAGTAATTTAACTATAATGTGTATGTATTTAGAAATATATAAGTATGTTGATCAGTTGCAGTCAACTGATGATGAGTACTAGTGTACTCATAGTTTAAGACTAGAGGCGTTATGTGAAAGTCGTGAAATATTTATTTATTTTAAGTTTTATTAAAGTCCATCTGCTCGAAGCTTGGTTATTAAATTTAACCTTAAATATCGACAAACAGACAGAAGCTTGTTTGACACCATCTATTAAGTTAATACGCGACTTAAATTTAAGATTTGTTGAATCGATACACTCTAAAACATGTAAACTAATAAGAAACTCATAAATGCCGAAACCTATATTAATAAGCATTACTTAATCTATTAACGAGAAACTCAAACCGTGAACAATGCGATCGCTGTAAACTTAACAGATATCGAACAAAAACTGTAATATCACCTTTATATCTTAAGTCATAAGATCTATTTTCGTAAATCATTCCCAAAGTGTACCCTGTGTATTTTTGTGTGGACGCCATTTGCAAAAATTACCTTATTACTACATTATTTAAGGTTGAATTTCGTATCTCATTCGATTAAGTACTCAGCAACATTGTTGCTAACTGCATTTCGTACATTGTAGATGCACTAAGCTGTAATTAAGACTAATATAGGTAAAGTAGGTAATTGGTAATCAAATGACGATAGTAATGTAATGTTATTACTACGTACGGTAAAAAAAAATAGTTTTATGAGTACAAAACATAACATAGTAGAGATAGTTCGGGTAATGTACACCAGTGTAACATTACCCAGATCTAAGAAACCGTAGATAGACGAACATTGATGCACAATCAAGTATGCAAGCATGGTGATTAATTACTATTATTTTAACCTAAGATGTCCCACTGCTGGGCAGAGGCCTACCTACACTTCATCCACTTGTCTCTCTCAAGAACCGCAAATCACCGATTTCGTAAAATTTACGTCGAAGTCTGTCTCGCTGACGTTTATTTTCTTAAAAGAGTTTATAAGGTGATCAATGCTCAATCTAAATTTACACGAAAAAATTACACAAAAGGACAAACTTAACTGATTTAGATTATCCCATAAATATCATGCAAATTGTGATACATTGCTGGTGATAATACCACAACTTTTGACCAGAGCTTAGCGACTCCACAATGTAGGTACTACAACTTTTATGATACTTCATTGCCGAAATAAGGTTTTACTCTATTTTTTTGTTTTTTATTTTTATTTATTTATTAATTTATTTATTAAAACCTAATCTACCTAGTTAATCTATCTAGTCTATCTATCTATCTTAATCTATCTAGTTGCATAAAGTTTAATCTTCAAAAATCTTTAATTAGAACCCAACTAATTTGCTACAATACAAGAAATAAACATCGTGGTGAAAATGATTCGTGACGAGGCGATGTAATCCGTACAGATTGTGATCAGTCGATGTTTGCCACCTACGTGCCCTCGACAACATTATAGATTAATGAGCCATCAGGTGAATTACACCGTTGGCAGTATAGTTTTAAGTGTGTTGCGAAGAAAAGAAACGCTAAGTTGTATTAAAATCGGGTAATATGTTGTCTACAACTTGGCATTGACGTACTACTTAATAGGTCTCATTGCTCTCTGTAAAGAAGTCGACTATTACCTGTATCTTTGTAAAATATTTAACTGTTCTTGCTTTATTTTCTGGGGTAGATATTTTTGCATTTATTAGTAAAGTAATATCAAAAAAAAATTGTAAATTTACGCAAAAATTACCCAACTGATATAAGAAAGAAAGAGCTTTGAAGCCATCTATAGAAGACAGAGACATTCTTAAAGAAATCAAAAACTTGTTAGATCCCAAAGTCATGAAACAAAATTCAGTGAAATTGAAATGTACCATCCGATAAAACTTCCCTTCCCCCTAACAAAACAAGGCCTAGACTGAGTGATAACCCGTGGGTGTCACCATCTGTTAACAGCCTCTAGTTTACAAGCCAAGCACTTTGTCCCTGTCTATCACTGTCACATGCCAATAAGCCAGAGCGAGACAGCGATACTACATTTTTAGATAATCATTAATCTCCGAACATATCGCGATCGGAACATATCGATAATCGTCTCGTAACTTAAGTTATGGGTCATTTAAATTAATAAACGGTATTGGTACAATATCGATGATTTTCTTTCATTGCTTCTTTAATTAGAATTTTATCGTATGTTTTCCTTTTAAGACGGCAATGGAAACGTTTAATGACATACATTTGACAGCTAACATATTGAACATTATAGCTTTGACATTTCTTAAAAAGTAAAGCTTATTTATTACATATTTTGTAGCATATTATATTATAGAATATTATAATATACTTAAGGTAAGTAAAATTATCAACATTTTTTTTACATTACATTAACTGAAATGATCGCCGATGGTCAAAAATAATTCAAGATACAATAATAAAAACTATCTTGTTATGTTTTGAATCAATTAAAAATATTCTGTATTATTGTGGCATATCCGAGCGAAATTTCCCTCAACCAATCAAGTTAATCATCCTAATTTCTACTTTTTTATTAAAGTAATTGATTTTTTTACATATTTTAATCTTTATAAGTTGGCTAACATTTAAATTAAAAAGCATGATATTTATATATGATCTTGCAAATGATTCCTATTCTATGAGAACCGAAGTCTGTGGCAATTACAGGCAAATATATTAGATTGTCTGAGTTGCATACATGATTAATATTTCAGGCAAATGGCAAAACGCTTATAAATTTCATTGCTTGTCTTACACTAGTTAAGACCCATTGAAATATGTGAACTTTAAAATGGCGTACTATCTATTTTACAGTTTAGAATGAAATATTAATAAATATGGATCCTTTGTATAATAGTTTTACGACGGAATAAATATGAACTGTAGGCGAATTAGTTAAGGTTTAGTCTTTTATGTATGTGGATCATGGTATTTTAATACGAAAGGATTTCAAAATTATTAGTTTAAAAACCAACAAACATTAATATTTTTTTCCTCATTATTTTGGTAGGTTGCAAGGAGAGAAATATTGTAAAATAAGCTACTAATGTTGTTTGTGAAACTAAAAAAACATTTTTGGTTACACAAAAAAAAAATTGGTTGTTAGTTTAGTTTCGTGTCACGTGATTTACCGAAACGAAATAATATCATTTCAATACATTTGAGCGTTTTTTATTGACGTTAAAAATTCCAAAAATATTACTTGTCTAGAGGGAATGCTGTGTTGTCTCCGAAACTATAATTGAAATTATAAAAAAAGCTAAAAGTTAACTAAATTAATTAAGTATCCCACTTTGACATGTAAAACGCACAACGTATTGCGTTAGCCCCCAGTACCTATTGTTGTGCAGTCAACATGCATGTCTCTACGTACTAAATCATTGATCTTGCCTAACTCAGACTGATTCGAACTGATTTTCTATCAAACTAGGCTATCAATTACAAAATTTACGTTCGTTGCATTGCATTAGGTAAGGTAGGAGCATACAATCGTATTGAGCATGCACAAGCAAACCTGCGATTTCGACAATGAAGAAAAATGTAACCGAAATGCTCTGTAAAAACAAAAAGAGATTTATTTCAATATTCTTTTATGTTCGTATTCTTATGATACCATAACTCCTGAGAAACTAAACCGCTTTTTACGCATGGGTATCTTTAGATTCCTTACGTTATTGTTTGAGATATTGGTCATATCGAAATGAAAAAAAATAACAAAGTTTACGGATAGTGTTTGGAGGGAGATTCGTGTTTTTATATTTAACTTTAGTGACCTGCTCCAGCTTCGCACGGGTAAAATACTGATGCCTTATTTGATTACAAACAAATAAGGCAACATACAAACATTTGATTGCTCTTGAATCACTTAAAAAACACTTCCAAATCCGTTGCGTAGTTTTAAAGATTTAAGCAGACAGACAGCGACTTTGTTTTATACTAGGTATGTAGTGATAGTGATATTTGTTTGTTATTTGGTGTAAGTGTAATATACATATATTGACTCTCTTGGCAGCGATGATGGCAAGACTTGTATGGAACCCGCTAAAATCACCGTTCCGCCTCAATAACCGTGTGTTACCAACTTTAGACCCATACAAACTAACTCAACATCCTATTTCAAAAACAAAATACCAACTTAAAGGCATACTTTGTCTCGACGATGCAATGAAATCTTGATCCCTTCCCATTTGATAGACAACTCAATGTGGCCTCTCTACTGTGTCTTACAATCTCAAACCACGTTGAACATTGTCCGTACATAAAACGAATTGTCCATCCGTAAGTTTCTATGTTTATGGTAATCACTCGACTCAAGTTTCGTTAGAATATAAATTACTTAAGTACGAGAATGTAAGTATGGGATTGACGTATTGAATGGATTTGATAGGCTTCTTAAATGGATGTTTCGTCGTTATACGGAATGTGCTGTCTTGAAAAATAAATGTTGGTACAGCAGTTAAAATAAATGGTTTTGTTGTGTTCTCTTTTTGGTATGTAGTTTTTTTTCATTAAGTTAACGTGAATAGTTTTTTAAGCAGATAGTTTTAAGCCCGTTTCCTATTTTATCCACAATTTTGTTCTCCTTATGTTGTCAAACTGTAGAAAAAAGATTCTCTTATAAAGCTCCTCTTGTATCTACTTCATTAATTAGTTCATCGATACCTCTAGTTTTATTGCTTTCAATTTCCAATATTTCCTTACCACCGATTGCAAATGTCCTAAGCTTAGCCTGATCTAATTAAAAGGCTTTTAATATCACCACGATTGGTTTATCAGCTTCAGATTGTACCAAAGGGACTTTAATGAATGTTGTTAGATCTAAGACATAAACAGCATTAGTATCTTCGTCTCCTAACAATATATTTGTAAATCGTGTTGTGTTATCAACCAGAGCATTGCCGGGTGGCCTTTCGGATTTAGCCCGACGCCTGTCAAGCGAGACATTCAAAATGCTCTGATCAACATACAAATAGTTTGCCAACGCTTTTGGATTCATAACTAGCTATATTTCGTCTACTCAACTGCAATGTATAAAGCTTAGGATAAATAAGGCTAATATGGGTTTAGATAAGCACTAAAATGCCGAAAGGACCAAGTAAGCCTTTGCGTTTATGACAAAATACTTTGTTGCAAGATTGGCTTTTAATGTTAGGAGATTTTTTAAGGTTGTGATTTCCATCGTTTAGAACATATTATGTATGTTCAGTGAAGCATGGCAAGTCGATAATTTATCCTTAGAACAAATCTAGATGAGACAACTTAAAGAAAACGGTACGTAGAAGGAGATGCCTAGGCCTTGCTGTAGGATTACAAAAACTGTAAATAATGGTGATGAATTTTAGTTTTACAATAAAAATAAATAACAAAATATAACGAAATAGTGGAATGATGATAAAAGAATTGACTATAAGGAAGCTTCTTTTCAACCACCCAGCATACTAAAAACATGTTTAAACCCAAAACAAAAGCCGTACCTTAAAAAAACAAAACTCGAAATTTAAATCACCGCTATTCTCACGAACTAGTTCGTTCACATCCAGAACATTAGTTTCGTAATCAGCAATCGGTCGTACGTTTCCACAAATAAGAGCGTCTTATCTGTAAGGCCTTAGGTCCGCTCACATTACAGGCGGTCTCAAATCGAGAATGCCACTGCTGCTATAAATTTCTCTATCTAAATGGCCGAACACAGCAGGTTGTGCCCACATTGCCATCAGATTTTTGTTGTCACTGGTACTTGTGAATGTTGTAAATTTAAGATATTTACCGCCTTATTATGTGTCTCGCCAAATAGCTTTGTTTTCTTGCTGTTGAATTGTTAATTTGTGAAGTTGTCTCGATATGTGTTTCATATACATATGTATGTTTGAAGCTGTATAAATAGCCTAGTGGTATGAACGTAGGACTGCCAAGTCTTGAGTTCGATCCCCACGGCGCGTACCAACTTTTCGAGTGTTGTGTGCGTTTTAGAAATAAATATCACAGCTTCTGTGTTTCGGAAGGCACGTAAAAATGTAGGTCCTGCGCCTGATCTCTCTCCGGTCGTGTCGGTTTGCTGTCCCATCGGGCTATGAGAGTAAAAGAATAGAGAGTGCACACGCTTGTGCACTATAATATCTCCCGCATAGCTGCCTGGTATCATAGTAGCACTAGCCGCCGTGGCCAAAATCGGTCCGGACATTATCTATACTAATCTATACTAATATTATAAAGCTGAAGAGTTTGTTTGTTTGTTTGAACGCGCTAATCTCAGGAACTACTGGTTCGAATCGAAAAATTCTTTTTGTGTTGAATAGACCATTTATCGAGGAAGGCTTTAGGCTATATAATATTACGTTGCAACTATAAGGAGCGAAGAAATAATGGTAAATGTGTAAAAAAACGGGGACAATTTTTCATTCTTGAGGGCTTCTGTTGCGTGCACTGCGAAAACGGTTCAAGATACACACAATATATGTATGTAAGAATTATTCCTATTGAAATAATCTAAAAAAATGTCCGCGACAGTATACGTCTATCTTTTAAGATTAACTCACTAAAACTTCGAAATTAATGCATCAACGCACAGCCCAAACTACTGGACGGATCGGGCTGAAATTTGGCATGCAGGTAGATGTTATGACGTAGGTATCCGCTAAGAAAGGATTTTGATAAATTCTACCCCCAAGGGGATAAAATAGGGGATGAAATTTTTTATGAAACTTTGTCAAAATTAAGCCGATCGGGCTGAGACTTTACATGCACATGGTACTTTAACGTAGGCATCCGCTAAGAAAGATTTTGATAAATTCCACACATAAGGGGATGAAATAGGGGATGTTTGTAGAAATCTTCTTAGATTTTTGACTAGCCATGACTATAAACAAGTCTCAGGGGCAAACTCTCAAATTTGCAGGTATTGACTTGAGAGAACATTGCTTCTCTCATGGGCAGTTCTATGTTGCTTGCTCACGAGTAAGTTCTCCCAGTAGCTTGATAGGTTTAGCGCCAAATGACAAATTAGTTAAGAATATTGTGTACAAGGAAGTTTTGTAGGCAATAATTTTTACACTAACTTGCTAAACAATAATACTTCTTAACGCGTGCGAAGCCGCGGGCAAAAGCTAGTTATTAATATTCATACACAACATTTCCATACATTTATTGTTGTGAATACTATGATATTCTAACGGTTTCTCGCGACATTACCCGCGCGAATGTCGGTCGTAGGTGCAAATACATCACCCTCAAATGACGCTGTTGGTTAAAAGGCCTGTGTGTTAATCCAGAGTGTCATCTAAACCCATATTAAATTTTATCAAATTTGCTCTAGCAGTTTGAGCGTGATTGAATAACAAACATCCCTCCGTCTATCTATTTTTTTCCGTTTATTATATGAAGCCGTATTTAACAACTAAATACAATAATAATGTCGCTCTCTGGCGTCTTGCCGTCTCTGTCATCTTCAAATAAAATATAGAGAAATATAGACATTATGACGTCACTCTGCAAATTATAATATATTTTTACCCGACTGCCACAGAAAGGACGGTAATGTTAGGTATTCAAGTGTATATTATACTCGTATGTATGTATGTAGATTTCTATGTTCCCTGCAACAGCCTAAACGGCTGGAACAATTGACGTACGTAGTGTCATTAGATTCGTCTTTATACCGCGAATGACACTAGGTACAACATACCTAAGAAAAATAAAAAAAATCAAAATGGTGGATATCGGATCCCACATTGTGGGGTTAAAAATTAATGCAAGCGGGACAAACAAAGCTAATCAGTATAATCTGTATCCAGCATTAGTTGAACACTAATTCAACCCTTTTGTAAAAATCTAAGCTCTAATGTCAATGTTTGAGTCATTTGTTTGTCCCGCCAGCGTTATTTTTAACGAATAAATTAAATTTTGAATACATTAAAATATACTGTTGTTTATGTAAGTACCAAGTAAAATGTAATTTACGGTGTACTGTGTACTCTTCACTCTTATAGGGCTTGTTTTTTCCTTTTTAGTTAGTGTTTTTTTTTTTTTAATTAACATTTTATTGCTTACAGAGAACCGCTTAACATCCATAATCTAATATATCTTATGGATTTATTATCCTGTCAATACCTTGATGACTATAGCTATATTTAATTTTGAACTTACATCTAAATGTTGAATAATAATAAATGATCTCATTTATTTTCTGAAAACAAACCATCTCAAATAGAACATGTATCATAATTTGATCTACCAAGCATAAGCATCGGTGGTTCAGTGGTAGAATGCTCGCCTGCCACGCGGGCGGCCCGGGTTCGATTCCCGGCCGATGCACATTGCTGAGTGATTAAAAATCCTTTTATTTTTTGTTTATAATGTTTTTATGATATTTTTTTGTAATAAAAAAGATTAATTTACATTTTTTTTATTTATAATAATTCCATATAAATTATACAGTATATTTTTCGATAGACTAGAATGGCATTTGGTGTGATTAATAATAGTAAAGAAAAAATTGTGATGAAGTTTAGTAAAATTAGTATCTAAGAATTTGTGTTAACATAACTATTTTTTACTGTCGGAAGCTTTATAAATTACAACAGTGCACAGGCAATTTAAAGCAAAAAATGTAATATTTTAGTAGGATCTGAAAATAGAGGCCGCTTTAATACTACAAAGATAGACTTATTTACGAATTGAAAAAAAATTACACCCTATGCAGCACTACGAGCTAAGAAAGTAAAAAAATGTTTTTTTTTTATTAAATTAGGACTTCCGCATTAAGGAATTTAACTCTTGTATCGCGGGTGGTTTCACAGACATTCAATACACATACACAGGACCACCCGGACTTAGGACAAGCATTTGTGGAACGCAAAAATTCTTCTC
Source organism: Chrysodeixis includens (assembly GCA_941860345.1). Taxonomy (NCBI): domain Eukaryota; kingdom Metazoa; phylum Arthropoda; class Insecta; order Lepidoptera; family Noctuidae; genus Chrysodeixis; species Chrysodeixis includens. Next base: position 9,695,115 of record OW796105.1, read on the forward strand.
CTACGCGGGGTTCGAACGCGCGACACGTCGCGCACAGTGATAATTGGCGTGGTGACCTATACCACTCGGCTACCCGTGCAATCAGATACAATAAGATTAATCCGTTGACTTATAAGCGTGAAACAGAACAAATTCTATTACGAATCACAAACAGAATTCTCAGCCCAGTTACTTTCCACATGTCTTGTTAGATTCTAGCTGTATTGGAATAAGCAACAAAAAATATTAGAAAATAAACCTACTAATATTAAAGTAAAAGATTTTTATGTAAGTTTCTAGCTCTTTCACGTTCAAACGGCTTCATCAATTTTGATGAAATTTGGTATGGAGTCAGTCATGAAATCAGTTATTTTCTGGATTAACACATAGGTTACCTTTGAACCGACTACGTTATTGAAACCTTAATTTGATTCGCTACGAAAATTGCAGGAATCTGTAGTTTATATGTAAGAAATTGAAGATGTTTATAACATAATACAATCTTTGAGACAGCTAAAACTTTTAGATACACCATCTTGCACGAAAAATTTAATATTGTAATCTTAGTAAGCAATCATTTACTTAATAATACAATTTATTACTTAGAATTACACGTTTAATGTAGATGTTTAGCAATAATTTGTGCCTACGCAACTAACAAAAAGTATGATTATTATTTATCGTAGAGATTCTTACGACGGACGTTTTCTATGACTACCTATACTAATGATTCAACTCGGCTCCGGCTGTTATTTATTCACCTTATTGTTTAATTAGTTAACAACAAAAAAAAACTATTTCTATATTAATATTATTAAAGTGAAAGGAATTCTGTTTTGGTAATTGATGCCCGTCTGCAATGCTATCGCAACGAAATTGCTAAGCTGGTTTTGATGAAAGTTTGTCTGTAGTAACTAGAACTCAAAAAAAATATTTAGGCTATTTTATGACACGATATTAAAAATCTGTAAGGGCAAAACCGCTGCCTAATGCTTCATAAACGTTCATTTTTAATACTCTTTTTGTACCTGAAATCAATATCAAAACCTATAGTGTAGTTTAGAAGAAGTTGGTATGTACAGACAGACGAAACCCACCTTACTATACTATGTAATATATTAACACAATGCCCACGCTAGCCACGTTTGGGTCAAAACTAGAATGTTATTTATGCGGCGACTATGTCCAAGCTATTTTATATGTTGTTCCGTCACATATGTTAATCATGAAAAATGTTTATAAAATACTGACTTACGAGGAAATACGAGTATGTATAATGAGTAAAAAAGCTGATATAGTCTATCTATATTTATAAAAAAAACTATGGGGTATATTATTGTGATAGTTTGTAGGAGAATGATGAAGGTGAGTTTGTCAAAGTTTCTTCTCGTTTGTAAATAGATGCGGTGATGTTCAGCCAGAAAACAGATCTCAGTGGCGTGCACTTGGAGAGGCCTATGTCCAGCTGTGGACTGCGATAGGCTGATGATGAATGAAATTTTGTTACTGACTGTAGGTTGATGTCCAAAAATTTTTAAAAGGTTGTTATAACACGAAAGTAAGCAACAATACAACTTAATAAAATCAGCACAAAATGACACAGAAAACCAAGTTATTTGTAATAGATACAACATTCTTTATGACACACCACGTGAGAATCCCGAGATAGAATGTTCTCTATTGCACACCCAATGAGAAACAGATTTGACAAACGTAAAAGTTACATATTGCCACAATGGGCGGTCTTATCGCTAAGAGCAAGTAAGCAAGCACAAGCACTTTTTTAATTATTTTAAAAGTTTAAATTTTTGTCTAAACAGCCATTTTATTTTTCAGTTTGAAATGAACCTCTCCTAGTATCACCTACAGCATTAAGGAGTGGTTTAACTGCAATATTAGTATCGGGCTCACGACATCTCGATTACATTTAGATTTTATTGGCCATAAAACCTATCTGTTGCGTAAACAGCTGAATGTCACACGTACTCCCATAGTTTACCTAAACCACCATAGAGTTACACAACAGCTGAGGAAAATGTCGTGAAGCAATCCAAGATATATTTTCGAAGATCTTCAACACATAAATTAAAAAAAATCCTTGAATAACAAGACATTTTCTGTCTTGGTATAGGCATGTGATGAGGAGGGATAAGAGTCATGTGACTAAGAGAGTGATGAGTATGAATGTTGATGGATGGAGAGGAAGGGGAAGGTCAAAGAAAAGGTGGATGGATTGTGTAAGGAATAATATGAATGAAAAAGGAGTAAATTATATTGTGACGTCTGATAGAGGAGAATGGAAGAAAAAAACGTGTTGCGTCGACCAAAAGGAAACTGGGCAGAAAGATGATAGTGATAAACAAGACATTTTGGATAGGAGTTGATTTAACAGTATTATATACAACTTAACTTCCGAAATATATTGAAGCGATGAGACTAAGTTTCGTGAATTATTAAATATATTTTTTGATCAAGTTAACAAATACAGATTCCTCAGACATCGAAACTGGGCAAGTGTGATTATTATTCATACTTTCCCAATATTGGTGAAGAAAGAAATTGAGATTATAATACCTAGTATTTTTAGTGGTCGACGAATTGCAAATTCAGTTTTTTTCCTTTAGTTTCTAGATAATTCCAATGTATAAGATGGATACGTAAACCCAGTTTTCTTTGCCAAAGTAACACTTAAGTAATCAATATACTGGATGAAATAAACTACTTTATTTTGCTCTGGTAACATTATTATGACAGTTTCTTTAATGTTACCTACGTCCGTTAGTTTTCCTTTACATTTTAACGGCAATTGATCCGCGTCAGTTTTTCTAAATCAGCTTTATGATTGATCGCTTGAAAAACTTGATCGGTAAGTATTATTTGATTTATAACTATGAAAACGTTAGACGAAGAAAATATATTAAAGTTAATAAAATATGTTTTATGTATATCTGTTTTCCGGTTTATGCAAGGCTAGAAGATATTGTTAATGGTGTCTTTATGGTAATCTTTAGTTTATGATCCTAAAGTGACTAGCTTATTTTTAACTCTTATAATACCTAGTATGTCATTTCCTTTTAACTCTATGTCCTTTATTTTGTCTATTTTTGTTTTTTTGGAAATAAATATCATGCTTTATGAATAAATAAAGTTTCGTTGAGGTCATTAACCTTTGAATGGAAGCAAAAATTAAACTTTTGTTTTCAAGGTGAAATAGATTCTAATTAAAATGGAAATCACTATATCTGTATCTTATTGGAAGTTCTTTGTGTTTGTAATCCTGTCAGATATAAACGCTTTCTTATAAGCAAATGAAATGAAATCATTTTTTCTGTAAGTAGGTACGATTATTATATAACTTTTCGTAAATATGATTCGAGCTCGCTGGATTCGACATTTCCTAACTGACTACCCTGAGAAGAAATGTTGAATCAAATTCAGGGGTACCTGTCTCCTTTAAAGTCCAGACAATCATTGTTAATCGAGTGTGTGTGTATAAATAAACAAATATAAGTAGCACATAGAACATGTACTACTCCTTTTCATGTAGGTAGTTGGCGTACTTACTACCTGGTATCAGAGACCTCTGACGTGGTTTCACAGCCACTCGAAAAATCCTCAGGTGTTTTGATTTCGTCTCAATATCTTTCCTTACTGTTTTAACTTTTTAGCTTAAATTATTTTGACATACGCACATGGGTTTGAGAAGACACGTGACGTGTATAGAACCTACGACTTTTGACTTGACAGTTCAATGGCTTTAGACTTGAAAACTCTCACTATTTCATATACTATAACTACTATAGACCATCACGCAACGGCTCATTAACCACTTAAAAAATTTCAAGATATTTCTTAGCATTTCGCTTTACAAATTTAAAACTTATTCTTTATCAGTAGTATCATTACATTATCATTACCATTTAGCCAAGTCAAATTCCTAACTACAAATAAATACTTTTAATCCAGTACAAACGAGGACAGGCAATCTTCAAATATCATCAGGATACAATTTTAAATAATAGTTAAAACGTTTCTACGCTAAGGAATAGGGTCGGGGCACAGGTGCAGGGGTCACATAAATCGCGCAGGTAGAAATACCAACCCCTTCGTAGCCGCCAGGGGCGCGCAACGTTCGGTGAGCGAGAAATGTTGTAAGAATTTGTGTAATAAGTGAATAATTATACAAAAATGAGTAATCCCGAGAACTTACGCTTAGGATAACTGCAACACAGTCAAAAAACTAAAAGAAGAATGAACTTTCTCTGGGTTTATAGAACTCATGTTATGTCATATATCTCACATAAGGTGATGTAAATGTCGATAAAATAATTCTTGGCTGGAGGCGTAAATTCTCATCTCGCCAACATAGTCCGGTGAAGCAGACGTACAACCACCCTCGTGGTTACGCTGTGGCAGTATTTAAAAAAAAAAAAACCTATAAAATACGAATCTATGACATTTTTTGCATTCCTAGGTACCTATAACTTTTTCATTTTTAATCAAAAAGTTGAGAGTAAATTGTTAAAAAATATGTAACCACCTTATATTTCATACATTATTCCCCATGCCTTAGTTTCAAGTCGAGTCCGTGAAACGAAAAAATGTTGAGTACCCCTGACTTAAATTTACTTACAACTTTTTGTACCAATAGATTAGAAAAACGGTTAAAAGATGGAGTCGGTGTATTTTATACAAATATTTTACTATTCCATAAAAAGGTACTTAGGAGATAACACTACAAAATATATTTTTTGAGAAAGAGTAGTTAAAATCGTTAAAATAGAAAGGTCATAGTAGGTTTTGAATGAGAGGACCTGTTTAATTTGAGAATTAGTAAGCTAAGGAACAAGCTATTAAGCTGAGGATCATTTAGCACGACGCGGAAATAACTTTTGACAGACATTTGAGTTGATTTTTGTTACAAATATACACACCAATTTATGTTAATATCATTGGCACGTCAAAAGATCCTTTTACAACTATAATTAAAATTAGCTGTCTTTCTTGCATACGGCCGTTAGTTTTCTTACTAATACTTGATCCAAAAAAAAAGACATCTTTTTAAGTTTTAATACTGACACGTTTAAGTTAAGACCAAATAAATTTTCAACAACACCTATACTATACATTAAAATCTTAAATCAACGGCCCGTACGATTCGAAAAGAAAAATGCGTTCTACTGACAACGGGCTGGTGTCTTCTACCATTATCAACTTTCTAGTAACGTATGGGCTTTATAAGCTATTGCCTTCCATGTGTTGGTTGTTTTAAAAGATATAAAAGTCGAAAGAATACATGGGTTATTTAATTTACTGCTGCTGGAGTGGCCAGAGAGTAAGCGGGTGAAAACAAATGACTGATTCAACATGGCTGCACTAGCTGTGATCTAAATTCTTTGTATGTATGTCTATTTTATTTAAATTGTATGTAATTCACGTGGTTTCAAGTTACCGTACATTTTTTTTTCTAATATCAATAAAGCTTAAACGAAAATTGGTCCATCCAATCTTGATTTTTAAATCCTATTAATATGATAAATAATTAGGTTTGTGAAGATGGATGGATAGATGTTTGATGCTCTTGCACGTTTAAACGGCTTATCTAATTTGAATTAAATGTACTTTAAATTAACACATAGGCTACTTTTTACCCGACTTCAAAAAAAAAGGTTAATATTTTGCAGCTGACCGAAGCTGTGGAAAAAATATTGTTTAAAAAAAAACGTTGCACAACTTTCATATTTCTCATTTTAACCAGTTAAAAATCGTAACAAATAATAAAAATGTCTCGCTTAATTTTCACAAGTGATACAATAAAAAATCAATCAATTCGTAATCTCTAAAACTCTCCTACAAGTCCAAAATAAGCCACAAAAACACCAATAAAAGTATTCAAATCAACACAAAACTTAACAACTTGTTCTATCAAAACCCCATTTAAATAGTTAACACCAATAAAACAATGTTATTCGTAGGAAGAATGCTATATCTGCCCACAGGCCCAGTCCTAATCCCACCGCTGACTTTATGCCCACGCGAGGTTTCGTAACAAATTCCTCATTTACCGAAGAATCTAGCGATTGAAACTTTATATCATCATTAGAGCTTCGTATATTGTTGTTATAATACATAATTTGTTAGATATCTTTGTGTTCTTTCTATATACGGTATATTGTTGTAAAAGTATCTGTTGGTATGATAATTACAATTGTGTGGTATCAACTTTTAGGAATGTTTAAATTCGATGTTTCGATTTTTGTTTTCTTTTTAGTGTAACGCCTTAAACGAATATAATTATAAAATCTTACTATTATGCGAATGTTTCTAAATATGTATGAATTGATGTTTGTAACTTATTTACGCTCAAATAGAATGAGATGATGACTTGGTATTGAGTTAGCAGACACTGAATTAACACAATGGCACTTTTTAATAACAGAGGGGATTCATATTTTTTCAACTATAACCGACATTCGCACGCCCGAACTCGCCAGCAACAGCTAGTGTAACTAGCTGTGTCTTTAAAACTGAAAAAGTCGACGTCTTAAAATGTAAGTTGTCTATCTAAATCCATAGAAATTCTCCCCGAGATATTTTGAATGGTCTTTGATTGGATTAAAACGTGGGTCTTGGTTGTCTAAATCTAGCAAGGCCATACAAAAATACCTCTGCTATTTTTAGATGCGCACATAATATTTCTATATTATACCTCTACTATTTACTTTAAGTCACCACACATACATAAAAAGAAACGCCTATTTATTATTGTACGGATATAATACAGATCCAAAGGTTTTAAACTTGATATGACTTTAATACGGTCATGACATCGGTAAGGTACCTATTTAAAACGTGCCTAAATCAGTTAAAAAAGTGGTGTGTGTCAAAAAAGAGGAGGTTTTCAATTTGTCGTCATCTTTTGTTTTACAGAAGTTACTAAACATTTTTTTACATTTGGAAACCTTTACCGATCTGGACAACTACAGACTGATATTCTTTTATTATTATTACATATTACTTGTTAGTTAAGACTAAGAGTATTTTAGCCTAACCATTCTCAATAGTAATTATCGTCTAAGACTAGATAAAGAACACACACGCCATGGGAATCGGGTCTAATTAATTAGAACAATATTAAGTGTGAAACCATAAGTTTAGGCGCCATTTGTAAAAAACATAGGTTCAATGTACGCATTACGTCATCCATACACAGAATCAGCTAGTTGCTAAGGCGTGTTTTTTTTTTGTAACCTTGAATGATGTGTCATAGGGTTGACAACTTTTTGCACAATATATTGTTATAAGCGAAAAAATCTTGCCAACTTTATAAACGTGAATGTTTGTGAATATGGATGTTTGTTACTCTTTCACGTATAAACGGCTTGATCAATTTTAATGGAATTTGATATGAAGTTAGCTGACACCCTGGATTAATACATAGGCTACTTTTTAACCGACTGCAATAAAGAAGGTTAGTGTTTAGCAGCTATAACTAACTTTCACACGGGTTACCTATTAACGCTTAAACCGCTCCACAAATTTGTATGAAGGCATTGTCTAATGAAATTTAAGTTTTAGGAAACAACCAAAAATCTAATTCTACGAAACTAAATTTTATACATTAAAACCTCCCGGTTTTCTAGGTATTCGTTTCTATTTTCAACCCGAGTCAAGAATCTACAATTTTAATTTTCATCTTCTTTTGCTTTGGGTACACATAAAGTATCTATTTGAATGACAAATAGTTATTAAGAAACATACAAACGTTTGACGGGTGCCATAAGATGCCATGACCTCCACAACCCTTTGAAAACTTGACTGCAGGAGTAACTTGACTTCTGGGGCCCTTTACTCTTGAACTTTGAACATTTTATTCTTTTGTCATACAATACCAACTATTGTTAAGTTTTTTAACAAGGAAATAGTTGTCAAAAATGTACAAAAAAAATCCTTACAAGTTTATACTAGTCTTGCCACATCGTGCCTCTCGTTAAAAGTATATACTAGTGTGGTCTCATAGTTCTTCTTCTCTCTTTCGCCTCCTAAGACTAGTGACAAAATTACACATTTTTTGCTCAAAAAACCTCATCTCATCAACTTGTATAGGTACTCAATAGGTGCTCAACTTAACCTTTGAAAATAATATTCTCTGTTCACTAACACTTAGTTTATTTGTAAATGGTGGCAAATAAATCGCTATGAAAAAGCTCGATGCAGATCTAACCAGTATTTATAGAAATCTTTTTAGGAGGCCTATGTCTAACACTAGACATCTAACGGCTATGATGATGATGATGACAAAGAAAAAGTACTAACTAGTATTTCTGGAAATCTTTTTAGGAGGCCTATGTCTAGCAGTTAGACATCCTACGGATGATGGTGATGGCAAAAAAAAAAACAAAAGACACACAATAAAAAATAATAAAAAAAATATCTATACATAGACAGCCCTAGAAAATTTTGGTCACACTTTACTCAACAGTTTTTATAGACATGTTGTGTGTATGTTACATTTTTTTATTCACGAAACGTTCTCTAGTTGGTTGTGACTTGTAACTAATGTTGAGTCATTTAGCAAAAGTTTATAAATACCATGACTTTAAGTTATGCCTCGTTGGTTTTTAATAAAAATAAAGTTTGGAAACGGTTACTTTGTTTCAAATATGGATGTTTGATGCCAGCTGGTAATGTTATTGTTTAATAGGTAACTTGCGATTCGGTAGTTTCACACTGGTGCAATACATATAAACCTTCCTCTTAAGACATTCTAACTGTTAAAAAAAAACTGCATCAAAATCCGTTGCGTAGTTTTAAAGATCTAAGCATACACAGAGGCAGACAGAACAGTGACTTGGTTTTATACTATGTAAAGATAGTGAAGCGTTGTAGTTAATGCAGTGTTAATATTGACACTTAGGTAAAGACTTTTTCAAATTTAAAGAAGAAATGGGGAAAGACAATAGTTATTAAAATCACTTTCGAAAGAAATTCGAAAAGATCTGGCTTATAGAGCTATAAGGATCTTTTGGCACGTGGTTGACGTTACATTAACACGTAACAACTCAACTGTCTGTCAAAAGTAATAGTTGTTAATATAATATGGCGGTTTGGGTTTTGATTTCGGCCACGTGCCAAAAGATCCATGTGGCACTATAATTATGTTTTTCCATACTCTTAAGGCTTGTTTAGTAAATGTGGATTTTTAAAAACGTGTTACAGAAACTGAAGAAAAATATAGAAATGTTATTATCTACAAATTTCTTTATACACACTTTTTTAATATATGTGCCCAGCAGTGGGACGTCTATGACCTGCCTCTTCAAATGAATAGAAGATTTGGGCATTGGTCACCACGCTAGCTCACTGCGGATTGGCAATTTAATATTCCAATATATTGAATCCAGGTTTCCTCACGATGTTTTTCTTTCACCAGTAGTAAGGTCTTAGAATAATTAAAAAATACAACTTTAGAAGATGCTAAAATCGATCAAAAACAAAAAACTGTCGAAATTCTATACTCATAACATTTTACAAAAGTTAGAGGTTAGGTCAAATGCTATTTAGCATGTTAACAAGAATATATTCATAATCCGCAAAATACGTGGACGTAAGTCTTAAATATTATGGAAAATAGCAATCAAATGTATAAAAGGTTTTAACGTGGGTCGATCGATCGTCCAAAACATATTTACAATGATAATAGATAGTTTTTTTTAGAACAGAAATAGTGATGACAGTATTAATAAGATATTTTTAAAACTGTTTTTTATAGAGTTATGGTGTCAGAATGTCTGGTTTTGTCAGATATTTAAGGTGAACGAATCTATGGTTATAATACGTAATGAATAACTTGTTTACTTGTATTGTGAATGGTCGTGATTTTTAGCAATTTACTTAAGAATATATTAAAGTTTGGCAATATCGACTTTGATGTACCATATTCAATTGACGTGTAAATGAATGTTATAATTTTATTTAATTTGGAATATGTTGACTTCTTCACATACCTTTAACAAATAGAAATTATGGCTAGAAGCAATTGTATTAGTTCATTATCAACTAGGAATCAATAACCATTCTAAATAAACGATACAACGCCATCTATCGGTACTTTATAGCGATAGCCCAACAAAAAGACAAGGCCTGTATTCCAGCTAAGCCATAAACACCACGGATGGATAGCTGTTAGCATTATTTCAACATAAAGTAACCATATTCGCTAATAGCCTATTAGTATCAAGGTAAGACTACACTTAGGTCCGTTCAATTTGATAAAAAAAAATACGAAATCATTCAATGAATTTCGTTTGCCCCACGTAATTGGCGATTGCGTGTAAAAAGTGGTCGCGGCTATAAGGGGCCGAACACACCGGCCGAACCGGGCCATGACCACGCGACAAAAAAGTCGCTACGACCAACATGTGTCGGAGTGGCTCCGCAAAAACATGGCCGGCGGGTAAACCACCGCAGCGGCCGTTGCCACAACTTTGACTTGCCTTACAATCATTGTGTATACATAATATATTATATACCTGTCTCTTTATACAGGTAAATGTCTCATTTGTGAAATTGTAAGAATATAATTCGGTATTTCTTATCTGATTCTGAACATTTTCTTATACAAAATGTTTTTGTATTGCATTTTATTGTGACAGCTTTATCTTTTAAAAGTTCTTTATCATCTGGAGTTTTGGAAAGAAGCCTGCATTTTACGATGGAAACCAAAATCGTCAACTCGTTCGAACGATGCTTATTTTTTTACTACATGGAAAGAGAGCTAAGCTTTGTCAAGCCTTAAGAAATTTTATATTTCTGTCATTATAAAATGGGTTACGGTTTGATATTACAGTACCATTTCAAATTTGACTCTATTATTACATACTAGCTATTGCCCGCGGTTTCGCTTTTGCGAATATCGGCTATACTTGCAAAAGCCTTTGTCGTAGTCGGTTAAAAAGTACCCTATGCGTTAATCCAGGGTGTCAGCTAGCTACATACAAACAAACATCAAAATTGATCTACGTTGGAGCGTAAAAGAGTTACAAACATCCATTCATACTTACAAACTTTCACGTTTATAATATTAGTAGGATACAACTTCAAAAAACAAAAGAGTAATCAGTAATCCACGTATTCTAACTTAGTACGCATGATCTTCTTACCCCAACATCCTAAGTCTTCTTTCTTCTTTCTGTCCTTCCATCTTTCTTTCCGTCCCACATTCATCTAACTCAATTAATTCCCCGAAACTCGTATCGCGGCACATAATTTATTAGTTGCCGCGTCTATAAATACAGTGACCTGTGACATCGCTATAAAACTAAGCGCGACAACTCACAATGTTCAGAAGGTGCATTGAATAATGTAGTCCCGCTATCGTATGGGAAACTAAACTGATTTATGGTTTATTTCTATGAGAATATCTATGCTAATATATTCGTGAGTAACAGCTTAGCGAAATGAATTTGGAAATAAAACTTATTAGTGTATGCCATTTGTAAGGTTTAAGATTTTTTTTGGAAATGTAGGTATGTGCATACCAAAATTGATTGCTCTCTAAAACTACTTAGAAAAATCAAGATTTTTGACAGTTTAAAAAACACTTGATAGTATAGTATAGTAGGTAGTAACTAGGTAAGCTTTGAGTTGATATATTTTATTTATTTAGAGTACATTGCCTTTTTCTTTCAACAAAATCATTGCTCATGAAACTATCTGTTTTTACATAATAGCTATAAATATTGAAAATATTCTACTATTGGTCACTTGCCTCTTCTCATAATTATACCTATTAGTCGAATAGCAAATATTAAAAAAACTGTATACAATGCATAATAATGCGTCTAATCATTCATAACTCTACAACTTCTACACACATTGCATGCCCAAAGTGTCGTAATATAAACCGTGGTTAAAGTTCCCGATCTGCACAATCTATGATAAATACAGAAACATTATACATTTATAGGCGATCGTTAATTGTAATTAATCTTAGACAATAATGTATTACCGGTACTACGAGTAACAATGCTTTTGTACGCGTTGGAATATACGGTTACATGGTACGGGGGATTTTGTATTATTAACACGCAATAAATATCCTACTAATATTATAAACGCGAAAGCTTGTAAGTACCTATGGACGTTCGTTACTTTTTCACGCTGAAACCACTGAAGTAAAATTGATGAAATTTAGTATGGAGTTAGTCGATACCATAGATTAACACATAGGTTACTTTTAGGCGGAGGAATTTTTTTACAGCTAAGGAAAGATGTCAGGAGTGCAGGAGAGCAAAAATTGCTTGAATTATATGCGAGTTGAATATACTCAAGTTCTAATTTATGAACATCTAGAAGTCTAAAATCCCATATTCATATACTTTATGAAAATACAGAATAATTTTTTGGTCTATCTATCAATTTAAATATTGCCAGAGAGTTCGTGTTCGTAAGTCAATGAATACCACATTATCGAGATACCTACACAAGAAGTTGTTGTCCATTCGTAAGTTATGTCTTTTGTAAAATAATCCTTGCCCATTATTCGTAAAAGCCTGCCTCAAAACCCAATCAACAGATAATCTTTTGTAATCGTAACTAACCAATGGGTCTGTGACATAAATCGTCACAAAAAGACGTTGAACAACAATTTATGTAGATTGTATTCAATAACTCGCCTACTAAAACCATACTTACCTATTTTCTAAACTTAAAGCAGTTGCGTAGGTTGAAAAGCAGCTTAAATCATGCCGATCCCACAGTCAGACAAGTATAATGTGAAAAATTAATAACAAAATAGAATGGATTACGATATTACAATACAAATGCTCTCGCCGTGGTAAATTGATTCTATAATAGTAAATTAATCAGCGCATCTCACACCGAGAACTCTCACAATCACCATAGATTATAATAAAAACGATTTCTTTTATCGATTCAGATTACCAACAAACTTCAACAAGCTTCACCCGCGCCGCCGCCGACCCATCCTTCGTCCAATCGAATTAATAAATACGTCATCTAGTCGGCCATCTTCACGGTTCCAAATTCAAATTACGAAAATCGATCCGAAAAAACGTCGTTTTAACGGACTTTTTTGTTAAAAAAACTCAAGGTGCAGAGGCAGCACACCTGCTTGCGCTATTGTATACTCACAAATTTATCGAAACAGGTGTAATAATAACTGAATTTATTCTAACTTCCACCTATTGACCCTAATTAAAACAAAGATAAAACAACAATTTCTATCAATTTAAGGAATGGGTGGCAAAGAGTTACGATTTTCTTATGTCACATATAACCTCATAACGAATTCCTTCAATGGTTTTACCAATAAATTATCATCGTATTTTGTAAGTATAACTGTTATTAATGGTTAGCGGTTAATGTCAAATGTCGGAGTAAACCCTCACGGTTGACATTCATGGTTTTTACAGAGTTTTTGTTGTCAGAAGCTCATAATAATATCGTTATTGGTTATCACCGTACGATACACTCCTCTCGGGCGATAACATAAAAATAACTTGACGTACCGTATCTAAGGTGCATTTTGTGTAGGTAATTATCGATTTTTTATCGCGTCAACTCGGTTTATAGTTATTGTAATAAGTAATTGAATGATAGAAGGACAAATTGGTAAAGGCGTGCACTAGTAAATAGAAGTAAAGGGTTTTATTGCGCGAACACAAATTAACACTGTGCTAATAAACTTTGATGGCTGTGAGCAACGTATGGCGCGCCCATTAAAGTTTTACACCCAGTTACGACTAGGAAAGGTTAAGCTTAAAGGTAAGTGTCTATTATTGTAGTAACACTTCAAGCTAGACTTATGCTCGGTATGGGGTCGGCTTCTAGTCCTAGGGGCCTACCACCGCGTCTTTATCCTACAATAATTGTAAACGCGAAACTGTAAGTATGGATAGATTTTTGTTACTCTTTTGCGTTCAAACGTGATTAATTTTGATGAAATCTGGTATGGAGTTAGCTGACACTTTGACACTTTTAACACAGGCTACTTTTTAACAACAAAGGGGGTAATGATTTTGCAACTATAACTGACATTTGCGCGGGTAAAGTCGCTGGCATCAGCTAGTAATACTGATAAACTTGAGGAAGCGCTACACGACATAGAGCGATATCTCTCTTCTGCCACTGCAACAGTCTTACTTCGAGATGGATGGTAGACCCCCTGGGCTTGAGTTAACTGTGTCACATGACCTTTTTAGCCTAAATTACATGTCAGACGAGTTCGCGAAAAACAAGGTGCGATAACAAATGTGGTATGACAGGATGATTGAAAGATGATGAAATAATGTCAGTTTTGTCAGAATTTTTACTCTTGAATTTATTTTTTTGTAACTCTACTTCACAAGGTGTTAGTCTTTTAGTATTACCTAATTATTTATGTAACAAAAACTATAGTTAATTCGTAATGGTGACTTCATAGAATTAGTCAACGTCGCTTTCCGCTTTCAAACTGTCCCTATGTAAGCTTAGGTTTTTAAACCACATGCGATTATGATGCGGTTTTTGATGGATAAAATGTTTGTAGAGGTAGGTTTATTGAAAACATTAGTATACATCAGTGCGAAGTATGGGAAGACCGTCAGAAATATTACTGTCACGCTATGCCAGTTTTCATCAAGCCTGCTTCTACGGATTACTTCGACTTATTCAAAAAAACGTGATATCGCACACCCAGGGAAACAAGGGCGTAAGACGAAAACACTAACTTTACAGGAGAGTAAAAAAACTGTTTAACCAGGTATATCTGTTATATTTTTGATGCTATGATATTTTGTTATATGCCAAAAAAAAGTAAAAAAATCAAGCTTTTTGTTTATTACATTAGAAATATTTCAAATTATCTCAGTGATTAATAAATTGATAATTAAAGTTTTACAGACGTTTTTCTTATTTATTTATGACTAATCCTTAATTGTAAATATATTTACCCCAATTATCGTTTTTAAAATAATGAATATACTTTAACTATTCATGGTTACGTATTTTATGAAGTTCTATACTATGTTAAAATACAAAAGATAAGCACTACTTACGGCCTTTTTTGCTTAATTATGTTTTACAGCATCAAAGTGTAAGACGTGTTTATAGCATTTTTTGTTAAAAAAATAAATAAAATGTAATGCTAAGCCTGAATGTTAACTTTTTAAATAGTATTTTCATTAAAATCATAACTGTTATCAATGTTAAGCCCCTATGTAAAATACATTTCATTGGTGTAATAAAACAGATGATTAGAAAATTGCACTTTATTATAATTTTACACATAACAGACCTTGTTACAATTATAAAACTAATAACATTGAATCATATTTATTCTAATAAATGTAACATAAAAATGTCAACTTCTTAAAATTAGTTAAAATCCTCGAAAAAGCTTTACAATCATGGCATTAATAAAAATCCTTAAACTATTTATAATTTCAGTTATTAAACATTTAAAAGAGTAATTAATAATATTGTACTGAAACAATAACATGAATTCTCATTTATATTAATCACTAGCTGCTGCCCGCGACTTTGTCTGCGTGGTATTCAAGGTGTGTAGTGCTGTACAAAAAGTATAGCTAAATAATGTTTAATGCCAGCTCCCTTCCAAACTAATTTCGTAACTTCCTAATCCTAACCTCTAGTCTTACAAACATATTTGACTGTTAGTTAATACTGCTAGTTTTTTGCTGTGGCCACTATCTTGCACTGATTTGACAATTGGGATTTAAGGACTTGAAAACGGGCGATAGCAAAGAAGTGTGCCGGACTCTTACTGGCTAAACCGCCGGAGTACTTCTCCGTATCTAATTGTCGGGGGCCACGGGAACGTTTTCGCCATCTAGCGCAAGCCCCGACAGGAGAGCTCTTCTTAAAGGGAGCTTCTTCGTTAACGTGGAGCCAGCTTTCGCTAGCCCTTATTAAGAGGTGCGCGGAAGCACCGCGTAAACCGTCTTTGCCTTTACCCAGTACAGTAGACTGCCCCGAGACTACTGCCGTAGGCCTGTTAGGTTAGGTTTGGTTTTTAGTTAGGTTAGGTTAGGTTCGGTTTTTAGTTAGGTTAGGTTAGGTTTGGTTTTTCGTTAGGTTAGGTTAGGTTTGGTTTTTAGTTAGGTTAGGTTTGGTTTTTAGTTAGGTTAGGTTAGGTTTGGTTTTTGGTTAGGTTAGGTTAGGTTCGGTTTTTAGTTAGGTTAGGTTAGGTTTGGTTTTTTGTAAGGTTAGGTTTGATTTTTAGTTAGGTTAGGTTTGGTTTTTAGTTTGGTTAGGTTAGGTTTGGTTTTTAGTTAGGTTAGGTTAGGTTTGGTTTTTAGCTAGGTTAGATTTGGTTTTTACTTAGGTTAGGTTAGGTTTGGTTTTTAGTTAGGTTAGGTTAGGTTTGGTTTTTGGTTAGGTTAGGTTAGGTTTGGTTTTTAGCTAGGTTAGATTTGGTTTTTACTTAGGTTAGGTTAGGTTTGGTTTTTAGTTAGGTTAGGTTTGGTTTTTAGTTTGGTTAGGTTAGGTTTGGTTTTTAATTAGGTTAGGTTAGGTTCGGTTTTTAGTTACGTTAGGTTAGGTTTGGTTTTTCGTTAGGTTAGGTTAGGTTTGGTTTTTTATTAGGTTAGGTTAGGTTTGGTTTTTAGTTAGGTTAGGTTAGGTTTGGTTTTTAGTTAGGTTAGGTTAGGTTAGGTTTGGTTTTTCGTTAGGTTAGGTTAGGTTCGGCTTTTAGTTAGGTTAGGTTAGGTTTGGTTTTTCGTTAGGTTAGGTTAGGTTTGGTTTTTAGTTAGGTTAGGTTAGGTTTGGTTTTTAGTTAGGTTAGGTTAGGTTTGGTTTTTTGTAAGGTTAGGTTTGATTTTTAGTTAGGTTAGGTTTGGTTTTTAGTTTGGTTAGGTTAGGTTTGGTTTTTAGTTAGGTTAGGTTAGGTTCGGTTTTTAGTTAGGTTAGGTTAGGTTTGGTTTTTAGCTAGGTTAGATTTGGTTTTTACTTAGGTTAGGTTAGGTTTGGTTTTTAGTTAGGTTAGGTTAGGTTTGGTTTTTGGTTAGGTTAGGTTAGGTTTGGTTTTTAGCTAGGTTAGATTTGGTTTTTACTTAGGTTAGGTTAGGTTTGGTTTTTAGTTAGGTTAGGTTTGGTTTTTAGTTTGGTTAGGTTAGGTTAGGTTCGGTTTTTAGTTACGTTAGGTTAGGTTTGGTTTTTCGTTAGGTTAGGTTAGGTTTGGTTTTTTATTAGGTTAGGTTAGGTTTGGTTTTTAGTTAGGTTAGGTTAGGTTTGGTTTTTAGTTAGGTTAGGTTAGGTTAGGTTTGGTTTTTCGTTAGGTTAGGTTAGGTTCGGCTTTTAGTTAGGTTAGGTTAGGTTTGGTTTTTCGTTAGGTTAGGTTAGGTTTGGTTTTTAGTTAGGTTAGGTTAGGTTTGGTTTTTAGTTAGGTTAGGTTAGGTTTGGTTTTTGGTTAGGTTAGGTTAGGTTCGGTTTTTAGTTAGGTTAGGTTTGGTTTGGTTTTTAGTAAGGTTAGGTTTGATTTTTAGTTAGGTTAGGTTTGGTTTTTAGTTTGGTTAGGTTAGGTTTGGTTTTTAGTTAGGTAAGGTTAGGTTCGGTTTTTAGTTAGGTTAGGTTAGGTTTGGTTTTTAGCTAGGTTAGATTTGAATTTTACTTAGGTTAGGTTAGGTTTGGTTTTTAGTTAGGTTAGGTTAGGTTTGGTTTTTAGTTAGGTTAGGTTAGGTTCGGTTTTTAGTTAGGTTAGGTTAGGTTTGGTTTTTAGTTAGGTTGGGTTTGATTTTTAGTTAGGTTAGGTTTGGTTTTTAGTTTGGATAGGTTAGGTTTGGTTCGGTTTTTAGTTAGGTTAGGTTAGGTTTGGTTTTTGGTTAGGTTAGGTCAGGTTTGGTTTTTACTTAGGTTAGGTTAGGTTTGGATTTTAATTAGGTTAGGTTAGGTTTGGTTTTCAGTTAGGTTAGGTTAGGTTTGGTTTTTAGTTAGGTTAGGTTAGGTTTGGTTTTTAGTTAGGTTAGGTTAGGTTAGGTTTGGTTTTTGGTTAGGTTAGGTCAGGTTTGGTTTTTAGTTAGGTTAGGTTTGGTTTTTAGTTAGGTTAGGTTAGGTTCGGTTTTTAGTTAGGTTAGGTTAGGTTTGGTTTTTAGTAAGGTTAGGTTAGGATTTTTTTTTAGCTAGGTTAGCCTTACCTAACCTAACTAAAAACCAAACCTGACCTAACCTAACCAAAAACCAAACCTAACCTAACCTAACTAAAAACCAAACCTAACCTAACTAAATACCAAACCTGACCTAACCTAACCAAAAACCAAACCTAACCTAACCTAACCTAACTAAAAACCAAACCTAACCTAACCTAACTAAAAACCAAACCTAACCTAACCTAACTGAAAACCAAACCTAACCTAACCAAAAACTAAACCTAACCTAGCTAAAAACCAAACCTAACCTAACTTAAAACCAAACCTAACCTAACCTAACTAAAAACCAAATCTGACCTAACCTAACCAAAAAACCAAACCTAACCTAACCTAACTAAAATCCAAACCTAACCTAACCTTACTAAAAACCAAACCTGACCTAACCTAACCAAAAACCAAACCTAACCTAACCTAACTAAAAATCAAACCTAACCTAACTAAAAACCAAACCTAACCTAACCTAACTAAAAACCAAACCTAACCTAACCTAACTAAAAACCAAACCTAACCTAACTAAAAATCAAACCTAACCTAACTAAAAACCAAACCTAACCTAACCTAACTAAAAACCGAACCTAACCTAACCTAACTAAAAACCAAACCTAACCTAACCTAACTAAAAACCAAACCTAACCTAACTAAAAACCAAACCTAACCTAACCTAAGTAAAATTCAAATCTAACCTAGCTAAAAACCAAACCTAACCTAACCTAACTAAAAACCGAACCTAACCTAACCAAACTAAAAACCAAACCTAACCTAAGTAAAAATCAAACCTAACCTTACTAAAAACCAAACCTAACCTAACCTAACTTAAAACCGAACCTAACCTAACCTAACTAAAAACCAAACCTAACCTAACCTAACCAAAAACTAAACCTAACCTAGCTAAAAACCAAACCTAACCTAACTTAAAACCAAACCTAACCTAACCTAACTAAAAACCAAACCTAACCTAACTAAAAATCAAACCTAACGTAACTAAAAACCAAACCTAACCTAACCTAACTAAAAACCAAACCTAACTAAAAACCGAACCTAACCTAACCTAACCTAACCTAACCAAAAACTAAACCTAACCTAGCTAAAAACCAAACCTAACCTAACTTAAAACCAAACCTAACCTAACCTAACTAACAAACAAATCTGACCTAACCTAACGAAAAACCAAACCTAACCTAACCTAACTAAAATCCAAACCTAACCTAACCTTACTAAAAACCAAACCTGACCTAACCTAACCAAGAACCAAACCTAACCTTACTAAAAATCAAACCTAACCTAACTAAAAACCAAACCTAACCTAACCTAACTAAAAACCAAACCTAACCTAGCCTAACTAAAATCCAAACCTAACCTAACCTAACTAAAAACCAAACCTGACCTAACCTAACCAAAAACCAAACCTAACCTAACCTAACTAAAAACCAAACCTAACCTAACTAAAAACCGAACCTAACCTAACATAACTAAAAACCAAACCTAGCCTTATGATCGGAAAAAAGGCGTAAGCATGATTATTTCGAAACTGTAATACGAATGTATTACTCAACAAGGAATAAGGCACTTTTTGTTTAACTATTTCTAAGCGTGATAGGATGTAATCAGTATTATTTTAGGAAATTACTTTTGTTATTAAGTGTGAAATAGCATAATAGGGATTACATTTATTAACTATTTGTATTATCAAATGAAACAACAGCTTAAGTACGATTAGGTCTATTTTCTTATAATTTTACGTGCGTATGCTGGTTTATCGACATGTTTAATTAATAAAATAATCTAATTTTAGAACGTCAAAAAAACTATTTTTGTTTATCCTAATTTTACGTCAAAAATTCACGGAAAAAATGTACTACATGTACAAGTAAAAATTTACTTGTACTATTCAAATATGCAATAAAAAAAATTTGACGTATCTGCACTTACGCCTTTGTGGTTCTGGGGATGCGATATGTCGTAAGCCTTAAACCCGAAAACAGACAGACAATAAAAAAAATCTACGTGCGATTATTTTTTTGTTTAGTATAATACAATAGGCAAAAGCTAATAATATAATTATATCTTTGTCTAAGCCTAGCCTTACTTTTTTCTTAATGAAACCTAATAGCAGACTTAAAAATGCCTTTAAATAATATCTTTTATTTATAAAATTCGATTACGAACAAAATGTAAGAGAAATTTCTTTGTATACGTATACAATTAAGTAACAAATGACAGTCGTACGCCCACGTTTCAACGAGCGCGCCTTGATTGATAACACCTTTGTTCCTTCGTAGGAACGAAAAGGACACGAGATTATAAAAATAGAGACTTTTACTAGTAATACATATTAAGACACTTTAATATTTAAAAAGGGAGAAAAAAAACTGAGTCCAAAAATGGGACTAAAAACTTAAAAATAATCAGATATTATCATATCACATAAATACTGACTGAAGTCGGTGACAAAACAGCAAGTTCAATATTCCGAAAGTCGTGAGGTCGTGATTTGTGCTCGTCCTGAATGGGGATGGATCCCGCACCTGTAGTATAAATGTTAGTCACTAACCACTAGATCTACAGGGCAGTCAAAGTTATACTTAATATTTGTTTTTACTTATTTCATAACGATATTTAAAGTAACAATGATACAATAAACACTTTATAAAAGTCCGTACACCTCCTAAGCACAAGAATTTTGACCAACAGGTGCTTTCAAACCTCGAGGCAATTTTGACACCATGCACCGTGCGCGGGCGCATGGCATACGCATGCAATTTATAACTCAAAGTGATGGCATGACGGCAAATAGATATAAATCTGAAACGTAACGTAATTATGTGTTTTCGGTAAAAAAAAAATGGCCGATATGTTTTTTGAGTTTGATGTTACCGCAAATGGTTCGGTTTTTGGAAACAAGTTATGAATGATAAAATCTAGTAATGGTAATAATTGTGACACATTATCTGATAATTTAGGTATTTAGCTAAATCGATTCCAAATATTATCAAAATCAGTTCAGCCGTTTGTGTAAATAGGCATAAATCGATACCAATTATTATGAAAAACTATTCAGCCGTTTGTGTAAAAAGGTAAGAATAACCAAATTACTCACTTGTAACTGAATTGCCACAATTTTATGACCATATTTATTTTATGATCATAGCTAGGCATGGGACTCTTAATGTGCCAAAACACGTTGAAATAATAAAAAAAACATACGTAATTGTTTTTTGTTAATTTTTGATATTTATATGATAAAAGTACGTAAAATTATATACTTACGAACACGCATAAAACAAATTGATTAACACTAAATAATTTGTAAGATATTTTGTAAAATTAAATTAATAAATAAAATTATGAAAAATCTTTAACACAACCGGTTTCGTTTATGTCTTTAAATTATAATTATGCCTTTTGTATTAACTTACACTCATCCATAAAACAAATGATTCAAAGATCTTAAGTTATCATACAATAAACAATAATTGTAGAATATTAATAAAAGTTTATATTTTATTGAAGACCGAATTTTTGCCCGACATTCAGTACAGACCTATATTACGGATATGCGTGGAGCTAACTAAACTAGCTTCTTACCTTGGCTTCACCCGCAAGAGACTAATACTGCCTACGTGAAGCTATATACCTTTTTGGAGTTCAACCTATCCTCCCATCAAATTTCATCAAAATCAATAGACTTTTTTAGCCTTAAAAGCACAACAAACGGACAGACAAATGTTACTTCACACTTATTATACTAAGGACAACTTAAAAGTGTTTACACGTACAACGTAACTGTTTACACTTTTATATCCATTTAAAATCACTGACTCTCCCACTGTTAAAGGCCATTTCTATTCCATAATATTATTTTCTTCTCACATTTTCAAGTTTTTAACACACATATACGGCTTTAGGTGATAATATAATGATTAATTTTTAATGAATTTTACAACTTGTAGAATATATAGCATTCCGACGTCAGATTTACGATATGACCGCCCCGCGGTGGGTATCGGTCACGTAATATGGATTGTATAGGTTTTCTTGTATTGAAGTATGAGACCACACATACATATACATATTATACTACAGGGTTCAGAATAGTTCCCAGATCTTGTTAGTTTTTTTATACACTCTGTATAAAACTTCATAGCTGGGCAAAGGCTTTTTTCGGCCACTTGCGTCCCCACTGGAACATGACTAACTAGAATTTGTTTTTGATATTTTTACGACTTAAATATTTGTGTTTTGTTTTGCTTGATACATTTCAAATATACGACATCCATCAAAGTACAACGTCTGTTAAATATTAATATTGTTGTTGAATAATTATGTGTACTTATACCTGTAGGTATTGGGCACACATACCAGTAATGTAATTTGTCATGTATCTTTTATATCTTCTTAGTATGTATTGCTGTTGGTGTACCTAATAAATAAATACGTCATTTACAGTCTAAAACTAGCTCAAGACGTAACTGAGTAAGCTCTTAGCACTCAATTTCAAAACAATTAACGTAAAATTATCCTTTACCACAAACTAAAGGTGTTTGAGTTCACATTTAGCACAGCTGTCAAAAGTGACAGAAGTCCTTAAAATACAGCGTGTTCACTTCTCGGTATTTTCTTAACTTATTGTTATAACTCTAATAGCCCCCAGTAGGGGGTTCAGCTAATGAAACTGTAAATTATACGAGTAGAATAATGTGTTTCATCGCTATTCTGAAGTATGCAAGGATATTACGTGTGTGGTAAAAGCGAAGCAATAGCAAAATATAAACTGTTAGGGTAGTTCAAGATAAATATATCGTGATGCGGAGTGTTGAAATTTTTAAGCTTAATTGCTATTGTTTTGCTTTTGCTTGATAAGTAATACCTTCACAGATAAAGCGAACAATGGTTTTACGTTTCATGTTAATGGATGGTTTAATTCTGTACGTTCTACTTTCATTCGTCCATTTTGAAATATGTGACACCAATAAATAAGATCTTTCCCATTTTATTCGATTTCGGCCACGGTGGCTAGTGTTACTATGACACCAGTCAGCTACACGAAACATATTGTAATGCACAAGCATATACGCAAACACAGGTGCACTATCTGTTCCTTTACTCTCATAGCCCGATGGGACGGCAATCCGACACGACGGGAGAGAGATCACGCGCAGAATACACACCGGGCCTTCTGAAACACGGAAGCTGTGGGCTTGTGTGGGAGCTGGGAATCCTCATCAACACCTACCTCGGTGTTTGTGTGGTGTGGTGGTGTTAAGTGGTGGTGTTAATTAAGCAGCCTTAGTATTATAAATATAAATATACAATTTACCAAAAAGAGGCTAAATGTGTCTTTGCTAGTCTCCCCTTTCTTTCACTCATTTCATTCACCAAAAAACCTACAATAAAATATCTACAGTTATACAAAGTTAACTGTGCGTCTACACCGGAAGTTGCGCAGGCGCATGCGTTTAATGCGCGTAGCTGTCGTCGTAACAAATTGTGCGCCAAATGAATGCCGATTGAGAGCGGATTACAAAGATAAAGGAAGTGCTTTGTGGATGTAAATGCTGCCTTCGTAAAGTTGGTATATAGGTTTGAGGTTGGTTGTGTATAATTAAGCGTGTATTTATTATGAGTCGTTAGAGTGTTGTTGTTGAAACGATATGGTGACATGTGGAGTGTAGTACGCCATCTTTTTCATTCACACAATGTCATGTAATCTCAAATTAAGTATACGAGAGTAACTTGTGTTATGAGTAAGTACTAGACATCTGATAAACATACTTATAATATATATTTCTAAATGCATACATATTATGAATAAATTACCTCATACACATATCAAATGGTCGCGCTCATCACTAAACATTTGTCCTGGGTGGGAATCGAATCCACGACTTCTGGCACAGCAATCAGGGCCACTAACCACTAGACCAATAGTCCTGTCATCTTGTTTCATCTACTGCAACAGTCTTACTTAGAGGTGGTGGTCGCTCTTAGATTTTAATATTTGAATAGACTTTGTTGTAATCATTCTGATTTAGACTTTTCAAAAAAATAAAAAATACAAGCTTAGTAATTTCTGTGTCATTTATCTGGTGGCATGTGTCGACAGTGATCGTCATTTGTTCCTATTATATTAGCACCTAAAACAGGACTATTGCCATTGTGGAGAATTAATGGCACAATACACCTCTCGTAACTGGCTCTTCCATTCCCACTGTTTCAAAACTAAACATATAAAATAAATAAACATTACCTGTCTCCAACAAACTGTATAGAATAGGTCGTTTTAAAGATAAAAGAAAGAGAAAATCTACCCACTGAGTTACAGTACGACTTCAAAGTTATTATGAGTCTTTAAACCTAATACAACCAAGTATCTAGTGAGGTACCACATACTCTTAAAGTTATATAATTGGACTTGTGAAAGAGAGACAGCGCTATACAACGTAGTAGTTCTCTCTCGCTTCTATAACTGCGATGGTTTTACTTTAGAAGGTGGTAGGTCCTCTGAGTAAGTATACGTCGTTTGTAGCGGGACCTGCGCGTGCGTCGATTAATACGCGTTGCCAGCACTGTAACAAATTGCCTGCTAAATGAATACCGATTGAAACGGCCAACACTGACTGGACTTTCTATGAAAGGAGGAAGTTCGATTATTTATTTTGCAGTAAACTTTAGTTTAATGTTAATACTCAATATATATTGCATTTCATATGTTAGAAAGATGGTAAAGAATAAAACAAGTTAAAATCAATTTGGACCCTGTCGGGCACGCAAAAAATTAGGACAGAGGAAGAGGGCTGAAATAGTAGGTAATTTATTAAAATATTGTCATTCATGAAGTTTGACTGTCATACTTCGAATCGCTGCATTTGAAGAACTCTTTTAAAATCTCTAGATACTTTGGTACTCCTTAATTTACTTCCTATATTATTGTCTTTTTTGTATACGACTCCCGCTCTAAGGAATTTAATCCGAGTGTCGCGGGGGTTTACAGAGATTAAATTTACAAGTACAAAGACTCAGAACAAGCGTCTGTGGATCACACAAATACTTGTCCTACGCGGGGATCGAACCCGCGACACGTCGCGCACAGTAGTAATTGGCTTAGTGACCTATACCTCTCGGCTGTCCGTGCAGTCTGTAATAAAATCCCGATAAAGGTAAAATTAATAATTATATTATGTACTTTATTATCGATAAGTCACGCGACATACATTGATCACACTCATACATTCGGACAAATCAAACAGCGCAGTAGCGTTAAACTCTAAATAAATAAATGTAAAAGCATACAACAATTATACCTACTAATAGAAGATTTCACATCTACTAGTTGCATTACAAACACAATGACCAATCAAATAAATCAATGCAAGAATAAATTAAACAAGAAACAAAATACGATCTCGAATTAAAAGAAAATTGTATACAAAACACATTACACAGACAATGAAAAGAGATAAAATTAGTATAAAGTACGGTTAGCAAAAAAAACGATTTCCAAAAATCGAGTATTTTTAGTAATATGTAGGAATTTTTATTTTCTATGTTTTAATTATATGACGAGTCAAGCCTGTTTTGTTTCCTAATACCTAGCACTTTAGTAACTCATTACTTTTTGTGAGCAGTTTTGAATATTTGATTGTCTTTTTCACTTCTGCTGCTGACCGTACTTGTAAGATAGAGGTGAATACAATCGGGTCGTTAATTAGGAGTGTATTATAAACTGTGCTTCCTTTACCAAAATCTCTCAAAGTATTACTATTGCTGTTATAGAACCGAGATGCCGCTACATAGTTGTAGAGCGCTGTCTCACTTCCGTAACGACAATAATACTGTTATAAGATTTCATAGTACAGGTACTGTTCAGTATGTTATCGTATTGTGAGCAATACACTGAGTCATGTCTGAGTCAAGGGTAGGGTGACTATGCAGGAAAAGTATATGTTAGTCTGTAAACAATATTTTAAGACAATATAGAAATTCGTTGAAGGGACTATATTACTGGAAAATGTGTTCTAAAACGGTATGTTACTGGGCAAAGATCTTTACAGCTACTTTTTGACATGGTTGATGTGTATCTGGTGCCAGGGTCAAAGCTACTTGAAGGCCTTTGGCGAGCCTGCCTGCTGCGGGATGTTCGTAAGAGTTACCGCGACCCTGGTACTCAAAGGGCTCCAGGAGGATATTAGTAAGATTTAGTCATTAAAAGTCTGACACTCCCTCCCGCTGCACCCCATATCGTCCATACCACTAGGCTATCATAGATCTTGTCTCCCTCTTTCCGATATTTCTAATTTCAGCCACTTTCTATCAAACGATTTCAACTTATTACGGTTTCGACCTGCCTAGTTTTTGAGCCTGTCTAAAAACTGACGTACATTTCAGACAGACGAACGCAACCTTTGTCCACTATCACAAAACCATTTTTCAACTAGCATTTGCACTAATGGTTTTCCTGTTAAGTAAAAAAATATAACGTAGACAATTGCACTATCTTTTTTCAAAATAATTACTGTCTTTTTCTTATGCATTTTTTAATCTACCTTCCTTATACGAATCTGTTTGCGTGTCAAACTATAAATGGCTTAACTGTATACATTCATTGTACAGTCAGCAACAGAATAGCCCATATATTTTACAGGGGCATGAGGAATGTGGATTTTTGTTAGTTTTAATAGTAGCCCATGTTTTAATACTAATTATATCATACTAATATTTTAAACGTGATAGTTTGTAATTTTGGAGGGATGAGTGTTTGTTACTCTTTCACACTTAAAAGGCTGAACCAATTTGAATGAAACTTAATATAGAGTTAGCTGACATCCTGGATTAACACAAAGACTACTTTTTACACAAGGTTAATTTTTTTGCAGCTGTAGCCGTCATCCACCCGGACAAAGCCGCGGGAACAATCTAGTATTAAAAGAAAGGTTATAACAGCAATTCATTGCAATTTCCAAATTGAGATTGTATTACATGTCTTTCACGGGCCTCATTGACGTACCAATTGCAGTTGTAGAAGCGTGACAGCGCACTACATACCTTAGAACTGCGTCTCTCTTCCACAACTGCCATAATAATACTTAAAAAGCTAGTAGTAGTTGCTGACCGTACTTCGTAATTGTAAATGTTGCAACTATAACAAATCTCTTTTCATTAGTGGTCGACAGGTGGGTTTTTTACAATGATTTGTATTTCATGGGTACATGGGAATTTAAAAATGAGGAAGTCTAGCCTCCTGCTAATAACTTCGTTATTTAAATGCATAGAAAATATTGAAGACCTCCTGCTTGTTTCAAGGTCGGTTAAATTTAGCAAAACGTGATCGGATTTGTAAGGTTCTTTCTGTTTTATAAACGTCTCCCGCACTAAGGATCTTAATCCTTGTATCGCGGGGGTTTCACAGACATTCAATTCACTTGCACTAAGACACCCAGACCCAGAACAAGCCTTTGTGGATCGCACAAATTCTTATCCTACGCGGGGATCGAACCCGCGACACGTCGCGTTCAATGGTAATTGACGTGATAACCAATACCATTCGGTTAACTTTCATTCAATAAACTTAACTTTAGAATTATCCTGAAATTGTTTCAATTTCAGTTCCAGTACCTCACAGCTACCCTATCATGCAAGTTTGACCTTGAACAAGTCTGACCTTGTTCGATAGCGAGGTCAGGACCTGACCCCGTGACCCAGCTTGTTCTCAGTTTAATTGTGAGTTAGTTGCAGTTTTGGCTCGTTAGTTCAAAGTTCGGTTTAGTTTGTGAACTCTCGCATGGATTGTGAAACTGCTGCATTTTCTAAGTTAGAAGCGTTATGTATTTGTTGAATGTTTGACTAACGAAAGGTGTTTTAGAAATTAGAGGATACAGGTCATTTGTATTTAGGCATCGGAATGAGTACTAATTTTAAAAGATTGTTTAGATACACTTTAAGTGATATTACGCTCTTATATTTTTTTTTGTCTCTACAATATAAAATGTCCACATACAAACCTGACATATAAACTTGAAATAACTAAATAAACTATTCTAATTATTTAATTAAAAATTATAATCTATTCTATTCTATTCTATTCTAAACTTGTAAAGAAATTTCTCAACAAAACTATTTGAATACAGACCATTGATCTCTCCATCAATATTAGTATTCGGCCAACAGAATCATCTCGACGACAAACCAGCCAATTATTGAATTATTATTCCTATCACTATCGAGATTCGTAAAAGAATCCACAGTAGGCTGGTATAAAAATAGTTTTATCAACCAACTGACCGAGCATACGAATTGCTAGTTAAAATATTTCTCGAAAGAGTTAGCGAGTTGAGTTCGATGCGTTTGACGCACAGCGCCCAAAATTGGAGAGCCGACTTATCTTATTAAATTAAAGTGGCTATTTGATTTATACAGTGATGTATATAAGTATATTTTTTTAGTTATCCTAAGTTTTTATCATCATGATTCATTGGCTTGAGATAAAACAAGATGGTGTTTGAAAGATAGCTTGTTTTGAATCAATATAGATGTTGTTTGGGACTGTTATTAGTTTTGACACGCGAAAATGTCGTTTTTGTAGATTTTATTGGCAATTTATTATTTATTAGTGTACCTACTTTATATTGTCACCACAGGACGGTTTGAAAATTACTTGATTTATAAAAATTTAAAATAAATATTATAAAAAAAAAATGTATAGATTGTTTTTGGTGATTCTATACAACGATTAGCTCTCGACTTTTTTCAGGAGTTGCTGTAAATTATCGTCTAATAATGACTAAACTAAACGTCCTTTGATTATCCTATAATAGATTATCTCTACTTTTTTTCTAGTGTTACAATGACACCAGCCAGCTACACGGGACACATTATAGTGCGCAAGCGTGTGCGCAAATACAGATGCACTCTCTGTTACTTTTCTCTCATAGCCCGATGTGACAATCAATGACCGTCAATCCGACATGACCAGAGAGACATCAGGCGCCGGATCCACATTTTTACGTGCCTTTCGAAACACGAAGTCTGTGATATTTATTTCCAAACCACACACAATATTCGAAAGATCGGTGCGTGCCATAGGGATTCAACTCGAGACCTTTGACATGACAATCCTAAGGTCTTACCAATAGGCTATCACAGCTTCAACTAGTGAAGAGACTAAGGCAGCAGGAGGTAAATAAGCCTTAAGGCATCTTCTTCATTAACGTTTAAATACTCGACCGTTAACTAAAGAAATTGGCTATATCTTACCAATAAGTAATTTACAAATATTTTCCCACGCTTCAAAATTAAGCGGAAGCTAGTTATAAATAATGATCTCCTATTAATAACACTTAATAACTATTTTAAAATGTTAATGTAATTACTTGCTCATCTTAAGTTGTTACCAGTTTTACTTCAGCGAGTCTTATAGTAATATTATTACAATTGTGCAAGTGAGACAACACGCTACAAGGAATACAGCTGTCTCTTTTCCACATATGCAAAAATATTACGTTATTAGGTGGTGGTAGGCCCTCACGTGTATAGATAGCTAAAATAAGCGTGTTGGTATAATAATATGATTTGAAACCATTGAAAGACGCAAAAACTCTATAAATAATTTTTCGTTTAAAAAACCGATTTACTGTGCTTGCGTTTAGTTAACGTCGATAAAATATTATTGTAAAGTGTATTTTTAGTAATCATAACTTATAAAAGCCTTTAAATTGTTTGGTAATATAAATTTACTACCAAAACAATTAAAATAATTAAATTCAAAGTATTAATGGGAGACAAAAGACAAAGTAGGACGCTAAACTGTAAGTTACTATGCGTTTTAATACTCAATAATTTTATACGAAATAATAAAGCAATAGACTGCAATAAATATTTATCGGGAAATATCTAGGTGCGACTTATGACACTACCGCGATACTCTCTTAAAGGCGATTCAGACTGTGTTAGGAATATCTTCCAAGTTGCCATACATTGCTGCCCACTGGCGATGTAAAATCACTTATCTTCTGC
The DNA here is from genome assembly GCA_941860345.1 of Chrysodeixis includens. Lineage (NCBI taxonomy): Eukaryota > Metazoa > Arthropoda > Insecta > Lepidoptera > Noctuidae > Chrysodeixis > Chrysodeixis includens. Next base: position 9,725,270 of record OW796105.1, read on the forward strand.
AATGATACTAAAATTTGTGTTGCTTAATTGCAGGAGCATCAAATCTAATCATAAATCTGTTCTTGTTAATCCAATCATTGATTGTACGGATAGCCGAGTGGTATAGGTCACCACACCAATTACAACTGCGTGCGACGTAGAACAAGATTTTGTGCGTTCCACGAATGCTTGTTCTGAGTTTGGGTGAATTGAATTTTTTCAATTCATAACACACATCTACTACTATGTACTTTTTTAAGTAATATTACTGCACACGACACAGCTTAGAGTTGCATTAATTCTCATCCACAATTTACTTTAAAAAGTGTTTGTAGACGCTCAGAATTACGCGCAATGTATTACAACTCGATATTCCTCGCACCGTCTGAATGAGCCCTTAATCTTAGACATTATAGGCCGGTATTAACGTTTTAGATGCTAAATAGTCCATAAAATAGAAATTTTATAACGTTCCTCATTGTACCATACCCACGAGTCACGAGTAATGGCATTTTGACTAATAAAATTGAAAATGCGTATTTAGTTGTTGCGCAAAAAGGTTGATGTCATTACAGAAATATGTGGAGGTCTTCATTAAGATGCGAGTTACATTTATGTCATGGGCCAAACGTTAAAATTGACAATTTTAATTTATATTAATTCAGGAAACCTCTTTGGTTTTTGTAAATCTGAACGAATTAATCTCGCTTGTGAAACTTTCACAGACATCAAAATTTCGGCACAATCATAATATTGGTTTAAAGCGGGGATGCTGCATATATGAATCTATCCAATCCACCCTTTTTTTTAGAAGTACAGGTAGGTACCTACGCCCGTAATCATTTTTTTTTTAACGGCACAATGTTGCAACACAAAGGTTGTGACTTCTCTGGTTACAGAAACAGAGGAATAATATGAAACTTTACGTGTAAAGAATGATGCATGCTTACAAAAGTTACTTATGGACAGATTTTTTAAATTCTAAATACTTAAAATTTTGTTCATCTCTCTAATTGATAGGTGCAGCCCAAAATGTACCTTTTTATGATAAACTACGTTTAAAAAAGATTTAGTTTGCTTAGAAGTTATTTATTTAAAGCGCTATTTAAAACATTATAATCAAAGAAAACTATACATTCATTATTAATCTCAACCGATTCCAATTCTGTTTAAAGCATAAAAAAACTAAAGCCCACTATACTAATGACGTCACAATTACATGCAAATATATCAACTATGTATTATCAATCTAATACTTTGTTTCAACGATTGTCCTTTATAAGTAATAATAACCAATCAAACCATATCAAACCCAGTCAAACGCCCCGTAAAACTTAATATTTAATATCGGCGGTATTATTGCATCGTATTCAAATGATTATTTCATATTCAAATCATTAAGTATTTCATATCGACGGGTCCTACGTAGACTAGTACAAGTGCAAAAATGCAACTTTTCAAGAGAGCGGTTTAAAGGTTCAAAAGCTTGTAACTTTGTCGTAAATCAATAAAAACACTTGAAATTTTAGTATGTTATATTTTGATATTTTAGAAATAAGACTGCATTATTGGTTTTTCTTCTTTTTTATACTTTGGAAAATAGGTTGAATTGCATTGATGTAGTTTGTTTTCTTTACTACAGTAGAACCTGTAAACTGATACAAGTGGCCACTTATACCAGTATACAGTGTACTTGCTTATACTTTTCATAAAGCAAATTTAAAGAATTTTACTCTTTAAACATAGTATTTCCGTGCTATTGACCAATATGAGGTTATAATATTAAAAATAATACCTACTTTTATCTACTTTTATCGACTTTTTAACACTTACAACAGTTTACTCAGTACTGGAAAGCTACTTGCAACAGTTTGCTGTATTATTATTAACTGTGAATATTTAAATTAGTGTGGCAAGAAGTTAAATAAAAACACCTAAAATACAAAATAACACTTTATTATTAGATAGTAGCATTCTTAATAATGAAAAATAAAATCATTGGCCTTGCAATCTTAAAAATAATAAAACAAAAAATGCAATTTTCTTATTTTAAGTAAAAAAAAGGTTTGATTTTTAAAGAGGTTTTCTTACAATAATACCTAATTGTTTTTTTTTTATTTTTAAGTCTAGCTTGTCTTGAATTTCATGTCATTTTTCTTATAAATAGCATTTCCACTACTTTTTTTCAGTTACGTTACGGCAGTTACGTCTGTTCAGTTACGTCCTCTAGTTTTTGTACGTTAATGTTTCTAATTTATTTCTCCCTATGCAGATCCGCTAGAAAAGGTATTTTAAAGAAATTAGTATAACCTTTGTGCAACTCTTTTCGAACTATGTGTTTCTATTAAGTGTATAGTTGTGTACATAACTTGCTAAATGTATAAAAAAGTAACACAACCCCTAAAAACAGGGCAATGAGACCTTAGAGTCTAAATCAAATGATGGAAAATTCATTACATTTTTACAACTTGTATTAAATGGTGATTTGTGTAGGACACCCTTCATACGAATGCCTCATCACATCACCACACTCGTCATACTTGTTTAAATATGCATTTTATACATTTGAAAATATCCTGCTAATATAGTTAACGCGAAAGTTGCATAAGTATGGATTGGATGTTTGTTACTCTTTGACGCTCAAACGACTTAACCAATTTTGAAGAAATTTCGTATGGAGTTAGCTGACAACCTGGATTAAAACATAGACTTTTTAACCGACTGCGTCAGAGGAGGGCAATGTTTTGCAGTTATAACCGACACTCGTGCGGTCGAAGTTGCAGGCGACCACTAAGTCCTTTATAAGTTTAATTTGAATGTCTTTTGTATCACTATACTTAAGTTTTGTTTGAACTTAATTGTTTTTTTAAATACTACAACTTTACCAAAATAAACTGAGGTTGCGGATATTGTTATATTGTTTACCTCTGGAATATTTCTACATCTTTAAAAATTATGTACTTGGGTACATAAAATAAAAAATGTCTCGTCAGTTACCAAGTAGCAAAATTTGGTAACTCCTTACGTTAATTGCTGCAAAAAATGTATTAAAAGTAGTATCGCTATTTATTTTATTAGTAAATAGATATTATTATTAAAATAATGTAGGTTACGTCAGATAACAATATCAAGAAAATAAAACAAAGTCACATGTGACTTCGTATACTACTACTTTGTATTCCTACTGATATAAGTGTAAAATTTATGGAAAGAATAAAATAATAATAAAAAAAAAAAAACAAAAAAACCCGACTGTAAAAAAACAACCACTAACTAAAAAGGAAAAAACAAATTCTATAATTTAGTGTGAAGAGTATGCAGTACACCGTATTATGTAATTTATACGTAAAAAAATAATGCAGGCGGCACAAACAAATCTACAAGCAGTACAATCTATATCTTGCATTAGGTGAACATTAATTAAACCCTTTTGTAGAAATATTAGTACTGTCAACTTAGTAATTTGTTTGTCAATTTTTAACGCATAAATTTATTAATACTTGACCTCGTGAGCCCTTAATTGTTGTGAATTCTCACCACTACTTACTCAAAGCAAACAAAACTTGTTAAATATGTAAAAAAGTAACACAACCCAAAGCCAAAACCACAAAACAGGCCACGAAATAGTTTTGATACAGAAGAATACGTTAGCAGTTAACGCAGTTATACCAGTGTTAACGTGCTCCCGACTCCGTCGCAGCGCGCATACTGGAGTAAATGGCACTTGCGCGTACGTGACGCGGCGCACGCGACTACCTACACTGGTGCAAGTGACTTACATCAGTGTAGATGGTAGTGTGGCCGAAAATCATGTCACTTATACTAGTTTACAAGTTTGTATCTCTGAAATTACTGAATAAAATAATATAATTTTTACAGGATATAAAGTTAAGGTAATTTTAAGGCTTTTGGTGCAAAAAAACGTATTTTGGTGTTTTGCGGGTTACACCAGTCTACGTAGGACCCGTCGATATGAACGTATTCGCGTCATCACTCCATACTATTCCTGTATGGTAATGATACCATGATTCTGTCAAAATTTAGGATAATTTGAAAGTGAAGTTGAGATAAAAAAATCTAGAGTCTTTGAATGTGAAGTTAAGAAAAACATTTTTCAAACATATTTCTTAGATATTGTCTTGAATTAAACAAGCTAAATCAAACAGTTAAAGAAAGGTATAAATCTGATGTAGTTTCATTTCATGCATCTACTACCTTAGTCAAAAAATAAAATACCTAACGATAAAGAATTTTGTTTTTCTCTTATAGAAGAAAATTGTTCAAGTATTTGCTACCTACACTCCCTTAACTTATACACGTCTTATACGTATTATAGAAGTCACTTAATTCAAATTGGCTAAAATTCTTTTTTTTACTTTAAAAATACAACAAGATGTGGAATAATAATACAACAAGAGTTTTAAAATTTGATTCCCATTTCTCATTATTATTATTAAAGCTTCCATATCCATTAAAATCTCTAACGCATAGTTATTCTACAGCTACATAGGGGAAAGCATACAAAGTAACTCTGGCGTTAGAATATCAAACGAATCTAATAGATTATCTTTTTTTTTCAATATTTATAGTCTATTGTAGTCTCTTTGGACGGCCTATCATTTCGGCCACTACCTACGCGCAAAGAATTTTGAATCGTCATTCTAAAGTTTGTTGAACCCATAACAAAACCAAGTTATCTTAAACACTTCTTCACAGATCACTTTTCCTTATGTACAGCGTAATAGAGTTGAAAGTCGAATGCGTTTTTGTTTGTACTCAGTATTGTTGTTGTGGTAAGTCTTGACCAAGACAAAATCTGTGTTTGTGCCGACATACCTTCGTAGGTGTGAAGATATATAGTTTTAAGTTACAGAGCTGAAAATATGTGAGTGTAGGACTGGCTGTTTGTTGGTCATAAAATTAAAATAAATAGTTGACTTGCCCACTTTTCAAAATCAAAATAGTTTTAAACTGTACATGATATTAGCTTCATTTACAATCTAAAGATGTTTCTGTATGTTTTGCTATGGCATATAAGTATAAAGTTTCTCCGCAATATGTTAAATGACTTAAAGACACAAAATATTTATTTCCAACTGAGTTAATCTCAAGTTGCTATAGAAAATTAAAAAATATTTCAAATTGAGAACAAGCACGTTACAATATTTCATTAATACCAATATCCAAAGCTAAGGTCATAAAATTAAAAACATGAGGTTAAACTAATTTTTCTAGTTCATAATTTTAACCAAAGTGGATCACTCTACCAGTAGGTATGCAGATGTCACTCGATCCTAATGAATTCTAAGACAAACACATAACCACACGTTTCAAACCGGTTAAAAATACATATTTATTAAATACGTTAAGTCAATATTCATAGGATTTATATAGATAACCGGTATCTACATTTACTATTCAAATAACTACGTTTTGCCACGGTTTACTACTTTTTGAATCATCATTTTTATGATATTTAGTTATTTTTCTTTAGTTGCGTTATAAATACAGTTTAAAACCACTTTCTTAAAAAAAGAGAATTATCAGTATTTTTGCCGAACATTGATATCTAAATAGCAAAAATGTCAAATGTTCTAAACAGTAATTATTATTTGTTTCTGCTCACACGCCCATCAATACCCAACATTGCAGCAAAATCTACTTAGTATTTTTTAATACCACTAAGCTCTGTCTTACACAATCTTTTAAAAGAACAAAATTAATATTTTCGTTTTTCGTTTCGCCTGCATCGGCCAGATATCTCCGCCAGTATCTTTAACTACCTATTTCGAAGTTAGCTGCACTTGTTTGTCAGATAGGACATCATAACTCTTAACATAAAACTTAGAAAAATTATCTACAAACCCTTTACACTAAATTCAAAATCAAAAGTCATTTATTCAAATAAGGCTACAATGCAGCACTTTTTGCCATCAAGTTTAGTATTTATTGACAGCACCCCATCGCCCACCCTCCACTGTTTTCTATGCTATTGCTGCGGGAGAAAAAACGGCGCAACAAAGTCCCCAGCAACACGGGACAGTTCATGCAAAAAACACACAAATTCCTTACACAAACTCAATCTGTATACACAAAACAAAATAATACCTTTCTCACTAATTACTCATTAAAAACGGCGAAACGGATCGTACCGGAAGGGGCCGTACGATTGCACGGTAATAACTAGGTCGCCGCTTGGACGCGGTAAACAATAATTTGTTAATAGCATTAACCAAGACAATAGAAGCTATGGCGATAGAGTGAGTATAAGTGAGGGTGTAAACGAGTTTTTGTTGAAAATGGACTTTAGGACTTGATTTTAAATGATAAAGGTTCTAGTACCTACTTACTAGACAAGTCTTATAAGGCCCAGATAAGATGGGATTCAGTCCTTTTATATCTCAGGTCCTTTAGCACATTTTGTTCTAGAGGCGGATTATTGTCACATATTAAGTGAATAATCACCCAAATTCCATATACATCAGTAGTTCTGAATTACGTTTTAACATAATGACCTAAAGTTAGGAATCAACCAGATCATAGTAGGAGAAATAATGCTGTTTTTTTTTTCTGTTAGCCTGATTCCATTTTCCATTTTCCCTGGATCTTTGGTTGTTTGGGTCAAAACTCTGATCGGTCAAAATAACAACAAAATACAAAAAAAAACTTGTTTAATTGTTTTTTTATTGCCTTCATAAAATTACCCATAAAATACGAAATCATGGTTACTCCACAAAGCACAAGCTTTTTGTACGACAATGTGCGCAGTGACCGCCCACGACACATCCGGCATTTTGTTACTATCCCATTTCCCGGGAATCGAACCCCCGCTACAATAACTCATAGTAATTGGAAAGAGTATGAACAACAGTGATTTTTTGCGAAACCCTGAATTATGGTTAGATACGCAGAATTTTACGGAGGTTTTAATTATCAATTAAACATGACAATGTATTCCCGAAAGGGGGTTCCGATTTTCTTGTACTAAAAAGTACTTTAATTAGACTAAAACCTATTTTATATTTATTTTCAAATGTTTGGTAAACTTAGCTTAGAATTGTAAAACCTGACTAAAACAGGATAGGTTCGAAATTCAGTAGTATTTTGTTCTTTTTGGCCATAATTACTAACTGCAGGATATAACAGTCAAACGTTACCTGCGTTTAAAGATACCAAGATACCATGCATATGTTCATTAATTTTTTCATTGTTTTTTAAACATAATGTGGCACAGGAGTCTCTATTTAAGATCTATCCATATCAAAATTTTGAATTCATGTGAGTTTTACAAAGTAATTATCACTTGCTTAAATTAGTGAAAGAAAACATCGTGATGAAATTAGCCCACCTGAGAAATTTTCAAGGGTGTGTTACTACGTCAAAGGCCCATGGGGCGGTTTTAAAACTCTGACACTAGGATTTAAACCAACCGATAAGGCATCGCCGTTAACCGCTGAACACACTACTCCAGTTTTCATCTTCTTCAAATAATTGTCTTCTGCTTTTGGACAGCAAAATAATGAGTTACTTCTAAGGTAACTCAACTAAAACTTAGCTTGCATAATGACTTCGTAATGTGTGTAAGTACGATCGAAATCGAACAAAGAATGATTATGCATTTACGTAGGTAGTTGTTACAAGATAAAAATCATTGCTTCTGTGCGTTTATTTAATTAAAAATTGTATGGTGTGAGTGATAGCGGGATCTTTAGTGAAAAAAGTGAAGATTAAAAAAAAATTACATTGGGACAAAATTGTCTTTTTTCGCACATTGAGTTTTTTAAAGCTTTTTTCCTTACCACAGCAGATAAAATCTCTCTCTATACTTCTTTATTATTTTTTGTCTGCAGCCGTAAGCAATGTGCCAATATTTTGAGGGAATCTAGCTAATTCTCCTATACCTCCGTTTATTATAGCATTATTACTCTTATCTCGTAGAAAAGTATTTCCGCCTATAAATGCTGACACACACAACCTGCAACAAAAAAAAATACTCATTAACATTTTTTTAAAACCAAAAAAAAACTCAGGCACACAAAACCAACAATTCAATTAAACTTTAAGCTTTGAATGTCAACTTTATCTTAATGTGCAAAAAACCAATCGTATCTCAATTTAGACGTCAAATTAAATAAGTAATTTAAGGTCAATGATCTTAGATCAATTAACTCATATGATTAGACGATATTTCCTGTACATCTGTGTATTAAAACCTGCTGATTATTGTCACATGGTACTTACATATATACCTATAATAAAAGCTGTATCTACAAGTCGAATATAACGCAAGTCATAATACATTGCGGTGCCGCAAAGCTCTGATGATAGAACTTGTCGTGTATAGCCGTCAATGTACTGCAAATTGCTCGATATTCTCGCATCTAAATGAGGTTTTATGCGTAAGTTTGGGTGACGGCTCTCATGAGACAGGTGTGGAGAGTTAATGGTTGTCAATTAGACGTCGTGAACAGCTGATCAGGTTGTGAACTAGATTGAAGTGTTCTAGGACATTAATTAGTACTAAACTTCATGTTTAGTAGCTTTATGTAAGGTATTTTTAGTCATTTGTTAGTCAAGACTTTACACTGGCAACTATTACAATATAAACAAAAAAAAACACGACTAAGAAAATTAATTATATTTTTTACAGATTTAAAAAACAATGTCTATTGTCTTCTTACATTTTCACAAGTTTTTTTCAAAGCAACCTTTTATTTATGATCTTTAATTTGATACTTCCTAAATCACACTGCCAAAACTACACGAGAAACACTAAAATACATACTAAATCAATTTTATCTGCGAAAAATCATGGCACAAATCGCTTCTAGTGGCGCCCCACAGCGTGTAACAATAACTTTATCTGGTGCGCTCTGAACGGTGACGGTAACATTTCGTGACCACCGTTACTGCTCACTCATTAGTCCTCGAAAAAGGGGAGTGCTGTGTTTGAGGTCTTTGTTGCTAGTAGGATAGTGAACTAGCCTGTAGGTTGGTACATCACTCTACTTCTGGTACTCTACCTATTGGTATTTTTTCTTCTTTTTGTTAACTCCCGCACTAAGGCATTTAATCCTTGTATCGCAGGGGTTTCACAGACATTCAATTCACATGCACGAAGAAATTCAGACTCAGAACAAGCCTTTCTGCATCGCACAATTTTTGTCCCACGCGGGGATCGAATTCGCGACACGTCGCGTACAGTGGTAGTTGGCGTTGTGGCCTATATCACTCGGCTATCCGTGCAGTCAATATTGTATGCCAAAATAGCAGTAAATTCAATCCTGAATTTCAATCGTTTTCATTTGATAATGGTATAATACAATATTCTATAACTTTCACATAACGCCATCTAGTCTCAAACTAAACATAGCTGGTATTATGACTATACAACTGGTAAACATACTTATATACTGCTAAATACATACATGGTATAGATAAATTACACCCAGATAAAGAACAAAGGATCGTGCCCATCACACAAATATTTGTCCTGGGTGGGAATCGAACCTACGACCTCTGGTATAGCAGTCAGGGCCATTAACTATTAGACTAACAGAACAGTCAAAAATGTTTATTTCATTCTATGCGTCAAGATAAAGAATCTTATAAAAGGTCTAAGATATTTTATTGGGAAAAACAGATGCAAACTACCGCAATTCCTAGTAACAGGCATTACAAGATCTGGATAGGTTTTTTTGATGCCATGATCATCAGATCTGATGATGGGATCCTGAGACAAAATTCACCGCAACAGGTATAACAAAGGCTGAATAGGATTTTTTGATCCCATGATAATCAGATCTAACGATAGGATCCTAAGAAATACGAAAAGCAACCTCAAAATTATATACTCTATCTAATTAACTAAAAGTAGTCTCGGTTTTGTGAGTTTACTATTATAACTTATCTCATACGATATATTAACATATCTTAATAAAACCTCATTGTCTAAAACTTCCAAAATAAAACATAAATCTTACGAAAAGTGTAAAATTATTTTAACGTTGCACAGTTAATAAATTTTGTAGATAAAAAGTAAAATTAGAGTAAACTGTTCATAGTTTTAGCTTTAATCTTAATTAGTTTATTTTTTTCTCAGACTTATCATAGCATTGTGTAATGACCACATCTCATTATGTTTACAAAATTGTGATTTAATTAATCATCACCATTTTTTTTATTAATGAGCAACGACCTGAACAAAATATAGTCAGTCTGGATACGGTGAATCAGGACCATCCCACCTAGACAAGTATAATTTGTACATGTGCTCATAAAATTGCTCCAACCTGAAAAAAAATGACTAGATGCGACAAACCAGGACCAACATCTAGATAAAATACATTTGTACTAATACTGACGCTGATCAAATCGCCAAAATCTGTTTTAACGACAGGACAAAGTCACGTGACTCGTCGAAAATGATTGTCATTCACATACATTTGCGCTTATTAAGCTGTCACTTGTCTAAGAGCTTTAGTGAAGTATCTTGGAGTTGCCTAGGATTAGCATTGAACTACGATTTGGACGAAGGAATCCCGAAACATTTTCTTTAGTACTCGAAGGTTTAAGTCGGTCCCGCAATTCCAGCTTAGGTAAAAAGGATCGAGAATCCAGTCCAACATATTCCCAAACGCTGTCCAAACGAAAAACTACGTTGATTCATTTAATCTTCTTTTATTTTCCTAACAGACAAGTTGCCTCTCTAAATGCAGTGATTCATACAAATACTAATCAGAATAGTTTTATCGGGCAGTACTCGCCTTAGGCTAGCACAGCACTTAGCGAAGTTTTTGTTCAGCTCAATTTATCTCAAGTATAGAACAAGACATCTCGTTAAATAAGAGAAATATCACGTCAGTCTACTTTAAAAAAACGTTAATTATAACGTAGATCCCAAACAAAATTCCGTTAGAAAGACAGAGAGATCGCTATGGGTATGTAAAGCGCCATCTCTGTTTCACACTCGAAGACTTTTGATCGTTGGTTTATTTCGTCTCTGATTGGTCATTTTGTGATCTTTAGATAACAGTTTCTTTCAGTATTTGTTTTATGATGTTATAAATTGTTCGGAATGACGGCTTTGATGAACACGAGTGGGTATTCTTAGTAATTAATGGGTGAAATATTCGAGAAATACTTTAGCTAAGATTTGGACCGGTTTGAGAAAGTGTCCTGGTTTTTGTGTGATTTGTATTCTCAATTGAACTGTTTGTAATCGTGAGCAGACTAAGTTCTACTTGAAGTCTCAACTATGACATACAATAGAATCGGCCAAATGTGTTGAATTAAATGTTTTTTTTTTATGCTCATTGCTATTGCATTGTTGATCAATAACTGTGCAAAAAAAAACTTAAAGAACGTGAAATAATAAATTTTGAATAGTAACAAAATGATCAATAATAAAGTCACTACGAGTATCAAGTATTTTAGAAGAAACGGTGATATAAATATATGTATAGTTCTTTATACTTAACACTCACATAACTTGATAGATTACAATTAAAGTTTCAAAAAGTATGACACATAACACATGATAAATACCAAATCAATCATTAAGTAAAAATGATTGACATTCAATCAAGATTGTATTTGGGTCAGGTCGATTGCTAGACAAAAAGAAAATAATTAGCGTGAGGCATTTTAATTATACTTAATTATTATATTGTAATTGTTGTTTTAAGATGGAGATGCCTTTGCTTTTGACACGTGTACGTAGGTATTTAGAAAGTATAAAAAAATATTGTAGTGTAGGCAATTATGGAATGCTTTGTTACATAATAAAGGCAAATTTTTATTTTCACTAAAACAAAGTTCTTTAAAATTCAAAGAATAGTTAGAATACTATCAATGATTTTATTTAAGTATTTATTACGCACTGTCACATAGGCAATTGCAAGTTTATTAATATTAGTTTTTTTTATACTCCGACAAGACTTGAATCTGCACTAATAGCACTGTACGAAAGATCATGATATTCAAAAAGACGAGATAAAATATGAGACCTGTAAGTTGAAAACCAAGACGATCAACTTAATAGAACTAAATTATGGAAAGAAATCCAAATTTCATTTTTCAGAAATAGCCAAATTAAATTATTTATGTAAATTCAACTAGTGTGGGACACTTAATCATTTAATCAAAATATTTTTATTGCTATGCTAAAAAGAACATAAAAATTATACTTGCGAATGACTAATCAGTGCTGGGTTCCGCAGCAAAACATTTTCTTTTTTAACCATATGTCATCATCAAATAGATGAAAAATTTGCTTTTTACGTAAGAATCGGATGTACCGGTACTCAGTCGGCTAATAATACTGCATTAGCCGACTGAGTGGTTATTTTTCACGTTTGCCTCTTCGACCACCACAAGCACTTTTACTGAGAAAACAGTATTCCGTAGTATAATAAAAAAAAATGTCTTTTACCAATCAGTCAATTAAGTTACCAAATAATTTAAGTCCCTATTCCCCTAATTGAATTTCCCAACAGTGGGCTATCGTATGCTAGAACAAATAAAAATACTGGTAAAAATATAATTCTGGTTTCCATAACCAAATTTAGGGCAACCTAGGTTTTGCAAATAAAAAAAATATAGTTTTACATCACAAAATACCAATTACTGTAGGTCCTAGTATCCCAACAAAATTTAGGGTCAAATAGGTTTTACAAATAAACAAGGTAAGTTTTACATCACTTTTGTTTCAACTCTATATTGTCTCTTCCCCTACTAATTTGTGATTAGTATGTAATAGGCGTAGGTAGGTGTAATTTAAATATGTTTTTTTGTAGTTCATTGTTAAAATGTTTTGCTCTATTGGAGCCGGGATTTACGGTCTGGTAAAATTTTAATTACCGGATGGCATGGCGCCTGTTATTTCACATTAAAATGCACTCTTAATGACAGATTGTGATGCTTCTGGCATATTTATTGTTTATATTAGATTAGATTGCATGCTTTTTTTGCTGAATAGAACAAAAATTAGAAAAGAAAAAATTTACATAACAGTGTCAGCCTATAGGTGCCTACAAGGCAAAACCTTATTTCATAACCAGAGAGAAAATCTCTCATACGTTCAATTAACAAAAAGGTTATTTTGTATCAAGTACCAAAAAGGTTTATATAAAAATAAAAACAAATAGAGCTACAAGGACCTTTTGGCACGTGGATGACATTCGCAAGAGGGAGTTGGTGTGTATAGTTGCAAAAATAAAAAATCAAACAAAATCACAGCTTTCGAATTAACCCGCGGACCCCCAAAAAAATCTCCAATTATATATTCCGGTACTATCTAATTAATCCTACACGCTAATGGAACTTTAAAACATACTTTTTTAATGAAACCTATTAACTTCAAACAGTTAACTGGCGAAAGGTTAACGATATTTTAATTAGATTCTAACTGACTGGCCCGTTTTACGGTAACAAAGTCGTGTGATAAAATCAAGACTGTTTATAACACTAAGGCCTATAAATTTGACTTCAATAGCTTATGTGGGCACCCATGGTTGCTAAAGAGGTTGTTTATGAAAATTATTGTGGACGAGGTCCGCGGTTTAAGTGGCCGGCTTTTGTTTAATGTTTTACACTTTTGAATATTAGTATTGCTATGGGACAGTTTGAATCGTAGTTAAATGAGTTGTAGATAAGTCTTGTGAAATATTCTATTCAGTTAAATCCGAAAATTCGAGGCTGAATCAGAAAGGAAGGCGGGATGAATTATACCTACACCGCGAAAACTGGTTCGAACATAGAGAATCGTGGAAAGACTTAGGGGAGGCATTTGTCCGGCAGTGGGACTCTATAGGCTAGGAAACAATCCGGAAATCCGTTCTTAGTCTGGAAATTAAAATGAGTTAAGTAGTTATACTCCATTTGTTTAGGTAATTAACTAAATGTAAACAATCTTGGTATGTCTTTTAAACAAAATGTGATCTTTAAAAATGTAAAATACGTTTTACAACTTGAAATACATTCAGATTTTCTAAAACTATAGTTAATTGATTTATAAGCAGTAATATCCTAATTAAAAACTACTTTTTTGGTTAAAAAGTAACGCCAAGATTGTTTACATTTAGTTAACTACCTAAACAAATGGAGTATAGGTATTAAATTTAGTAACTTGAGGATAAATAAAGAATCCCTAAATCCCGAACCGCGAATTGTGCCGTCTATAGACTTTTTACACATTCTTGAAATATCCTCATAATTTCGAAAAGACTTAATCTTTGTTTTGACACTAGTGGCACTAGACTTATGATACCTTCCATGGTACTATAAAACCTTATACCAGATAACTTAAAAATTACCAAATTATTTCGGGTTGCCAGTGTAACAGAGCTTTACAATCACAAATAACCAACAAATGTGATACAATACCGTCACGCGCCGTGACCTGGCAACACAATGGATATTTTGGACATTAGAATATTGTAACAACTGTAATAAAGTTCACAAACTTATATGTGCGGTTTGTTTGAGGTTCAAAAAATAACAGTCACACCTTAGTATTGCTTCTTTTTTTCTTAGCCAATAGTGTCCCACTGCTGGGCAAAGCAATACTTTGGTTAGAAAAATCCTGAAAATTGAAATTTTTTGATTATTTGTATAGTTCCTATTCTTTTGACATTTTGCGACCAACTATATCGTCAAAACTCTATTTTATAAAGAAGTATTAAGCGTGTACCAAAAAAAGGGAAACTGCGTGTAAAAGAATTATAAAAGTTTTACAAATTTATTTATGCAACTAGCCACCCGCCCCAGTTTCGCAAGGATGCATTACTAATGTATTATACATTTGAACCTTCCTCTTGAAACATTCTATTACAACTGCTTCAAAATTCTTTCTTCAGTCCATATGTATGCTTAGATCTTTAAAGTGACGTGAAGTGACTTTGTTTTATACTATGTAGGAAATTTCGTCAGGTTAGGCTTCAAATTTAATATCTAAGTCCAAAACCTCGTATTTTTCATAATAAAACCATTCCCAAAAACATTTAAATGCCTTAACACACTCGACCACGCATAATACCGCTATAGCTTAATACACACATCATACAATGTCGCTCAACCGTAACTCATAGCCATACAATCTCATACATTTCACTGTATCACCCACAATTTCACTTAATTTATGTGTTTGAGGTATCACTTTGACAGTTGTACAATAACTTTGTCAGTTGTATGGCTTGCATGGGATGAAATTAGACGGAATTAGGCATCGCTCCTACTGGCCGTATCCTTGTTTGGTGTGCTATCACGCAGTATATGTTTGGGTTTCAGATAAAACACTTACTTACATTTTTTTTTTTCTTGCATATCGTGTGCAATACCTTTGCCGAAGGATTGAGCAGAAATAACTGTTTCTTTTTTTAATTTCTGTGGCATTTTTGAGACGTCGTAAGTATGATTATAGGTATAGATATATTATCTTAAAGATGGTTGTGCGTGCCACGATTAAAGCAAGTAACAGAGGAAATAACTAAAACAATGATATACTAAAATAACAATTATCAACTACTTAAAAAAATCCATTGACCTGCCCTATGTGCTACGAGGATCTTTCGTCACGTGGCCGAAATAGGAACTATGCCACCATATATGAAAAACTATCACTTTTGATAGACAGTTGAGTTGTTGCGACCTCATGTTAATGTATTGTCGTCCACTTGCCAATAGTTCCTTGTAGCTCTATACTTCAAAATAATTTAATACATTTTCTCTTATTAACTTATAAATATTTTAGTAATAAATCTTCGTAATCGGAACGGAAACATGTTTTTTACTAATAATACCTAATTATGTATCTTTTTCTAATTTACGAGCTTTTTGTGTATTTTCAACATTAATGTTAAACAAATTTAAAATCGCAATTCCCATTCAACTAATAATCGGAAAAATATTTTTATTATTATAACACAAATAAAAATAAATAACAAAAAAAATCGTATATTTTTATTTAAATTATAATAAATGGTAGGTAAATTATTTCAGCTTGTGTAGATTATGAAAATATAAATAAAAATAAAAATGACATTAAAATAAATTGTGTGTACCAATAAATATGTCAAAAGTTTTTATATACTGCCGTTGGACATTGTATGGCGACATCAAAATCAGGAAATGACTCTATCGCGGGTCGCTGCTTCTAAAATAGCTTATTAATGTGCTAGATGTGACTTATATTAATATCGTAACAAAATATTAAAGGTTACGATAAAAGCTCATTATTGAGGCACTTATTTCTGTACAGAATTTCTTTAAATTGTGAGGAAAATGTGAACCTTATGTAGGCAGTATTAATAGTAGAGGTTAGCATACTTTATAAGTTGGGCTTTACATGTACACTTTTTTTCGGAATAGACAGGGATAGATTTTTTTCGAAGAAGAGGAATGTTTGTGCATGGGATTGAGCACTATTAATTAATATTCCTTAACATTCACACAACATCATCTAGTCTTAAACTAAGCAGAGCTTGATTTTTTTATGAGTACTAGACAACTGATAAACATACTCGTATACTTCAAAATACATACATACTATAAATAAATTACACCCAGACACAGAACAAATGATCGTGCTCATCACACAAAAAATTGTCCTGGATGAGAATCGAACCCACGACCTCTGGTGTAGCAGTCAGGGCCACTAACCACAAGACCAACAGGCCAGTATACATACGACTATATGTATAAGCGTGTAGCGAGTAGCTGGTTTTTAGTAACACTAGCTGCCGTGGCTGAAATCAATCAAGATTATTAACTCAGTCCAACCAACTACGCATCAAAATCACACTCCTGCCTATTCTAGAACATTCTATATCCTGTGCACCACAGAACATTACACGCTATGACGGACATACAGCTCCACGAATGTTTACACATTAGGATCTGTCACACATCACGATTCAAATTAGATTACCTTGTGAAAGGAATTTATCAGTATTGTTACAGTAGTTTAGTAGATCGCTGCGCACGATAAGCGAAATAAATTAACGAAATAGTGAGTGTATGTAATTTGTTTCGATAGGTGGAGTCAGATTGGTAGATTGTGTTTATAAATAGATTTTTTTTTTTGTATAAATACAATAGAAAATTAAATTACTTCTTTTTTTCAATACACTAATTATCTTATACCTACATAAAATTCTCGTGTCACAATGTTCTGACGTGTCACATTTACCGTACTTCTCCATAACGGCTGGACCGATTCTCTTGAAATTTAGAATATGCATTCAGTAGGTCTGAGAATCCGCCAACATCTATTTTTCATCTCTGTTTTTTTCGCGAACGAAGTTGCGGTATCAGTTTTACGGTAATAAAGCACTAAATTACGAGGGGTTTTAATCGCAGGTCAATTTAAAACACCAAAGGCTTTTTACCCGATGTACATAAACCATACAACACATCAACTTTGACTACCTGATAACCCTTTTTAAGCCTATTGAAAAACAGGTATTATAGGAGAAAGAAAATCTTAACAAAAAAAACCATAAACCATTCACCCGTTAACTGAATCGCTTTAAATGCCCCTTAAATCTTAAACTTAGCTTTTATAGGAAACTCAATAATCCGAGTTATTATGAAGTATTATAAATCATGAGAGACTTAAAATGTATCACAAATAATGGTATTTTGTGTGACCAGCTACTTACGAGGGCCATTAAATGCTGAGACACGCAATATATTCAGTTTTATAGCTCACTCTTGTAACAAAAAGGGAAATAAATAAAAACATCACATAAAAACGGTACGTTAATCATTTTTGTAATAATTTTTGTAGTCTGTGTCCATGCTTGTTAAGATATTTGAGAGAAGCATATACCTTTCGTTAATTATAATATAAAAATATCATAATCTAAACCGTTTATCTCTATCAAAGTCTTATAATTCTGTTTCTGCAATGTGTAGAATGTATTTATTTTTATTTGTATTAGTGTGGTTAGTTCTACACTTATGGCATGAAGAGTTATATACAACTGGAATTAAATACATAATTTACCTATAATAAATACAAAAAAAAAATCAGCTTAAAAATAGCCCAATGATTACTACAGCCTTGTAGTCTTATATCCCAAACATATTCAAAAACGCATAGTTAAAATTCTTAAAAAAAAACGACTCTTCCACTAATGCGTTTAATCCTCGTGCGTGTATTCAAAAACAAAACACATGCACAAATAGTTCATAGTCTTAGAACAAGAATCAAAAGTGCATCCCATACATGTTTGTGCTATGTGGGGATCGAAATCTTAGCACGACATTGATCATTCATCATATCCTTGGTTACACACTCAGCTATCCATAGATTGAAAGTTTTTAGCCACCTATGAGGTACCTACAAATACCTCAAAATGGAAGTGGGAGGTCTATTTAGTGGCGGAAGTCTGTCAATCACATCCTCACGCTAAAAACCTTCGCCGTTTTATGTTTCTTGACATCGCCCACACTTCGATGGCTACTTAAACATGACTGTTTGTCATCACACATGGATATACATTAGAACTTCTACACTAATACAGGTTGTTTACAGATTAAACTTGTTATGAACGAATTATCCTTGTAAATACACAAATTATTTAAGTCCTGATGGAAACTTGATTTTTTAATAAGTTAAAATTGACAAGCCATAACTGACAAAGCTTACTAATAAAAGCTCTCTCCTTATCTATTTAAGAAGAATCTTTTGATGTTCTATCGAGACCACCGTGTTGGTCAGTCTTTTGATGGTCTACCGAGACCATCGTTGGTCAAAAGACTCTTCTTTCACATTTTTTTTTAATTTCATTAGTTTGTTTTGAACTCTCTCTTAGTTATGTTATAATTATTGAATATTGTAAATTAACTACCACTAAAGAAACGTGACCGCAAATAATATTTAGGTCCATAACGTCATCCTCCAATTATGATCCCAATGTTGTCGTAAGTTAAGTTATAATTATTACCTGTAATCGACAGTTAAACCTAATCTCAAAGGTTAAACCGATCGTGTCGTACATATCATTATGAACGGTACTTTATTAAAACTAGTACAGAATCTAGGTACAAATATTAGTACATCAAGGAACATAGGTTGTAGCACAGTATAAATTGATACAGTGGTTTTACACGACCGTTTGTAAAGAGTACAGTTTTTCGTTTTTACTATCGTAACAGCAGCGGTAGTGCTGCCCACCTACAGCATTATAATTACATCAACAACCCACTGTCCGTCCGCCACTGCCACACGCCCGCGACTGTATCATGCCTCGGTCATGCCACGATCCTATAGCGTAGACATTGCTCGCGTTACGCCCGTTTATATGAAGACTACATACTGTATATATTACCACACTGTGGTTGTAGTAACAGCAGGGAACTATCAAGCAATTATCTTCTTTACACGTTTGCAATAATGTTGATTATCGTGTGCACGATTTTGTAAGTTATGGTCAGAGCTTGTGATGTTTTGGCTTAGGGTTGGCAAGATAACTTTAATTGTTTTCTTCAGGGTTCTAAATTCGTGACGGTAATTTGGTAGGTAATGGTATTTAAACCCATGTTGAAGGCAGTTTATTGCGCTTTTATTAATTTTGGAAATGAACATATTAATATTATATTAATATAGCCATTTCCAAAATTAAGTTACGAACTAAGATAACAGAGCCATAAAGAGGCACAGCAGCGCTTCGCCAAGCAAAAAATGAGTCAGACCCTATTTTCTCAAAATGTAATTCACCACTGCCCACTATTGTAATATGATCTTATTTTTTAGTAAAATACATGTCACGAATTAAAGTACAATAATATGAATATTCCAGAGTATCATCCTTAAAGAAAGTGCGTAAAACGTATCGCCGAAACGGGCGCGCACGACGCTATCCGAACAGGCGCGTAATGACACGAGTCGTCACGAACGCGTACGATTATTGCCGAATGGACACGAAGCGTCACGAGTGCGTCCGATTATTGCCGAACAAACACGAAGCAGTCGTGAGCAGGGCAATTGTCAATGTGTCATGACATAGAGTATGATTGGTTGAGCTAATTTTATATGTTATTGGATTAATTGTTGTGTTATTAATATCATGAACTCTGAAGTATAGAGGTAATATTATTTCAATACCTGGTTGAGTTAAATTGCAATTAGGAAAGGATTTTGATACTTCTTACACGTGAATAAAATATGCTTCGATTAGTATAATAAACACATTTTTCAGTAATAAAACAAGACCATAACGCAATAGTGGATAAAATTCAGTTTTTACTGTTTTCAAAGTAGCCCACGACATAATTTTGACATCAAATCCCAAAATACAGTTAAATTTATTTGTGAGTATACATCTGCTCCTATATTAAGGTTATCACAAATCGATTTGATCGATATCTTCAAACATTATACCTCGATTGCCAAAAACGGTACAACAAATGCCACTACCAGTAAACTGAGTAACGTTACAAATGAACGTATTGAACTGCATACAAATGGCAAAGTACCAAAATAACTTACGAATAATGTAACGTTTTTCCTTAAAAAGGTAATAGCAAACAGCGAAATAAGTCTGAATAAAGACATGCAACGGAATAATGTGATTGCTCGCGGCACCTGTCAAACGAATTGCTTCGGAAATTATCCGAGTACTCGATACCACTCGATTCCTACTCGATACCCGAGGCACATCCACGATTTACGATACCGAATTCCATAATCGATGCATCAGCTGATTTAAAATCGAGAAATCTTACCGTTTTAGGTAAACGCAGACGATTTATGAAATCCTATTCGAAAATTCGAAATTTGGAAAGTCCGTTGCAAATTGAATTCGGAATTCTTTTTGAATACTTACAGTTTTATCTTTGACGTCATCAGATAATGATTTTGATAAGATTGAGATTTTTTTATTTTTTTATGTTTTCGGAAATTCCATGCATTTTTTTGAAATGTACGGATTTTGTATTCAATCTCTGTATATGAAACGATTGATTAAAATTGTCTTATGTCACAATATAAACAAATCTGGTAATATTAGATATTTTTTTTGGCAATAATAAGGTTGATTTTATGACTGGCCTGTTGATCTAGTGGTTAGTTAGACTGCAATACCGAAGGTCGTGGGTTCTATCCACACCCAGGACAAAATAAATGTTTGTGTGTTGAGCACGATCATTATTTTGTTCTGCGTCTGGGTGTAAGTTACTCTCGTATACTTAATTTGGGATTAGAAGCTGTTGTGGGAATGTTGAGGAATATTTATTAGATTTATCCTATATGTTTTAAAAGAAGTGCTTCTTAAGATATTAATTTAAGACTGACATAGCCACTGCCATCTCAGACCTAGTCAAAACAATTTACCATATAAGTATATAAAATAAACGCTACCATTTAACCTGGCCTATTACAAAACACTTGACTTTCTCCTACTTAGAAACACGACATCACTAAAGGGAACAAAGTCGTAAAACTCGAAAATCTATTTGAATCTTTTATTACTAGAGCCATCTTTAAATTTCCAAAAACCAAGACCAAATTAGCTGTAAAACCAACGTAAGAAGGCCTCTGAACTTCTTTCATCACACCAAAAAAGTTCGAAATTGAGGGTTATTTTTAAGGAAAGGAGGGAGGGGAAGGTCAATGTATAATGGTCGATTGCATTTTAATGAGATGAGTATAAAATGTTACCGAGTTTTGGAATAGTAAATTATGCGGCGGTGATTGGTACATTACAGTTTTATTGCTTGTTTATTGCTATCTTTTAGCGTA
Organism: Chrysodeixis includens; assembly: GCA_941860345.1. NCBI lineage: Eukaryota > Metazoa > Arthropoda > Insecta > Lepidoptera > Noctuidae > Chrysodeixis > Chrysodeixis includens. The sequence goes on from OW796105.1 coordinate 9,746,994, forward strand.
TTTTATCTATTAGAAAATCTGATGACAACAACCTCAGGGTTCATTGAACTTTAAACTTAGAATATTTCATCAGTTTTTTTTTTACACGCGGAAAAAGTATAGTTTAAATTCATTTCATTGACAAAAAATCAACAACATTCGCTTACTCGATCTCTTCCAAAAATATTACCATTTAAATTAAAATACCCATAATTAAATCGAAAATCGTGTTTGCTATATTAAAATATCTTTAAAATTCCAATAAATTCGGGTGTCAAAGCAAATTAAGTCCGCATGGCTATAAAAAGCCTAAAATATTGAAAATATATCAGATACGAAACTACTGTTTAATGGCATGTCGTAAAATAAAACTGATTTAATAGTTCTATTGTATTCACACAGGAAACATTAAGAATATACAAGAAATTCGTAGAAGTAGAAAGTTTGGTCAAGATGATGACAATATTTTTGTTTTAGAATTACATATTTACCATCATTTTAAGACAAAAAAAGCTCTTTAATTATGTATTATCAAAGACTGATCGGACCAATCGGTCTGAACTTACAAAACTTAGGATTGATACTTCAAACTTGTCTTTTAGATCGCAAGTTTCAATAAAGAAATTGCATTTTTTTTAACCTTCCTTGGCTTTTCTAAACCAAAAAAACCCACAAAAACGACTTCTTTTCGACATATCACGTAATATTAACAACACTTTCTTATCAGACATTTGATCAGCATCAACACTCACAAATGTCTCTTGTCTAAGCAGACTGGTTCTAAACCGTCAATAGGACATACACAAAATAACGTAATAAATAATTTATAGCTACATTCTTATTCCAATCATGATACGCATATATATATCACACACACATAATAAATGTTACATATACCCATCAAATACTTTATAGTAACAAAGTCTTTGATGGGCGATAGACCAATAGCAACGTTCCATTTGAAAATCGAATGCGAGAGGTGCGCGTGAGCAAGATTTGTAGAAGTTTAAAGAATAGTGTTGTGACTATATCGAGTGGAACAAATCGAGTTTAAATCTGTAGAATTTTTGTTGTTTTTTTCTTAGTTTTCTTTGCCAATTGGGGTGACAGGGAAGTATCATTGACGGTTACAAGGCAAACATCAAAGGATACATATCAAAGTATTAGCTGACGTCACGTCTTGAAGTAATATTTTTGCAGACGTAGAAGAAAGATGCCGCTCTACTACTACTACTATGTGTAGTGCACTGTCACGCTTATACAACTGCAATAATTTCAATAACTTAAGTGGCAATGGACCCTCAGGATGTAGAAGTAAAAACTAGTCTATCTTGAAAGGTGTTAGTCAATAAATTTCCTTGTTTTCGTGTAAATGTGTTTTAACTGTCATCTAAATATCAATAATACTGGCCTGTAAATGCCCATCAAAAAGGATGATTAACGTACACTGCGAGGACTGGTTCGAGGTGGCGCAGGACAGAAAGACGTGGATTTGGGGGAGGCCTTTGCTTAGCAGAGGAACACAATAGGATAGGAAAAATAAACAAATCATTGTAAATTTTACGGTCAAATTATTGACCGTAAAATTAACAATGATATACAATAATCTAGGTACCTAGATGTCGCCTTAAATAAAGTCTACTTTTTACAAACTCTTTGGTGTGTAAGTTTAAGTTAGTGCACGTACACATAATATGACGTGCGAAAACTCTTCGCCGACCGAAATAAACGGCGGGTAATTAAACTCTAAACAAATGTTTGCGAAGACCACGGATATTTTTAGACGTATTTGTACTTAATTTTACTTGCACAGTGGTCAAATTTATAGTATTTGTTTAAAATACTTTATGACAAAAAAGTCAAAGTCACCTATTAAACATTACATCTTAAAAAAGACCATATTAAGAAGTAGCACAGAGTAGGTATATCTAAATAATAAGAAATAGTTACAAGGTTATTATTTTTTTTTAATATTAATATCATTTGATTTAGTTTTGATGTTACAATTAAGAGGTTTGGTAGCTTCTTTTAATTGATAAAAATACCCAATTTGATAACCCTGGCATCACACAGAAAAATAAATACCTGAAATTGAAAAATTGTATAAAAGCCTTTATTTATATCTACTAGCTACGTCTAGCAAGACCATCGAACTTTTAAGGATCTATTCCAAAGTTTAACAACCCGTTACAAATACAAAACAGTGCTACTTTTCTACCCAAGACAGTGCTAAAACAATCTGTTTCTAAAACACCACAGTATCATATCTTCAATATTCTGACCACGCACCAGGGCGTTAGATCAAGCAGCTACAGTGTCTTAACACCCATAAAATCGTTGACATTTAGTCTGTCACGATGATACAAGGTAAAAGCACCACTCGTCGGCCAACCGGCCAATTATTTTATATATATTGACACCAGTTTCACCTTACTTGTTGACAAGGCCTACTACTTCGATTTAGAATTTTATTAAAGCAGTTGTGGAAGAAAGATAGCGAGCTATATGGTGTAGAGTGGCGTCTCTTTTCCACAAATGCAATGACATTAGTTTAAAAGATGGTGGTAAGATTTTAGCTATAGAATCAAGTATTTCTTGAGTAAAAGATATTGATGTAAGTTTAAATTTAAAGCACGTCCAACTGGCGCCACAATATACGAGGAAAGCGTCAGAAACTATAAAATCTATGGCGTTTTGATAGGAATAAGGAACTGTTGTTGGTAATACTTATGTAAAATGCTCGTATCAATTCCGTCAGCGTGTGTTTTATCCAAAACTGTTAAGGTAAGGCTTTATATGATAATATCTACACGAAGATAGACATATTAGGGTTTTGATTTATGTTATTTTTATCGTAATAGTCAGCAGCACTTGTAAAGGCGAGACTAGAATATGTATTGTCACATGTATAATTAAACTAATACAGCTTGAATGATTTTGATTTTGGACAAAACTCAATTTTATTCTTGACCCAGTGAAAATTAAAAGACAAACCCTGAATAAGCTCAAAGGAACATAAATTAAATTAAATATTTTATGATTGAATATTATCCGAAAATTAATATTACATCCTACTAATATCATAAATCTGAAAGTTTGTGAGTATGGCTGTTTGTTACTCTTTCACGCTAATTAACACGCAGGCTTTTCTATAACCGACTGCGTCAAAGTACGGCTAGTAATTAATAAATCCGAATATTAATTACCACTTCTAATAACAGTGCCCTTCCCCCTACAACCTGCCATTTTATCTATGACAACGTGTCGACAGAAGTGTCGTAAAATAATAAAAAAATCTCGCGACAAACGGTAGATTTTATTACTAACTAAAACGGAGTTATGAACTTTGAAATTATTATGCTTTTGTCTATTGAAAATCGAGTTTACGTTCATCACTATTCATGTTGGAGGCTGTAAAAGGACCACCTAGCTACCAGACGCGGTAGTTCATTAGATTAAATTGTGTAAGTAATAAATTTTTATATTGCTTTTAATTACATTTGTACAATAAAGATTTTAACAAAAAAAAGTCGATTTTTTTCGGGGTGAAACGCTAATGACTTCAACCCACGTCGAGGGCACGGCGTGGGGATATGTCGGACTCCTGACTAAAAACACCCCGAGACCCTTCTACTACCTAAGCCAGAGTCAAGAGATCGCTTGCGCATGCTTTGCATGACCCTGGCTGTACAAGCAAAGGTCCAAACTACCATCTAGTAATGTTATATTATAGCAGTTGCGAAAGACACCACACATACTTTTATATTTCTAAATGCATACCTACATATTATAGATAAATAACACCCAAACACACAACAAATGGTCGTGCTCGTCACACAAAAACGTTTGTCCTAGGTGGGAATCGAACCCACGACCTCCGTTATAACAGTCCCGGCCACTAACCGCTAGACCAACAGGCCCGTCAAATTATCCATTAAACTATAAGACGAACTTTTTAAAGTTGATTATCCCTATTGCTACAACTGAATAACGTTTTAAGATATTACAGTCGGGATCAACGAACTTTGCACATTCGGTAAGTCATAAATATTTATCTGGTCACCCATCACCGGACCAACTGCGGTCTTACCTACATATAAACACTTTGAAATTAAGGTGTTTCATTAACTTCAAACTATAATCATAATAATTCTTATAAGAATTTTAACCTACCACTTTTAAGGTCTGCAACCCACACTGGGTATTATTTTGTTGTAAAATTTAATCACTTTTCAATAATCAGTCCTATAGCTGTTTCAATATAGCGAGTATAAACTGAGAACTTACGAACTCTTAAATTATTATTTTTTTTGGGCTACCTAATATCCACACACGGCCATCTGATCCCAAGCTAAGCAGAGCTTGTGTTATGGTAATCAGACAGCTGATAAACATACTTATATATTTCTAAATATATACATATTATAGATAAATCACACCCAGACACAGAACAAATGATCGTGCTCATCACACACACATTTGTCCTGTATGGGAATCGAACCCACGACCTCTGGCTTAGCAGTCAGGGTCACTAACTACTAGACCAACAGGCCCGTCGAATTAATATTATAACAGTTGTGGAAGCGTGACAGCACTACACGGTATATAGCGGCGTCTCTCTTCCACAACTTCGATGATATTAGGTACTTTAAGACGTGGTGGTAAGAGGCATGTTCCTCAAAATAAACGAATTGGTGATAAAATAGTCGTAACCTTTAATTAGATCGATTTTTGTACCAGTTTTAAGTTAATTTGTTAAAGAAACTACCGACGTTAGGTTGGATTTTTGTGCTCAACTTTTGTGATTATGAGCCATCATACCAGTACTTGCGGCTAATATTGTATAAAGGGTGTTGATATTCAAATTCCAATATCTTTTGAAACTGTGATTGCCTACAGACTGGACTACTGGACTATCAAGTCAAAAGTCTCGAGTTCAAATCCACAACACGCTACATCTTTTTGAATGTTGTGTGCGGTATAAAAATTAAATATTAGATTTACTGTTTCAAAAGGCACGGAGAATGTGATGGCCAACCGATTATATTTTTTATTCCTTTAATTAGAATATAAGTGGTAACGTTGCGGTTCTATGCATGGATTTGTATGCACTAGGTGCAGGTTCGATTTCTAGCGAAGGCAAGTTCTAATGTGACTTTTTCAAAGTTATAATTATGTACTTTCTTCACTTTCTCAATTATTTTAGGACACTATTGACAAACGGTTAAGGAAAACATCGTGACTAAACCTGGATTCCTAATGTTTCAATCTGAAATCGTCAATCCGCAGTGAGCTAGCGTGGTGATCAATACTCAAACATTCCCTTTGATATTTAACGAGAAATTTAGCCCAGCAGTGGGACGTATATAGGCTGGCTTCTTCTTAATAAGATATGCTAGACCTTAGACCGAATTATCGAAACCAAGTCTTGACAAAATTAGTAACAAAAGCTATCTATTAATAATAAATTACATCCAATGACTACAAACAGCAGTGATATCTAAATAGTTGTGCTATGTTTAGAACTGCCGATGTCCTACAATATTTTATCGGTCATGTACTGATATCGGCACTTTTATTCACAACTAGCTGGTAACCGCGACTTCGCCCGCGTGAATATCAGTTATAGCTGCAGAAACATTACCCCAATCTGACGCAGTTGGTTAAAATTCTATGTCGTGTTCCAGGGTGTCAGCTAACTCCATACTAAGTTCGTTAAAATGTATCCATCCGTTAAAGCGTGAAAGAGTAACAAACATCCATCTACAAATTATATAAATAATGATTGCTTAATTTTCAGATTTACACTAAAAAAAAATATAAATAAAATTAAATAAAGCAACATTGCTCTCAAAGATTAATATCTAGTGTTTAGTCATCTGTACTAACAAACTTTCGCGTTGATAACATAAATAGTCGATATTTAAAGACATGCCACTGCCTCTGTTGAGATAGATAGGATACATATATCATCTTATATTTAAAATTCCCGAGTCACAATGGTAGTTACCGTACTCCTCCGAAACGGCTGGACCGATTTGTACCAAATTTTATTTGCGTATTTACTTCTAACGTTATTTAGTAGGTCTGAGAATCAGCCGACATCTATTTTTCATCCATATTTTTTTTCGCGAACGAAGTCGCGGGCAACAGCTAGTAAACCTAATAATTTAGATTTACAATTTACTTATTTGTAAGCGTTATTGATGTAATTGGTTGTGTTTTTCGCACTACATAAATAAGTTTCCGTAGTGTAGTGGTTATCACGTGTGCTTCACACGCACAAGGCCCCCGGTTCGATCCCGGGCGGAAACAGATTTCGGACCAGAAAGTTCTTTTTATATTCTGAAAAAAATTTTGTTTTTTTTTTAGATAAATTAAACAAATTTCTATACTTTTATGACCCAGCATAATTATAACTTACCTACTTTTACACAGCATTTTTTTTATAAGTAGGTCCTAACTACTTTTAAACATAAGAAGTCAAATAGACTACTAAACAACTTTAAAATTATGTTTAATTAGTATTTACTTATTTAGATACCTACATACTAATTAAAAAAAAATTCTGCAATAAACTTCTTTACTAAACAAAAATAATGCAATTCGTACTTCTTTGTTTTATAGGCATAATATAAATATATTAAAAGCAGCAATGTGACAGTTACACCTCGTTTATTATAATTACAAAAAAAGACCTATTAAAATTAAAACTAAAAAGCATTCGATAAAGGCGAGTCCACACGTGCATCGCCCGCATGAATTAAACTAAAAATAATAATAATTCGTTCGAAAAATGCATTTGCATAAAGGAGTCGTTAACAATGGTTAGCGGGGTGCCTGAACAATTACTCTATTGTTCTTAAAAACTCGAAAAATAATTAAAACAATGAGCTCGCAGTGTGCACTAAGCTTTAGAGCATTTAAAATGCGGGCGCTTTTAAAGTTTTGTAAGGGTTGATATCGGATAGTGACGTAGGAACAAAGATTAAGGATTATTGTCGAGAAATAAATGATCGAGATTTATAAGAACTATGAAACTTTACGCCCTATATTAATAACTAGGTTTTTTGAAGTAATTGTAGTTCAAAAATTAGATTGATTGGAAAAATTGTGGTAGGTTAAAGTTGTGTATAACAGACCTATTACAGATCTGAGTGGTGTTTTGGGAGTTATGCCCAGAAGTGGGCAAAAAACGTGATTAATGAAAAGAACGATGGAATGGATTTGTTTTCACATATATTTAAAAATATTTGAATCATGTGAAACTTAAACTGATAATCAAAAGCGTTCCTATACATTTTTTTGAATTTTGTTTTTATTAAAATTCTAGCCAATACTGATTTTGATAAAATCTTTTCGACTAACTAGTTTATAGTAAAATCCGGTTCAAATCTATATTTTAAAAGAAATCTGTTCAAATTGACGTTTATTCATCATTAAAATAATAAAATATCTATTCAAAACTTGGTGGGTCAAGACATTGATTAAAATAAACTGATATTAAAAATACAATCTTTATGATTCTAATTAGTAATTTAAAATTAATTTTATGATAAAAAAAGAAACATTTTTATTTCGGTTTTCAATTCCTTAATTGTGAAGTATTCAAACATTATGCATAGTTCCATTCAAAAAAATACTATTTTCTTTATTTTGCAGTTTAAAACATTAAAATTTAATCTCTAACTAAACTTAATACATAACTATATAAAAAGTTTAAATGTTTTAAAAGACACAAAAAAGAACATTATTATATTACCTACATACCATAAATTAGAAAGATTGATATTAGATCTATGTGAGTAAGTAACAATTTAAACTAAATTAATTTCTAATAAAGAGACCACAACTTAACACTATTATTACAATCAATAAATTAATAAGGTTTTCTCTATAAAACCATTAAGGATCGGATCATTAGTCTTCGCCGTATACGGTAAAGAAAACGTACGGCCGAACCGGACCGGCAATTAATATGATTGTGATACGTACTTAGAACCTACTTACCTACCAACACATCTTAACTGGCCTGTTAGTCTAGTGGTTAGTGGCCCTGACTGCTATACCAAAGGTCGTGGGTTCGATTCCCACCCCGGACAAATGTTCGTGTGATGAGCACGATCGTTTATTCCTTGTCTAGGTGTAATTTATTTATAATATGTATGTTTTAGAAATATATGAGTATGTTTATCAGTTGTTTAGTTCTCATAACACTTACTCTCGTATAGTTAAATTGAGACTAGATGGCGTTGTGTTAGTGTTGAAAAAAGAAGAAGAATCTTAAAGTAATATTATTACAGTCGTGGAAGCGTGACAGCGCACTATAAGACGTAGAGCGGCGTCTCTCTTCCACAACTGCAATTTTATTACTTCAAGATTTTTTTGTCCGGTCAATGTTCGCATGATGGCGATCAATAGTACTTATTGTATATCTGTTAGTAGTATTTTTAATTTATGGTATTACCAGAAAAGTATGAACATTTATTTTATTACCTTTTTAGTATTTCATCTAATAGGAACTTTATCTAATAGGTGAAGGTTATTAATCTGCCGGGGTTGCGGGATGTTCGTGAGAGTTACCGCTCGCCCGGCACTCAAAGGGCTCCAAGAGGAACATAGTGGGTTTAGTCAGTATAAGTCTGACACTCCCTCCCGCTGCACCCACAGCGGGCGGGGTCATTTGATGATTACTTATTTCCCAATATTTTTTGCAGCTCTATCTCACAAACTTATTAGTTTTTAAAATACTAAAATCATTCAAATACCTAACTTTTTACGTAAAATACACTTCTATACGTATTTCGGGAATTCAAAAACACAAAATTTCACATAAAAATGATAAGTAAGGACATATTAGATGACTTAAAAAACCTATATAAAATATTTTCCTTATACGTCGCAATACGGCGGCGCGCCGCTCCGCTACCATTTCTAAAAACTAATTAATGTTCTAGAAAATGATTCATTTGATGATGAAATGTTGGCCAATAGGTACGTCAGTATCGGACAGATAATGATAGGGGATTGTTGGAAACTTACTATATTACTACAATCTTATAGGTGTATGTTCGTATAGTGGAATATCGAGGATATTACACACTTTCCATTAAGTATGTTTCTACTATCTCCTATTGTAATTGTGTAAATAAGACGGCGGTCTAGGTGTGAAAAATGAGAAAAAGAAGCATGTTAGTAGTTTCATACAAGAGTCCTATCAAAATAATTAATATTAGAGCAGTCAATACACTCCCAATTGCTGGCCACAGGCCTCATCCCATGTAGGTAAGGTTAGAGCATTATTCAACACGCTAGCTCACTGCAGATTGACGATTTCAAATTCCAATATGTGAAATCCAGATTTCCTCACAACCTTTTCCTTCACCGTTTGTCAGTAGTGCTTCCTAACAACCTTTGCATGGACAGGAAAGAAGAGAAGATGATTTTTTATTTTATTGGAAAAATAACCTGTTAACTAATGATTATTGATCCTAGGTCCCCTCCGCAGACCACCGTATGATTATGCACTCATCTTTGAAGCCTATCCTGTACTGGAATAATGCGTGGTCAATTGGAAACGTTCGGTTTTTTTCTATGAAGTTCTAAAAGAGTTTATATTAAGTCAGATTGATCTCTCTTGAACATGTATATTAGATAGATTAGAGAGAGTTTAAAACGATTTAATATAGTACTTTAGACAAAAACCTACATTGCGTAGTTTTAAAGATCTAAACATACGTACATAGGGGTAGATAGAAAAACGGTGCACTCTCTGTACCTCTACTCTTATAGCCCAATGGGATGGCAATCCGACTCGACCGGACCCACATTTTACGTGCCTTCCGAAACACGGAAGCTATAATATTTATTTCTAAAACGCACAAAACATTCGAAAAGTCGGTGCGTGCCGTGAGGATCGAACTCGAGACCTTTGACTTGGCAGTCCTACGGTCTTATCACTAGGCTGTCACAGTTTTAAAATATAATTAGTGACTATTATATACGGATGGGCTAACGGCAGAAATCATCACGTACGAGTTAGATCTCCGCATTATACATTTTTGTATGTTTCACAATTATTTGTGTCTAGGTGTTCTTTTAATATAGGTATAAATAACATGAATGATATAATCAACTATTCAAATTTAAATAAACCTAAGAAAATGGCTATACTAGAAAACTGTTTTACAAATACCAAATCATTCGATCTTTCATCATAATTAAGGCTTATTTTTAGATCTTTGATGACAAACAAGTTTGAGATACGCGTAAGTCTGTGTTTGTAAAACAGTAATTTGACGTCACCTAGATTTTTATAATAACATTCATAATAATAGCATACATTCTTCCTACCAAGAGCTTATCATAAATTGTCGGCTAGCTCGCGTGTTTTCATTTGCAAATAATAATACAATGGAATAACTATTATTACCTTGTTACAACCAGTTTATTTTTTTCTCTCTTTTAATAGCAAAAAACGCATACCGCATCCATTTGGACCCCACAGTTTTAACCCTTCAATACCGTTGTGTTTTAATACCATATTTCGTGCACGGATTCTCCGGTCCTTATTTGCATACGCGATGGTTAATATGACCCCACGATTTTTTCTAGGCACTCTAAGTTTATAAGGAAAAAACGGCGCAAGGGTTAAGATTTTTTCTTAAAATAAAAAAAAATAATTGTCATTATTGAAAAAGCAGAGAAAAAATTTTAGCTTTTGTTTTTTTTTTTGTTTCAAGCACATCTGCTCTTTTTTTTTGGATTTTTATTGGTTCGTCATTATTTTGAGAGCATTTTTTGTACCTAATTTGCATATTAAAAACTCATTGTTGTAATAAATTAAATACATCTGCAATCGCAGTTTTAAAGAACTTTTTGTATAATTGTTTCACTATTATTAATTTATTACATGTTAAAATTTAACTATTTTTTTCTAAGTTATTATTTTTTGTTAGTTATTTCGTTACAGCCACAATTTATTACTCACAGACATAAATTATCGTGTCATAGAGATATAGAGGCGTCGAAAAAACTTACGTATGTAATATGTTTCGAAATTATTTTGCATTTAACAGTCAATTTGTAATATATTAGGCTATTTAAAACGGACATAAATTGTACACACCTAGAGAAGATTTATGAATGAAAAGATTAGAAAACATTTTTGATTTACACTTTGTTTTATTGTTTTTTTTTGCTTTTTGATAAATCTGGCTGGTGAAATGTTTAATGTAAAAATATGTATTTTGTTAATAACTAAAGCTAATATTGAATGAGAAATGCGATGTTTGTAAGAATTTATGTGTTTGTTACTCTTCGCAGAAAATACGGAATTGATTCGTGTGATTTAGTTATTTATTTAATACGTTTTATTTATGACGTCAACATTGGTTTTGCATCATAGGTAGATAAGTAATTTGTAGATATCTAGAAGATGATAACAACAACCCTATAAAAGAATACACTTAAACATACATACATTGAAATATATTTGAATTCAATTCACATCACAAATCAAAAGATACAACTTTAAAGTATTATAATATAATGTTTCTTTCTTAACAACATCGTTAAATATTTAAACGAAATTTTAATCATAAAATTATGCGCGGCCAATAACTACCAATTACAAGTATTTTATCAAATCTGTAACAGCGTTCATTAGCCTGTAATAACTCTAAGAAAGGCCTGATTATCATCTATTACTACAAGTATACATATATTAGCTATTACTATACTGGATAAAACTGGTTTAATCCGGTTTTGATACAGGTTCACTGGCCGTCAACTTTTTCAAATTTAGTCAACATTGAGATTAAAATTATTGGTCGCTAAGACCGGTTCGGCAAACGACGGGTTAAGTTCCTTGAGTTGATAGACCTTTACTACATTTATTGGGTTTGGTAGTTATAGCTCATAGAATACTTTACACATAGAAAGATAAATCAGTAAGCAATAATAATATCTCACTATTAATATCTAGCTACAAATGTATATACATTTTTATATTTAGTCGCATAATGCACAAAAAAAAATCTGTCAAAAAAATAACTCGAAATCATCACATACCTACATATTGTATGTGATTTTGATTTGACTATGTTTAAGTAAAACGGTTATATCATCACGGAGACATACCTTACATTCATTATTGACTTTTCCCAGTGAAACGTCAAGAAGTTCCCAGTAGCAAATCTCCAACAATTGAAAGTCAATAAGAAACTAACCCTCGGTTAAAAAAGAATTTAAATATTACCAGCTTCACATAATTTGCATACGGCACAACCAACGTGAGAAATACAGACACAATACAACGGTCTATCGAAACTGATTGATTACTTTTATATTTATGTTAATATAAAATACATTTAAATAAAAAAAATGTGCATATTTTTTTTTTGCATATGTTAGATACTTTTTTTTTCGTCGGTAGTTGAGGGTTAAGATAATTAGATGAGTAAATTCAGGTAGCGTTTGACACAATCTAAGTTATTCAAAGTCGGGGTTGAGTTTTTCACATGGCATCGTCGATATTAGATATCTTGCAAAAGCGAAGCGACAGCAATTGACAACAAAAGAATATAATTATAAATATAGGTACTAATAATCTTGTTGCTACTAAGTACAGACGACGATCATTACATTATATTTAATGGTCATACATACAACTTCATTTACCTACACAAAAAAAAAAACGAAAATAAATGTAATTTTCGCAAAAAAAAAAATACGTATTAAATAGTCATACAAGTTCATTTACACAAAAAATAAAAACGAGAATAAATGTATTTTTCGCAAAAAAAAATACGACATAAATATTTACGACTAAGAACATATTTTTAGTAAATCTACAAAGGTAACAAACCAATAAATTTGTTCTATATTTAGTTAAATTAACTATTTTAGCTATTAAGGTTAAAATAAGGAGAGATATTAAAATCTTAGGTACATATCTATGATAATATTACTACATAAAGAGCAATTATTTAAATTAGCAAGCAATAATTTGATTTTTAAATGTAACAATTAATTTACATTTATGTCTAATTATGAGTGTAACGGAATAGGCGGCTTCTTATAATATTTATTTTGAATTATTATTACTTGTCTCAGCTTCGCACGGATAAAATACTGATGTATTATACATAATATATAAAAACAAAAAATGTTTATTTTGTCATCATCACATAATACAATAATATTTGTTAGGTACTAAAATAAATACTGGTAACTGTGGTAGGTTACACCTGTGTTACAGATTAAATAATATAAACCTTCCTCTTGAAACACTCTATCTATTAATAAAAACTGCATCGAAATCCATTGCGTAGTTTTTAAAGATACATAGGGAAAAACAGACAGCGGGAAACGACTTTGTTTTATTAAATACTATGTAGTTTCCATAAAATATTACTTTTGCGTACGAGTTAACAGTTATCCTAATGGATTTTATATATTAGGCACTTCAAATACGAAAATCTGAACTTAAGTGCTCAACAATATATTAAAAACTAATAGGTCTAGTTCAGTATGTAGTTATTTAAATACAGTATATTAAGCAGGACTACATTTTAGGCACATAATTGACTAATAAAATTTTATAATAATATTATACAAAACGGTTTTGCCTTCATTTAGATTAATTTTATGCCTATTCATGCTCAAAATAGACAACGAGGCCGAAATATTTATTATCATTCGTATTTGCAAACAGTAGAAAGTTAACTTGCTATAAAATATTTACCTTCAGATGTGGGCCCACCCTCACTGCCCTCGCGTGGGCATTATGCGCCCCCACGCTGGGGAAACATCGCCGAATCGCCCTTTGCCAATCAATCGCAACAACGACTCACGATTGGTTACCCTACATATCCCAACACACACTTACCAACATAACTAAACCTTTAAATCACGAACAAAACCCCACAAATACTTCAACAAACTTAGGGTGATAGAGCTCAACGTAAAATGGTCACGTATGACGGTATGCAATTTTTTTTATTTTTCTCGATTTCCACCGTTTCGGGGATCCTCGGCTAACCTCGTGGGGATTCGACCAATCAAATTAAATTCGCGATTGACGTTCGAATGCTTTTAAATTTCGAATTCGGAATCGGAAAAAATAATTTGAATTTTATTTTTTTTAATGTCATTTTTTGAAATGTTTTAAAAAGAAAATACATATTACAAACTTCATTCTATTTTAAGAAATATATCTTTTATTTTTAAATGTGATACCGATGTGTCAAGACATAAAACCTTTTTACTTCAGCTAGAGCTGAAGTCGCGAGAAATTATTAAAAATTGAAATGTAAGGAATTTAATTCGATTGGTTTTTAGGCCCAGCTTTTTGCAGTTAACACGTTGATTGATTGCAGTCATATTAAAAGTCAAATAGGTTATTAAGACGACTTCATTTTTGGAGGTGTGTCTTGGCTAATAGCCTATGAATAAATTAGAATTCTGATATATATTTTACAAACCTGATACGGTGTCAACAATTTAAGCCCGAGTTGAATTTTTAAATGAATTTATTGAAGACATTAATTTTAGCATTTTTTTTAGAGTTGGATTAAATTAAAACGGTTTTAATCAGATTTTTTTTTGTATTTAAATGTCATATTAAATGAGGATGTTTATGATATTTTCTGTAAATAATTTAAGTTTTCTGTGGGATGTGTTACGCTGTTTTTCTAATTACCTAGTCAGTTTTATGATTTGCTAAATGAAACACCTATGGTTTGCATTTAAATAGTTAATAAACTTGAAAATTAATATTCTTCTAGATTAACTTCTTCTTCTAGATAAAATTATTTACGGCATATATTTTTAATTTTTTTATTTAGTATGTAAAAATTATGATATTTCAAATCCTAAAAAGCCATTTCACAGTTAAGTATAAATTGTAATAATAACTAGTTATTCACAGAAAAACAATTGCAAGGAAAATGTTAAAATAACGACTATCCTGTTTGTTGCATTGTCCTACTAATACCAACTTTAATAATTATAATTTAGTAATATTTTACTCATATATGAAATAAATAATTACAAAAATGCACCTTAACCCCCTTTAAATAAGGATAATAATTATTTAAAGCAGTAAAAAATAAAAGCAATTAAAATTCCCTAAAATGTACCGTGTAATTGATTCTTTTACTGCCCCAAACCTAACAGCTGTACCTTATTTAATTTACTCACAAACAAAAGAAAAGAGTTAAAAAAATATTATGATGTAACTAAAAACTTCGACGGTTAGGTATTTAGCGGTTGCTATTTACCTAACACTTTCAATAAAGTAAAATGTATTCATCCAAAATACTGGTCAGACACAAATTAAAAATCTGTGTGTATGTTGGTGATCAGTTATACTCAAACCTTTCCTACATGGGAAAAGGTCTGTACATAACTACCTAGTCCTCCTCCTAGCCCAGTACTCAGCAGTGGGACATTTTTTAGGCTAAATTATATCTGTGTTTATTTTAATATCGCCCATAACTACCTATCTTATACCTACAAGTTACAGTTTACTTCACACAAAAACAATTTACTAGCAATACGTGTCTAAACGTCACTTTAAAACTATCCTCTATCTAATAAAATCCGAACAAAGTTATAACAATATTCAAAACCATCACAAAACCATCGCATGTTCTATATTCAAATTGAATCACAGCAACCGGTCGTAGTCGCCATTTAAACAATAACGCAGCCGTCGTTAGATCACCTATGATTACACAGGGGCCTACTACCGAGTCATCAACTATTTAAATAACAGCTGTGGAAGCGAGACAGCGCTCTACACATCGTAATGCGGCGTCTCTCTCACACACCTCCGATAATAATACTTTAAGTTATCATGGTAGGTTAGCGCCGCACCCCTAGTCAACCCTTTCGTTCATTATAAACTTACGTGCTTTAAACACGACCCGATTTTTTTTTATTCTTTACTCTGTTCCTATTATTTTAAAGTGTGACGTCGGTCATTGTAGTGCGTTTAAGTAGTTTTGGTCGTTTGAAGATATTTTTGTAAATATATTTTAAGAAAACAAAATTCGGACAGTCGTTTAAAGAGGCTAAATAGGTATTTTAAATATAGGCTTAGAAATAAAAAATGTAGAGCTCGCAAATTGTTCTCATACCATATACGTATAGCTAGTTACATTAAAACTTTGACCAAACATCAATTTAATAAGTAGATATGTTATAGCTAATTCATAAAAAAATCTAGTTAAACCTACTACCAAAACTACTAAATCCTACTATACCTACCATAGAGTTCCTACGACGTTACTATGACGTATCACCGTTCTACTATTTAATACCAAACAGCGCCCTTTGTTTTAGCCCCCGTGGGGTACAAAACATACCATTTTTATTAAAGGAACAACGCCAGGCATCCCTTTGAGAGTCACGTATGTTTAATGTAATTAAAAACTGTTTTTTGGAAGGTTTTAAAACCTTCGGATAAAGAAAAAATAGTAAATTAATAGTGGCTTGTCTGTTTCGAAAACGATTTACTGCTTGGCTATACTGTTCCTGAAAAAGATAGAGTTAATGAGATCCATCGTACACCTTTTGCATGCTTGAAATAATCTAAATCAAAAGGTTTTTATTTCGTGTAGGCTTTTTCAGGCTCTTTCGAAACGTTACTGATAGTGTCTTCCGGCAGAAAAGTATAGATAGTCAAACACTGGTAAATACATTCATTTTAAACAAATTCAAAGTTGGCAAGGCGCAGTGTTTGAATCTCCTGTTGTTATTAGCTAGTGCAACATGAACGTTCAAAATGTTCTGAACAAATTGTGCTTGTACGTTTCGAAGTCCACGAAACATGATTTGCACAAGCTCGAGAGATCTAGAGATCACGGATCATTAAATATTTAGGAAATCTGAAAAAAAAATATTCTGTATAGATAGGTAACATACCGATACAGTCGATATCGATATTTATTAGTGCTGTCACAGCTCTAATATTCCTGCAATGTGGACAGTTTTTAAAACTAGATGATTTCGATCTCTTTTTACGATGAAAAACACTGCAATTCGGCATTTTTAGCTCCTGTCCGTTCAAACCGCTTTGCTTCACTCGAATGACAGAGGGGAAAGCCTGACAATGGCGGCTCCAGTTTGCTACTATTAGCCTTTTAAATTCTAAAAGTTTACATAGGTATGTATGTGGCCTATGTAGTTCTACCAAAATACCACGGAGGTTGCGATTCTGTCAACATAAATTATAATGAAAAAAAAAACAATTTGACAAGTTCTTTGCAAACTTCATTTTGACTGATTATTGAAATAATTTTCAAAACTATAAAAAACATGTAGATAAAATATACAATCAAATATCATAATGGTGACACCTAAATCGAAATGCTGTTCTTGTAGATATATTATATAGAAACTAATCAAAATGTATGACGTGCCTGGAGATTATTTACTGCCCTATGATTCGAAGTATACGGAACTTCATACGGATAGCTCAGACTTCGAAGATTCATGTCCTGCACCTGTCACACCCAAGCTCGGTAACCACAGCCTTATAAAACGAAAAATAAAATCTAAACGAAAAATAAGCACAGCCTCGTTTAACGTCCAGGCGGGGACCGTCACTAATACTGACTCCAGAGAGATGTGGGAATCACAAACTATTATAAGCCAAGATGGACAACAAATAGATCTAGAAATTCGACAAAAATATCAAAACAGACAGTCTAAAGTATTAGACAGCGGAGATCAAATAGAAACGATCAGGTCCAGACGGTCCCTGATGCGACACAAAGTAATTCCGTGCATATCTAGCATGTTCGGACGGCCGAGCAATAATGTTAAACAAATGTCAATTATAAAGGAAAACCAAGCTGAAAACGTAAACCTAGATAACGGTTGTCAGGCGAGCCGCGTCAACCGCGAACACAAAATAAGGAAATTTAATAGAAGGCAGCCACACTACGCCGTCCAACCTGTTTATTCCGTTGAAGGAAACTTTCATACCAAGCCGGCTCGATGTCAACACACAAAAATCATCCGAGAACCGTTAACGGCCCACAGAATGGTTGAAAACCAGTATACGAACGTTAGCTATAGCCTCACGTCCTCCTCAGAGGCCACTGGCTCCCGGAAGTTTATGCAGCGGAAGAAGGGCAAATATAAGAAGGATAAAATGAATGCATCGTGTGACATGGAAGAGGAGTACAATACATGGTGTCAACAGGGCCCGACCTTGAAACACAGAGAGCAACAATGTTCATCGAACATGAAACGTGCACACACACCATACCACGTGTACACAACTCCCTATCACAACCAGTACCAGCAGAAGAGTAACACAGGCTGCTCACCGATAGGCTCTCACAACATGTGTGGTAGCGAGCTGCCTTCCACGTGTTCCGGATTCTGGGAATACTTATTCAACAAAATCAACTCGAAATATCAGAATGAGACTGGTGGATCGCTCAAGCCCTGCAAGTGTAACAACGTTGTTGAAAAACACCCGTGTGAGCCCATTAATTGTGAGAAATTTGCTCATAGCGAACAACAAAACAACAGCCCGCCAGTAGTTGATGAATGCGGCTGTGCTCCTAGTAATAAAGGGCAAAGTAAAGGGAAGTCGAAAGGCAAAGTCGAATGTAAATGCTATGAAGGTATGCCTCCTTGCCCATCTGATTGTCCTCATCAATCACAAGCGTCTGCCCCTTCAGCGCCCACGCAATTTCACGCAATCGCCGTATCAGGCGAAACCTCGCCAAAACCCTGCCAAATGCAACACGATGAGATAATTAAGAACTTAAAGCAGAAGTACAACGGAGAAATACTTTGCATTCATAATCCACCCTGTGTACTGATTAATGGATGCCTCAACTTACCGGCTACCAAAGAAAAAGTTACAGACATGTGGCCAGTACTGCACGAGTGCAATGGTTACCAAATAGAAAAACAGTCTGACGACATTCATTATGGTCCAGATTCGTATGAGCTTCGTCAATGTCAGATTACTGATGAAAGCTGTCAGTACTTTCCTCCATCACTAGGCCAGCCGTCATATAGGAACACGGATGAAAGTTGTCAGTGCCAAGTGCCGCATGATGATTCGACAGAATTGATGATAACCGAAGATGGTTGCCAGTATCGTCAATCACAGTATGAAATGTTAGCTAAAAGCTATACTTTGAACGAAGGCTGTCAGTACTGCTCTCAGCTCACAATTACTAAAACAAATAAAACCTCACACCCTAAAAGAGAGAAAATCATCCAAAGCATCTGTAGCCACAGCCCTCCATGTGAGGTAGTAAGAACCTGTAAGAAACCAAAATATGATCCACGGCTGCAGAACTCTTGTGTGCATGTGCCGATGTGTGAGAAGGTTCCTATGTGTCTGATGGACTTGAAGAATCATAGTCAGTGTGTTGGTACCTGTCCGCATAAGCCGAAGTGCGCTGAACTGCCGATATGTACAAGGAACTATATAATGTTGACGGCGAGGGAAGAGGCGGCCACGCAGGTGAGACCGAGGACCAAGATGGTGTGCCGGCACGAGCCGCCGTGCGTCATGATCCCGACGTGCCTGGCGCGCGTGTGCGACGCCTACATGCCCTGCGACGCCATCCCGGACTGTGTGCACCAACCGATGTGCGAGATGATCCCGGCGTGCTGCAGGAAGACAGGGAAAGAAATGGTTTCTGCTTCTTCTCAATACCCGAATCATTGTTACATCATTTAAAGCACAGTGTTCAAAATCCCCTGTACAACTGCATGATTATTTTTAACTTGTAGCGTGCTGGTGCTAACTCAGCTAAATTGCTAGACAAACATAGTATTTTACTGATTACATACGAGCGTTGTACACACGCTATGTTGTACCAAACTTTGAATTTTTTATGCCGTTACGAATGGCGATTGCCTCTAGCCTCAGACGTTATTGAATATTTTGGTGCCCATTATTTAGGTATAGCATTCTGACCCTTGGGGTATGGTTGTATGTATGTATGTGTATGTGTGTGTGTGGGTAACCACATCTAGTTTTGATACAGTCATTGTTCTCGTCGCTGTCAGAGCGATACATTGTTTCGATTATAATTAAGTCTGTTTATTAAAACTGAATCACTTTGCCTAACAAGCCCGTCTGTTCACAATGCTATACATGCCTACGGCGCGGCTTTGCCCGCGAGTGGGCAGCTCGTACTAATACAACTGTATCTTTTAGAGTTCGCTGTCTGTGGGTGACGATACTCCCATCGGAAAACAGCCGAAAGTACCTATATATTACCAGAACAAATTATTGAGAATGATGAATATAAGACGTTCAAAGAAGTAAGTAAGTGTCGAGTGAAGAAACAGTCCTAATAATAAAGTTAAAGTCAGTCTGCACTTGTTTCATTTTACCTGCATCAATATCCCAGAAAATGGAAAATTCTTATACACCCTTATGCAAGAACAACACTTATCTAAGTACCGTCCTGAGATGGAATAAGCATCTACGAGTAACATTTTACTGTGCGTTGTTCTTAGACATGACTTAATACAGTTCATGCCTTAAAGAGTCGCATAACTATACTTCAGATCGCAACATTACTATGTAAGGCATTTGCTTGACTTTTGATGTATGAGTAGTAGATTTATCACAAGTAATTAGTGTAATTACAATGATGTAATGTTCACGCTTCACAGAGCATCATCAACCAGGTTTATGCACGCATTAGATAATTAAGCATCAGTTGTAAACTAACATACAACACCTTATTCATATATATTACTAGCTTTTTCCAACGGCATCGCCCGTGAATGTCGGTTGAAGCTGCAAAACATTTACCTTATTTTTTGCAGTCTGGTAAAAGATGCGTTAATCCAGGGTGTCAGCTAGCTCTGTGCCAAATTTTTTCCAATTCGGTTTAGCCGTTTAAGCGTGAAAGAGTACCAACCATCCATCAATAATAATAATACCCACAAATTTTCGCTTTTATAATATTAGTAGGATACCTACCGTTGTCGTTGTATGAAATATGTTCAGTTTGGAAACGTAACAGACAGAATTACTTATGTATTTATAATATTGGTATTGATTTATATTAGTAAACTTTACACACTATAAAAAAACCAATGCTGTGATCTTTGAATAATTGTTGGTTGATTGCACAATACTTTCAAATAAAACGTAAGAAAAAGATTTGTAAGAAATATCTAAATTATCTAAATATATAAAGTCCGAGCAACGAACTGTAAACCGTTTCGTTTTGAGATTCATCACGGTTATAGCACTTCGGTATTTACACAATGATTAACAAACAAAGAATCTCGTAAATTGCCAAACTCAATTGTTTTCACTGTAGAATATTTAATTTCAAATCAATTCAATGCAAATCAGAACGAAGACGACATTCTTTCACGAAGCTAAACGCTAAGAGAATACCAACCACTTAACATTAAAACGAAATTATCGAAAAAACCTGTTCCCCGTCGTCCCTATAAACATATTGTAGTTTAAAATTTCCTAATCTATAGCTCGAAAGAGGAATTTTATCATTTCGAACGTCTAAAAGTAGAAAACCAGATTTATACATGCGGTTAAAAAAATGTTGTCACGGCCACAATCGAAAATGAATTTTAAAATTTCTGTGTAAAGTTGATTTTTGTTTGGTATTACTTAAGATGTGTGTCGTTTCGTTGTTTATGAGGGTGTGATCAAAAACTAATGAGTGGAGATCGTTGAACTTGCCCAGTTTTGGTCTACGGCCGCTCGGGTTCCGTACTTCATAAAACTAGGCACAATGGTTGATTTGGTTATTCAATGATGTTGAAATACTTCGGGCTCTTGGGCTATAATACTTCGAGCTCTTGGTCTATAAAACAAAGTGGGTATGTTAAAGTATGTTTAGCGGGTTTTAAGTGAGCAGCTACGCTTTGGACATAATTTTTTTATTGTTTTTTTAGATGTTTAGGCGTGGTTTTCCCATGACATGAAAGGCGATGGGATTATCAATTTTTTAACACATCGTTTTATAGTGTTTTAATGTGTTTTTTGAATGGTTTCTGTCAATATTAGGAATGATATCTTTTAAAGAGGTTGGTAGTTACTGAATCAACTTCCTGTTGTTTGTGTTTATTATAAACTTGTTTAAAGTAACTACAATCTCCATCAAAATTGTTTCTATAATAGTGAAATCTTTGAGCTTTTCTTGGGAATATAAATATTGAAAGACATATGGAAATCTATATTTTAATTCTAAAGGTATCTTTTACATTACTAATCTTTTTATTGCTAGCATTAAAAAAGACTAGTAAACCTTTTCTTGGAGATTTTTTTTAATCTTTGCATCGTCTAACCCTTCACTTAACCACGTAACAGACATACGATAGTAATAATAGCACATAAGATAGTAACTTATAATTCACGTAAAAGAAGGTATTACATGTCCACAAAACTCATACCTCGACAATAATTCCTCCTTCACAAAACGGTATAATTAAACAAAAGAAAAAATATTATCACATAATCAAAACACTGGGCGTTACACTTCATAATATATTTATACTTAAAAAAAACTGTATAAGTACGTAAACTGTATTATAAGTAAGTAAAGTTATAAGTACGTAGCCTGACCAATCGCCGTTCACAAGCAACGTATTTCTTACAAATACATTCCGTGATACTAAACAATAAGAAAAGCAAGTAATGTTATAAAAACTAGAGAAAACTTTTTCACCTTTTCCATAGCATAATAAGATCGCTAGAAATAAGTGAATTGTTGAACAAAGATAAGATGTTAGACGTTTTATATTTTGTACACATGAAATGGAATTCTGTTGGTAATTTTGATGGAGTTGCTTAATTATAGTTGAAGGAAATACTATGGTACAGAGGTTTATCAACTGTGACTTATTTTTAAAAGCAAGCATATTTTTTTGAATACAGACAGACAGACAAACTCATACTGTTTTTTTTTCGTGGATCCAAATTTTTTTAGTCCAAATATCATATCATCATGATCTATTCCGGTCCAATCCCAAAAACTAATACCACTGGTATTAGTTCGGAAATTAAATTATTATTTTGCTTGAAACGAAGACCATATTTTAAATATTTAAATGAAGTACTTAATCTATTCCCAACGAATCCCAAAACATAACTTTTGGTACAGTCACAGAAAAAGTTTATTTTGCTTTTTAATAATTTAATATAATGATCGTAATTCAATCCTAAATCTTTACAAACACATTTTGTCTTATCGAGTATCTTATTGTTTAAAAATCCTAATCAACCAATCACAGCCAAGCGTTGAGCAAACGAAGCGCCTTAAGCCTTTATTACTGACTGTACCTTCAAACCATTTTACTAATTTTGGGATTCGTTTATGAGTGGGATTCGTTCGGAATAGAAATTAACTGCGATAAGAAATAAATACAAGTGGTATTAGTTTTTGGGATTGGACCGGAATAGATCACCATCATCATCATATCATAGATTGTTAGATTTATTCTTTATACTAATTAAGCTTCTGTGTTTTTTTACAAATATTATTGTTTTTTTATTACTTATGTTACTAATTTTAGAAGCATTTAACCTGCCACGTTTAAAAAGGAAAATATCTTACTTCCACAGCTGTCAAAGGTCCTGTTCACGCATTACACCACATCTAGCTGCCATATTATTATAGACAATATCTCTTTTAATTCACGGGATAACTTCAAGGGAAGAAACCCGGTCCTTTTTAAAGGCTTACACGGGGACACAGGTCCAACATCCAGAGGCCTTGTTGAGAACTTTACAATACTATTATTTACTAGCTGTTACCTGTGACTTCGTCTACGCAAAACATTGTCCCCTCCGAAGAAGTCGGTTAAAAGCCTAAGAGTTAATTAAACCAGGGTGTCAACTAACTCCATAGCCAATTTCACCGAAATTTATATTTTTTAAGCAAAAAAACATATCAATCATGCATTTATCTATCCATCTATATTCACAAACCTTTGCGTTTATAATATTAGTTGGATTTTTTAGATAGATACAATCTGAAATTAATTGTGGTGTCCAAAAATACTGTATACAAAAAGATTGTCTGTTGAATATTACTTAAATCGTAACATTTAAGCTACAACAGGCTATCAAAGTTAATACATTGTTACTTACTTATTTTGGTAGTAATTTAAAAGGCTTGTGATTAGTAAAAAAAGGTATTTTTACCAAGTATTTATTAGTGCGTTGCGGCCTACATTTTAAAATGTAGAGACAATAGATTTTGATAAAGGAATTGTTTTTTTGTAACGTATAGGAAGTTATACGACTAGGGATGGGACACGACATATACTAACTACTTATTTACTTGACATGCCTATTGGTGTAGTGGTTAGTGGCTCTGACTACTATACCGGACGTAGTGGGTTCGATTCCCACCCAGGAAAAATGTTTGTGTGTTATGCACGATCATTTGTTCTGTCTCTGAGTGTACTTGTCAATAAAATAGTTCCTTATTTTACAAAATGAATATTTTTTTAAGTTAAAAGTATATTTTAATCATAGAAGAGGTTCTATGTAAATGGGTATGTTAATGGTATATCCGTTATTTATTTATTTTATACTTCAAAGGTGGTCTCGATATTTAAAATATGGCATTTGATACTCTAGGAAAATGCGTATGAATTCAAATTACTTGTTTAAATTATACTTTAAGTAACTTTAAAGTCATTTAACGTTAAATTTGTAGAGCCATTTAATTTTATGGTAGGAAAGTGTTTATCGAATAATCTACGTCACTATCAAATAGGCTCTACATTTTTTAAATTTAACTCTAATAAAACTGGCTACTATCCACGATTTCGTACACGTTTTCCTACAAAACAAGAAAAATAAGGAAAAAAAATAAATGTTGGATTTGAAGACCTATTGAATATGCGTATACAATTTCATGAAAATCGGTCAAGTCGTTTCGGAGGAGTACGGTAACTAACATTGCAACACGAAAATTTTCAAAATAAGATAATATACTGAAAAAATAATTATAATTTACGTACTTTTACAATTTTAGTTAGTTAAGTTAAAAAGTTTATTTACTTAACTATAGTGATGTAGCGGTGTGGTAATGTCACATCACTAAATCCACGTAGCGATAGCGAAGCCTAATAAATTAGGACCACATACCGTGGTTTATCTATGGAAGACACAAATGTATGTATACGCTTCTAATAGCTGTATTATATCTTTTTTCTTTAGAAAACACATCAATTCGGTAAGACGTATTACTTGTAGAAGTAAATGAAAGAGGTTGAACTGTATATTTTAAGGAAATAGAAGAAAATTTAAAGTACCTACCTAGGTATATATTACAATAAAATGCTGGCAATGTGACTCAAGACTGCACGGATTGCCGAATGGTATGGTCACAACGCCAATTACCGCTGTACGCGACGTGTCTCGGGTTCGATCCCCGCGTAGTACAAGAATTGGTGCGATCCACAAAGGCTTGTTCTGAGTCTGGTTGTCTTTGTGCATGTGAATTGAATGTCTGTGAAACCACCCGCGATACAAGGATTACCTAAATCTTTAGATTTGTACATATTCAGTCTATATTTGATGTTTGAACCTAAGTGAAAACTAATGGCAAAGGTGTGTTTTAAAGTAATTTCAGTTTATAATAACTGACCGACTTTATATATTTTTTCTTCTTTACTGTCCTCCCAAGGGTGTCTGGAAGATATCGCTATTAGCGATAAGACCGCCATTGTACCCATACTGTTTATAATTTCCTTTTCATAGCTGTAACTACGGTTTACAATAAAGAGTATTCTATTCTTTTCTATATTGCTTTCAACTTATTCACGTAATGCGTATGTAATGCACTATAAAAGTATCTTGTTAGATATACTATGCACTGGGCTAGAAATCGTAAAACGCACAAAGGTTGAAAGGCAAGGAGTGAGGCATTTCCCCAGTAGTAACATCTTTTTTTATGTAGCCTGTCTGGGATCCCATGGCTGGGCAAAGGCCAGTGACAACTTACAAGTAAAAAAAAGGAAATTTGTAGTCAGTGTTTTACATTAATTTATTAAATGTATAATCAATTATAATCAAGTATTACTGGTCTAAAAAGTTGTGTAGTTATTATACAGGGTGCCTTTTTTATTACCATACCTATTGCGATGATGACACTGTATAAAAGATATACTCAAATTTCTTCCAATGCCAAAACTTAATATCTTATATAAAATTTCATCTTCGTTAGAAATAACTGCATCCATCTTTACGTAAGCAGTCATAAAAATCTTGCCGTCAACTATAGAACTCCGTATTCAAATTATATACGTGTCGTTTAATAAATTACACGAAACTATTACAATCTCATCAATAAATTATAGGAGAAATTAGGTAATGGCTCAAATTCGAGAGAAAGTATTTAATTTATTGATTTTTATTGGTAATCGATAGTGTGTTGTAACTTTCGTGAGACATACAATTTAATACTAAGAAGTACTCGTATGGAATCGAAGAAGCTCGACTAGTTTTGGGACCAAAGAGACCCCTTTAAGACAGAGACACTTACACTAGTGGTCCCGCGTAAGCAACGTATGCAGTGTTTAACGATGTATGGACTCATAATAATATGTAATAACGCGCATTTATCGGAATGGATCCTGTATGTCGGGATTGGGAGAGACTCTAGATTTTATATAAAAATAAATAAAACACACTACAAGTGTGTATTTAAAGAAACAAGTAATTTAATTGATTTCGTGGTTTGTCTGTTTTCTTTTGAAACTAATTAGGTACCTTCTCTCGATGTTCTTTTGTTTGACGAATCTATTATTGTATTTTTATTTCTGTTATTTTTTTTACACTGTCCGCGGACAAATTGTGCCGCCCGTTCAAATTCTTTATGGTTTTACAAACTGTCACCTTATAATTGTCATGTAACTGTGACATAATTATGGTATAGGACATTATCTCATTGGTAAGATTCCATTCGAATTTTCATCCCGTTAGTCCCAGGTCATGTTTGAGCTACAACGAATAGTATCACCACCTAGAAAGCCTAATAACATTTTTTAGTTATTCTGTTACAGTTATAAAGGCGAGTCAGCGCACTACGTGGTATAAAGCGGTGTCTCTCTTTTCCACTATATGAAAACTTCTTTTAGATACAACCACGACTTTATCTTCTTCAATACTGACTAAAGAATATATTAATAAATACAACTTTAATCAGTCTTAGCACGTTTTCTTTTTCTTACGTCATATAGGAATGGCCTTATGTGTATTATACCATTATTAAATCCTCCTAATCGTCATATTTGTCATTTCAGTATAGATACCTTACAATTAATTAGATAATTATTCTAGTTAATATATGTCCAAAACTAACTACGTCTATCCCAGCATATTATATCCATAAAGATTTCAACCAAACAAAAAAATATCAATCTAATATACCTACAAAACTAAAAAAATGTCAGCCATGACAGGCGTTAATGTTCTTAAGAACCTTTTTCTGGTGGAAAGGTCTTGGTACCTAGATCTTCTACTGAGATTTGTAAATCATAACTAAAACCATATTATTAAGAACATCAATATAACATACTAGCTATTACAAAATCTATGATAACAAGCCCAATGAAACAATAATAACATTAATTAACATTGCACTATGATTAATGAAATATTAAAGGAAAATAACTAAATAACTGATATTTTGACAGTTACGTACAGTTTTGTAAACAATATATGGTTTATGACCATGTTTTGCATTATAAGGAAAATTTTCGACTGCATGTGGGGCAATCAATTGTGAATTTATCTCGGGATCATGCGATGCCCTTTTGTCTTTAAGCTGCGTTTACATCGGTTTAATGAATTTATTTCTTACTAGCTTTTGCCCGCGACTTCGTTCGCGTGGAATAGTGACTTCCGGCATTTTTTTGGTTTTAACCTGTGGAAACTATGTGTTCCCGATCTCGCGGGATCTCTTCAAAAATGAGATGTGGAAGATATTCTAGGAAACTCTTCAAAAAGCAACATATTTTTTTTTTTTTGAATTTGAAATAAAAACTATCCTATGTCCTTTCTCAAGTTCCAAACTATGTCTGTACCAAATTTCACACAAATCGGTTCAGTAGTTTAGACGTGAAGAAAAGACAGACAGACAGAGTTACTTTCGCATTTATAATATTAGTTTGGATTTGGATAAAGTTTAAAATAAGATTAGTTAACATTAATTCATATTTTATTATTACATTTATTTACTTACATAAGGATACAGCAGTGGAAGGTATTGTTATGTTTCTTCTCTTCTTTTAAGTGCCTTACAGGATCTACCTTTGACGATTGCGTAACACTAATATTAATTATGAATACTTAGATAATTAACTCAAAATCTATTTTTTAAACGACTCCCTCACTAAGGGTTTAATCTCGGTATCGCAGGGAATTTCACAGGCATTCAAATTCACATGCACAAAGACACCCAGACTCAAAACAAGCCTTTGAGGATCACACAAATTCTTGCAGTACGCGGGGATCGAACCCGCGACACGTCGCGTATAGTGGTAGTACTGTTTTCGAACAGGAGATAAATAGACAGCATCCCATTGCCCAAACTTTACCGCTTTCTTGCGATTTCTCTTAATTTAATCTTCTTTTTTGAGGACAGAAGAGTTTGTTTTTCGCAATGTCACATTCTTGCACACTTAACATACCTACACAATCTTACAATTAGCTCCAAATCAACTGTATACTCTCGCAGTGTTAAATTATTATTTTTTACGTTTTTTTTTTCTGTGAAAAAAAAAATCTGAAATCTTAAGTCCACGCTTAGGGGCAAATAGATACTAACTACTGATAAAGTACCCAGAGTCGAAACAAACTTACTTGGCGTCCGTGGACCCAAACCAAGGCAATATCAAATATCATTTGATATTGCCAAGTAAATTTATTAGCATAACAATAAGAATCAAAATATTTATCTGCAATAAATGTAGGTACATAGATTATATGTAACAAAACACTGTTGTCCCTTGCACATTTAACACTGAGGCACGAAACATAATGACAATTTGTTTATCAAATTAAATTACTAGAATTAAGTAAAATTAATTTATAAGTGTACATAATGTTATCCCTTTTACATCTATGTTTGAGGTCGATTTTGTTTTTTTGGAACCGTGGATAGACGATGGACGTGAAATTTAATAATTTAGCAGATTCTAGGATACTTTTAAATAAATTTAATTTCATATTAGCAGTCGAAATGGGATTGCGTCTTGATTTTAAACAATTGCGCAAGATTTTGACTCGTTGTATGTACTATCCTTAATATTTTCAGACACAAATAATAAAGGACTAACACTCCATTGATCAATCCTGAGGAATCCTAGATCACCTAACTTTGGAACCTGAAATGGCTAACACGCAGTAAGCAAGCGTGAACTTAGCCCTATAAACTTATACTTCTCTTCATGGACACCCTTTGCAGACCAGTAAGCTATTTAAAGACTAGTGTTTTAAATAAAGAAACAATAAAACGGACTTGAGAACTTACTCCCTCTTATTGTTATCCTATTGTTGTAATTATAGTGTACAAAGTATAGAACGGCGTCTCTCTTCCACAACTGCAATAATATGTATTACTTCAAGACGTGAAGGTAGTGCCTTTTAAGCAAACCAAGTCTTGGTTAAGTCTCTACAAAAATGTAAACATATTAATATCTATTTGAATAAACAATAATAAATAACATATTTAGAAATAACGAAGAGAAAAGCTGCTGTAATGGAACATAGTTATACAGTATTTGTGTTAGTTTTTTTAAGTATTTACAAAGAGGCAATTATGATTTTATAGGAGAGATACGTGACATAATAACACATACAGAAATACACCTAAATACGAAACACACGAAAAATAGGTACCTACACAGTAAATAACATAAGTACATATTAACAAAAAAGCATAATATATGCGAGCGAATTAAAAAAAAACCTTCTTGAAGTCGATTACAAAGAAATAACAAACACATACACATACACATAAATAAAAATACAGCAAGTCTTGAACAAATCTTGGTTCCACAAATCTTCTGTTTTCAGTAGCCGTTGGAGAAGATTGGAGAATTTCGGAGAATGTTGAAGAAGTCTGGAGAAGAACGAAGAAACTTGGCGAACCCAAGAGCACGGTATGAAGTTCCTACAGTGGTATATTACGTAGGAACTCTATACCTCGCTAGTGGCAATCACCAGTCTGGATGATAAGTCTTCTTTATGATGATTCTTCTGTGTATGAGGATTCTTCTATTGTTCTTTTCTTCAATGTTATCGATGCTTATATGGTTCTATGGTTATTTGTTAAAACAAAAATGATATTCTGATAAATCTTAAAATACAAAAAAATATTATTACATTATAGTTCTATGGCTATGTGTTAAAACAAAAATTACATTCTGATAAGTCTTGAAATATTGAACAATATTCTAGTCGTAAGTCTTAAAATTAAACGTATCACACCGCAGTCGACACACCAACTGATCAATGTTAAGCCAATCTCCATACGGGAAGACTACAAGATATCAAATTATAATTAATATTATTCTTTTTTCACACCCTTTAACTTCTTGAATTTAAATACAACAAAATCTTCCCTCACCTGATTTGTGAAATTAGCATTTGAATAAAAATACAGCAGCTGTCGAAATACATATTTAGGGTTTTAAAGATTAGCATATTTGAGGCAAATTCTTTAGGATTTGGGAACAACCCTTTGGCTATGCAAATTACCTGTGGGAAGTCGGCCATTTGCATAAGAAATTCATCTTTTTGAAGGTCATTTTTATACCAGGAAGTCTCGTGGGAAGTTGTGCTACTAGTTTTAAGATTAAGGGATTAGTTGAGTTGTTATTTGCATGTGAATTAATCTTGTCAAAGCAAGGATTTATGAAAATGTCTTTGGAAGGTTGAGCTAAAAACTTTTTGGGTAAAGAATTGTGGTGAACGAGTTTGGTGAGCTTGTCAACTGGTTTTGTTACTGTTAGTTGTGTAGATATTATTACTAAATACCTGCCCTTATGAATTTAAATAACTGGGCCAAATAGATATTCAGTCAACTATATAAAAAAGTAATAAAACTCTCAGAGACCGTAGTTCTAATCATTAACATTTAGGCTACTTTACTAACAGTTTTTAACCGACTGCAAGAAGGAGGGTCTCAATTCGGCCGATAGATATTTTTGAACAAATCCTTATACAGAACACAAATATTACTATTTTCCTAACTCAGCCTAAATCTATCCTTAGATTATCCTTACAAGACAATATCTACTTAGGTATAAGTCATATTACTCGACACATACATTTAGGAGCTTTCATCCATCTCCATACATACGTATAACTCGACACATCCCCTTAAAGTTCACCTTTAATGAGCCGTGGCGCTGTCCGCACCCTAGTTCATAATTAGGCGGGCAAAGGGTGCATATCCAGTATAACTTGACCTTTATCCCAGGATGTTTTTGTTAGGTTTAAAGGTAGTTTTATACTGGATGGGACGTAGTTCTATTGTTTTATTTATTATGATTATTAAGTTATGGGTTGTGAATGATGTGTTTTGTTTGGACACATGTTGCTTTTAATGTCCTAGTTTCTTTTTTTACTATTTTTTTATATTTAACGAATATACGTGAAAGTTAGGTTTTTAAATCTTATTCGTAATCAGCGCTTTTTGTAGTGAGAAAATTGTAACAAGCGACCCTATATTATGTTCATTTTATTTATTATTTTGCTTGGAGATTCATTAAAACCAAGTGATTCGAACTTTAAGTTTGGTTCATTTTATTGTAATTTCCGTTAATTATTACAAACTAGCCGTAGCCCGCGACTTAGTCTAATATTTGAGCGTTAAAGAGTAACAAACATCCATACTCACAATCTTTCACATTAATAATAGGATAATAATTTCAAACATACAATTAACGCAGTATTATTAATAGTCTAAACTAAAACTAATTCCTTCTTACATAGTTGTATTTGGAGCTATGTAAACAGTACTTAGCGAACAATAATGTTTGTATCACTAACAATGAGTGTACAGACAGACTAATGAACTACTCGTTACTATCGAATAAACATGTAGTTAGAATAGTTAAGAAAATGTAAATAGTTAACGAAAAATATGAATTTGTTTCGTGAAAAGTTGTTAGGAATAAATACAAAAAAAATGATTTGCTTATACTATGACAAGTGTTTTTTTTTAATTTATTGTCTTAAAAGCCTTAGTTTCAAATTCAACATGGTTTTTTCGATTACATTGTTTTTTTTTTATTATTATTATTGGTAGTAGTTACTATTGAAAAAAAACTGCCTATTAATATTTTAGGTATACAATGTATTGCAGTACATCATATTTACGGTATTATTATATGTCATACGTTCCAATGCTCTAAAGAAATGACTCCACAAACTTCTACTATCATTTTTCCCGTCGGTATAAAAATCTCACGCGTACAAGATAAGTATAATTACACGATACAGAATCAGAGACATTAAAACTCCAGATGCAATTGCAACGGAAATGTTTATGGACTTAGATTGCTGAGCTTGGACCTCATAACGGACCTCACTACGTTTAACATTCCTATATAAAACCCATTAAAATACAAGAAACTAGAACCAACCTTGTTTATAGAAAACGTAAAAAAAACAACACCCTATGATTAGGGTTATGGACCTATAAGTTCCTTGAAGTAGGTACGGATTTTTTTCTCTAACTCCATAAAAAAAACAGATTTTGTAGCAGAAATACACAATAAAGTTTCACCACATCTATTTATCTGTCTCATCTACATTTGTAGGGGTGGATAAGCCCTGAGATTTGGGAACTAATTTCAACACAAATCCTTAAAATGAGAGGGATTTGGGGCTGTCTGAAACACCTTAATGTGTGTTCGTAATGTTATCACGGATTGTGTGGTGAGGGCTTTATGTACTGATTATGTACTGACAGATTTTATGTTGACTTTGTTCTAAATTGAAAATGCAATTTTCGCGGTTTGAATTTAGAATTGTTTTACGAAAAATATATTTTATACAAAGAAGGTTTTATACTATGCTAGTTTCTTTTTCTGGCGACATTATTTTAAATGTATTATGAAATTAATTATTAAATGTCATTTTTACACGCATTGACAAAAAAAAGTATTTTAATATTACTTTAGTTATATGAATGAATGGAATTACTTCACAATTTTCAATGTTACATAAGACTACATTCAGAATTATTATCAGGCCCATAAAATAATATATCTCTGATAAGAACGAGATTGTCTATTTATGTACAAACTTCAAGATACGCTACTTATCTATAGGTATTTATTTTAAATGTATTTTGTAATTTAACATTTATTTTGCCCTGTTTGGTAGTAATACTGCTTAGATAAAAAATAGTAACCGTTAATTTTATCTTGTAGATTGCGTAAACTTTACCATTAATGAAATTGAATCTAATAAAAGTCAAAAATAAAAAAATCTTATCACCTCAAAAAACAAGAAAATAAATTTCCAAGTAAATTACCAAAAAAAACGAAAGCTCACCGATAGCGCACAATCCTTAGTAAACAAAAACACACTCACCACGTAAATGTTTACGTAAAATGTACGTGAAAGTTACGTTTTATCGCCATTTAATCCGATTCGACGAAATTAATGCCGACTAAATATGTATGAACAGCTCAATTGCAAGTCCACGCGACGCACATAAGTGCCTCTATACACGACAACACGGTATAACTCAAGTAGCAAGCGGAATCCGGCGAAACTTGATACAAAGTACTTAATGCTCGCGTGTCACTTGGTAGTTTAACTCCGTATCTTCTTCGGCCGACGCAGCGCTGCCAATGTCCAATAAATACGCGTTTGACGCCCGTTGCGTACACATTCACCAGTCTAACGCGACCCCAGAAAGCGACGCGGCCGACACTACACCGCACACTAATCACTAGATAGCAAGCAATGTGAACGGCTCTTCCTAAACTGGTCGCGACGCCACGACGGCGCTGCCAACACAACCGCACCAACTAACAGGCCTTTGTCGCATCTGAATTGATATTAACGCAAATAAATAATTCAAAACGTGTAAGAAACGAGACGTAATGAATAGATAGTTGTGACTATGAAAATAATTGTCCGAATAAGGTTTATTGCCTTGAACGGAACCTTATTGTGTTCGGAAACGGTTTAGTAAAAAGTAGTTCCTTGCCAAAACTCGATGCATGCATGCGTGCGTTTATGGCGGCGACATTACCCCGCGTTCCATATTTAAATTTTATCGGCCATTAAAATGAGCACTTTGTGTTATTTGCACTTTTTTCGAATTTAGAAATTGTAAACAAGGTCTTCCTTTTTCAGATTTTTTTTTGTTTAAATTACATTTGGGAACAAGAAGTTTTGGCATATGTATAACCTTTGTTTACTGTGAACCGCTATTAACCCTAAAACAGTAAATAAAAGTCTGTTCATTAGTGTAATTAAGTGTGAGACTGTACTCGCATTTTTGTGTTGATTTGATACCTAGTATTTATTCTATGTATTGTACTAATTAAGCAAATAGTTTGAGAAGTCTAGTAGATTTTTGAGTATTTTTCATTTCAGTAATGATACTTCTCACATAGTATGCACCTTTATTCTCAAGCAAGCTTCATTAACGCAACTTGCAAAAATATAAAAATCCTACCATAAACATGAGCTTAAATTATGAATAAATAAAAGGTAAAATAAACACACAATTATCACCATTACAGCACGCCATGTGTAAAAGTGTCGTGAACGCATTCACCGGGCCGCTAAAATGCAAACACTCGTTTCGGACTATTTCAGGGAGGCGTTTAATGGTTACATTTTAACGGCCTTTTCGTAACTTATATGTTACTTTTATGGCGGCCAATAAAAACGTAAAAATGTACCAGAAATGATATTTTTGTACAACGTACTGTTAAACTGTTACCTCATAATCTTTATAGGTGTAAAGTAAACGCTCATTTGTAAGGAATTTCAACAGCAACAACTCAAAGTAAATTCTGTTGTTTCAGAAAAGTATCTAGTATTTATGTTTATCATGACCAACTACCGAAAAAATTCGTTTAAAGTGCGTGTAATGCAAAATTTCACATTACGAGAGCTTTGGGGCAGGCAGGAAATACGCTATTATCGTACCCTCCTCCACACATAAACACACATCACATACACATAGGGGGCCACCCCTCGGGGGTAATTTTAAACCCCATCACTGAACGTCACCACCCACTCTACTCATCATTCGTTATTTGAATTACTAGTGAGCAATTTCGATATCTTTTTTGGATGCTCTTTATTCAAATTGTGTGGCCAGTTCGGTTTTTTAAGTTTCGAATGTAATCGTTTCACATTTTGTTTGTGGTGAATATTCATAATTCGAAATGTGTATTTCAATTTATTCGTTTTTATTTTGTCGTTGTAATTGCATGCATTTTACAAAAGAATATTGGGATCTACGTGAATTTAATTTGATTTTAGCATCAAACCATCGTATCTAACGCAATTATCAAGCATTCACAATTTCAAACGTTTATTCTTGTAATTGCGCCCGATAACGATTATTACGTGTTTTATTCGATTATTCGATAAATTATTCGATTTAGTAAATGCGTTAGTCGAGTTTTTAGGGGTGCGTGACGCGATGATTTGTGGTAGAAGTTTCATTAAGTTGAAGATTTCGAGCAATTTATGTAACTGTTCTTGTGGGAATTATAACAAATGTGCTCGACCGAATAATTTTCTTTTTAGGCGTTTTTTCGGACGTGATTTGTAAAATTACGAGGAACTTGTTCGTGTTAAGTTGCGATACAGTGTGATTACGTGGTAATAGCTTCGTTTGCTGTAATGAGGGGAATTCGAGGTTAATTGGGTTGTCTTTTAACAAAAAATCAGTGGTCATTTGATATGGAAATAGTGAGGCTAAGTCTGTAGTCGAGGCATACGAAGATACAATTCATCAATTAACGTTCATTAAATGCTTTACTTATCAGTTTATCACACTTAATCTAGATGATTTTGAAGTTAAAACCTCTCTAAATTTTACACGTGTAATCTAGCAGACAACGCAATAATTTACAAAAAAAATAAAAAAAAAACAACTTAAAACTCCTTATTCATAACCCACACATCGATAAACGCCAAAAGGGGAAAACTGGTGATAAATTACATTCAATATTCATATATTTCGTCCCATTCGCACCTACGAGATACGAGAGGGATGAAATAGTTCGTACATACACAAGTATACCGCTAATTTGTTTTGACATATCTGAACGAACGACTACTTTTCCCGCCTACATGCTGCCTACTCGAAAGGGGATAAATTCCAAGTAATCAAATTCGCAAAAATGTGTTTCGTATTTCGCACGAATAAAGGCTATAATCGTTTGACCGGCCCCAACTTAACTCATTGGGTTTTATTGTTGGCAGAGAGCGCGATTGAGTTTTCGCATATCTATTATACTGGACGGACCCCCTTTCGGCATTTTTTGCCCTTCAATACGTTAGGGTGACCCCCTAAACGCGTGCCGTGCGATATTGCGTTACGCGCACACAAAACTTATTTCGTGGTCGATCAATACAAAAAAAATGAGTATAGGGTAGGGCGGGGCTAGTTGAGCAATTTTTTACTCAAGTGATTATAGCTCCTCCACAATAAGTCTCAACAGCTTATGTGGCATATCGATGGATTCCTTATTTATTCTTCTATAAAAAAGCCCATAGTAATTTATTTCTAACTGATCAAGTTCAAAAGTTACAGCTGTATAAACGAAAAAAGTCAGGTATGCTCAACTTACCCCATAGGTGAGGTAAGTTGAGCAAGGGTGTGGGGCAAATTGATCAGTTAGAGATTCTAGTCTAACTAAGATTTCTAGACATGAAATACACCTCTCTCCTGGTTTGCTGTCAGACCAGACTACTCAGTTCGCTACAAACCAGGTAGATAGTACAATCTTTGTCACTTTCAGCACTTGACTGAAGTTTCTTTTTTTACTAACACTCTTTTTCCTTTTGTTTTCAATTTTCTTTTTTCTTTTTCTTAACTTTTTTACTAGATTTACTCTGTTCTTCTTGCAACGCGTTCTTCTCGGGTGTATCTGTGAGAATTGCAGCTTTTCTCTCTTTTCGAATACTTGTACTTATCTGTAGCAACAGTTGCTCAACATACCCCAACCCGAGTATTTGAATTTAAAATGAGGTTATGAAAAAACAGTATAAGTTTAAACAAAATCCATAACAAATATAGAAAATACATAAAATTAATGAAACTTTAACACTTACTTGATTGAAAATGAATAACATTTAACCTGTACAGAAGAAATATAGACAGGAAAGATTTTTTTACTTTTTGTTCGCAAAATAAACAAAGCGCACGCATGCCTTACTCGATCGTCAATTCGCCACTAGCGGTCGCGGGATGTGTTCCACTCCTGCGCCCCCACCTTTCCTTCATTTGACATGTTAGCGTCTGAAGTATAGTTTCGGAGATATTTCGATTGCCCAACTTACCCCTATGCTCAACTAACCCCGCCCTACCCTACGCAACGGAATCTTTAAAATTTAGAAAGTAGGCGCATGAGTAATTATCATTTGTAAGTCAAATAGAAGCCGACTAATTATTACAAAATACGTAACATCAGGGTCTCCCGGGGCACAATGCACAAAGACATCTATTGTGTAACCCAACAATGGCGTGACTCACTCATGATGGACAGAAAGACAATGAGACGGCCGACACTCTTCCAAGGACCGTATAAGGCCGATATGCATAACGGATATCGGGGGCGTTGTATAAACTGGAATTTCTTTCTATACCTTCGTAAACTCAATTTAATATTGTTTGTTTTTCTCAACCGTTCAAAACATCTGGCTTTTGACCAGATAATTCATGCATTTCGTAAATAAATAAAAATAACTTACAATTACTAAATTTACCCGAGCGCAACAAAAAAGATTGGAATAAAAACAATTGAATATAATTGAAGGAGTTCGTAACCGAGGATGCAGTGTGAATGGCAACATCCGAAAAAATAAACAAAAAGAATCAATCGCGTGCCGTGAAAAGAAATCCCATCAATCAGTCGAGCTAAATGCAATATTCAAATGTGGAATATTTTTTGTTCCAAGTTCAAAATCCCCGCGACCTTGCCACGGTCAACTCGTGAATGTGTATCCTAGTCAACATTTGACGGCTCACTTTTTGCCTGCTACAGTTTTTGCTGACGCCTATTGTACTGAGCATCGCATTATTTGCATAGCTAACGACGCAACATTCCAATTCAGTTTAAAAACAATTTTACAGTGACTCGTATAAAACACATTACGAGTTACGACTATTTATAAATTTGCGCCAATAGAAAACTGTTTCATTATCTTGTTTGAGGTCAACACAAAAAGCAATGTGCTATCTCATAACTATCGTCGTCGTTTACATGAAGGTGCAAATTACACAATTTATTTAGTTTTCCGGCGACGTTAATAGCCTCTGTGTCACATTCAATGCGCGGTCGTCAGTCGGGACACGAAAAGTGACAAATGACAGCTAATCATTGTACTCCGAGCAGCCGACAGACTTGTTAGTAGCGAGCAACAAATTTCCTTTATTAGTCGTTTCGTAAAGGTATAAAATATGAGTCATGGTTACATGTTTTTGCATTGGCGATGATTTTGCGTTATTTTTTACAGCCGTGCAACGCCCGGCGTGACCTGCACGACCTATGTCTTTGTTTGGTCTGTCCTTTATAAATTGTTTTTGCGTAAACAGAATCCCTCGCGATACAGCGCGTTTGTGACGATGTCTCAAATCGGCGCGCACGCAGCGAGTGATGAACCAAAACGTACCAAACAGGTTACAACGCCGGCCGGTAAGGAAAACGGAAAAAATATTCGAAATTTGAATATGGCGGTCGGGGGCGTGGCCAGTGCCACCAAACGAACCGGTCGTGATAAAAACTGAATGATCAGGCAACAGAATATTTTATAGTTAAATTAAAAATTAATTAAAATAACACTAAACCCTAACAAGGTTTGGAAATTTCCAAATAGACATTTTATCTGAAACACGCGGTTAATGGGACCGCTGAGGTACAGATAAACTAATAGGGGAGGCAGTTGGGTGATAATTATAGATATATTATTATCAGCTTATATCTAAATAGGTACCATTACTTATACCTACTAACTGGCTGCCAACGTGTGTTATCTGGGACCAAAATAATATAAAGATACTTGAAAAAATTTGTCCGGTCGACAAGTAAAACTAGAGTAAAATTTCAAGTAAATGTTATTCTTGGCGCTCTATATTCCACCGATAGCATCTTACGAAAAGCCATTTAATAAAAATAAAGTAGGTATACATAGATAGATGTAATAGGCCTAAGTGTATCAGATGAAAAAAGTAACTCCGTAAGTACCTACTTCAAATTGTCAATAAAAAATAAGCTCTAGTTTGCTTATAAATTAAATTTTTTGAATGTTGCTCAACTCTACATCCATCCTATTATAATATTTATAGATATTTCGGCGGTATAGCACATTTTATTTTTTAATAGTATTTATGGCCATAAGGGGCACTATATAATGCTTTTTATTTCAATAATCCGATTTTATTACAACTATTTATGATTAAAAGCATATTATATGCCGAATTAACATAATACGATACTTCCAAATTTTGAATAACGAACATCCGTAGAATATAATTAAAGTAGCAAAGGAATGTCTTTTATGCCAGTTTAAAATTAGAACACAGCAAACCATAGAGAAACCATAAAGTTCCTTTTATTTTCTTAAAAAATAAAGACAAACTCTTTTCAAATAACTTATTTATCGATACAAAGAATTGTTTAACATTTTGTCATCGCCAAGTGTTGGAATATAAACAGAAAACTGTAAACAAACGAGATCCCACGGTCGGGCATTTTAAAAATTGTTGTTTTTAAAATGAAAAAGATTATTTTTTTACCTCTATTCCGACCGGTCCCGAGAGCAGGTGCCGCGACGTTGTTATGTTAGATAGAGCTATGATGATATATTTACAACTTACTTGTTAAAACTATTTCTGTTCTGTACAAACTTTGATGGATAAGATCTTCGAAAAAAAAAACGACAAAGAAAGTTGTCACCAAAATATTTTTTGGTGTTAAAATAAAAATAAAAAATACTAGAGAGCAAAATCACAAAATAACAGAATTTCTCTTTGATACGCGCATGCTGAACATCAATACAAAAGTTTTCTCGCATATTTTAATTTACTTTGTTATTGTCAGTTCCAACATCAACACTTTTATTATCACAATATGATAATGAGACGACAGTACAACCTTCTCGTCCAGAAATTTCATTACGAAAATCACATTTGAAATCAAGAGACAGGGCAATTTTAATAATTGGACACATTTTTGAGACTTAAACAGGGCGATTTAGATTCGAGGATGGTATCAAAGTGCAACAGTCTTGCATACAGTCATCCACACATCTTAACTCACAGCAGGTAGAGCATTCACATGTATTTCTTTGAAACATTGATCGTCCGGTACGTCAACCAAACGAATACCAACCCAATGTACTCGAAATACGACAGAATATCGAGTAAACACGACCAATGAACGGATAGCAAAATAGCCGCGGTGTTACAGCACTATATAATTTAAAACATATCAACAGCCCGTGATTGTCTGACCGTCTGTATGTTTGTGACAAAAAGTAATCAAATTAACAATGATTGAGGTGTTTCAACGAATACGGGCATTTTATTTTTATTATGAATGTTAATGTTTATAAAATTGCAAGTGTCACAGTAAAACAGGGTCGGATCAAATTTTTAATATATCTCAACGTCGTTTGGTTTCCACAAATCCGGGGTCTTGACCGTTTTAATGGCCATAAAGGCGGAATGATTCATATAATTGTAAGATGAGCCTTTTAATATATGAAAGGAGAATGACGCATTACGTTTTATTATACAAGTTTCATGTATAAGCAAAATATTTCACGTCTGACATTTATTCAACCGCCTTATCCCAAGATTTATTAAAAAAAAACACAGTAATAATTATGGCCTTAAATTTAAATCTCCAAAAAGGAAAAAGAATTCGATTACATTAACTTCATCATATAATAAACATAAAAAGGTTAACCCTTCATAGCGGCATCAAATTAACTTTTATTCTAATCCCAAGTAAAATAAATAGGAAACTATTCGAGGGGACGAAATAAAAAAAACGTCTACGATACCTGTACTTATCAAGAGTGGTCCTGTCCGTTCAAATACTCGGTAAGGACTGAGACACAATTAAACTGATGTTATAAAATATAAGTCATTATTGTACACGGACTAATGTTGTGGTTTCTGTACCCAACCACTTAATTATTTTATCGCTTCAATACTCTAAAGTAATTTAAAGTCAAGCCCTTGTGTCTTGATACGCATGACATTATAAAAATGTAAACGTTTGCCTGTTTTCCAGTCGTTCGCTTATCTTTTATCATTTAATTAGTTGATAGCGAGATTAAATGATACGCAAAGGTTGCTCCGATCGTTTTGCATACGCGATAAATTCATTGATACATTGTTTTATTACAGATAACTTGACAACATAATCCTTACAAAAAATAGCCTCTACAAAACTTTAAAGATGTATAATTATACCTGGTTTTACGGATCCTTTCATGAGTAAAGAAAAAAGAAATTCTGTTATTCCAAATTCAAATTAACCCCTATCTCTCGGTGCACCACAAACTTCAACCCACTCGTATCTCGTTTTCAAAGGATCGTATTATTTTCATTTTTTTTTTCTTTTTACATTTTTTACTAAAAAAAGTGGAACCGAAAAGGATAAAGAATAATATGGAGCGCTCACCAAATGTCCCCGTGCACACAACAGGTTGAGCGCGGTGGTATTCAAGTTTTTTTTTTCCTTTTTTTTTTCATTTTTCCCCCTTTTGTTGATCTCTTGTTTCCGACACATCTGAAATGTAAGATGTTTTTGGTTAATCAATATGATTTTGTAACTTCTAATTTGAGGGGTTAGGGTTTTTTTATACAAAAAGTGTTATTTTGAAGAGAAACCTTTGATGGTATGAGTATCTCCAACCAATCACTTTTGACGTCAAATTACTTGTCGTGTGAAACATGAATTATACTAAAACAATATACCTTTAACATATACCATACTGCTTTAAATAGTAAAAACTACTCTTTTAACAAATTAAACAAATAAAAGATCGTACTAAAAGCCGTATACTAATTCGTAATTACTGCATAAAACCATCCCTTAACCCTCTGCGATCGCAGGACATTAACAGAAAAATGTGAAACCAAACATAACATGACACAAATATAATTCAATGCAAGTAAGTAAACACAAAGACCTTGATTTTAGATTAATATGACAAGCACACGTGAAACTAATTAAATTAATTTAAAACAGCCATTAATTGAACGTAACACGTATTCAGTTTTTTAAGTTTAACAAAATGGCGGCGATAGCGTGAACGTTACATATATTTTTATATTATGTTAATTACATTCTAAATTTAATTTTAAAGGTTATTTATTTTTAGCGTAAATTAATTATATTATTCAATTTTTGTTAATAAATAACTATTTATTAATAATTGGAGTTCGTGGCCAGAATTTCGAGTTCACTACTCCACTCGTGCCAACGTCTCGCGCATGCGCTCTAGTGTCTAGCTCTGTATTATAGATATAGGTACAATACCTAGTAATAATTTATGTATCTATAAATTATATTTATTTCTACTAGCATAAACACGATAAATACTAGATATATCTGTCTGTGTTTTAAAAGAAAAGAGAGTACAAAAAGATGAGCACAGGAAACTTATCTTTCTTTTACAACCACTCATACTAGTAGCATTTATAACATATCTAGCATCAACCAGTTTATTACTACGCTTTAATCTACACTACTGTTTATTCAAATAGTTTAATACTAAAACAGCTTAACATTTAGAGCGCTCGGTACTGGCGCACGTAAAGTGACTGACATAGTGTGATGCCGCCGCTTGATACCGACTGCACGCTCCGCGTTCATAAACCCACATCTACTACAGCATTTATCGTGAAAATAATCCAAGAAAAAACGAAAAAGAACCGTCCCACAACCGCCAAAAGGTAATCTGAATAAAGATCTGAATCTAGAATACCTAACCTCAACAAATTAAAACTAAAACCTTTTATAAATAACTCGATTTTTAAATAAAGTTTTTTTTTTTCCTCCAACAGGCAGTTAACAAAATGCCTCAATAATTGTTATTGCAAACTAAATTACTGTACAATCGAACGTTTTTTTACAAACATCGATAAAAGAGCAAATGCATCAAGTTTTTATATAAAAAAAAAGTTCAACAGCATAAAACACAAACGAATTACCATAGAAATTGGAATAACATTGTAAATCGTATTCAATAATTCATGCAAGAGATCCATCAACCCAAACAAGGCTGAATGGTGAATGCGCTAGCGCTCAATGCGAATGAAAAAGGAATTTTTAAAAATGTACATGCAAGATGGCGTCCGTCCTATGGCGGGGGCGATTAGACCGATAGCCACGCCTGCGCACTAGCGTATTGCAAGGGTAGGTAACATATCCACCATATTTTTTAATTCTCTTCGTAATTTTATCGAGGGTTACTTAATACTTTGTACACTGACCGTATTCAAATCGGGGATTATTTCGATTTTTGTATTTTAAAAATCGAACGAAAAATAATTACGGCATTTTACGTCGAAATTTAAACGCCATTTTTAATCGAATTGTCTTATTCTATTTCTAAATAACTGGAACAAAAACGGTTTTGAATACGTTGTCAAATCTAGTTTTGAGTCTTTTTTACGAGCTAAGTAATAGCTTATCAAGGACACTTCACATTTCTGGCAGTTAATTAACTAAGCACAATGACCTAATATTATTTATGAGCTGTCGACATCAGGCAAGGACTTGTGACGTGGCTCCACTGCCCTAGTTGGTTTACGGTACATATTTAATTTATTTGTTGTTTCAAATAATGTTTTTTTGTAGATGGTAATTGTTTTGTTGGTGAAAATTAGAGTGTTTCAGACTTCCAGTGTCTGGTTAAATGATTAGGGTACAATTTTTTGTGTTTTGGTCAGTTTTCTTCATCGCGTTCTTTATTGTCTTATGAAAATAAAAAATCTAGTAAGTATCTCGATCGTCCTAATGTTAAACGTTTCAACCACAAAAAAAGGCATAA
This sequence comes from Chrysodeixis includens, assembly GCA_941860345.1. Lineage (NCBI taxonomy): Eukaryota > Metazoa > Arthropoda > Insecta > Lepidoptera > Noctuidae > Chrysodeixis > Chrysodeixis includens. The sequence continues at coordinate 9,791,251 of OW796105.1, forward strand.
AAACAAAAAATATATTTGACAGTTCTAAAAATAAAATTATTATGAACTATTCGATGCAACAAAAAAATTACCTACTCTAAATCATTCAAAGTAATTTCACAAATTGTTCGCACTAGTCCAGAGTACTAAAATCAAAGTAATCGTTGTACAAACCGCCTACATAGCGTCTCTCGCCTATCAGTTGTTTTCGCAAACAAACAGACAGACAAGATTACATCCACGTTTTAAGATAGTAAACACACAAGACAAGGCTCGTTAGATAAACACTTACATTGATTTTATGTTTGCTTTTATTCCCTTGTTGTAACAAATAACTCGGGTTTTGATGGAATTAATTGTAGGACGGAATTTTGTGTTGCACTAGTGAAGATTCGTGGATTTACTCGTAGTTATAGCGTAAAAGTACTGTTAAAATATTATTATAAGAAGTCGGTTGAAAATGTGCTATCAGGCTTAAAAATCTTAGTTTCAGAGAACAGGATTTCGTCCAGCAAAAGTTTTGCATTATTAAGTATAATTGTATGAATTAAGTCATGAATTTGTACCTCAAAATGTACAGTAAAGCGGCCCTTTAAAAATAAATTTGTAAGTGATAAATTGCATTGCGGCGCAAACTTCAATTGAATAAGGATAAGAATTTATTGATAAAAACTGAAACACGGACCACCTTACGTGTAAGTGTTACTTTAATTATAGATTTTTTTTAACAAAACGAACGTGTAACACGGTGTACATACATATACCAGAATAAATGCACAAATTATCAACTATTTCAAAAAGGCCGGTGTTCAAAAACAAAAAAAGATCACACGAGTTCGAAAATAAATCATTAAAAAAAAACATAGACATAGTACGAGTAAGTGTTCGAATTTCGAATGGTCAAAGAATTTTAAATATGGCCGACTATAAAAGATACCGATCACCTCGCCTGAATGATCTATTCCGGTCCAATCCCAAAAACTAATACCACTGGTATTAGTTCGGAAATTAAATTATTATTTTGCTTAAAACGAAGACCATATTTCAAATATTTAAATGAAGTACTTAATCTATTCCCAACGAATCCCAAAACATAACTTTTGGTACAGTTACAGGAAAAAGTTTATTTTGCTTTTTAATAATTTAATATAATGATCGTAATTCAATCCTAAATCTTTACAAACACATTTTGTCTTATCGAGAATCACATGCCAACTTTTTTTACCTGCAAAAAGGTGAGCTCGTTTCTATTGTTTAAAAATCCTAATCAACCAATCACAGCCAAGCATTGAGCAAACGAAGCGCCTTAAGCCTTTATTACTGACTGTACCTTCAAACCATTTTACTAATTTTGGGATTCGTTTATGAGTGGGATTCGTTCGGAATAGAAATTAACTGCGATAAGAAATAAATACAAGTGGTATTAGTTTTTGGGATTGGACCGGAATAGATCGCCTGAATTAATTGTAACGAAACGTTAATTAAAATCTTTGACATACGTGGAACGAGGATAATTTTGATCGAATCGTGAGACGGATGGCCACACATGCAAGTGTAAATAATAACGGTGCTCGATCGATTATCTACTGTTGACAGCTTTTGTTTTTGCTGTTTACAAAAAAAGGGATAATAATCGGAAGAATTTTCACGTATTTTGCAACTCATGGAAGTGAAAATTCTACTAACGATAACTGTTGTAAAAGTCAATTAAATGTATGAAAATTATATCTTTTTATCCGATTTCATAAGAGGAGGTTTCTCAGTTCAGCCATATGTGACAATGCTTGTGGAAATGTCACTTCAAGCACAGTTTATTCCTCATTTCCTATAAATATTGTATCCTGCTTATAAGTATGATAACTGTATTAAATCGTTGATAAAATGTTTCGAGATCATTCTAACCACACAAAACGGAATTATCTTCGTGAAGCATCAAGTGTTTTCACCAAGTGCTACTATTAAAGCATTTTATGTGTTGGCCCCTACATCCGTCAGGTGTAACAGAGTTTATTTCGCAAAAAATATAACCACATTTAAGTCTGGAAAAGAGCATTTTGTGAAGCAAAAGCGAGAAGTATTCGCTTATCAAGTCCCTTAGCCCCTTTAATTAACGCCTATAAAATTTTATTGAGGAAGCCACCAAATTAATTGACAAAACACATGAACCAAGAATTTAATGTGACAGGACACAATATGCACTTACTTAGCTGTCGTTTTATTTTTTTAGAGAAAATCTTACTTAATTTTATTGCAGTTTTAGTTCTTATTTTAAACTTTCGAATGACTTAATTTCAAATTTTTTGTCGTCTCGAAAATTAAAAACAGAATTTCATTTTTAAAACATAATTCTTTAATCATTCTTATTTTCTTTTGTACTTTTTGATCAACTTAATTTGATTTAAACGAATTAAGCCATTATAAATAAATAAGTAGTAAAACTAGTTAATATTATTTTCATTGCAGTTGTTTTTTTTTTGACTCCACAACTACAGTTCGACTTTTAAATAAATAGTCTAAAAATAGAGGATCTAAGGATTAATTTAGAAATACATTTTAAAATTATTCTGACTTAATTTGCAGTTTCGAATAAATTAAGAATATTGAAATATTTACTGCATGGTTACTAATGAGCAAAAAATACATTTAAATCGGTCGTTTTCAGTTGTTATAGAAAGATAAACTAAAGGAATTTAACACTAATTAACATTTTATGTCCTCGCTCGTTGCCGAAAACCTAGTTTTTATACTTGACAACACAGCAACAATATGCATACCTAGGTATTACATACTAATTGAAAAAAACTCCGAGTGCACTATTTTTAACTTCATATAATTATAGTGCTAAATGGAAGCATTTATTTTTAGTTAAAAAAAAAAACAACAAAAAGCAACCAAGACATCCAAAAAAATGATTAGACAAAATTAAAGAGCGAAAAATTAAGCGCCAAGTTCAGTCAAACTATTCATAAAATATCGAATGTTTAATGTTCTAAAACTGAGTACAGGTCGACACCGTAACTATGAATACTCGTTAAATATTTACGATAGCCATTAACACGGTATTACTTCACAAGGTTTTGTTAATACTACGACCTGTGCCCTTCCTAATTAATACTGTAAATTCATATTGAAGTATCAGAAACATGTCAGTTTTAATAAGTATCTAACTAATTGTTTGGTCTATTCATGTCTCTTAACTAATCAGCTAAACACGTTTTAACTATCTAAATAATTCATACACAAGCAGTTAAGATTTTATGCTCCTTTGCATTTTACGATTCAAAAATCTCAAATACTTAACAAATTTAAATAAGTAATTAATGCACAACGTTTAAAATTATCTAATCTTCTCATTTTTATTACTTGAATGAGTATAAAAATAATTTTATGGTAATAATAGTAATAATTATATGGTACTCGTCACGTACACTAATTACTACGAAATTATTCAAGTACTTACCGAAAAATTTGAATAAAACTTGGCTGAGCATCTGAACGTGCACTCAATATAACGGCAAGCGAAATACTGCGAGAAAATTATCTATTTTATCTTTTTTTTACACTTGAATTTAGAACACTTAAGGACAAAGTTCATTGAACACAGCATATTTGTACACGTGCATTTTATATCAGTGAGGCAAAAATCTGTTTAACATTACACGATCTGTTCCACGTGTGTACTGTGTAGTACAAAATAGTAGTTCTTAGTACAACGGATAAAACGAAATACTGTTTAGCATAAGAATAGTGAAGGTACAGCTGTGTTCCGCCGCCATATGTAACTCGCGCTATTAACATACGTTTTGTGTACACGTGAAAGAGTTCTAAATTTAATTTATAAATTTCGAACGTGTTGTTGCATTGCGTTTGAATATCGAATTTGGGATGGGAGTTCTAAATTAGAAAAACTGTTAGACGTTGACGACTAAATGTTATGAATTCGAGAAAATGGCTGACGGAGTTTAAATAATAAAACTACTTACAACGATAAATTAACGCCAACGTTTGTATTAAGTGTTATAATAATGATGATATAAAATCGTTATGGCACCCACATCCGTCCCGAATGCCTGTTATAACACAATATGATATAAAACTATAAATAACGCTAACATAAATATAATTATTATTAGGTCATTATTTTGTTCTGTAACAATAGTTGTTATTGAAATAAAACAATATGGTATGAAAATAATTATAATAGAAAAGGTTTATTATTAATGAGCACTCATTTATTATGGAACGGATGACGTCACTTTCAATGGCTGGTCATATTCTTCTTAAAGGTGTCATATTTTCACAGGAAAAATATTAACGTGCATCCATTTTTAATAAAAGAAAACGGCATTGAGTTATAAAAAACATAAATATATGACGTAATTAAATGAAGGAATAAAAGTGGGTACAGCAATAATTCGGTTTGTGAATTATTGAGACCCTAAAAAAAATAATAAGGAACAGTGACGACAAGAAATCCCTTAAAGATTAATAATGTACAAGTTCTTTTTCTACTTAAAAAAGTAACAAAATAGCATGCCCCAAAAGATAAGTGTAAAACTGTTGTGATCGCGACTTGGCAACTCGAACTGGGAGGTCACCATCACCAAAATAAAACTATAGTTGTGGAAGCGAGACAGCGCACTACACGGTGTATATCGCCATCTCTCTTCAACAACTACAACAGTGTTACTTCAAGAGTTTCTGGTAGTAACCCTGTAATTTCGAGTTTTCTTTTTAAACCAATTATGTAATTAAACACATGTACGAACGTTGAAGGAAACAGCACCAATTACGTATTGACGAAACCTTTCGCGTAATTTTAACAATGTTTACGTATTTAAAGAACTGAGAAGTTTTTAGATAGAGCACTAAATGTTACGGCAAAAAACTGTGCAGACATTAAAAAATAATGAAAACGCTTATATTTATTATTACAAATTATTATTCTTCAATAACTTTAAAACAAAATTAATATTTAAATAAATAAAAAATCTTTTATAAAAACGAAACGCCCTCTCTATTTTTCTTAAGCTCTGTGGCTTACCATGACATTTGAAACAAAAAGAAGTGTTCCATTTTAAACTCGGAACATTATTTAAAATTGTTCGAAACAATTCAAGATGGCTACCAATTAACTAAGATTAAAATGCAAACATTTTAATGCACAAAACAGTACATAATATGTGCATTAAGTGGTAATAAGGAAATACCTGTTTGATTTGTTTATTATTCTTTAGTATTTATACTATTAATAATAATATAATATATTATATAATAGCAGACACGTGCCCAGTTCATTTGGCGGTATTATTGGAATTTATATTGCCTATAACAGTCACAAATAATGTGTCTTTGTGTTAAAGTAATAAATAATGCAAAACGGTTGTATAATTACTAAAACGTTCATAACTTTATAAACATTTATAATGTTGAGAATGGAATATCTAAATATACAGTATTAGTATATAATATAAGCAGAAATGTAACGAATTATATGTAAAAATAACATCAAAACATTCGATTAGCTATGCAACGTGTAATAACCTACCAAAGATGAAAAAAACTTCATACAATTTTTTACACTAATATTATTTGTTTAAAAGTCAAGTCAATTTAAAATAATGATGAAAGTAAACAAACAAACGTTAATAAATGAAAATTGTTGTCACAATTACACTTGGTTGCAGAAATTACAGACTTGTTGCAAGTCGTACTGCCACACAAATGACAGTAAACAGATAATTGAATAATTCTCCATTGTAACTCGTTTTCGGTCTTTTTTTAATCATCTTGCTAACTGCAAGAGGCATCCTTGTTAAAAAGTATGACTAGTTAATTTTAACCGACTGCTGAAATGAAGGAGGTCTTTTAATTTCGAGGTATATGTTGATTTTAAACAATTGCCAACTATTGGATCATGTATTTCTGGTTGAATCCGGGGTGCTTCTATTTTTAATGAAACATAAATAAAACGCCTAAAAAACTAATAACTAATACGAAACACAGCTATAAAGTGTAGAAACGTTAAATGTTATGGTCTACATCCATAATCCTTTAACAAAGTTCTTAGAACATAAATCTTGAGATCAGTTCCGAAATATTAATCCATTATAATGTGTAGTCAACCGTCTCATGTAGTGAACACATTCAAATGCTAGCAAGCGTAGCATTAGAATACCAACGAAAATATATCACTAGCATTTCTCACATAAATTCCATGCACGCATGCATGGGAATAAGACTGGAGACAATAGCACAAATCTTAATAAATGATCGAACACGTAGGGTCGCGATTCCCTCCAACCCTTTAAAAACGACACCTGGTCATAAAGACCAAAGTCAAATCTTTATCGCATTAGCATAATATTTGTATTTCACAATAGGATGCTTTATTCAAAGTAGTTTTGATTTTTAATGTGCAGTAGATTTTGTTGTAGATAAGGGATGACAATAGTGCACTTTGTGGTGGTTTGTAAGACGTTCAAGGGTTCGGTGAGAAGTTAACGAGCGCCCAACAATGCCGTATTCAATAATATTTTATGTCTCAGTTCTGTTATTTATGTTTTCCATAATAAATAAGTTTACTCAAAACAAGGTGTGGCCCGAAATAAACGTTTGAATACAAACGAAATTACAATGTTGTTTCTAAATAATAAGGCATTTGCTTATTTGCGTTAGGTATTGTAATCGTTCGAGATATTTTGATTGCGCAAGCCTAACTAGATAAACTAGTAGAGCAAAAAATATCTGCTGAGTCTACTGACCTATTTCAACCGTCAAATAAACAAAGACTTAAAATATCGTTTACAATCATAAAATAAAAACCGAAAGTAATATCCATTCATGCTGAGCAAACTATCGGTTGCATCTTTCGATCCAATTTGGAAGACGACAAAAAAATCCTTTTAACTTAACAATAGACAGTGGGCTTTTGTCTAGAGACCGTCAAATGATACGCATTAGGTTTTTATGCGTTATGAATACATTTAAAACAGGAAGGATGTGAAAGTCGGGGGTACAGAAGACACCGTATGTCGTTGAAGGGTTAGGGTGGTTTAGGACGGCTGTGCCGTACAATGAAATAAGGATAATGGGTGAAACATTGTATTAACGAATGAATTATAGCCGCCATTTTGCGTGGTGTTTAATAATTTTGAATAAAGAACTTTGTTTAAAATTCGAATTAAACATTAGCAACCGATTTAAAAAAGTGCAATCCGGTGATTAAGCGTTCTTTGTTCGGATTTGAAAAAGGAACAAATATGTAAATGATTTTACAATATCTAAAAGACTTGTAATTAATCTTTGCCAAACGGCTACCGTTTTTCTGTTCTGTGTAACAAAAAGTTAAAAACCAAACAAAGAAACCCAACGTGTCTTAAGCTAATGTCATAACAATGTAACCTTACAATGTCAAATAAAGATCTAAGGTGAAATTCTTTGATACAATATCTAATCGAATTTGATAAACTTAAAGACCGTGGTTTTACTCGATCAATCATTTTTTTATCGAACTTTCTCCTTGAAGGTTATTTTATTGATTAAAGATAACACGTGTAACATGCTTTGTTGTCAGCGAAAAAGGTCGTAACCAATGATTAAAGGATAAAAAGTGAATGTTGGTTGGAGATAACTCTATTAATATCCTTTACTTCTAGAAATAAAATTTTTAATTGAGTTTTTAGAGTTAAAAGTGAAAAAAATGTAGGCCCCTTCGGTGATACGTTGAAGATATGATTAAATCTAAAGCGCGACCGTGTCGGGAACATTTTTTATTGGCCTTTATTTGACTATCATATTGTATGGAAGAACAAACATGTAGCTTCGATAAGGCCTAAAGTAGTCTCGCGAGCTGTGACTCGAACTCGCGACGCGAGACTCACGGTGCAAAGCAGCGGTTGAAGCCGCTAGACTACGCATTCTTTTAAGGATACACCGAAAATTTCAATCCACTTCTAGAACCAATTTTATTTTTAATTATACTTTTTTTTAAGGGGTTGTTCTGGTGTACCACGGCCAGTCATGAAATTAATTAAAATTTTTATTTAACGGTGAATTAAAACTTGTAATTACCTTCATAATGTTGCCTGGATCAGTGTGTCAGAGCGTTTTAAAGTTTCCATAGATTTTATCTGAAACAATCGAAACAAATAATTAATATCACATGAAATAAAACTTAATAGATTGGATAGATAACAAGACTCGGTAAGAAATAAATCATAAGGTATGAAATTATGATTTGATACTAAAGATACTAATGCAATATAAAGTAACGTAAAAAGTTCGCTAGCCCATTTATTACAGATCTAATCAGAATACGTGTTTTGTGGAGTGACATTTAGCTAGCATAGCAGCAAAAAAAAAGTATCCACAATTTATGTTTCATTATTCAGAGCAATAGATATCGTGACTGGATCAGTTTAAAACTACATTTAAAACTTAGCGCCATAGTTTTACAACCATTCACCTCTTTCCATAATTAAATAAATAAAACGAACAAAAAGTTTTCGTTTCCATGTGACGTTTTAGACCAACAATTACTGGCTGCATTTAAATTTAATTATTTAAAAGCAATTTGGCGTGGTAGCAAAACCACAAACAAAGCAGGTTCTAATTTCAAAGCTAGCTTTTTAAATTTCGTCAAAAAAAAATGTTAACTAGAATGCAGCTGGCTGTATAAACACATTCCTGCGTCCAATTACCCGCGTATAAAATGTATAAATAATCTGGACACGACAGATGATTTATTAAAAATTTTATCGCGCGAAGGTGTCAACAAATCTTATTTGACCATCCATCTTTGTCTAACTGGAATTATCGTTGGTTGATATCTATGTGCGGGGCCCATACATTATTTATTTATGCGCAAATTTGCATCGACTTTTCAAGGGTTAACCCGTAGCGATGTTAGCGCGTAATCGTGTTGCATGCGTAAACAGTCGAACAATTTAAATTTTTAATTCCATACATTTTAGTTTTGGATTTGAGCAATTTATTTTAGTTTTTTTCTTGGTACAAATCAACCTGCCAGTGTGTTTTATGTTAGTAAATGTATACTTCAATAAGGTTTGTATTCTGTACCGTTCCAGTTGTATTAATGTTTTATTTTATCGTGAGAAAATAAAATTCGTTAGGCGTCCTATTCAGCACCTTATAAATAATTTGTTGACTAAAATAAATAATTTATATAACCTTCACGAAATAGACTTAGGTCAGGTTAGTCATAATACCGACTAGACTTTAGTAAAAGGTTTTTTTTTTTAATATAAGCCGTGTTGTAAGTAATTCTACGCCGATTACCTTTACCTTTGAACGCAACATTGTATCTCGAAAACTTTATTAAAATATCAAGTTACGCAACTTGACTTCGTAGAAAGGCCAACACGCCTACAATAATAACTTCATCTTGTAAATTAATATTGGAACAAAGATAAAAAGGTTTACTAAAACGTCAACGAACATCCAGTAAGATGATATCCAAAAGGGTTAGGCTCACTAACTTTGCTCGTAACAACCCTACTTAAAAAAAAAGCAGATTAAAAAAAAGAAACGTCAAAAAAAAGGTTGGCACAAAAACGTCAGAGTTAAGACGCATCACGCAACTCGAGTAGTTTAAAATTATAACATTAACAATAGTTATACAAGTTGTGTTTGTAAAAGGTACGTCCTTAATGTGATTGTGTCCCATTGTACGGCAGGCTATAGATTTCTCTACCATTGTCCCCGGGACAGTAATGAATTGCTTGTTACTTTATGCCACACTTGTTTTGACAGCCAACGTAAGCTTGAACGCTCCTTTAAACAAATAGACGAAAGTATTGCTTCATTCTGACCGAGTATTAATGAAATTGTCGTAATGCTTTTATGTGGTTTTTATTACTTTTAAAAAGTAAGTGTTTTCGAATTAATTAGTTAATAATGGTTGAAATTTAATAATGCTTTAAAAATGTTGTCCGAAAATGTATCCAAGTTAGTCTTCGAGACGCAATAAAAAAGAATAGTCTGTTTTATTGCATTATTGAAAAGGAAAGGTCAAAAAACATTTAAAAATCATTAGTTAAGTGTCACGCAACGCCCTTGATAGTTCTCAAGGCAATAAATTATTTGAAAAAGAAGACTATTTCGACAATGCACTCGAGATACACCCAATCTGTTTAATTGCCTGTCAGAAAGCAACGAATAACCTTTTCCAAGTGGGCGCATAAAAATGGCTGTTTCGACAACACAAGACTCTCAAGAATGAGGTCATATTTTTTTAAATTTGAACTTTTGATATCAATTTTTGTATTTTTTGCGGTCGCATTCTTCGGCTTGATCGATTTCCGCTTTTTTTTCTTGTTATCTATTGATTATTGTGTGGGCTATACAATTAACTTGAATAGGAAGTGCTTATTGTTATCAATAATAGACTCGAAATTATTAATAACTAGCGATTAATCTTTGTTTTGTTCGTGTTTTTGACGGTTTGAGGGAATGGCTTGGTCTAGATGTGAATGTTTGATATGCAATTGGCCGGTTTCTGTACCAATTTGAGGTTTGTCTGGTCGCCGAATACATAACTGGGTCTGCCTCGGGCGTTAATCGATTTTCGGAGGCTTGCAATTTACAGTGTTATTGCACACGTGTGCATATGTAATATTGGTAAGGCAAGTAATCTAACACTATCTTATAAGTTCAGTTTTGTAGGAAATAAGTGCACTAATAAAACTAAACATTTAGTGTTGTTATGTTTGCAAATTTTGTGGTGATAGTAATGATCCCTGGGGAACTCCTACACAAAAGGGTTGAAGAAAGGGTTGAATAGTAATTTTAGCTTAGATGTTTATAGTCATAATTAGTTTTAATTAGTCGCTATTTAGAATAATAATATTATTTATATATTCCTCTAATAGATTTACATGGATAAAACTTAGAGCTATACTTTATCAAAGGCCTTCGTTAAGTCAAAAAGTTATAAACCGGTATGAATAATAGCCCGAAGGGTTTTTTGATCTTGTATTATAGCGCCACCGCTCTAATGGTCCTTCGTAACATGTAAGTGAATTGATAAGAATCTTATTCAAGCCCCCAATTATTAGGTTCGACCGCGTAATTGTGTTTCCTAAACTGCATTAGAAACTGGTAGCTCTAGTCAACAAGCCTACTAACATTGTTCTTGTCGGCCTAATTGCAATTTATTACCCGTTTACGTCAATTACTGAATTTAAATATCTTTAGTAGGGTTGACAACGCATAGTAACGACCTCTCACAATTTAACTCTATTAAATACATTATTTACAATCTAGTGGATATTAAAGTTTATGCTTTAATCAACACCGTTATTTCGTTGACCTATTTTTTTAATTCTTTGCTTACATAGCTGTGTTTAGACAGCCCTTATAGGCACAAGGCCCGTATAGTAAACTCACAATTTCTCCATCTCACGCAATTCTACCTTTAAAATAAATATTCAAAGTACACTTTTAGGCTACATAATCTAAAAACTCACAATATCGAAATAAAAATTGCACATTTTTTTTATAAATCGCTAGTAACATCGTATATGCAAGATGTGTTACTAGAACACCAATTAGAAGTAATTTGTCCCAGATCTAAGAACAATTTGAAACGCATCGCGTGTTGCAAATTTTTGCTCATTTATATCAATCTTCAGTTCATTCCCACTAGTCATACACACTTCGTGACGGTTTAAATGAATTTCAAACATTATTTCCTGTTATTAGCAAGCTATTATTACCAGCCAGTGTCATACAACTTATTTAAAATTAAAATCGTTCGAAATGACTCATCAAATGCCTTGGCTTATTGCATTATTAAAAAAAAAAACTCCGTCATAGACAAGACAGATTTTTAAACGTCAATTAAAGCACTAGTCGCGGTGTGTAACTGTGTCGTGATTTTTCAAATGTCAAAAACTTTATAACGTGTTGTAACATTTTGATTGGGGTTATTATCTTTGTAAAGGGCAAAAGAAAACCTATGATATTTTTTTTTTACTTAGTCATAATTATTTTAATATCTATTTGTAATACATATTATGATCTGATACTTATACATAATACATAATTATGTAGAATAGAGACAGGCGTTTATCTCACTAAGTTTTTTTACTAATTAGATGATAATTAAAAACACAAGTATTAAAAAAAAACTAAATTTTACACTTTTCGCGGTTTTCTTCGCTCACTTGACAGTTCAACAATTACGTAATATATTTTAGTTGTGTGTGTCCGTGTCATTTATTCTATTCTCGGCAATGACCGCTCATGAGTCAGCCAGCGTGTTTTCATACGTTGTTTATTGGTCAAACGCTGGATATTGGCGAATTAAACAGTTGCTATGATTAATGTATACTCAAAAATTTGGCAAACATTGCTAAAGAAATATTTGCTTGATATGAAATGAAATGGAAGGCTTTTGTAGGTATTTAGTCGAATAAATATCTTTTTTGTTTGTATTTAAATATTACTTTTATTGTGGTAAAGTTTTTTCAATGTATAGTGACAGTTTGAAAGTTTATCGCTTAACAATTTTTGTTCGCTGTCATTGTTAGTCACCCTTTTTGCTTCGACCTTATTTGGCTTCTAAGACTTCTTTGTATTAGAAACTTTTTGCTTTTATTTGTACCACAACATTAGGGCCTTACATGGCACATGTTAAAATATAAATGTGCTAATGATGCAAGCATTTTTTTGTATGTAGTCAATTTCTAACTTTATTGCCTTGACATACAAATATGGCTATGGAACATGAATAAAACAAAGAAAATGGAGTACATTTCTAGACCTAGTACAAAAAGAATTAAGTGCATTTGTAACTAATCATATTATTATAATGTAAGAACTTTGTCCTAAAGAGGCGCAAATGCAAGTTACAGGCCGCTAAAAAATAAATTACCAAATGAAAAGTAAATACAATTTCAAATTAGGAATATAAGTTATAACACGACACCACACACATTAGTCACACGACCTTGATGTACGTCATACGTATAATAAAATTCAACGACAAAATACTGAGTGCTTGACGATCAAGAATTACCGTAGTCGGTAGCAGCTTGTAACCGCCCGTATGCCGTAATATCATAGGCTAACCATATTATTACAGTGTTATTGGTCATCACAAACCGATATTTTGTGGTCATTTGACGTCGTTCGACGGGATTGAAATACTGTTGTAGATTTATAGCACTTTCGGGATCGAAGTAATTTGAAATTGGATTTTGTTTTTTTTTTTGCTCGTGACATTGCTTATTGGGCATTACTCCATGTAACTGCTTTTTGACGGCGACATTTACGATATTTTATCGATTTTAATTTATATTATGCTGTGTGGAAGTATGAAAAGAAGCGATACATAAAAACTACATAAATTAATATCTTCGTTCGAAGTAATCAGGCACTGACAGACGCATTAAATAAAAATTACCTTTAATTAGCGAATGGTAATCTTAAAGCCAAGTTCTTATACTGAAACTATAAAATAGTAGATAAATTGTATTTTCATACTTATCACGATATTATAGTAAATTTATATTCAAATTGACCAACGGATTATTAATAATTTACGATTGAGTGCTAAATAAAAATCATTCTAAATGTTAATTCAGTTTATGTGAGTAGAAGAATAAACCTAGTTTAATAGAAATTGTCATTAAGGCAAATAAATCGCACTTTATTAGTTTAATTTATGTTATTATTGCCTGTTAGCAACTTTTTAATTTCAACGTCTCTTAAGATTCCTATTAGTTTAATACTGTAAAACTATAAAATTAATTGAATTGATATTAAAACGTACGTTGTAATAATTATTAAGAAAGTTTACTACTAGTTATTTTCTTATAATTTAAGTTCATATTAACTTTGTGTCGTTTTACCGTTCTTGCAGTAAACTAGTATTTTATTCTGACGTATTTTTATGCACATAGATATAGCAAGTAACCTTTTTAACCTTTCCTTGTTTGGTATTAGTTAATAATATAGGTACAGTGGAACGGAGCGCAACTAAAACGATAATTGTTAAGTTACTAAACGATTTTTTTTCCTTCATTGATTTATGTTGTACGCAACAGCATTTTATTCTCTAAAAAAATCCTTATTAAAATAAAAATATTTAATTTATTATCAGTCAAATAAACTATACACAATATGATGAACAGATACTACACTGTGGCATCTTTATACTTTCCGGTGCTAAAAATTAAAACTATATTTTATGACGTTACATGTCATAAATGTCAAAATGACAACCTTAAAGGCGTTGACACTTGACAGTTGTAACCATGGCGGTGATAGCCGTAAAGAAAGTCATCCATGTGTATTTAAGTAGATAGAGTAGTGTCTTTGAATTTATTCTTTAATTAACAGATAATAATTATTGTTATATTTCTTACTAAGTTTTTTGCGTTGCATTTTTCAGTCAAGTTATTTGATTGATTGCTGTGATTGATAGCGTTATTAGACATGATTCTTCGCTTATTAACAGCGCAATAATAAACTTAAAAAAAGACTCTCAATCACAATTATCATCATTAATGTGCCATAAACTTGAATTCTTTTCATCTTTCGACATTGGCACACAAATGGATTTTAGTAATTTTCCAATGAGTATTTGTTTAATAAAATTACTGAGCTATTAGACTTTATAGCATTTACAAAAACTATACACTTATAAAATACATTTACAAACCCTCATTTTTCCAAGATTCAAACAATTCTTAGGCCAATTTTTCATAGTGTAACCTACAATTAAAATAGAACATGTATAATTTCACCGTTTCTTCCTTTGAATTATTACATGTCCAGAAAATTACTATAACATACTTTATTGTATTAAAGAAACACATGCACGTATTTATCAAACTGTCGCTCACAAAATACAACAGTTTTATGTCTGACCATAGAGTAGATAACACACGTTTAAACATTTACCCGTAAAGACTTCGAGTCAAAACATTCAGATTTATAACAATAACATTTTTCATCTACGGTGGGTGTGGACTGTGTTTTAAAAAGAGAACATCAATTTCGCGCGCTTGACATGATTTGAAAATTTAAATCGATTTGTATGATGGTTATGATGAGTTGTATTTTATTTCTTAAGTCTATAAATAGATTTTTATTTCTGTAATCCTGTGATTTGTGTAAATACTTCGATTATGACAGAGCGATTTATTCACACAATAAATAGGTGTGATCCTAAACTGGTAGGTAGAGGTACTATAATAAAAGATGGCGTCGACTTATAATACAAGATGGACCCACGTTTTCGAGTTTAATATCAAGAAATCTGACCCTGAGACGAAAACACTAAGGAATCAAATACGTAACACATGTAGAATATTATTGATTCGAGTCGGAGTAATGCAGCGCATAAAACATACATATTGCGACCACATGGACGCATGCTGTCATTTTTTGACGTTTATTTAAGTCCGTGTAGGCGGGAAACATTGTTGTTACATACTACAAATACAGAATTGTATTTTTTGAATGGCACGTTACAATTTGATAATGTAGGAAAAAAAGTTGTTTTGTTTTTTGTTAGAAGACATTTTTTTAATTTTTGTTCCGTTTTGATTCTTTTTATTGTGTTATGAAATTGGTAGTCAATTGTTAAGCTATTTATAAAGGTAAATACAAAAATCTTTTTGCCGCTACCGGATAAATTAAGACGACAAAGGAACAAAGTGAGCAAAAAAGACTAAGTTTTTGCCTTTTATCATTTTTTACACAAAAACCGACAATTTAAATAAATATTGAGTAGGTATATCTGAGTCACGAGACGCAGTTTTTCTTAAATCGCAATAAAATCAAAGGCTTATAAATTGCATCCAACCTTTTTACTTGAGTACTTCTGAATGTCAAATGTTTTTTGTTTTTGATACAAAATTGCCTGTTGTGGGTGGAATAACGTGTGAACTTTGATTTCCATACAAACCGGACTTGAAATTAAGACGCCTTATAAAAAAGAACAATTTATTACTTGTTCGATCTATCGTTACGTGTTGTAATTTTATAAATACAGATTAAAAATTGTGTCTTATTATTTTGAGCGAAATTTTGTGTATACAAATAATAATGATATTTTTTTGTTATTCGCCCAAAATGTCCTACAGCTGTGCAACAAAGACGTAAAAAAAACTAAAATTTGGTAATAACTCAAGATAAAACAAAAAAATGCATCTCTACATTCTACAACATGTATAAAAATAACTAACTAACAAGGTACCTCAAAAACAATTATAAATAAACACACAAACACATTATAAACATAATAATGTTCAAATTGTCCCAAATTACGTTTAATTGCGTTAAAATGGCCGCTCGCCAAACTATTTACAACGTATAAAGTTGTTTGTAACTTTAGTAAGTGAAATTGATGTTGATACTAATACCTAATTTATTTAATTTAAAGGAAAATACGTTGAGAATAAATTATATTTATGTGTTTATATTTTTTACAACTTTTTTTATTTATTTAACGACTCCACTTTTTTATTTTTTGTACAGGTAAATATAAATATTAAAGATAATTTTTAATGTATTTTTTACTGAATAGCCGCAATTAATGAATAAAATATAAGCCTAGAAATATAATATAATTGGTTATTCTAGAATTGCTGGTAACTCTACTTTTTACACAAAAAAACCTATATTTTTAGCAGAATTACTGTAACTATAGCTAAGCTATAGTTACACGTTTTTATTTGTTATTCGTCTTCATTTCTAGTCCTATCTAAGTCATAATTATTTTAACTTAGGCCAATAGTTTGTTAGTCTAACCGTTTAGTCAGACATTAAAAAAAAAGTATATTAAAATAATAAAACTTCTAATTAACTTCTAATTAAATTTCCATTCAGTGAAAAAAAAACTACAAAACGTTTCAGTTTTCAGCTTGTATTGTGTTCACTTGAAACAGTGCAATGACCCCGGTGCTACGCGAGGTGAATGACCTCCCTCACAATCATATCAAGCAACTCTTTCGACAAAATTACAACTATTTGTCAAAAAATACTTCAAACGTACGTAAAACACTAATTAGTAAAACGTTATTCGGTTTTATCGAAATCGCAAACTCGTTTGACGTTTCTTATTGGTTATTAAAAAAAACGCATGCATTAATTAATCGTGAATACAACTAATAAACATCCAACATTCTGTAACACTTCCTAGCGGCCTCTGGCTAAAGATAAGAGTTACTCATAAATAATAATTAGTAGCCGGGAATCGAACCTGCCCGTACTTTGAGACTAACGATCCTGCCAGTCCCCCGCGGCACACAGATATTAATAACAAGCAACGACCATCTGATTTATATCTTCATATATGTTACTTTACTTAGTAATAATTTAAACTTGATTCGATTTAACGTAAGTGCGCCTATTACGACGTCAGAAAAGAGATGTATCGTCTAATCAACGTTAGTTAAAAACTTCAAACTGTACAAAAAAATGCGTTTCAGTCTTGTTCACTTCTTACTAGGTGAAAGAATGGTTAATTTACGAGTTTACCGTAGTTTCCAGGCAGACCCGGGCTCTGTGCGTTACTACTACTGACCATTAGCGCAGCGCCATCAATCATTTACCGTTCCTTACTTCACTATCCGTGTTCATAAAACTAAAATCGATCAAATTAAAAAAAAGAACGCCCAAAGCCAAAAGATAACGCCCAAGACGAAGTCACGATAAGCTTTAAGGCCGAATAAATAAAAGGTTGCCGAGGGCCAAACTAAATTAATAATTCCGCGTTTACAATCTTTTAATAGCCGCTATTTTTCGAGCAGCACACCCAAATTATTTCGAGATAAAAACATATACATGTGGGCGTACGATTGCATATCTCGGGCTCTCGGCGGCGCGGGCGCAGTACCGCCGACCACAAAATTGTAAAAACAACCGGAATATTGCGTTTCGAAATACGTGTACTGAGACCAAAAGTACCAAAACAGATGTTAAAGTAATGCTGTTATTATCCGTATTTGGAACGTGAAAGTGTCGACGCCATTACATTTTGAATTGGGAACTCAAATTGCTTTTTTTTTAGAGCGCACTAGTGTTGTTTTGGAACGCGTTTAATAACTGTTACTATTCTGTGACATTGCCTGTTATTTTCATTAGTTATAAATAGTTATTATCTTTCGTGTTGAGTGTTAGCCTCTCGTTGATCACCGTTAATAATAGGGTATAACAAAGTACCTATATAGACTCTGTCTACACTTGCTGCTATATAATTTAATGCCTACGTTTTTTTTCTGTTTACAACTTTTGTGCCTACAACGTAATACGACGTAATAGTTACAATTTTTGTTCGAAAAAAAGGCATTTATACATTTAATTTTTAAAAAATATGGCACTGGTAAATTTTTCGTTCACCGAAAAAATATTTAACGCATTGTAATTCATGTTTTTGGAGATATTGTACAGTACGGCTTAGCAACATAGATAAGGCCGTAGGTACAACAGCTAACAAAACAATATGTTGTGTCTGTAACGAAACGAGTGACGTGCTATCGTTTAAAATTAGCATTTATATCATCCTTACAACATCTATGTATAGAATTTATTACAGAGAATAATATGAAAAATCACCTTTTGGCAAAAACATGACGATAGGTTGAAAGGTGAAGTGATAACAAGGGGCAAGGATTACGTAACTCACATACCTAAGGTGATAAAAATATTACACGTCACTTTGTTTTTTGTTTTTCACTTTTTCGATTAAGAAAAAAATAAAAAATAGTGGAGACAACAGCGTAGCAACTAAAAAGAGACAGAAACAGAAAAATTGCTCGTTATAATGTTTTTTTAATAATAAAAGCTGTGTAGAAAATAGTTTATATTTTTTACTTTACACATTTTTTTTTGTATGGTAATTGTGTGTGTGTAAGTTTTTTTTTTATTTGTACATGATAAGGGCACGGATAGGTATGTTTAAATCGTAGAAGCGTGATAAAAACATGTGACTTTTATCACTAACTTCACTGTTGCTAAGCGCTTTGATAACTGCCTATTTTTTCCTTAAACGAAATTAAAACCAGCGACTTCATAAAAAAAGCTAGTTGGTTTCCATACAAACCTACCTTAATAAAAATTGTTGAATCAGTTTCTTGTATTTTTTTTATATGCTGCCAAACTAACAATTTAAGTATTTGGTAACTGTTTTTTTTTTACGGTTGATGTAATTCATTTATAAACACATCGCGATCGGTTCGTTTTTTTTTTGTTGCGTTCGACAAAAAGTTTTACACAAAAACAGACTGCGTGCGGTGACGATTAAAGTGAACGTCTTTTTTACTGTGTCACTTTTTGTGAACTTAAACTATTATCAAACATTTAAAATACCTGTTAGTTTCACTCAATAACCTACAAAATTTTAAATATTAAAAACGAGTTATAAACGTTTTTTTTATCCGACGGAAGGTTTTGTTATAAAATCACTTGCCTCTAAATAAAATTATTTTTAATAAATAATAAAAAAAAACACTCACCTATTTTGTAGCGATCGAAAAAAAATACTGAGTTTTTTTTATTTATGACATCACTACGAATTGCGCCTGATGTTCCAATGACACTGTTCCACTGATCGTCACTTCAGAAATATTATTTTTCACAGTAGACTAATAACAGTTCTTTTAGTATTTTTTTGTAAGTTACTATGTTTCAGAAAAAAATAGAAAACTTACTATTTCATTTTATAAAATGAAAAAGTTTTCTTCCATCTATATTCCAATCACTAGAAGCCGCACTAAAATATTTGAAAAGCAATAAGTATCCTAAGTTGCTAAAATATTTTTTTCTTGAAGTTGGAACGTGGTATCTTATAAGAAGTTCCGAGACAGCTTAGGGCGCGCTAAACTCGTATGAGTTTCAAGATGTTTAAAAAAAACAATTGACGATACGTGTTCGCGCGTTGATCGTCGTCACAAGAAGACGGCACGGCCACGCATCCGACGCGAGTGTCACCCGCGCTCCGAACGAACGGATTGTGTAAACGCGCGCCACTCGCGGCACTCGGCGGGGGCCGGCGGGGGCGGCGCGCGGGCCGGCGGGCGCGGGAGGGGGGGAGGGGCGCGGGGACCGCTGGCTCTCTCGCACGCACACATCCACCCCACCGTACACCACTCCATTACTAACGTTCCTATTTTGAATACGCGACGCGCCAATCTAGCTCCTATGCGATAGGTATAGGAGCCGAGGGATGTGATGACCGAACCGCGACGTGCGACCGACATCAGATCGTGCGTGTAGACAGAGAGGGGGCTAGAGGTACCTCGGGGGGGACAGAGACGGAATATCATCGGTAGTTGAGCCGCGTAACGCATGTGTGTCTTTAAACGCTGGGCCGATGCAATAGTGGCATAGTGTCAGACTTTGTAAGTACACGTAGATGAGGAGTGCTGTCTTGAAATTTAAATAAAAAGAGGTTCTGTTTCATCCTCTTCCAATTTAGCCGTCCACGCTGTGAACACGACATGTGGCGTACAAATGCCCTAGCTCATCTGACATTGAAAATTATTAATTGACACGTATTCACGGATCAGTGAATATCGTCCGGTTTAATTTACTCGACATCAAAGCTCACATTTCTACCTGAGATGTTAATGTTAAAAGTTTGTCAGTAATACTTTTAGTAGCAATTTTATGTGATCCAAATTCAGTTAGACTAGTAAGGTTTCGGCTAGTTAGGTTTCGACAAAAAAAAAGGAGGAAATCTATTTTTTTAGGTGAATTTCTCGAATACAATCGATATTTCACAAATCGGCAAAAGGACTTATGTAGTAAATGCGTTCGGATTTTCCGAAACGTAGAAATAGGTTTTCAGTAGTTTTTTGTCCAAGAACTTTGACTAAACTAGGTATCATAATGAACCTATTTTCAAAGTATAGGCCATACTTACCTAATAGCATTTAAAAAGAGCCTTTCTGAACAAATACAGAAATAAGAACTAATATTACATCATGTTGAGTTTAAAGACCTTTTTCGTGTAAGCTGTGTTATGACGAATAAAATTTGATAATCAAATCGAGAGAGAATATCGTTTACACAGTTGGTAATGGAAGTACGAACACCCACATGCGGGCCCACGTTCGCAATTCAAAATTCAAATTTACGAATTTCTATTGGTTAGAGGGCATTGAGTGACTAGTCGCGTCCAACCAGCCAGCTTTATGTTTATTCGAACCGTTTATCTTATTTTTTTTAAACGAGATTTTTATTTTTTCTGCTATTGGTATTCGAATTTTTGGAATGATTTAGTGTACTGCGTTCTGTCGAAGTGGACACAGGTGTTGTTACGCGTAATTTATTATCATACATTTGACTTTTCTGGCCAGGTCGAGTCCCTTACGGTACCGAAGTAATAAACCTAATTAGTAATAGATATGTAGATGAGAATCTTTTGAAAGTTGACTAAACAAGCCCATTAAGACATCTGTTTAAATTAAATTTTACAACTGTACATGTTATACGATCGTCCAAGTTAATGGCGTACCTACATCAAGTCGGTTCTTTAAAGAGCCGGAGACATTAAAGTTTTAACAATTATTACGGAATCTCTGATGTTATCTGCGTATTAAATTAATAGATAGATACTAGGGACTTGAAACTAGAAGCACCTATGTATACTGATCGAGTAAAGAAATTACGCGAAGTTAGTATTCATATTATATCTATTTCTGTATGCACATAATCTGATATGCTCTGCTGAAAATAACAGCACAGCTTGCTAATCAGGGATCGTGGACTGATCGATTTTGAATTAATTTGATTGGTCGAGCTCGTGTTCACGGTATGAAAATTTGACGACCGTTTTCTAGCAAATCGAATATTCAAGATTACATGGATCCTTTCTGATTTGGAAGACACTTCTGTTAAATAAAACGCTAAATATAGCCTCAGGTATCTGTTTTGGCGGAATTTGACGTCAAAATTAAATAGAGATAGTTTCCTTAGAAAGAGTTTAAAGAAAATCTATGTATCTTCTAAAAAGCTGACTCAGTACTACAAATATATCACTTTTCAACTTTAGTTTTATGGGTGTTAGTACATTACTATTTAAGTACCAATGTACGTATGACAAAATGTAATTTTATAGAATACGTTTTATCTGTTGGATAATTTTACGAAACACAATTTTCGTATTCAACCTCACTAACTTTAATTAAATATATAAATAAAAGAATATAAAAAAACGCACATTGCAATAGCGAAACTTTACAACGCAAGAACAAATTTTCGTGAAGTTTCTATTAGCTCTAACTTAAAGAACTCTACATTATCTTAGACAAAAGAAATTAAAATCTACAACTTAAGAAGCTTGTCAACTTAAAAATACCTATCACAAGAGGTTTTAACATGATATTATCACACCTCACCTGACATCATATCAGAAGATACGCGGCGCAGGCGACACAGGCATCTGCGATAACCATATTATACATTATTTGTCTCCGACAGTGTCACATTTTATTACCGATAAAAATGACTTTCTATTTATCTTTCAAATAACACCTGTGATTTTACAACGCTATAAAATAACTGTTACTTTTTAACTGCTATTTTATGGAACTACTCTATAATATTCTAATTTTGATTTTGAATTTCGAATGCAGTTTGGTTTTAATTTGCTTGACAACTTTTTGAAGATGGAACTATTTGAAATAAATAGTGTTGAAGAAATTGAATTATGATCGGTTTATTTTATCCAAGTATGAGTTACAATTAACTTAGAAAATATGAGTTCTGGCATGTGGAGTCCTAGGTTTTTAAAATTTATACTAATTTAGGTTCAAGTAAACAAGATAAGCCGAATATTTATTTCTGACACTTAGGTAATTTTCAACTCTGTAATATCTTGGTTATAAATAATTTTCTAGTTCTGTTATTTTAGCGACACGGAATTTGTATAGTTCATTTGGTCCCTATGTAAAACATTAAGCATAATTTCAGAGCTCATAGCTTATACAAACATTTAAGGCAACTGTTATTTATTCCGTTAATTTTATTATGTTTATGCCTACGTTGGAATTGCTTTGAAACGTCAATTTTCCTCCTGCACTAAGTTTTATGACTCGCATTACATTTGCATTTTCTGTATTGTTAGTAACATTGCTTGTTGTTTCTCACAGTTTGTCGAACGTTTTTATAACATTTTCACTTCAACAAAAGGCACACAAAAAGGCGCGCTCGAAGACGTTCATTACCAGTTTTAGCGGGAAAACAGCACAGTCATCGCTGTAGTCGATATTGAACAAACAACACGACTTCGCCACACATCGCCCCCACTCGCCCACAAACTTCGATAAGGTTATTTTCGACGATACAACCCGAATATTTACCTTCGAAAAGTACGAAAGAACTTAGAACAAACACTAGGGCACTCGTTAATACTAGTTCGCGATGTGACCGGGCATCACTAGTCGGGCGCACGAACGTTATTCGCTTATTAATCGCAATAATTAGCGGTGATTGTTTTTGTTGGTGCGCGCCGGTGGCGACCGCTCGCGGCGCGCTTCGCCACTGCAACTCGTCACATAATGCCCACTAACAACGTCTCTTTCCCCCTTTACTTCCGCACCGGCTTTTTACCGAGGGCGCAGGCGCCCCTGACATTTTTTAAACCGCGCCCATGTTTCTGTAATTTCTATCGCGGCGCGCACCTTTAATGAAAACAGCTTTTTTCGGACATTTTTTTCGCTATGTCTCTGTCTAACGAGCACGTTCGCCAACTAGCCATCCCCCTCCGTCTAACGGTCGGCGGCAGGCCCCGCTCCGACGCGACGCTAGCTATGTTATGTCCTCTCTCTCTAGTGACGCCGCGACGCCGGTGACGCCAATTATTTTGCTATACTCTAGCATCCAAACGCAATTTAAACAAAGCTAACTTTCAATTTTCGACCTTATCACCCACACATAGAGTTCAAGCTCTAGCGCGTCTAATGTAGTTGCGACTTTACAGTCTAACGCGAAATGTGTAAAGTTCCGGCCATTTTTGCGATAAAAAAAATGCTTGCATGCACGTAACCACGCCTTTGTATACACACATATTGCTGTCTATTTTTCTCCTTTTTTATTTTTCACTCGCGGTCTCGCTCTGTCACGCACACATGCATGCGGTGTGACGCGAATGCTTCGGGACGCGTCGGATCGCTGCCACCTAGCGGGCAATAGCGGAACTTTTAGGATGGAAAAGCGCGCGATGACTTTCTCTTTAAGGGTGGCAGCACTGAGAGAAAGGGGTTGGTTTCTGGGTATAGTTCGTCTACTCACCGCAACGCAGCGCTGTGTGTCGTGTCGTGGCGTAAGTTGGATTTTCCGTTTTATAAACGGGTTGCGTGCTGTTTTCCTAATTAAATCGTTTATTAATGCGACCGAGAATTAATTATAGAACCGGCCCTAAGCCGTTGAGGAAAAAACTGTCTTGTCTACTTAAAATTTAATCAAAACAGATTTTACTGGTGAATTAGCATTTTATTTGCGCACGTAGTCGCGATTCCCGGCAGGGGGCGCTGCGAGCCGGTTACTCGGCGACAACCGGATTAACTAGGAGCGGTAGTAAGAAAAATTGCCTGCAAGTTAATTTAATGATCCAAGTCAATAATAACATTTTGTTTAAGCATTTAAATAACTCGTGTTTCGGTATCATTAATTCGAAATTTGGTCATTATAGTTTTATGGATAGGTAATAGTTTAAAAGTAATTTATTTTTATTAATAGACGGAATTTGGAATAGATATTGGTATATTAACTTTATTTTAGACAAGCGTGATTTGATTAAGCCCCGAATAAAATCTTAGCGTAACATTATAAAGAGCAACATGTAGAAAAAGACTCATTTAGCGTTTAAAGCAGAAATAACTCAAACTCCAAAACTACAAGTACTATGACCAAACTATTCGAAAACCCAAGACTACAATAAATGATTAAAATATTCATAGCCATGAAACCGAGTTAATTGTACATGGAATAACAGAATAGTGATTTGCGCCACCAACTGAACGCCGATACTGATAAATATTAAATATCATAGTAGTTACATAGAATAAACAAATTGTTACAACAACAACAGCACGACCGATAGTGGTAAGGAAATTGTTGACGAAAATGATAATAACGCTTATAACATTACTAATAATAGTTTTCTATTGTTAAGGAAACACATCTAACATATCCTACCAATAGGTCAAATTAGTTTATTCTTTAAAAAGCTTATCGGACGTGATAGGGTAATATGGAGCCCAGGACTGTTTTTTTAAAGTGGACTATTCGGCGTATAAAATGTATTAGATTTTTCGAGATTATCACGATTATTAAATACTTTACTGTTACACTTTATTTTATTAATATAGAGTTTGCTTACAGCCCATGTTTATTTGGGCTCTGACTGACCCAACGTACTGTAGGAAATATTGTTAGTATAAACTGATTACACTCTGATAAAATTTCTGAATTGTTGCCATAAAAAAATACAATAAGCCTCCTAGCAGCCTAGTATTCTATAGTGCTTCAAGGATATTTTGGCACGTGGATGATATTAAAATGAGGACGTTAGTGTGCTTACACGCAAAAAGTTTAATTCAACTGTCTGTCAAAAGTGATAGTTATTCATTAGTGACGATATCGGCCACGTGCGAATAGCTCCTAGTATTACTTAAATTGTAAATAAGTTCAAATCTCCCAAACAATCAACAACAATAGCTTACGAAACTATTTCTAATCAGCACAAATTTATGTCGAACCTAATTACCTATTGAACACATTAATATCTAGATAGATATAAATCTAGTCTAGGTCTAACCTAGGTTTAAAGTACACGCTATATCTTACCTAGGTCTAAATGTTCCTAACTTTGCAAGGCTGAGTAAAAGTCGAATGAAATATTTGACCAAAACAGTTGTTAGTTTAAATACTTAATAAGGTTTTGTTTAAGCGGCGACTTAGTAATTAATTTTGTTAATTGATTTGCATACCTGGTTTGTTTTCATTGAGGTTTGTTAGTGTAATGTTTTCGATAAATCCTTATTGAAAATCTAGACAGGTATAATACTTTGGACTGTCACTTTGACGGATATTTTGCTTGAATTATTTTTAAAATTTTTATAGATGGTAACGTTTTCGTGACTTTTGAAGTTTGATACAAATAAATGTATTATACAATTCCGTTTTACTTATATCCAAAAACGTAATTAAAAAACATCTGTTTGATATATCATTCAAGAATTCAAAAACGAAAAATAAAATAAACAACACTTAACTTTTTTTTTACCAAATTTGTGATTTACAAAAACAAATCGCTGAACTAAACCTATCTACTATCACAATAGTGTTCAGAAGCACAACACAGCGATCACAACACGGAGACCAGATTATCGTTAGCCGAAGCTAGTCTCAATCACATAAGTATCCACAATCCCGGATTGCTGATACAATCGTTAGGGCGAATACAGATTTACACGGTATATGGAGTGTTGAGAACTGATGTAAATGGTATAGATTTAAGGTTACTCTTATTAGGGTATAACTTGGCATCCAATAACGAAAAGGAGAATAGAGATATGTGTGTTTAGTGACATTTTATTAAAGGTCCAAGTAGAGAGCCTTGTATGACACCTTATCTAACACTGTTTTTATTGACATATTTAAATTAGACAGTCTTCTTCAATTGGATTCTATTTTTATGAGGTCAGCAATTGTAACTATGTACGGACCTTTAGGACTACCTGTTAAATCAAAAATATTGATCTCATCTTTTTTAAAAGAATCCGAACAATAAATTTATCTTTTGGGATAGTAATAAGATCGAAGGCAAGTGTTACGTTATTTCTTCCTAAAATATAAGCCTACAGTTTAGTGATTGAGTCAAAATCCTTCATAAAATAAACTTCTAATAGATTTGTTGTACCCCACACACAAGACGATTGGGTGCTGCACAATCTCACCGGCATCCATCTTAAGATTAATGCCCAAGTCATAATCTCGATCAGCTGATACGTCACCAAGTATTCCTAGCTACGGCATCAGGCTGACGTGTCGGAACAGAAGATAAAAATGATATGTCAAGGTCTTTAGCACATTAAACAAGTAAACAGCTGTTAACAAGATCAGATACCCGTGAAAAGGTAAGCAATGACTTGTAACGACAATTTGCGTGGTATTTAAGGACATGAACATTTAAGGTCTGATAAAACTTGTTGTAGAGCAGAACGTTGGTTATTTTTTGATGTACCGTTCTATTGAGTGTTGCGTTATGTGAGGCGGCCTTTGTCCACCAGTGGGACAGTTACAGGCTGATTATATCAGCATGAACTAAGAAATACTCTGGTTACACTGTCGGGTCTTTTTAAGTCACTTAACGAGTGATCATTGCTAAAAAATAAGGGTTTGTTATTTTGAAATTACATTTAAAAATTCTCTTACAATTGGTTCAGTCGTGAAGATAATAGTATTCGTATTCCAACAAGATTATAGACCCATTATTAACATTCTAATAGCAATGACATATTATGACCATCTTGTAAGATTTGTTTGATAGTGAGATCCTTTTGTCTAGCTGTTATTTATCAATACTAATCATCATCATCGCTGTTAAATTAAATTTCCATTCATCTTGTTTTAGAAAGCGTTAATTAGTGCAATTATAACAATTACACAGCATTTATACGCTTACGAGTCTAAAATTTGATAATACATCTACATTGACGGGCCTGTTGGTCTAGTGGTTAGTGGCCCTGACTTCTATACCGGAGGGTTCGGTACCCACCCAGGACAAATATTCTGTGTTCTGGGTCTGGGTGTGATTTATCCATAATATTTAGGTATGTGGAAATATATAAATATGTTTATAAATCGTCTAGTACTCATAACACAAGCTACTTTAGTGTGCTTCATTTGAGACTAGATGGCGTTGTGTGTGTTGAGGAATCAACACGAGATTTAAGACAACTCCAAAAAAGGTCCACATAATAACATCCTCTGGTAAGCCCATATCTCTTACCACAAATAAACCTTCTTCAAATTTAAGGGCATCGTTCAGTGGTTTCCAATCAAGGGCCAAGTAGCCACAATCTATTATTGTGGGCGATAAAATCGTAAGGGTAGAGTCGGAGCGATGCGGTTACATTCCGTCGCCGCTCGCGAGTCATCATAACTCAATCGAACAGGGATCTTGATTGCGCTGCTGTCCGTGGAGGCGGTATGGTCAGCAGGATAGTTGACTGGAGTATGGAGAATGACGTTGATACGTTGGTGCGTTGTAAGCACAAAAGTTTTAACGGAAGTCGGTACGCGGTTTTGAGCAACTAATAAGGATTATATTTTTAGTGTAGTTCATCTTTTGAGATACATAATAGAAACCTATTATGTATCTCAAAAGATAAATGATTGACTTTAAGTAAAATTGGATTCAAAGCCGTATAGTTTTTCTGAATTTTTTCTTTGATTTTTAACTTAAGATTGCAAACCCTCAAGAACTGATATTAGGTTACCAATTCCAAACTCGGACTGAACAATCATAATTGCTCCGTTTTTCTACAAAGAACTCGGTACTCAAAATAGTTCAGAACCAGATCAGTAGTATATTTACTATCTACTAGTATCTACCTTAACAAAACTGTTAGCAACACAGTCCAGATCAATAAGATCATAACTATTATTTTGCTAACCGTCCACGAATCGCAAACTAAACGAGCCGCATGCCTTTCCGGATTCTATCTGTGAGCGCAAATCTCGGAAACTGACTTACCTAGAACAAATTTTAATGCTACTTAGTAATTGTCGCTTGACTTGCATTTATAGTATAGCAGGCCATCCTGGTTTGCCTGAATTATGAAACGTAAGTCTGAAAGCTTTGGTCGTTCTGAAAGTGTTGGATGTATAGACCTATAAGTGTAATAGTTAATCGAGTAGAGCATAGATAATCTGTAATAGTGGCCAAGTAGCCCCAAATTCGCGACGTGCATCGAGTTCGATTCTCGTGTGTTTATAAACAAATTGTTGCTCTTTCTTCTGATGCATGATTTAATAATCACATCAGTTTGAATGCTTAGATACGAAACAATTAATCTTTTGTGAAAATAATTAAAAAAACCAACCGTCAACCACTATTTCTTTTACAATTTCTCTTATTCAACTAACTTCTTATTCGATTGCACGGATAGCCAAGTAGTATCTAATAGGTCACCACGCCAATTACCACTGTACAAGGATTAAACTCCTTAAGTGCGGGTTTCTTTTTTTTATGTAATAATAAAATAATTTCTGTTTACTGTAACCCCTCTTTTTCGACTTCACCCAGTTCTATACCTTCCCATTCAACCTCCTTTATTAGATCGGTCTGACAGCCTAGTGACCACTTCTCTTCTTAAAATCTTTCCATCATCCTCACTCTTCCTCACTTCCCAAGCTAAACTGACAAACACACAGATATAAATCATACAAAATGTGACATTATACTAATGTTCATCTCAGATGCATCAACTGAAGCCAATGTAAATTATTTCTCGGACAAGACATGCCCTGACTCGGACCAGCCTTTGTCCATTAATAGAGCCAAGATCGCACTAATGAATATTAAACTTGAATAATGCTTACACACTAATCGGGTTAAAAAACTTTGTATCATGTGTCTACACCTTAAAAGGGTAGGCAGAGATGCATGATACTTAGTGATTTATCTTCACGTGCAAATAAGGAATATTAATTATAAATGCTAAAAGGGCTGACTACCTGTATTTATGTCTGTCTGTTTATTTGTAATCACAGTTTTTTTTTGAGCTGATTTGAGGACTTTTAATCTACCATCACACTTTAAAAAAACATAAAAATATACTAAAATGTAACTACTAAATACCTTTCTTTGGACGTTGAAGGTATTTTATCTCACTATTACAGTAAAAAGCACTAATTAAATACTCAAGATGATAAATATCACTGAAGACGTTACAATACCTCGCGTAGCTTGTTAAATGACAATAGTCTTGTTAACTGTTGATTGCAACAAAGTTAATGATGATGATGAAACTATAGCCATGGCAGTGCAATACCTTCACGGACAAACAGACCATCCTACTATAAGAACTTAATGTGAAACTGTTGAAGATGAGGAAACGAGAAGCCACTATAAACAATATATAGCTCCGTCTCCTTCTCATAATAATGAAAGTGGAACTTTAAGAGATCATAATAAAGGGGCAAGGATATTAAGCAATTATTCTTACAAATAAAAACTTGGTAAACTATAATGGCGGTTATTACTCCTAATTAACGCGTAAATCAGCAAGTTTATTCAATTAATAATGAATCTAGAACAGACAATGGACAGTTAGAGATTCTTCGTCGGCGTGTTGAGGACAAGGCGGCCATTATGAGATGTTTTTGCTGTTGCTTTTGCATGACGAGTATTTTTTTCAATTTTAATTGGTGAAATGATGATTAAGAGCAAAATTAAAAATTGATAAAAAAATAACTGTCAATGTTACTGGTTGATCGTTATCAAAGGTTTTCTTTGATGTAAATATTAATAAAGTACTTACCACGATTGAGTTGAAGTGCAAATTTAGAGTCAGTTCCTGAAAAGAAAATAAGGCTTTTAGTAATACATAAGTTAAGGCGATTGGTTGTGGTAATATTAAAAAAAAATATATATCTACAGAATCAAAGAACTAGACGCTAAAAATGGCATAATTTTAACAGTAGGTATTTTCGTCCATTAAATGTAATCTTTTAAAATATTTTTTGCCTAAAAGCCTATAGAAAACTTATCAGGTCAGCTACATACCACAAAACATCCACAAACATGTGCCCTACCTACCATCAATAAAACATGCACTAAATACATTTCATAATGAATTCCGACAATCTCCTGTCACGAACTGCACCAGACCGTCTACCATCATATCTTGAAGTTACATCATCGCAAATGTGAAAGCGAGACAACGCTATACACGGTGTAGAGCGCTATCTCTCTTCTTCAACGACAATAATGATAATGTCAGAGTTGGTGGTGAAGGTACTGATCGCGATGACCCTAATGCCTAATAAACTGTTTATTTTAAAGTCCGTGGCTAAATTAATGTGACCTCAATTAACGACGCTGCTACTGTTCTGTGCTGTTTTGTTGCACGACTTTTTATGTGAGGTTTATGTGTTTAGACCTTTTGTAGGTTACAGGTTGTGTTGGAAAAATGAATGAACTAAATTTGTTTAGGAGTATATGGAAGCGTAATGAGGAAATGGATATCGAAATATATCTAGTTTAACGAACAGTGATTGTCAGTAATTTTCAAACTTGTACAAAAATTTTGACCGGTTTGTCACTATGTGCCGGAAGTCTTACACATGACGTACGAGATATCTTTCAATATTAAAAATATTTCATGAACAAAGCAGTTAAAAATGATATAAATACAGTGGCATTTATATATTTTTTTCCCTAGCCTTAGCGCCCATAGCTGGGCAAAAGCTTCCACCAAGTCCTTCCACGATTCTTTATTTTGCACCGCTTCGATCATAACAAAATAACAATATAAAATTTCTCAAAACACACACAACGCCATATATCCCATTTAAAACTTACACAGTAATATTTCTGTTAATGCATCTTAAAAGAAACAGAACAAATAAACTAGGAAGGCTTGACCGTATAATTTGAACAGATCTATCAAGTTTCATTATATTAAGACCAAAAATAGCCGTAACCCATTTAGCACATAAGGGCCTTACTGTCTAAATCAAGTACATTTAGTTTCAGTGTAGATGCTTATTCAGCACCAAAGCTAATAAACTTTAAGTGCGGATAAGTTTCGTACTATAGACTATAGGGTTACCACGCCTAGTATTAACACTATCTACTATAGTTCTGGATAAAATAAGTAGCCCAGTAAGGAAGACTTTAGTTTATGGAGACAAAGACATTGACATATACAATGTGCTAGTTTTTTCTAAAAATGTTAGTTTTTTGTGTTTTATGTTTACTTGAGTTCCTCGATATATTATTTATACTGGAGTGATGGCTTTTTAAACTCAGCGTTATGATTCAAAATGAAAAAAAAACTAATATACGATCTTGAATAAATAGTCTTTATATGTGAAGAAAATACTGTTATGAGACAATGAATCCTCTGAACGGAAAACGAAACTATTGAAAGAATACTTTAGCAGTATTATTGTGACAACCCTAAATAAGTTTCATAAGTACCTCTCATTAAAATCTAATAACAGGGAGACATGAATGTCTTTATGTGAAGTGAAATATTTGAAAGGCGGCCCAAGTTGCAACGAAGGTTAATATAGCAATGCAACACTTGATTATATTGTTCTTAATTATTTAACTTATGGCTGTTAGTTCTTAGAAACAACGTGTGGTCTAAGACCATCATTTGTAGCTGTCTTGTGACTCTAAAGGTTGTGATGATGAGTAGTGTGACGTGAAGTTTAATCGTTTTAATGTGGGATGTAACGGCCATTGCGAATACATTGTTGGGATACTAAAATGACAGCTCTGTAATAGTTTTACGATCTTATAAGATGTAAGTTTTTGATGGATTTCTTTATTGGAGTTTTTTGGCTTTAGTTTTGTCAGTAATACTCCTGTCGGGCTCTGACTTCTCATATTTTAATTAAAATAGAAATACATTTTCAGCATCAGACATTTTCACTTAGGAATATATATAACATTGGTTGTTAAAAATTGAAATAATTTTTATGTGATTACAAGAATATCTAACCGATAAACTATTCTGTTTCACACAGAACTATTTTCTTGATAATTTTTTGACGTGACAAGTAACACTAAAACAATGAATTTACTAATTAAAGAGAAGAGATAAGACCGTCACGCTTCGTAATAATTCTTTGAAAACCATTTCTATTGCCTTTCGTACAAAATTCCATTCTTTTGTTTAATACCTGGAGGTATGAATCATGAAATGATTCAAGTTTCATAGAACGTGATTCAGTGGAAAATAATAGATACCAAGGTATTCCTTTGTCATAAGTGAGGTAAGGTTATTGATATTTTATAAATAAATCATAATAATAGAAATATTGTTGAGTTGTCTGTTTGTCCTGATGAGAACGCTAAAACTGGTCATAAGAAGTTAAGACTAGACAAGGATGAAAAAGTAGAGGATTATCCTGTTTTCAAACTGGATAAAGTAAAAGTTGTTTTTTTTTTCAAAATCAATGTAGAATTTCTATTGTAACTTCTGGTTACAGTTTGGCACTAATTTTCTAAGTAATAATTTCCTACTGTATTAACATGTATTATGGATTTGCTTTATTTCATTTATTGATTTAATCTTGTTCAACACAATCTTGTTTCTTTTATTATCCTTCACATCCCACTATTTCATTTAAAATTATGCTTTTGTATTTGTAATCCGTTAATTTAATCTATTAATATTGCTCCAATATAAACTTATTCATATAAATCTAGCTACATAAACACTTTAGCGACCATCACTATCCCCAGTCCTTCAACAGCAAAATTCTCAGCAACTCATTAAATTAAAAGCTAGCTAAGTATTCTCGTGCCATATTCTATAACCTTGATAAGTGAGGGAGTCCTCGTCAACGAATGTTGGAATGTCATTAATGCCAACCGTAATATACTGGAACAAGCTTAACCATTCACCCATACCAAAAACCCTAGGACCTTAAAACTAGATGGTAAGGTCCAAAATGGAATGGTAATAGCTTTGCCAATGGAGATGCAAGTTGGTCATGTTATAATAGTGCAAATCAGCCGTCGTGATCGTGGTATTACAATGTCGTGCAATGACTGCGTATGCAGTTGGGCCGTTAGTTTTAAATTCACTAAATTACTTTAAATGATCGTGTTGGAAAAAAAATAAAAGGGTTTACAAGGGCTGGTTTATTTTTTTGGAGGTAGAATGCCAACCGACCAAACTTGTGACCAATTTTTTTTCTTTGTCCAGTTGATGTACCATCAAGTAAATAAAAGAATGCTTCAATTTATTAATCGTAGCAGCAATTAGTACAAACGGTATTCTTATTCGATACAAATAGAAAATAACATTATCTTATTAGTGATATTTTTACGAGCGATCAGCTTAAAAGATAAACTGGATGCATTAAATTGAAAATACCCAAATCAGACTCAGCCCATAACTACAAAGCTATCTGAAAACAATTCCTTAGCCAATAAGATTCCTAAATCTAGAACCACGAAACCAGCTTAAATCCCACGTCAAATGCACATTTAAGGATAAGCTAATACATAACAGTAATATTTAACTATATCAACTATAACCAGTGAGCTATAACTATGACCATTTGTGAGCAGTCTCCTTCAAGGGTACGGCGCAATTAAAATCGGCCCACAACGCCGGTGCCTTTGAGCTAAGAGACCAATCTGTTTACAGATTAGCTATGGTCGGGACCTAACCACCTACATCATCCGCATCATATACTTAGGGTTCACCAAGGTCCTTTCGGTAATTTACTTGGAACCTTGTTGGTTTTCTGATCGTGATTGATTTTGTGCCTTGGGCAATTGTCTGCTGTGATTGGATTTGTCATCGCAATGTTTCTAATTTTAGACTGTTTTTCGTCCTTAACAAAGGACGATTAAAATTTGCATCCGCATGCATTTTGAGCGATGTTCATCAATACTTAAATTATTGATGTTTTTTAGGGTTTTATTGTTTGCTATGATAGATGCGATCAAAACCGTTTTTATTAAAGACAATAAATTGAAGTACCTACAGTACAAGTGGTAAAAATTGACCTAAACGATAAAGCAGAAAAAAAACAGTTACTTTAAGTTAAAATTTTTTGGAATCCTTTGTTGCTTGGTTTTTGGTAACAATACTATAATTTTTTATTGTCTTAAAAGGATGACTAAATATAACTATTTTCCTGTACTTACACTAAGTAAGTACATGTCCATCATAAAAAAATATCCATATTCACTCTACTGAACCTTTTAGTCAAAGTATTTTATTAAGTATAATTCTGTACTACATAATCGTCGATCATAAAGTCAGTTTTACACGATAGGATCTAAAACACATTTCGCTAAATGACTTCGTGTGTAATTTACCTGACTTTGTCTGGCTATGGGTTAAGGAAACCAAGACTTGTGATAATAATACATGACATACTAACATTAAGCATGAGGATAATTCTGGTACAATTGGATAATAATACCTAGTATCAAGGATCGGTTTTAGGCCATGATATTTTCTAAACTTCCAAATACATAATAAGAAGTCAATACATAAACGTTTTATCTTATAATATGTAAGACTATAAAACTTCAATTATCAGTACAGAACTAATAGATTTTAGTACTATTTGCTCTTACCTATTTTATGTTTACCACACAATCTTTTTGAGGTTATTTGTAGCAGGCTGGACATACAATTTTAAATTCAAACCCATTAATTTTAATCTTCATATCTAAAATGAAACAAAAGTCTATCTTTTTGGATTCCACTCTAGATTTGTGGAATCTTGTATGACATTAAGGCTCTCTGATTCACCATACAGAGTGCATTACTGGCCATATCTATGCAAACGGCCTGATGCGGAACTTGTGGGTACAAATATGCACAGTGTTACCTCGTAATAGGACCACTGCGCATACTAAATGGCCCTTATAAGCATGCGCGTTTCCATCTGCGTAAGTTATAAACATTTTAATTTTATGACATCTTTCTTTTTCTGGAAAGGAGGTTCTAAGGATTTACACAATGGTTTTATTGAACCAGATTCCAATAAGATGGAAGAGGCAATAGAAGCCAGGCAGTACTTAGTATAGATGTATTTAGTAAAGATCTTTAAGCATCTGATTTTAGTTAAATAATACCAGTTAATGATTGCCCCAATGTTGAGTAAAGCTTTTTTCAAGCAGACGAACAGCCAGATCATCACACTGACAAGTCAAATCTAGATACATTGTATGTGCTACTACATGCAAAAATGCAACACAACATTGATGATGTAACCCAGTACAACCTAAACCAATTAAAACAGGCCGTGGAACAATGAGAACACAGCCATCACGTACAGCGCGCACTAAAATTCAAATTCGCACTAACTGTCAACTCGATTGTCATTCGCTGGCAGTAGTTCTTATACAAACGATATTTATTAACTGGCGACGCTGCTCACTGAATGCCTAATGATCGGTATTGCATTGCTTTTATAGTTTGACTTGATCGAAATTGATAGGTGGTTCTGGGGAAGTTGAGTATAAGGCGAAAGATTTTGTTTTGTAATCGAGTTTTTGACTGATGTTTATGAAGTGTGTAACATAGATACTGTATCAGGTGGTAGATGATGAACCAACTTAAAATCTCGTATGGTAAAACTTGTGAGTTAAATAGAGTTGCTAAGAAAACTGACACAGTTTTCTTTTTAAGCGGTATAAATACTGACTGGTTTAATCTGGGGAAGGCGAAGTGCCGTTCTGGACCTCAACAGACTTAAAGCACTGAAAAGCGTCCCTTTTTGCTCAGGTTTAGGCAGGAACATTTATACATACTTGACTTAATCATATTATATACTATCAGGCCCATCCATCGATTGTTTGGCAACTGAATATGATTTCATAAAAAGCCAAATGGTAAGAACATTGGATACAAAGCCTTGATTCATTTCCGCAACAAATTTTCCTACAAATCAGAAGACTTATAATCATTTACAAAAGGACACTTCCATAGATCTTGTTTACCTACCCACCATTGCATTGCTAACTGTTATAAATAAACTCGATAAACTTAGCAGTCAGAGGGCGTCATAAAATTCCTATAAGTAATAGATTCCATCCAACTGGAGTCATCATACAATTTATATTCATTTCCGTTTGAGATAAAATGATTGAATTATTGTTAGTCAGCTGTGCTTCCGTCAGTCTGTTTAGAAATATTGTCTGCATTGTCTTTGTGCGCAACCTTTATAGGGACAGAAATATAACTTGTTGCTTCAAGTTTATTAATTGTTTTTTTACCTTTACCTACTGTAGAACACCGTAGAAGGTAAAATAGATTGTTGTTTTTATTCTTCTGAAAATAAATAATACCACATCCAGACTACCATAAAAATTTAGATTTTAGAATATTATAATAATGATTCATTAATATTAGAAGTTCTTAAAATAAAATTTTTTTTTAGTATCGCTAATATAAATTTTGCTAACCATCGTAAAACCGAAGTCAGGGTCTCAGACTATATGCCTAAGGATAATAGTTAAAATCACAGTAAGGTTCTTATTAGCATTATAACTATCGGTAGGACCAAATATGGTGCAAGACCAACTAGATGTCTAATCGAACGGTTACGGTAGCCATTGTAAAATGTGGTCTGCCGTACTTGTAGGACCACCAGTTATTCTGGAAATCTTGGATATTTATCCGAAATGTATGATTTGATGGTCACTCTATTTTAATATTTGTTTTAGTAGTACAGACATAAATGGATAGTGTTAAAATTTGAGATTGGAAAAATATATGTTAGTTTGAAGAATGCAGTCTAAATTGGAACAAATTAAGATTTTGACAAATGCAATATTTGCCTAAAATGGTTTTTGTTACTGTTATTAACTATTTTGAAGGGCTTAGCAACTGTTACACATTAGTTTCCCGCTCCCGTAAACAGGAAACTAATTGCCGCAAATAAATAACAATTGTAACACTATTTCTATGAAATTATCCGCAGAAATAAATCATAACAGGCCTGGTGCGGCGTGTCCATGACTCAGCCCAACAATTGCAATGAAACCCAATCTGATTTCTATCAGACAACCAACTATCAAACTAGATATACTCGACCGACGTATCTGTACCCACCCCTCCCCCCGTCACCTCTAGAAATTCCATAGAAATCGAGGTCACACTATCAACCTCCACGGATCAGTCGTTACTGGCCACCTTAACTGATTTTCTGTCAAGCATAATCAAGTTATTTGTGCTAAAGCTGTTTGCGACAGGGCCCTTAACGGGTTCTGTTCCCGTTTTGGTCATAATCGAATGCCACTTATTTAGATAAAACTATTTATAGGAATGTAAAAGATAGCCATATAGTAAAACCAATAATTAGTTCTTATTAAATTATTGATTTATAGTAATCCGTGTGTTGCTAATTATAAATGATTTATGGAACTGCTTATGCTCAAGTAATTGGAGATAAATAATGTTATCTGATCAGTAACAATGATATATGATAAAGTAGTTTGTTATTTAAATGTTCTAATGAGATTAACTTGGCTGGGTATATGTTATAATTAATGGTGTCATTTCTCTTCAGGCTTTTGAATGTATTTAAGTTATGTTTGAATAATCTTCTAGAAGATACTATAATTAAAACATTAATTTTGTTACATTTACCTTCAACCTCATCCGTTATAGTTTAACTTCAGTTTCCCGTATATTTTTTTATGGCTATTTGCCTTAACCATCGCAGTTTTCTTCTTGGGATTAAATACCAATTAGAATCATATTTGAACAAGTTTACAATCGTTCAGTTATTTTAATCAGTCTTTAGATACAATGTGTCTGTATTGATGAATCATTTTGCAAGTAAGATCACCTTCTATTGAATAACCTCATACAGGCATATGAATAGGCCACTTACACACTATTTAAAAAAAAAACATTGTTAATTTTTGCATGCATGGATCTGAAGAATCAACTTTCTTATTTCTTTTGTTGTTTTTTTTTTAACTTCAGGGTGAGCTTTTGAAGTTTACAACATTTTTATCAGCTTTAGCTTAATCTTTACTCAATTAACATTTCCAGCATTTAACATCATTCCTCAACACAGACAGTTTAATGTCATTTTCAAAATTCAACCTCTTTGTTCAATTTTAGATCTTTTTTAATATTGGTCTAATCATCAACTAGACCTCACTTTATAAAGTAATATTGATAGTCTACAACAAGCCTATGTCAATGCAAATACGTGGTGCAATACGCAAACTGTGCCTGACAGTTTGATGGATGATGAGCTCAAATCTGTAACTAGCGACACGTCGCACGACGTGTGTCTTGATGGCATACATAATTAAATATTCTCATAATCTATGTAACTATCATCGTGTTTGTCCATCATATTATTTTAATAGAACGTTAGCTACCGGATTATAAACTTAAGTAAAGTACAATAATATCCAGAATTCTAACTGGTTTTGAGGGAAGTTTTATAAGGTTTGTTCTTTGTTTGTGGTATTTATATTCATAGTTATTTGTCTAAATGATGCAGCTTTATTGAAAAAGAGTTCTGATAATTATAAGTTGTCCATGTTTTTTGATCTATCACCAAGTATCTATAGAACGATACAATGTTGCAACACATTGGACAAATAAACTATCCCCCATTACGCGAGACTTATAACACTGCCAATATTATAGATGTGCCTATTACAAGTAAAAGGTGCGACTGCTAATCCTACAGGCACATATAGAGGCAGAACAAAATATTCCTTAAGAGTTACACTAAATATACGCAAGCAATCATCGTGCAGTATTTAAAATGTTAATGAGATCGAAGTTGTTTGAAAACCATTTTGCAGATCATCCTGCATAAGTACTGCATTTAGAAGTGACCGGTATAATATTGATATTCCATAATAGTAGTTAAAATTCTATGAAATGATTCAGGTCTAGCTATAATTGAAATGTACTATAAACTTTACCTATCTATATTTCATTTAGCATCGTGATGTTGACATTAAATTAATTGCAAGATATCTAATAAAACTAATAATAATTGTAATCTATTTAATGATAATGTATTTAAAACTAAGTCACGTGGAATATATTGCAGGTGACACTTCTATCTATTTTCTTTGTCTTATATTTTTACTAAAATGTCACCGATTTATCTTTACTAATTAAACACTATTTGTTCAAAACTGATTGGACAATTTAGTCCATATATTGATTTATTCATAACTAACTTGAATAATGTATTTCATAAAGGGCTATAATGTCAGCAATTAGTCACATATGAAATGTAAAAATGTGGTCCAATAACCGCTCCTTGGGCGAGTCCACTCGTGGGGCCAGTTTCTGATGCAAAACAACGAAGTATTTTACACGAGTCATTTATACTGTGTTTCATACACGTGCCGAGGTATCTACTACTTAGTTAAAGCGACAAGGTTCACAGGCAACAATGTCGGCTGTCCATTCAACTATGTCAAAGGCTTCTCTCAGATTTATTGAGTTATAGCGTGAGACAATGGATTGCAATATAATTGTTTTTCATTAGTTGGCGTGACTGAACCAGATTCTATGGAATTCTGTTGCCGTTTCTAAAAACTTGATCAGCTAGACAACTTGTAGTGAACAATTGAGTCTAGATCACTGTTATAGGAAAATTAATGTAGATTTTTTCCTGGTTACGTCAGTGTGTGACATTCTTAGAGCCATTATTATTGCAATTACGGAAAGTGATGCTATTGAAATTCAATGTCGTCGGAATAGAAAACGTGTATTTTTATTGTGTAATCAACTAAAACAGAAATTATTAAAATTTACAGTTTCATTAACTGGACACAGCGGCGACTATCGTCAGTATTATATTATATCCAATTATAGATTCTAAATATAGGTGGTTGACAGATAATAGAAATAGGGAAAAGGTGTTCGTTTATTTCAATAGCGGAACAATGAAATCCATAAATACTCTGATAGCAATAAACACTTCATTGTGAAAATTATATTATTGCTGGCCAGGCTATATGTAGCCGTAAATATATTTTAGCAGTTGATCAAGTAATAAAAGTCGGTAATAAATTGCATTGTCTTGCTTAATACCCATTGATTGTGATGCCGTAAATACATATTTTTTTGTTCAATCGTAAAAAGGTTGGTAGGCGTGTGCTGACTGCAATAATAAAAGATCGATTGTAAAGGTTTTTTAGTTGCAAATTACCTCCTAAACAATGGATGAGAAAAACTTATGGATCTATAAATCGTTTAAACCAGAACGTTCAACCTAACGGTTGCGGTTTGCAGATTGATTTTGTAGTGTTGCTAATGTCATAGGTTTTATGTGAATTGATTAAGTGGTCTCTGGAGATACCCTTTTCGCATGGCTACGGATGGTGTAATGGTTTAAGTGAAATGCAGGGACTCAAAACAAGTCGAACGTTAACCCAATTTTGACTCAATTAATTGACGGTGACGCAAATTATTTCATTAAAAATTTGGACAAAAAACTAGTGCAGCCATTTGAGTAAAGAGAAATTATAAAATATAATTATAATAAAATAAAACAATAATAAGATAGATACCTACTTATCATCAGAGTTTAATTATAAGTACTATCCCTAAAACTAAACCAACTGATCTTCAAATTCAATCAGTGTGTTACTAGCGTACTACGTTTACTGAATGCTACTCCGTCACGCCACCCTTCTGCAAAACGAAGTACTTTTAAAAGAAACTCCAAAATGAGCTAAGAGATGTCGCTAGTCCTGTAAAACTTCGTACATTTATAGGGTTCGTATAAAAGTTGAACGTACCTCGCGACCGATAGATGGCGTTGTGCGTCAGTTGCGAGGAAATCTGAAACAAGATAAAAAGTAGCATTATGTCTTATTCGAATAACAGTTTTACTATTAGATTAACTAGTCGTTTTTTTAGTTAATGTGGCACATTCTAACTAAAAACGAGTGCTTTAAAATTCTCATATTAATTTTACAGGTTCGGGCGAACAATGTTTGGATGGAAATTTAGTATTAGACACGATTATTGTATGCCGCAATTATTAGAAAACTAAATTAAACGTAAGAAGCACTCTAAAACCTTTAGAAAAAATACGTAGGAACCTTTTAGAAATTACTCTATAGTCTATTTCCACAGATTTTCAAGCATTGTAATCGAAATAATAATCTTTGGTTTTTCAAACAATTATGTTTAACTGGCCTCTGTCAATCAAAGACATAAATACCCACGTGTGACGATTGTTTTTGCTAGAAATACCAGGTAAAGTAATCACCTCAGGACATTATCATTACCTGTAAGTATTGTCTTAACAAACAATATAACATTAGTGGATTTAATGGGAAACGTACTGAGAATGGAAATTCGATTGATTTTGTTGTTTTAGGGCTATAAGGGAATAGATTTTGGTAGAATTTTGTCTCTTAAATCACTTTGTGTCAGGAATATTGCCTTTTTACTGGCTTAAGCTGTTTTTTTTCTTTAGATTAT
Source organism: Chrysodeixis includens (assembly GCA_941860345.1). Classification (NCBI taxonomy): domain Eukaryota; kingdom Metazoa; phylum Arthropoda; class Insecta; order Lepidoptera; family Noctuidae; genus Chrysodeixis; species Chrysodeixis includens. The sequence goes on from OW796105.1 coordinate 9,833,412, forward strand.
TTAATTGCTGTATCGGAAATTTTAAATGCTGTAAAAGCATAGTTTACAAAGTATCGCATTGAAGTAATCAAGAAACAAACTGAACAGCAAATCATGCAAAACACATCTAAAAATAGCAACAAAAAAACAACGTAACGGTCGATTAGAAAAAGCAAAAAAATACCTCGAGCGGAACTGAACTGGACCTTTTAATACTCTATTTTATTTTCTAATAAAATACGGAAAAAAATCTTATAAGAAATAGACAGCTGTTGCCACTACACGGGGGTTGTACCCCCACTATGAAAAAATCGATGGGCGTTTACATGGCGAGGGGTTGCCCCCACGGTCACTCGGTGCATGGCTCACGCGACGCAATTTTAAATTATGGGGTGCCCGACTAAAGTGAGTTCGTTTTCCGACTTCTATTTTTGAATTTTAGTTTTAGATTTTTTTTTTGTTTTTCTAAGTGACAATTACTTTTTTTTTCGTTTTGTTGGTTTTTTTTCTTTGTGGTTTGCGGTTTTGGATAATTGTTGTTTTAGGATAATTATTTTAGTTTTTTCTTTTTTTAGGGACAAATTTTGTTGTTAAATATGTACAGCGATATAATGTAGGGTTCAATGGTATTAGAAAAATGTCAATTACATATATTAATACGATAATTAGTTTTATTCAGTCTGTGTAAGTAATGTAGAGGTAGCGTTACATTACCCGCTATGATCAATCACTTTTGATACAAAACCGCGTCTCTCTAAAATGCATTGCAAATTGTACAGATACTTCTCGGACTTGTTAACTGTCTTTGGTTTGAGTGTATAGTCTGAATGTTTAAAAATATTTCAACACGTCTATATTATATAATATAACTTAAGAACCAAAAATGATTGCTATTCATGAATTTAGCTAAAACTGGATAACATCTTAACTGGACCGTATTTTTTTCTAATCAAAATCAAAATTTATTTATTCAAAACAGGCAATAAATAGCACTTTTTTATGTCAAAATACAATGGATTGCACCTTGCACCGCTTTCTGCTTACTACGAGAAAGGAAATTATTTTTGGTTGCACAGAAGACGAGCTTCTACATCCCATTCACACAAACGGACCCATAGTAAAAAGCTAGTATTAGAATAAGACATGTGCTATGAAAAAACACCCAAAGAATGATTAATTATACATTTTTTACCGGTTATAAGTTACACGTTTGTCATAATATACTTTTTGTGAAGTAGCTGACAAGTCGGTAGCTGTCTATTATACGTAAATTATGACGTCTTGTTATGCATATAACTAGCATAAGTATGAATGCAACTTCCTTTTTAAATGTGATGTAGTGATGTGCTCGTACTATTAATAGTTTGTAGTGGGTTTGTGAGTTAATAGTAACAAAGATTTCTGTTATGATACATGTTTTGTCAAATAAAAAAGCGCTAAAATTGACTGGTAAATTTTAGCGCTTTAAAATAACATAATAATATGTTTTTACTCAGTGCACATTGGAGTAGTTAGAATTAACTTTAGAAATTTTGGATGTTTGTTACTCTTTCACGCTCAAACAGCTGAATCACTTTTAATAAATTTATAGTGTTAGCTGAATCTGAATTAACACATTTAACCCACTGAGAGTGCGAGTGAAGTCACGAGCAACAGTTAGGTATTATAAAAATAAAAAAAAACTTATTCTCAATAAGGTCTCTGCATTTTGTCCTTTAAAAGGACCGGGATTCTTTACCTTAAAATAACTCAAAAGAGATAATAATAATAACAGTTACACACATCACTACACAATATAATATTCCGCCCGTTGTCCATCTAAACCCACGTGGAATATTTGAATGACATTAAACATTATACAATTGGTAATATACCCATGAATGGGTAGACATATTTAGTGGGTGTTTCAATGCATTTGTAATTTTATTAAGACTGTTTATATTACCGCTGATGTAGGTTTAATTATCCTTATTATTATTTAAAACCTTTAAATAATAATTATTATGAATTTATTACTAAGACATAAAATAGTTTAATTGCGTTGCGTAGTTTAACTAGCAGCATTATTAGTTAAGTATTTCGTTCGTGAAAAAATAGGGATAGCCGATTCTCAGGCCTACTGAATACGCATACGAAAATCGGTAAAGCCGTTTAGGAGGAGTACGGTAGCTAACATTATGACACGGGAATTTTATATAGGTAAATGATAAGCAACTAGCTTTTTCTATAGAATGTAAGTTATATCAGCAAATCATTACCTTCTCTGATGCAGTCAATCCACGTTATCAGGCTTATTCTATGCAAAAATTTCGTCAAAATTGATCCCGCCGTTTGAGCTTTAAAGAGTAATAATTTTACGACCAAAAATATCAATAAATACAGTTTTCTATTTATATTCTTTGTGCAAGCCCTTAATAAAATCATGCAACTACATTCCATAGTGTGTGAATGTCTTTATAAGGCTGCATCGAGGCCACACGTGTCTCATCTTGTATGAGACCATACAACCCATACAAACACACACAAGTACATACAAACAGATAATTAAATAATTCTACGTAACGTTTATGTTTAGACACGGTACTCGTGTTTTGTGTTCTTTTATTTACATTTGTATTAATATGTAGTGCTTAGTACTAGTATTATTAATTACTACAATATTTGATAGTTACATCAACTTTTTAAGAACTAGCGACCCGCCCCAGCTTCGCTCGAGTGCAGTACTGATGTATTATACATACATATAAACTTTCCTCTCGAACATTCTATCAATAAAAATTACTTCTTCGTTCGCAAACTTTGCATTGCGTTGTTTTGAAGTTCTAAACCTAGATAGGGATAGACGCGGGATGTGACTTTGTTTTATACTATGTATCTATTGATTTTAACGAAATTCACATCATTATGGTGTATATTGTATTATATGGAATCGTCTGTCAATCTAAATTAGTATGAGACCTAACAATGTAATAATATGTACATAGTATTTATTCTATACACGATCAATTTCATTGTTGTTAGTTCTTTATTGTACACAGAAATATCCATACTACTAATCTCTAACAAAATTTTAATTAATTCAAAAATAATAATGAAAATGAACCATCTATTTTCTTAAAACAAAATCCATACCAAATATTTTAATAACAGCAATTCAATCGAAAATTTTCGTTCAAATGCATGGTATGGGTAAGTACATATTTTGGGAATAGCTTGCTATAGCCAATAGTCCCTTTACAAGGGTCTGCAAGGGACCAAGGGTGCATAACAAAACGATGGGTAGAGTCAGCGTTTTGGGGAAAAAACTACAAAATGTGGGGTCATACGGGAAACCGCTTTTTATGGTATTTAAGTACATTTGTGATTATAGTGCTGGTTTATGTGTTATTATGTATATAATTGTGTGTTTGGAATATGTGATAGTCAGTTTTGTTTGTCAATGTCTGTTGTAGTAGTTTTATGTCTAACTTTAACTTTTGGTTTAAAGTCTGAATAGTGTAAAGCTTTTATTGTGTTAGGTTGTGATGGGGCTGGCATGGTCATGTTGTGACCAAAAGCTAAATTTGTAATAGATAATAAAAGAAATAAATCTTTTGTTTTTTTTTTGTAGAAAAGCTTTGTCCATACGCTTAAGAAAAAAATAACTTCGATAAGGTATAGTAAGTATATTAATATAGGTACAGTCACGATCAAACACATGTATACTTTATCAGACAATTGTAGTTCAAGTCCTAGTCAAATGATTTATGATGGCGAAACTTGTCATGTTTAGCTTATAATATCAGGAATATTCCATCAGCTTCAAAATTTCGTAAGAAAACTACGTCAACTGTTTGGTCATACGTACACTTTAGCTCGTGATTTGTACATGGAGAGTTAAGTAGTGAAGTTAGTTAATTTATATTATCAATCATGTCGTCAAATAGTCTTATTAGAATCACTATTGTTGCATCAAAAGCGTGCTTCGCTTCTAGTACAGTTCAGTGAAGGAAAACATCGTAAGGAAACCAGCACACTTTCGAAATCATAAAAGGTGAGTTTCCACGTCTGAGGCATATGAACTTTAAAAAAAAAACTGTCACCAAGTTGTAAACCAACTATACTATAAATATATTTTTTCTAGCATTTAATTCAAGTTTCGACTAAATAATACAGTTTAAACAGAGGTTGATTGAATACAAGTTTTACAAACAACACGAAAAAAGTTTTATTTTTACCACCAGCTGAAGTACTGCAAACCCTTGAAACAAAATAAGCCGTGAACATACGAAATAACAACTACACTATAAGCCAATAAATCTCTCGAATGATTAATAACCGTATTGATCCGATTCAAAAATCTATCCCTTTGACAGAACTCAACGGAATCGTTACACTTTTATTTGCGAATGTGCATTTGCATATATTTGCATATTGGGTTACCGTGATATATTTGCATATAAAAAGCCACTATTGTTAGTGGCTGTACCTGGGTATAAGGGTTAACATGTTGTTTAGAATAAGTAATAATAATTTTGGATCTAATTTTTATGTTGCATCTGCAGTCAGCATCCGATATTATTTTACTTGTGATGTTTTTGGATTGAATACCATAGAGGTTTTAAATTGAAAAGTTTGAATATCTATTACACATAAAGGCAATAACGACAAATACAAAACTATAATACGTATAAAATATCTCTTCAGCGAAAAATACTTTTTTTTTCATTGAAAACTTAACTATATTTTCTAATAATTTCTTAAGTAGGTACATTTAACAAACGCAATTACAGAATAATACAAATTCAATAATCGCAAATTAAAAGCGAACATCCCTAAAAAATGTAATAACCCCCAACTGCCGACGTCGGTCGAATCGACCCGTGCGAACAATTTATCTTACCCGTCGAATTTCTTTGCAAACCTAACCCTTGCAATGCCGAAGTCAAAATCGTATGCAAATAAATCATGTAGGTCTAAATACAATGCTGTATTCAAATGTTCAGGTGCCAAGTGTCACAATGGATGTAAAAAAAACTTCACATAATTGTTGCCAAGTCGCTTTTAGACGGTCTATTTAGTATGCGTGCGAAAGTTTCTTTAAACAAGATGTTTTTTTTACAAATGCATATTTCTTATTGAATAATCGTCTTGGTTAATTGGTTGTGTTATGCAAAATTTACCAGGAAATTATTATAAGTGAATTTATATTTCGGGCAAAAAATATTATGTGATTTCAGATTGTCTTTTTTTTTTAAGTTATGTGTCATTTTTATAAAGAAAAAAGTACGTAAATGTGAACTAGTTTCTCCCTAGTTACATATTGGTTCTCTTTTGCATAACCACGTCTAAACAATAGAAGTTTTTTTTGTAAACACCGTTATACGTTTTTACCGAGTTTAGTTTGCAATTGTATTATACCTAGTCTTGCCATAAATATTGTAATAAAGAAAAAAGAAAATTGTTAACTGCAAATAACATTTATTACTTTTACAGTGTGTCAGTTTAATACATAAATATAAAACAATTAAAAATATAAAAAGCTTATTCGAAGTGGTCTCCATTGGCTGCAATACAGTCCTTTAAACGATGAGGCCAGTTATCAATAGAAGCACGCACTCTTTCCATGGGAAAATTCTTCACTGCCAATCGTATAGATTGTTTTAGGGACTCCAAATTATCATGGCGTTTAGAGCAAGCTGTACTCTCTAAAACTGACCACAAATCATAATCCAGCGGATTAAGATCGGGACTAGACGACGGCCAGTCTTCAGCTCTGATGAAGTCCGAAACGTTCGATTCCAACCAAGACTGCGTGGACCGAGCTTTATGACCCGGCGCCGAGTCTTGCTGGAAGGACCATACTTGGTTATTGAACATGGTGATGTTAAGGGGCTTAACTACCTTCTCAAGAATGGTATCTTGATACACTTGTGCCGATGTTTTGATACCTTTTTCACAAAAATATGGCTCAGTCACTCCTTCATAGCTAACACCCCACCAAACCATCACTGAAGTCGGATAATGTCCACGTTGCACTCTGTCGACTAATTGGGAAGCTTCCTTAGAGCTTTGAGCATAAATACGGTCATTTTGTTTGTTAAAATGTTGCTCAATTGTAAAAATTTTCTCATCCGTAAACAAAATTTTTCTGTGACCTCCCTTTGCGTACCGCTTCAGTAGTTGTTTCGATTTTACCACCCTATTCTTCTTTAAATTATCAGTTAAGAAATGGCCAGTGCGTCTCTTATAGGCTGCAAGTCCTAAGTCATCTTTTAAAATACGCGACATGGTTCTAGGTGCTATCTTCATTTCCCGAGATAAAATCTTTTGCTTTCGGACAGGATTTCTTCGAATTCTTTCCCTTACTGCTTTGACCACCTTTTTCGTACGAACACTACGTGGACGGCCAGATCTTTTTCTGTCACAAACAGAGGAGGTCTCATTGTACCTATTAATAGCCCGGTACACAAACATTTTACTAATACCAAGTGTATGGAGAGTTTTAAAAATTGCATTTGGCTCCATACCTACTTTGTGTAATGCTATCACAGCGATTCGGTTCTCTTTATCACCCCACACCATTTTAATATCGCAAAATATTTTACAATGTATTGGCGCCAAAATGAGAAAACACAATGAACAATCGTATAAAAATGACAGATTCGAAATTCAAATGTAATATTTTTTTATAATTAAGTGTAACAGTATTTATGGCCAGACTAAGTATTTCCATGTATTGGAGATATCTTTAGAATTAACGTAATAAAAATGCAATTTTACGATTTCCATACCAAACGGATATGTTCATTATAAAAGTCTATTGATTATTCTTATTTCAACTGTTTTGTAAGAAAAAAAAACATGTGTGTAGTAGTTAAGAAAATTCTTGAATAGTTAGAAAAAAACTTTACTATCGTACTAAAAAAGACATGTTAATCGTGAAAATGCAAAAAAAAAACGTTTATTAAAAACCCTAGTTAAGATCTGATTATAGAAATCATATTAAGATGACATGCCCAAGTCACGTGATTTATCGAAAAGAAATGTCATTTCCATACATAACGATTGTAGAAACGTTGCTTGTCTAGAGAGGCTGAAACTTGAAAGAAATTCATCGAAGCAACGAACTATGAACTAAATCATACCTTTTCGAAAGTAATAAAATTTTTTTTTCTACTCCATTATTAAATCAACCCTCAAAACCGAAGATTCTCACTATCAATTTCACGCAACATCAATCAACAATCATTTTTATTAAACCAAATAAATCATTGAAGCAAGAGTTTTTGTTCCCAATACACTTTCTGCGCAGGTGTCTATAACCCTTTACATTTTTTCTTTACTTCCTGCAAAAGATTAACTAACAATTGTGTACAAGAAAAGGGGTCTAAACATCCCTTTGTTAAAAATCTCAGGTGGCGTAATGTTAGTTTTTTGAAAGGGTTAACACAGGTTAAGTGAAAGTGAATCTTCGGTGCTGTCGCGTTTGAGGGTTAACTTAATGGGTACAATAGACCAAATTTTAATCACCACAATGATTTTCGAAATTAGACTTTATGTCTATGCAGATAAAGGCTAAGTTTAGGTTTTGATAATTATTTTTGGTTCACTGTACGGTGTTTCTGTTTATCTTTGTAAAAGGTTAGAAACTTTTTTGATAGTTTTTGTGTTAGAAAGAAAAATACAATTAATAGAACAAACACTGGCAGTGTTTGTTCTATTAATTGTATTTTTCTTTTAACGTGCTTTGATTTTTTTTTCTTGCCTAATAAGTATGATAAATAATGTCATTAAGTTCCTTCAAGAAATCATTAAATAAAACTAGGATCAGAATATTGTTTTACAAAACAAAGCAAAAGAATTTCCACTACCCGAGAATCAAATCGTGGGGGTTTGATACACGGAAATACACACATCAAAATTAATTAAAAACAAAAAAATACTAATTAACTTAACTGAAAATACATTAGTACGTTACAAAATACATATTACATGTTTCTTAGTACGGAACATAATTAATTATATTAAAATAAAAGAAACGGTTTAACAATTAAAAATTCTAATGTTAGTTAAAAGGCAAAAAGGCTGCCAAGCTGAAATGGGATTGGGCGGGTCACGTCAGCCGTATGAATGGTGAACGCTGGGCGAAGGTCACCACACAATGGGAGCCAACAGACGGACAGCGCCGCCGAGGCCGGCCCAAAAAGCGGTGGCGGGATGATTTGAAAGCACACCGCGAGGACTGGTTCGAGGTGGCGCAGGACAGAAAAACGTGGAAAGACTTGGGGGAGGCCTTTGCTCAGCAGTGGGACACAATAGGCTAGAAAAAAAAAAAAAAAAAAAAAAAAAAAAATGTTAGTTGTAATTGTTAATTAAATGAGTTCGTATAACATCGTCACTTAGCAGGGGCCTTGTTTGAAACACACCGTAAATTTGTAAACTAACGATATCTATAAATAATGATAGGGTTGTCTAAATTGTAAAAAAAAAACATTTTATTCTATCATATTTGGTCGTGTATACTTGTTTTTGCTCGTGACTGTACAATAGAATACAGCTTCTCTTTCAATGCTGATCTTACTAGCTGTGTCCTGTGGTTTTACCCACGTAAACACCTTATAATACCTGGTATCATAGGGATCATAAGAAACTGAAAGAAAAAATCTATTTTATGATATTTTGTCTTGTTTTGTAAAAAAAATGTAATAACATTACCAACGGTGTCAACCCTAACTATTGTATAAAGTACAATTATAGCAAAAAGTTACTTCGTACATATATTTTATTTTTATGTTTAGTTGTAAACAAGTATTAATTAATTAAGGGAATCGAAACATAAGTCTGTCTTTGTTAACCGATTGCCGAGTGGAAGGAGGGTTAAAAGTGTACGAACTTAGTTTTTCTTTGTTTACTCTATACTCATATATTAATATGGAAAATGTCTTTGAAATAAAAGGTTCTTGACAAAATAACGGTCAAATGGTTTGTTTAAAAAACTTGGTTCGAAAAAACGAAAATTTATCTCGTTATTTTTTAATTCAAACCGTCTACATTTTTGTCAAATTAGTGTTTAATTTAATAGAAAACCTTCGTGCTTTAATCAAGACGTTCCAAATAATATTTATTCGATCTTATCAATGGATTTATACATTTCTTAATTGTGTGGAAAAATTAAACGCATGGAATCGGTTATAGACATTTTCAATTCAATGTTTTTCCACAGTCATAATAATAATATCGAAAGAGTTGTAAACGCACAAAGAAATTACGTTAAGTACATCTAAGTTACATTAAAAAGACTATATTTAAAACAGGCCATAAACTTCTATCGATACAAAAGCATTTGACGTTTTTATCGATATCTATAAAAGGCGATTACACATCACTATGACGGCAACTGCAACTGTCGTTACGTAAAATGACCGGTTAATGTGTGTAATATGCAAATTACGGTTAAATTACATATAAGGTAAGTGAATATGTAAGCTATATGCATTGGCTTTTCATGCTGCATTAGGTTAATCGCTGATAAATACTAGCTTGTCTATTTTTGTAGAAGAATATAAGGATATGGTATAAAATAAAGTGTGTGATAGAATAATCTATAGTGACCATTTATTAAAAGAGTTTTGGTGCTTAAAAAACTCATTGACTACGTTAAATATCGTACTGACCGGGGTAATAAGTTCTACCTTTTAAAATGAAAAAAAAATTGTATTCTGTACTAAACTTTTTATACTATGTTGCCTTGTTGCAACCTTTTTTATCATGTTTTTAAGCAAATAAACAAATTCTATTCTAAACACTTCTAATAAGTTACTTTGGCTTCTCTATTGTCGCATTTTTTTTACTTTTTGATCAAATGAGTAAACCACCACAAGTTTTAATAAGAAATTCAACACAACTTGTAACATACGACTCAGTTTACTGTAATTTAAAGTTCGAACATCATAACTCACTTTTACCCTTCAAATTCTTTTGTTTTTCTGATATCTTTCTCAGTCACATCTACAATAATACTAGCCCTATACTTCCTACCTTCCAAACCAAAAAAAAACACAAGTCTATAATGTATCCTCCAACTAAATGTTAGACGTTCAATAAATAATTGTGCCTCGAAGGTAAAAGATGTATTAATAACGTTCGCTGACACTACAGCATACTTAATGTAGGTTGTACACAAAAATAATGAACAAGATAAATGTCTGGTCTCTTAATGACACCTTTTACGTTATAATTGAGACTAAAATGTTATTTAAAATTGAATAGTGGGTACTCGTTACACTGTATAGAAAAGTCAGAAGGTTGGGTGAGATTCTTGGGATATTTATATAGTGAATGGTAGTGGTCTATGTCTGAAATGATAATAAATTGGGAAAAGTAAATCGCAGTTTGTTAGTGGTAAGAGTTGATTTGATATCTCTTTTTCTTTTTGCTTCTACTCCAAAAGGTTCATTGTCACATTGTGCAGGCACAAGAAAATTAAATGCAGGTAAATAAAGCTTAATAAGTACTTTTATTTTGAAGAAGAAATAAAAAAAAACGTAAAATCATCTTCAATTCCTTGTCGTTCTATATTTTATTTATGCAGCTAAGTGACTCTACATTTATTTGCAACCACCGTTTAAAATGGACCTTCTGTACAATTTCCTGTTGAACTATTGAGCCACATTAAAACTGAATAATAAAGTGCTAATAGCATTGAATAATACCGTCATATATAATGTGACAATGTTATGACAATATCTTTAATGACAAACGACTCACTTTAAGATCACTTGTCGAATAAATGGCCTATATTTAATACGTCATTGTTTTTATCGAGTTTTTCTATAAATAATGTCGTGTGTATTTATGTTTTACTACCATATATTAATAAAGATGTCCTAATAATGTGTTTTAACAAAGCAATTATCGTGTACGAACTCCAATTATTCGTAGCCAATTAAATTTTGCAATAACTTGAGATATGGCCGACGTTGTTTTGTTAACTCTTATTGTTTTTGTTCATACATAAATATGATAAGTATTATTATAGGTTATACAGCAATAATATTATAGACATAATTAATACACCCTTTATATAAATAGAAGAGCCGATCCGTAAGTTCATTGACCTTGAGCACAATTAAAACTGTATAAGACCGATGCACGAATAATTTGTAAACCATTAGCCATTACAGTGGTGTATCCAAATTAAACGTTACCATAATTCTAAGCTCAGGATGCCGGCACCAATTATGGTCCATAGAATATAACCAAAGGCACACAGGGCTCACTGTGTGGCCGTTTTTGCCATTGTCCCGATAATTTATAAGCGTAATGGTTTTATTGTTTATTTACTGCTACGTTCTCGCGGCAACATTGCTGCTTACCTTGTTAGGGGCTAATGAATCCGCGGCACGCAGCAATCCGATAAGTCTTTGCTATGCAGCATTGTTGTCAAAAAAAGAAATGAGGATTGTTTGAGCCTTTTGCGTCTAACGCAAGACTGTTTAATGCAAATTGCGGCAATCGATAGTAACGAATTGGGATTGTAAATAAATAATAATAATATGTCCAGATCGATTTCAGCCACGGCGGATAGTGTTACTATGACACCAGCCAGTTAAGCGGGACATATTATAGTGCGGAAATACAGGTGTACTCTCTATTCCTTTACTCTCTTAGTCTGACGGACCGGTGAGATCAGGCGCAGGACCCACATTTTTACATGCCTTCCGAAATACGGAAGCTTTGATATTTATTTCTAAAACGCACACAACATTTAAAAAATTGGTTCGCGTAATGGGTATCGAACTCGAGACTTGGCAGTCCTGCGGTCTTACTAGACTATGACAGCTTCAAAAGTAATGTAAGATTGTAATTAAAAAAAAAAAAATCGCAGAAAAAAGTGTTTCATATTTTTAATCATCTACCTGGTGGATTAATTAGATTTTTACTTTTCGTACCCTTTTCGTATCATCACCCCTTTATAGCCACTTCAAGTACACAAACAAAAGCGTTTTTAATTCTATTTAGTTGTAAAAGCGCTGACCGCTTTATTACTAAAGCCAAGAGCTAACTAACAGGATCGTTCTAGACTACAGGTGCCTCGGTTAATGATTTCAGTCATTATACCTCGCTTCACTCATATTTTTGTGTAATTTCTTACCCTAAGGCCAATGTATGAATAATGTTGAACATTTAAAAACAATCTACCAATTAAGTTGTGTTCAACACAATACTTAATATCTGTAAAAGGTTGGCTGTGTTAAAGTATAAATTATTCCAGGAATACTTATAAAATTGATCGGACATGAAAACAAAGTTTTCGTTTTAAATATTCTGTCGTTTATAAAGCTAACATATACACCGGTCTTTAGTTTCCCAGGATAAACAAGAAAAAAAAAATATATTAAAATTAAATATATTATGAGGAGAGTATTTTCACTAGATAGTACACTCTGCTAAAAACAAATTGACGAGGATAACTTTACAAATTATCCGATTATTATTAGAAAAATAAGAAGATTGCTTAGTTGAAAGATTAAAAAAATCCAGTCTATAAATGTTTCATTGCTAAGCAAATAACTGTTCCTATTCTTTTGACCATAACTCAAAGACAAAATCAGTCTTCTCTATACTTTCCATACACTTTAAAAAAGTAATAGAAGTAAGAACCCAACAACAAATATAAAATCGACATTTGAAGTACTCGTAAATAATATCGGCTGGTCTAAATGTCAGATGGTAGATGCACATGTTCCCTTTTTAGATACAGGAGGCCCTTTGGACGGGCAGTAAGACGGACATATTGTGTAGTTTGAATGGAAATAGCTACAATTAATGTGCACTAGTGCCCTAGGGTGCTTCGACAGGTGCAATGTTTTACCACCACGTTTGAAACTAATATAATTGTTGTGGTGGGAAAGAGATGCCGCTATGTACCGTGTAGTGCTCTGTCTCTTTTCTACAAGTGTGATATAATGTTGTTTGAAGACTTGGTGGTAGGCTTTGGTTGGTACCCTTGTTAGTACTTGATTTCTAAGACACAATCTTTCTTTGTTAACTATGTAAGAATTATATCTTAAAAATAATCTTTTAAGTGTATAATTTTAGAAATATAATTGTATTTTTTGTTTCGTAATCTTCAATTTTTTGCAGGTTTCTTTTGTTTAGAGATTGCGTTTTATAATTATTGTAATTATAATGTTAATCCTCTTTGGAATGAAGTTGAGGCTTTAATTGTTTCTTAGTGAGAAGTTAAAATATGGCTTTTTAATACAATGAGGTGTCGAGAGCTAGATGTCTGGTATTTAACGGTAAAAGATAATTAATTATTTAATCCGAAATAAGTAGACGATTTCTAATATTTTTTTGTTCCGCTTCTTACGGTCATATCGTAATATTCTCCTAATTCTATCATTTTTGTTAAGTAATATTGTAATTTAAAACTTCATTGATACTTACAGACAAAGCTTCCTTAATTTTGTTCGAAATTCAAGTATCTTATTTAGCAACAGAAAGTTAAGTAGACTGCAAATGCTCCGTTTTAATGAGTTACATTACTCCAAGTAACACCAGCCATTGTAAGTTTTCTTCGCACCCAATTAATGCGTATTTTAAAAGTTAAAACATGTTATATGTTTACAAGATTCACCGTGTACTCAAATCATTATACATATTTCTTACGTCATCCTACAAAAGGTGACGATGTATTTCAATCCCAAAAAGACTCTAACATAAAGCGCCAAACACGTCATCCCATTACTTAATTGGAAACTATCATTCCCAGTATTTCGCAGCTTCATATTTCTCAGTCGCAGACGGTTCGGATCCGAATCGTACCGTGCCGTTTCCGTGCCGTGCCAAAACCGTAAACATGTCGGAATGAAATGATCGTTAATGCTCCGTGTTACGAATATTCTCGAAACTTATGGTCTTGGCAAGTGTTGCAATATACAAAATGATGCAATTTGTTTATTAGTATTTTTACGGTTCGTGATAAAGAATGCCTTTGTATTGATGTGTTTGTTTTCTTACTTTAGTTAATGTCTTGTAGGTTTTATTAAAATCTTTTTGAACAACTGTGTCTGAAGGCAGATCGAAAGATCATGCTAGAATTCTGTTTCTTAGATTCTGATTCATACAAACACTAAACAAAACACTTTTTCTACTAGAATAGTTTAACAGAGAAACCTTTATAATTATACTTTACATTAAACGGGTCTTATTCGCGATGTAATTCGATATTTCTCTATCTAATTCTGTTTATACTTTATCACACCTATTGTTTCCACATTTTATAGTTTTAAGACGCCTCAGTTATCAATAATAATTGTGTATTAAAAGCCAAGCCTACCATTGCTTTTTTCCCTTTAGGCAAAAGCACTAAGTTTATTCATTGTCTTGACAGCTCAGTCAGTCGCTTTAAATATAGGCCTTTTACCATCGATAGTACCTTTCTCGGCTATTTTATATTGACACCGGGCTAAAAGGGCATCTAGATTAAATACTTAATCAACCAGGGATCAAAGTAAGTGGCCTTTATCGTCGGTGACATAATTGACGGTGTAACAAGCTTTAAATAGAGCTAATGATAAAGAAAACAAATGTACTAAGAATATGTGAAAAGAGTACACAATTTCAACCTTTTTTTAGGGTATAAAGAAGTTGAAATAATTAAGAAAGTCAGCCACCATAAGGTCGGGCCTGCGGGTGGCAGAGAGGGCATCCTGTCACTCGATCAGGTAACAGGCCAAGATGAAAACGGACGTGTACGTACTTCGCATCCATTCTTATCGGCATAAAAGGGTGGGCTGTCAACACCTAGCCTTTAAGAGAAGGAGTCCAGCAGGACTGAGGCTTGCCAGAGCCGCGCAGAGCATGCGCAGCGATCCCGCGACTTTAGCTTTGGTAAGAAGGCCCGGGGTGTTTTTGGTCTGTGTAAGTCCGACATATGCCGTGCCCTCAGCCTGGGTTGAAGTCATTACAGTCTCACCCCAAAAACCAAAAAGAAAGGACATTGGTTCTTGTGGATACCAGACACCGCTTCATGGTGCACCAACTTACTTCCACAATGGCGGTCTTGCTTTAACGAATTGTCTGCACGGATAGCCGAGTGGTATAGGTCACCACGCCAATTAAAACTGCGCGCGATGTGTCGCGGTTTCGACCCTCGTGTAGGACAAAAATTTGTGCGATCTACAAATGCGTTCTGAGTCTGGGTGTTTTTGTGCGTGTGGAATAAATGTCTGTGAAACACCCACAAGGATTTAATTCCTTAGTATGGGAGTCGTATACAAAATATTACAAAATCGGATAATAATACTAATAATGTAACTCAGTTTCAAACATAAGGTTTAAACTAAAACAACAACTACCTACCTAATTAAACAGCGCTATTTTAAAGTTTAAATAGAAATAAATCTTTAAGTACCATTAGGTATCTTGGTTTCTTTCGTTATTAAAGAATCTAGCCCCAAATTGCTAGACAATTTCATAACAAAAAAGTTCACAAAAATGGCTACTCGAAACTAATTAATGAAACCGGCAATTTAATTGTTATCTATCTCAACATAATAATTATAACACCTGATGTGCATACACTTTGAATAGATTAAGATACTTGCTCATATCCGTAACTAATCCGCAATTTTGTAGCTTAAAAAGGAATAATTATAAAGGAAGTCTTAAATCAAAAATTGGTGTTATTAAAACTAGGAGTAGGGGAAGGCACAGTATAATAAAATTTACAGTATGAAGGTTTTACATAAACGAACGCAACGCGAGCTATGTCTACGCTATCGGATCGTGGCACAACCGCGGCATGATACTGGTCGCGAGCGTGTCGCAGTGACGAACGGACGGTGTATTGTTGATGTAATTAAAATGCTGGGGGTGAGCAGCCCTAGCTATCGCTGTTACGTAACGCGCGGCTGTTAGCATTTTTTTTTAGAAACGACCGAGTTAAACTACTGTATGTATACTGTGGTAAAAGCGTTTCTGAAGTAGAGGTAATAATAAATAAGTTTTAAGCAAAAAGACGTTAGTTTTGTAGAGCTAATAACCGACACAGCGCTAGTTAGACTCTTGTTTAAAAAGTTGAAGGTTTTGTAACTATTTCTGCCACATTTGAATAGAATTGACTAGAAACGTCTCTCATACCTATGCGAATGCACTGATAAGCTATAACTACCATCAATGATTCCCAACTTAAAACATGACGGCGAGGTAGTAATTGGCGAAAAAGTCTAAAAGGAAAAGTGTCAGAGTTCGTAGACTTATACAAAACATTTTAGACAAGAAACTATTTATCAATTTAAGACTTAGCGAGAATTGAAATGAACACAATGAATAAAAACCTATGCCGATTCATAAGATTAACCGGTACGCAAACCACCTAACTTACTGACAACTGGATTTAACCATAAAAATAAGTATTTAATATTAAAGTCAGTGTTAGGTACTCTTTATAACACAAAACAAAATCGCATTCAATGAACCAAAACAAAAAAATGACTATCGTTCAAAGACTTTGTTCCTAAACGTTTTATACCTAAACCAAAGATTAGACCAAAACATAGGCTTTCTGTTACACCCTAACCTGTCTGTGGGGTCCTTTAGACCCCATCGGATATCCGACCAGACGATTGCAGATACTACGCTCAAATGTACACTGCTTTCGGTTTGGCATAGATAATGCTTTTTGTATCGAGTTTAGAAACATTTTCAGGCATTTCGAGATTATTTTAATACCTAAGGGTGGCTTTGATAATGAATTTAAATGTTGTTTGGATGGATGACTCATCGACGTATATTTTAAAGCATGTATTTGAACTAAAACGTTTGTCAAATCCTACGCTTAGGCTAAACTCTGTCAAAAACAAAGACTATCCTTACTCTGTCATTAGTATCACCTTTCTGTATCAGATTTTAAAGGTGAAAACAATTTCTTTTCTTTTTATAGTTTCAGTTACTTCTATTACTTATCTGTAACTTATTTTTCTTAGAAATTGTGTAAAACTTGTATTGAAAAAAAAAAAACTTTTTTTTTAAGATTGGAATTTTTGTTTTCGAGAAATCAGCTATTATCTTCATAATAGAATTCCTTGTTACTTGGTAAAGCAACGTATAATGACTAATAAATAGTGTCACAACACAGTATGTCACAAATCTCGGTGGGCACACAAATCATTGTGTAATACAACTGATTTACATATCACATGAACGTTCGCGATCCATACGCAGCGAATGTAGCCGGAACACGACAGCATTGTGTTGTGGTACGTTCGGAAGGGAGAGTTTACTTGCTTGTTTGGGCAAGTTTAGTGGAAGTACTTTACCACTAAACTTGCTAAGCTAAGTAAATCTGAAGTACTTTACCACAAAAGTTTTGGAAATTACACCTAGTCTATTATCAACAACTTTTTTAATTTAATGGTTAAGAATCCGATAAGATTCGATCCATTGATCATGATTTGAATTGTGCTAACTTGCTATAAATATCAGGTTATTAACGAGACCTACACTCGAAATAAGAGAAAAGCTGAAATGTGAGTTTCAAATAATATCAACATTTAAAGGAAAGCAATGAACCAAAAATTGATCTGCCTAAATATATCTAACCATTTCACATTTTACATTGTAAATAAATATAGTATTATATTCAAAGTTTATTTGTAGAACATAGGTTTACATGGCTACATGGGATGAAGTTATGTATAAAATTGAACGCTATATCTAGCCATTGTAAGCATAAAAAATAATTACAAAACAAAAAAGTGTGTTACTTCACTTCCTCTTTTCAGGATATGTAAGTTAAGACAATAAATATCTTTCTCAGCTAGCAACTCTCCTTACCAACTTACCCTAACCACTAAACCCTCCACTCGCCTCAATCCAAACGCTCCACATATACTAACAGAATACTTGAACAACGTTTAACCATTGGGTTCCGTTCCGTGCGAAAGTTACATAAAAACCTATTCCCGGTATAGTATGTATGTGTTTTATGGCAAGCATGTGGAGTAGGTATTAACGAATTATGGGGTTATGATTTTTATGTGTAATGTTGATGTTTCTAATAAAGTAAAGGAATAATACGTAAGGTTGTGTATATGAAAGTTATTGTTGTAGAAAACGAACGATATCTCGAACAGTAGGTATCATTGGTTCAAAGGTTTGTATATTTTTATTTTCTTGCAGGTTTCAACTACATTTTGTAATTGATTATTCGTGGAGATCTATTGTAGAGGCTTTTGCTTAGCTGTGTACATAACAGTCTTCTTCGAACTAAGATGATAGCATTAAAGAGGATAATTGTTTTCGACAAGATATAAAACTACGTTACAGAGCTCTGGATAGTTCTCCTAATACTGCCTTAGTTAATTGGAAGATAGTTACTTAATTGAAATTTTGATAAAACTCTAAGAGTAATGAATTGCAACATAAATGAATAAATTGTTCGTTTTACTTAAAAACTAAACAATTAATTTACTCTTTACAATGTATGAAACTTTTTGTAAAGTTCCTGTATTTTTTTCATTATTCTACGTAAGATTCTGTAGTTGGAGTTGTTGCTGACATATCTAGAGAACAATCGGTGAAGGAAAACATGACAAGAAAACCTAGATTCCAACATTGAATCTGAAATCGGCAACCAATTGAGCTAGCGTGGTGATCACTCGTTTCTTACCAATATAAGTCCAAATTGGTAAATTTTCAGGCTGATATTTTTATAACTATTTTAGTTCATTACATTTTAGGGTCTTATTCGCGATATAATTCGATATTTCTTTTCTCCTTCTTCTTTTTGTGCGACGTTTCGGCACAAAAAAAGTGTACAAGAACATGCGTTTAAGTCACGAAAGTTTAAAATATTAGTTCTTAATGTTAGCTAATTAATCTACTGGGTGAAACATTATTACCATAGAAAATTCCAAAACTCTGAGTAAAAAAGCTTTTTGTTTTTTAGTAGATCTTCTCTTGTTTCAAGTCTCATATCTTATCAAATATCTAACACACCAGCTACATACAAACTAAAACATGAAACAAGAACTCCTAAACCACCATAAGCTATATGAAAAGCAATCTTGTGGTTCACACTTTAATATAACATAGCAACAATGATATTCCAACAAATGCAAGGAAAATAAATAAAATATTCTGCACCCAAGGGTACTATATCGCGAAAATCACCCACACAGACGTAAGCAAACAAGATTGCCGCGTGTACGTATACGTTTTGCGTTTGTGTGCGTGATCTAAGCCTTTCCCTTTGTATGTGTGTGATTTCTTTACGGTTGATCTGAATTTTTCGCGTGTGCTCGTTGTATTTAGACGCACACATGCATAACCCTTTAGTTAAGGGGGTGTCGTTTCGGATTTTTGTATGCTTCAAATACAGTACTCATTGATTAGATGTAGAAATTAGTTCTTATCTTTTGCCTTGAAGATATGGACAAGTATAGAAGTTGAACTTTAATCTTAATAATTATCTGACATACTCGTACTTGAAATGACCTAGTATTCTTTCTAATATTTTAGAACAATCGAATAAACATATGTTAATCGATTACATCGTTCTATGGCATCCGTACGTCTATTGATCATTAGTTTATTGTCCTTTACGATTTACGCAACAAAAAGTTTCCATTCAAGTCTCCTTAAGCAAATTATTTAAGTACTTGAGAAAAGAGTATCAGAAAATAGAATTAGAATGTCTCTTTCGTTACACAACGAATCCATTACCAAATTGAGACGTCAAACTAAATAGTATTCCCCTTAACGTCGTGTATTACACTTGCAGTAGTGTGCGTAAAGGTAACTCGTACTAGTGTGACTTCTATTCAATCTTCTTACGTTCCATTTCGCAGGGACATTTGATTCCGTCTCTTTCCAACTTGGGGCACTCACGTATATTCATCTCGCTCTATTCCTAACGGGCTTAGAAGCGTGTGATATAATGTATTGGATGGATTTTTCGTTTGTGGAAATGGAATTTCGTTTTTGAGTCGGTACCTGACACGGCGGGGATGTTCGATCAAACCACTGTTTCCTTATTCTATTTTATACGGAATAAGTTAAATTTGACGTCGGTTTGATGGTTGAGGATATTATTCATTAGTGTTAATGTGAACGAACATTTGAAGGTAAAGGATGGCTAAAATGTACGACATAAAATATTCTGGTAAGACAGAGCATACGAAAATATCTATTTTATTACGAAATATCATAAATGTTGTACTTAATCTCTTTTACGGAGACAATGTCTTCTGTATCGTGATGTTTTGTGCTTAAAGTATGAATAAAGCATGTTCTAAGACTACAATCCTCTATGACTCGTTAGGCTTAGTGCCAACGATAGATTTCTCATACTCTTCTTCAAAATCTAAGTCTAGCTCTTCAAAATCTTCTAAAAACCAATAAGTAATCATGAAAACAACAAAACGATTTACCCCATCTACATTACAAACTACAACCACACAATTAAAAAACAAAGATCAAAAGCGCCGCCTCAAATAAACGCCGTGTCTACTTTATCATTCCACAGAAACATGTATTTTATTGTGTTTCTCTGAGATCGTTATAACGGAGTATAACTCAAAGGCATCACATGACACAACAAGGCTGCTTCCACACACAAAAAAAACGAATAATCTAAAAGAACGGGTACCCTTCGGGTATTCCAGAAAATTGGTGCCTCCAAAGAATATATTTTGAATTTTTATTATGTACTATTTTCTATTCCATTCCCAAGGTAACCCTTCTTTCTACAAAGGGGTTTCGTGTGGAGACATTCTATAGACGAGGGTGGCGCCCCCTAGTGGGGCTCGCTGCCCCCCCGGCCCATCTCGTTTTACTCTGAAGGATTTACCAAGTAGCGTGTGTATATGTACATATGTATGTTTGAATTATTCCTGTATGTCGCTTTAATAAGGTCATTGTTTGGATACAGAGGTTTGGTTTGGATTATTTCGTGTCAATTTTATAGGGATGAAGGATGTTCGACGCGGTATTATCTCGGTTTCCTTAGGCTTTGAAGTTTGGATGAGGAAAGTTGATTTTACAATGTTGGTTTTGTGTCCCTTGTAATGGTAATGATTACGAGAATTTGTTACATGTTTCGTTATATTAAATTTTGTGTATTCTTACTTCTTAGTTGTTTTTTAGTTCCCTATTGCTAGGTTGTCGTAATGTAGAGTGATATTTTCTGAACATTTAATAAACATACCCTAGTTGGTACTCTCTGACGAGTTTCCCGTCAAAATTATGCCTTCTAGGCATATTGACGTTACTTACAACATTTGAAACTCTTATTCTATGTAAACGAGTTGAGTCAGAGTAAAATAGATACTTGTAACGAACGCAGTAAATGATTTTCCCAAAACATTAATCAATTGTTTTCAGATATTTATAATGAACTAAGTAAGCTACAAAAGAGGATATATTAAAACGGTGGTAGCTACAATATTGTAAGACAATAAATAGGTGTGATTATAGAAATCGTATCGGAACCTATTCGTGATCGATGCGATAAAACTAAAAACAATATAAAACCTGTGACAGAACATTATTGGTACGAGCCAATAACTGTAATATTGCTGTTGGCTTGTATTAAGGGTGGCCAAGCTTTGGAATTTGTTAGGACAAATGCTAAATCCAAATTTTATTCAGCTGGTTATAGACTGAGCGTCTCAATGTTCAAAATTATGAACGTAACTTCGAGTAGGTGACATCTAAAATCGTTGTTTAAAACATAATTTTAACCTAATAATTGTTTCGACGTTTTAGTTTACGAAATAAACTTCACACAGCAACAGTTACAACAAAACATTCATAAAATAATCATTTTGTGAACCTTGCCTCCTTGTATTCTTTTTATACATAAATTAACTTTACAGGAATTATCCCACATTTTCCAACCACCATAGCCACCCTATTTGTATGATTGTATCATTCCAGTAATAATGGATAATGGCGACCCAATGAAACAGCGCCTATTGGCTTAGGATAATAACGTGCCGTGTTTTATTGCCACAAACTTAAATACCTACGATTCTGTTATTGTTTCTATCGATCTAGTTGATTTTGAATGATATCTTTTATCTTTTTGTTGGGTTGGTTTTTTGAGCTTTCATTCAAACTCACATACAAGCTCCCATACAAATTTACATACAAGCTTTCATAAAAACTAACGATGTAAAGTTGATTAAAATTCGTGTGTTATATCAACGCATGTCATTATTTTGGCAATTTAAGACGTTTTTTGTTCATTTTTTTGCATTTTGTTTTTGTTCTGTCCCACAACTGGGCTAAGACGTTAACTAGTTTACTATCACATATCTCAGAGTTAATAAACTGTCCTAAAGCCAAGACTGTAATATCATATCTTTTAAAATGCTGTAAACCACGTACAAAACACACGTCATTAAAACAATTCCCACAAAAACAAAATTAATTCATCGCAACAATCAACAAGTGACACAATTTAAACCTCAAACGCCGGGTTAATTCGACCCCCCACTCATTACGTAGCGACCCGGACCTGCTCAACATTCGTGTTTAAAATTAAAACGGATGCGGAAAACAAGGGGGGTATAAATGAGTATTTGAAGGCCTCCGGCGTCCGCCTTACTCAAAAAAGTCGGCAGACGAAGAAGACGTAAGTAATGGCTGGTGTTATGTGAGATGGGCACTTAAAAAAAACAAGCTAATGATAAAAAAACAGTCGAAATATCAGTCATATTAATTGCGAAAAAAAATATTTTATTTTTAAGCCATATACTGGACAGCATTTCAGGGAGGTATAAATAGATAGATAGCATATTCTTTATTGCACACCACATGAGCAACAGATTTGACAAATATAAAAATTACATGGTACCACAATGGGCGGTCTTATCGCTAAGAGCGATCTCTTACAGAAAACCTATTAAGCCAACTGTTTGACAAGAAAACTGAAAAGCCAAGTTGTTATACTCTAAAACATTGTCCAAACAGCCAACACAGTAACGTAACAACAGCGCTACCCGCGGAACACTGAACTCCGCGTCACTCCCCACACTTTCCCTGAAAACTCCAATCAAACTTCGCCACTTTCACTATCGCATAAAGCCATCCCAAGGCGGTATAATTAAACGTTTCATGAATGGGAGTGAATGGAACAGCACGATAAAGAAAGGGACGGAATCGTCTGCTGTTGTACGCGTAATCAGTTTTACGGTAAGCGCAAATTACGCGGGGATGGGGTGAATTAACGCTTTTACAAGGTCACACAGTTTAAATTGCGAACGTTTTCGGCAATCAGCTGATCTTTTCGGGACGCGGACGTGCCGAATACGGAATTCAAATGTTTGTGATATAAGATTTTTATATTGAGATTTTTGTAATGAGTGTTCCGTTTTGAACGTTGATTTAGTTAGTTGGAATTGAGTGTTGTGTCTTACTTAAGTTTTATTTGTGCTCGAGGTATTTGAAAGGGTACTTTAGGTTAACCCTGGATTGAAGTTTTCTCGTTTAGAAACAAGTAGATTTATTAGCAAAGCCGGCGCCACGGGTCATAAAATTAATTCTTGTTATAATTAAATGTCTCCATAAATAGAAATAATAATAACTCAGCTTGTCAATTGCCCACGGACACAGACAAGAAAGTGCCAATATAAACTTAATTCTTGTCTGAAATTAAAGTTACGAACAACAGCTAACCTAAATATTCCGTTGAATTTCGAACATTGAATTGTACGGTAAAATTGTATAAGATACGTAATTTCATACGACACAATTTACATGTGCTCCGTCTTTGAGATCAAATTGTAGGCCAACAATACTAAATTACACACACCGTTTGAATATCAAGATGCCTACACTCTATAATAAAAACCAATAAAAAAAACTTGCCAAAAGACATTTACGCTGAACTGAGCGCAGTTTTTACAACGAAAGAGCAAACCGACAAATTACAAATGGAAACAAAAAAGGAACGTCTCGCGACAAAGGAAAAAATCGAACGCCGTGAAAATTTGAATAAGGCATCATTTCTTTTTTCTCCTATCTTTTTTTATTCGTTTTTTCGTTCACTGTCAATCATTTGTCTAAGGCACGGAGGTTCGCTATTTTCTTTGTTGATGGATGGGATATTTTCTAAGGGGTGTGTTCCTCGAGTGTAGTGTATTCGCTTTAGTTCATATTTCATTATTTTTATCTTGCGTGTGTTCGAGTATAGATTTGGTGGTTTGTTTGTTTACTGTGTTTACCTTCTTTATAAGGAACGTTTTGTATTGCACACAGTTGGTTTATGGCACTGTTTTTATGACGAAATTTCTGTAAACATGTTTTATGTTTAAGGTATCGTGCCTGGTAATGAATACTCGTTCACGCAACGATGTTTTGCAGTACGTAAGTACCTATGTTTTTGAGAATACATATTGTGGATCAAAGATTATTTCTGCGACAGAATAAATTATATTCCACACCATGTTTTTCTTGATTTCGGAATAATCCTTGGTTAAGCTGACTTTTGAAAGAACTTTAAGTTTTATGTACCTACCCATATTTCTCATCTACTTCATCTTCATCTACATTTTCACTGATTAATACGATACCTATGTATCTTTCTACCTTCACACCAGAATCTCAACCAAAAACAGAGCCCAAACCAAACCAACAATTCAAAGCACATCGAAAACGAAATTCGCTCCACATACACCTACTACATTTATTTACAAATCCGAGCTTTCCGTATCACGTGCGTATAATCAGAACTGATATATGAGCAATACATCTGAATGTTATTCCATATTGGGTAAATATGGATGCCGCCTGTCATGTAGATTGGCATACGAACCACATGGAAATTCCATGTTTTCTTTACAAGCCACATTACTGATTCTGCAACGTCCTTTGTATTTGGTTACCGGTTGATTTGCATGGATTAGTCTTGTTGTTACGCCGGTTTCTTCGGATACGGTTTGCTTGTAGTTATTTAAATCTGCCTTCGTGTATTATTTTACTTCTTCTAGTACATTGCCGTTACCCTGTTAGCCTAGCCGTTATTACTGAAAAAGAGTTTCTAAGACTTCTCTCAGGGTATTCTAGAGTTTTATGAAAAAGACCGGTTTGTTGTACGTATGATTTTCATATCTACTTGATACAAGATTTCTAAATAGAGTCCTTTGGTAAAATGTACTAAAATCCTCTTCACCAAAGCTGCAAAGTACTGCCAAATGAAACCAAAACGATTCAGGATTTGGTCTTCATATAGATAAGTAGACTAAAGACATCAGCTTTGAAATACTTAATGGAATCAATACTACAAAGTATTAGAGAGAAAAATATTATGCAGTCCAGCTTGTTATTCTTTAGCATGCCGCCATAAACCTTTGTACAGTTGCAGAATGCGGCATGAACGTCCAAGATCCATAAGCAGGTGGCAACAAGCTTAGACCAACACTCAACAATCAAAATCAGCTCTCAAGTATTCACGACTGTCACTCTTTTGAATATCATCATCTATAACTTCTATTGGATTGTAGTCTTTATCTTCAGTTGCATAGAGTTCATTATTATTATCAAGAAAGTGATCCATCACTAATATTTTAGCAGTATCGTATTGAATATAAATTGTGTCCATAATACTATCTATAAATATCACCTATCTACAATTATATGATATTACATCACCGCTCAGTGGTGTTATGAATCATGCATGGATCAGCTTCGAAGGTACTTCGTCAGCTTAGGATTTAAAACAGAAGACAGCGATTTTAAAAGTAAGTTTCTTAATACGTAATCAATCTAGACCTTAGAAGAATATATGCATATTAAGAGAAATGTATTGTAAGAATGAATGGTAAGGTTTCAACAGTAGATGGAACAATTGAAGAGTTGAATGTTACGTAAAGGTTTGATGTATCATTCGTTGAGAATGTGAAGATCACTCTAAGGACACAGGTATGTGTTTGATGATAATGATGACGGTGGTGATATACTTGCTAGTAAATACTCTTCTGATAGACTTATAGCCACTGCAAGTTTTGCAGATAAAGTGTCTCTTCTCAATTTAAAACAGCAAGTCTGCATCGACATCTGATAACCAACACACGACGCGTCACCCAACGTGCTTACAAAGCTAAACTCTTAGTTACTGGGCACGTAACACTGACTCAAACCACGTTAACTCTATAATAGTACCGGCTGTCTACGCTAGATGGCTGATGCACGTACCACGCCGCCGCTGACTAACGTGATCGGAATCTGAAATACAGAATCGATGGTTTTTAAAGCTCTCTCGGAATCGCGCGGCTCTTCAGCAAATATAACTGAATTGTGACTGGAATAAGCGGCAATTGTTGGTGGGCGGTGCAGCTGAATATGGAATTTCGTTGGATTTTCATAATGTTTTTTTTAGGTTCGGAAATTTGAAATGTTGGGAATAATAATTTTTGGCGGCGATGTTTTTTGTAAGGGGAATGGGACGTGTGGCTGCGTATGTGAAACCACCCTATTTTAGTACAGTAATTGTAAGTCAAAACTCGAGTTTACCTTATAGAAAAGGTGTACTATTCTATTCTACTAACTGAAACTATAGATTCTCAGACACACAGTTGGACCAAATAATGTTTTTCTCAAAGTATTTTTTTAGAAAGTTACTAGGAGGACAGAAAATACTAGAAACATTAACATATCAGTAGTCTTTAAAAATCCTCTTCAATGATTCTGTTGAACTCAGGTCAAAATTAAATCACGACATGGTACGTATATCATACCGTATCAATACGATTAGTGCAAATTGATAGAGAATTGTAAACATTGACCAGCTAATTGTACCACCACTAAACCTTAACTACTAACTTGCTGTTTTATTAATGCTACTGAAAACATCACTAACTTGTATGCCAAACTGTTTCTTTTCTTTCATGATGATATGTGGATAGCAAGATTTGATATTGCTAAATAAAAGTTTTACTTTGGTCGAAGAAGGCTCTACTTAAGTACTTAGACATATGTATCCGCATCTGCTATTGTCTCCAGTAAGCGTCGTCGTCTCGGATGTGGTTCCACAACCAACCACAAAGCTTCTCCTAAAACTACGAGATCGTCTAAACCCGCGAATATATTCCTCACAATGGTAGTATAGTTCTATAAGCCCCAGCGTTATGCTAATTCACCCCAATCCGAATTTCATAACATCACCACACAAAAAATAGGAACAAGTAAAAAATCATAACACGGTTGAGTACGCGATACATTTCTTCATATCCGCCGTATTCCAATGAAAAATGCGCAAAGAGTTAACTCCTCCAGCCCACTGGGGGGAACTACAAATCCGATAGAGAGGGACACAAGTACGCGCTAGAGGGAGACGGAAAGCTAAACCCGAAAAGATGGATGGTACACAATGTCACTGAAGATGCTGAAATTGTATATTTTATATTCGGTATAAAAAAGTCTCAACACACGATATTAAAAAGACCGACGGAACATTTTCTGCGTAGTAGTTATATTGTGAGGAATTTAATCTTGTGGCGACATACGATGCTCTAAAGTAAAGGATTATTGGAATGTTTTCGGTATTTTTATATTGTGTTAATATTTTGTGTTCAGTCATTCAGGGTGTACTGTTGTGGCTTTGTTTATGTTGAATAGAATGCTGGGAGCGAAGAATGTTGGTAATTATGGACGTCGTTTTAATATTTTGTGATATGATGTAAGATATAAGTGGGTAGCTATGTTAAACCTGGATTGTTGGTAGACAGAACGGTTTATTACTTTTGACTACAATAAAATGTTTCGACAAACACCCTAACCTTCTAGATTTTGTTTTACATTGCAGAAAATGATTGTCTATAGCAACGGATGAAAGAAACGATAGATATAAAATATTTTTGCTATATAAATACACTTTTCAAACCTTGCCATGACTATTTACATCAGTAATCGATATCTCAATTCCCCACCAACTTTCAAGACTTAACCCTACGCATACACTTCCCGTCATCTATCGATGCCCATAACCCTGCTAGCTATCAGACATTTTTAAGAAATAGCTCTATAACGCTGGCTTATCTCGGGGTACTTAGTACCCCAAGTGTTTATGTGTTTATCTCGGGACATAGACGAAGCTTTAAAGGGTTACTGATGTTCAATATGGAAGAGTTTTGAAAAGATTAGGGAGGTTAATACTTATGATTTTACCTGGGTTCTATGCTCTGGTGATACCATCAAATTGTCACTTTAGATGTCTTCCTTCAAAGTTATCGATTTTATGGTAACATTACGATAGAAAATCACTTTTAGTATGGTGAAATAGCTTTGCTTATACTTTACCTAAGGTACATTTTGATCGACCTCCGATCTTACTCTTCCGAATTTTTATAACTACCTTGTTTAAAAGAGCGACTCTACTTTTCTTATTACTTAGTAACATAGTATACCAAACTTAAAGAATGCGACAAAACACATTTAATAAAATCATTAGCATATGTACACCATGTATCGAAAACTTCTCGAAACCTCTCATTCACAAAAAAGTACCTACTGACTTTTCTACCATACAAAAAAAAACAGCGTAAAACTTTTTAAGTGTTTAGAAATCACAACGTATAGAAAGATGGAGTATTTGAATATTTTGAATATTAAGCCCGTGTATTGTTAGGCAAATTAACTGGCAGATGCGAGTATCCGGGAACTGTACGGAACGGAGCGGTTCGGAACGGCTAATTGGGACGAATTTGCATCATAATACCGTAGTTCCAAAGTTTTGCGGTACGAAAAATTCTGTTTGCAAAATTAAAGGGTGCTGCAGTTTGGTTCGGAATGCGAGTTATTTGATTTTTGTGCAGTTTGCTGAATGATTAGGGTTTATATGAGAGTGGGCTTTGATTTTTATTGAAGTGTAGTTAAAGAATTTGTATTTTATTAAGTGCGTATGTTTGCTTGTAGATACCTATTACTTGCAATCTTTTCGATTGTATCAAAATTATGGTTAGTTTGTTCAACGGTTTTAGAAAAAGGAGGAGTTTTTAATTAGTTATAAGCTAACTATAGGGTACATAATGAAACAGTCCGCAAATAAGCAGTGTAAATTAGAAAAAATACTTAACTAATCTTTTTTTTCTTCTAACTTACTTCTTACTAAAACAACAAAAAGCTTAAATTTCCGTTTCTAATAGTAAACCGTAGCTTTTAATATAATATCCCGATACCAACATAGCATGCTTAACTTAACTTTTTTTCTTGTACAGGGGAACGTTCATAAATCCTTTAGCCCGGCTGTCAACCGCACGCCTAGTGGGTAGTCGTATATTACACAAAGTAACGGATTTTTTTTTCTCTCTGAAAAGTTACTATTTTTTTCTTTCTCACTCAAAGCTAAACATTTTGAGGTTGTGATTGGTATTGTTTTGCTGTTTTTGGTATGAATTATGTAGGTATGATTTTTATGAAAACGATTAAATAGGAAATTTAATTAATTTGTTAGAGAAACCAGAAAGATAAATTTAACATAAAGTTAGAGTGTCAGTAAGCTTTAAATTGTGGTGTAGAGAAAAAATCTTGAATCAAATTGAAATCTAAAGTTAAGTTCAACAAAACATTAGTATTTCACCATTTTCTTCTTTTAAATCTAGTCAATTATGCTCCAACTAAGCACGATATCGTTGAACCCAAGTAAAACCTATTTATTTTTTGGCACCAAACGACATATAAAAACTGTAATAAAAGTAATAGTGTTCTAGCAGATACAAAAACAACATGTTTTTACGAATGATGGGCACATAAGTCTTTGTCACAAGTCGTTATTCATTCCTATGGTATTTTTCCGTATTTTGATTTTCTTCTAACAGTAGGTACTATTATTTCCCGAGCAAGGAAATTATTTTTCTTCATTTAAGCATGACCTTTTTTAAGAAAGTATTTCACCTTCATGGTATATCCCAGTTTTACTATTGCTTCCTAGATTCGGATGAAATTCAACTTTTTCTAAAAGCGGCTTACTTGTTCTTCAACATCAATTTAAATGGGAAATTCCACTAAGAAACAGTAACTCTTAATTAGTCAAGTTTGGTATGTAGGTAGGTACTATTAACAAAGCATAAAATTCGCTATTTAATAGCCAAGTTAATGATAGGTACCTAAGCAATTGTGTAATTGTATAGTTTGTGTAATTGGGTACTAACGTACTGGCCGGTGTGAAGTTTCCAGCCATTCGCTTCATCTTGAACTATGGCGGCGCATAAAAATTCACACCGTCATTATCGTACGATTCTGTATTCAAATAAAAACGGAAACGCCACATTTTCTACACCGCACGGCGGGCTTCGCTGGCAGCCCTCCAGTGAGAAAGAGACGCCACGATAGTTTGGCGCATAAAATAATGATCAATCAGAGCGGGATGACAAGCCGTTTATTGGTTCCACCGAGTAGTTTGTGGCTATCGCATGCGGCCAACTTCGATGTTATTTTCTTGGCACGATGTGTAAATTTTTAAAGAATTATTTTACGCTGTTTTGATACGATATGTGTTGTTTGAACTATCGTAGTTTATTAACGCCCGCGACTTCGTCTGCGTCGAGTTCCCTTTATCATTATCACCCTGTGTCATTTTAATAATCCTCCGTATGGTTTTGGACTCAAAATGAGTGTCCTGGTTTTGATATGGAAAATTGGCACGGATGTTCAAAAATTGCGAAGAATATTTTTGGTTTTAATAAATTGATAATTTTCTTCTTTCTAATTCTAATAATTCTTCCTCAAATCCACAATAAATCAAGGTAAGATTGGTAGGATGGTAAATTCTTGTCGTCAGCGACGTGTGACTAAATCGGAAAGACGATCCCTCAGATTACTGTTCGTTATACTGACTCAGAATATTGGGAGCATCCCTTCTAATAGTTCGGACCCCTGCAGTTTTATCAGTACCCCGGTCTTTCTTTGACAAACGGTAAGAGTTTTTAACAGGATCCGATGACAACGAAATTTTCATTAAATTTCATTTTCTTTCCAGTTTGGTTAATTTCAAAATTATTATTTATTTAGGCTTTCTGGATAATGATATAGGTCTCAAATTGTGTTAGGCGTGTTGTATTTAAACCCGAGGAACTTTCTCCAATCGGCAAAACTACATCATTATTAACATACTAAGGTATTGTATCATGCCATTGCCTAGTATTCCTTTCACTATCCGTGTGAAGTACATCATTAGCCGTTATAAAAATCCATTCGTTTCCCAGCACTATCTTACGGAAAGTCGGCACTAGATCAATACTTCGCTTTATGCCGCACATGTGTCATATGGTGCTGTTACAGAACACGGAAAGATATGGAGATACCAATGCGAAAAATGGTGCCAAAAGTCATGGAAAAAGAATTTGCTTAAGAGAATGGTGTTTTAAGGCTATAGAGGTTTAGCTATTAATGAAGGTTGTATACCAACTGTACATTGTCTAAAAAACCCTTTAACACGACGTCACAAAAGTCAATACAATAAGCATTAAACCGTTATAGCAACTTTAAATAATTGCCAGAATCAACATGGAGCTAAAAATAAAATATAATAGGGCGTCGTCTCCACGGCACGAGGCTTATTCCGTGATAGATAATGTGTTACTCGCATATGTCGGGAGAGGGAGGTTGTTTTGTCAAACGCCACCCGAAGAAAAGTAGGGAAACAGTCGATTCCTCACACGCCTTTATTTCCAAGACTATTTTTCCTTAACATATGAAGGTTTCAATTTTTCCCTTCGCCCACTCTTTTTGCGAGAATATTATTTTGTTTTTGTAATATTGGATGACGTTACGGAAAGTACTTTTGTGATGTACAAAATTGTTAAAAGTGAATGTTTGTCTCATTGTATTGTATTAAGTTACCTAGATGTTTTTAGAGCTGTGATGAAAGATATTCGCTAAGAGTATTGGTTTTTGTACAATGAAAAAGAATTTGGGTCGGTACTTTCTTGTACCTACGACAATCTATAGACATAATTGTGTTTTAGCTTAAGATCTAGTATAGTTGATGTTTTTGTTTGATGGTAGATCCTCGCATCTGCTTATGCATACGTTTATACAGTATGTATTTATTTATTTATTTTTCCATAATGTCTTTGTTATCGAAAGCAATTGGATGATTATATTACATTTTCTCGAGGTTACATTGTATATAAATCTAATTTAGTATAAGGACCAACATTTTTGTTAAGATACAGCAGTATAGACTATTGCTGTTTTCAAGTAATTCTGCACAGAAATCGTATTTCAACTTGAAACGGGTTCTGTGAAAAACGTTGTTGAAGCTTTTAACTAAGCTATGGTTTGAGCAAATTCTAGGCATTACTTATCTTAATAGATTTTTATAATTATGAATTTTAAAGAATTCTAATACCCAGTAATACCCTTAGTATGTGTTATTCTGATGGAAAAATTACAACAAAATCGGCTTTACACAGAAATGGTTTTACTCAAAGGGAACATTCGAGAATGTTCGAGAAATTCGAGAAATGGCAAACTTTGTTGGGAAGTCATGAAATATTATAATATTTGAAGTTTACTCACAAAAATGTTTGTGTGAAGTGATACGGAGGAGTTAAGTCCAGTGGTGTGTCTGTTTGTTTGCTTGTATCGAGAGTTCTTGTGGTTTTACGGGCGGAGCGGTAAGCGGTAGCGGTTTTGTAAGACTGACAAAGATTTGTGTTTAGGAAGCATTGGTTTTCTAACAACAATATTATTTGCATACTATGAAACGAGTTCTTATAAAATTGTTTTTATATTATCCTACAGTATTTAAGTACCAACAGACCACTGCCAGATTCTCCTTCATTCTCTGAAAATTCAGCACATTTTAATTTCGACTACGATAGACGGAGACTAAAGCGGCGTTAAACTGGGCAGAATCGACTGCAAAAAGTCATATCGTAATTATTTTGCAAGCGAAACGGTAAGCTCGTCACAGCAGCTCCCTACAAGCGTAGCGGTTATCATAAACCGCTCCTCTTCTGCCCATATCCTCATCCTTAACGACATACGGTTGGTGGTAGACAAATATATTGTTGGTAAAACTTTTCAGCGACTCCAGGAGTGGTTTCACAACTTCTGCCGTAAGTTGCGCATCCGATCTCGAATACGTTATTTTATTTATAACATACTTCCCAAAGTTTTTTTTTCGGTTTCTCCAGTTATCAGCCATTTTGTTGTATATTTCTGCCTTTTTTGTTGACTTCGGGTAAAGATGTAAAGTTCTTTACGAATGTAAATGTTTTGGGTGAAAACTCTTTTAAAATAATAATGTTATTTTAACTTACACTGCCAGGAAATACGATTGATTGATTGGTTCTAAAGGTTCAGTTTCCCTCTGTTTAAATCTAGAGGATAATCGTCATTTTTTGTTAAATAGCCTAGTTTAATATAAACTTAAAGTTAGTTATAGTAGAAATGTCAGTTTCAAGCAGTAACTAATAGCAACAAGAGCACAATACGTAACACATTTACAAGATATCCCTGTTTTGATATTTTGAGACCATTTTCACAATTCCACATGTCTGACATTTGATGGATGAATGTATCATAGTCATATCACAAGGCCAGGTTTAGGTCTAGTCACAAAAGGCTACTGAAGGCTAGTCTATGGTACCTTTCCACGTGTAAACAAGGACAAGGCTTTATGGATATTTTGGTTATTGTAGTGTTATAAATTATGTTTGAAGTAGTTTTTACAATTCTTACTAAATTGATTTATATGTACATACAAATGTTTGCATGTTTGTTCTCTACGCTCTAAAGATAAAAAAGGCATGAAACTTTGGTAGAGTCGTCTAAAGGCTTGTAGACTATAATAAAAAACTACAAAACATACAAACCTCTAAATAAATATTACTTGTACTATCAACTACACTTAAAAACCCAGTTTAAATAAACCAACCTCAAAATATCAACAACCCAAGAGTCAAAAATGTCAAACGAACCAATGGACTATAAAAAATATGTAGAACATTCAGTTCAATACAGTGACAATAAATTACAAGAACACAATAAAGACAGGAGCATCACTAGCTTCCCTCGATTACAAGGACACAATGAGGACAGAACATCACTAGTTTCCCTTTTACATTGAGAACCACTCAAAGGATTAAGTTCGATATTCAAAAAAAATCGTTACAACTGATTGATTTATTTGAATAGGACTTTATTGAGTGTGATGCGGCTAATGTCCTGTGATTTTTGCATGTTACTGGCAGCCTATAATATGGGTAAGAATTTGAATTGAGAATAGAATTGGATGATGCCATAACGTAAGTGGTTTAAAAAATATTTGTAATATTTTTTTTTGTTTAAAATATAGGACTAAAATTTCGTGAACGTAAAAACTTCGTAGTAACAACAAAATGGAAAACAGTAGAACACATTGTCACCAAGCGTTAAACGCGAAAATTTAAAAACGCCACAAGGAAAACTAAAAAAAAAACACCTACAAGCTTGCAACTTCTAAAAGAAGTATAAAAAGAACCTCTTCAGGGAAAGTGCATTAAAAATGAGTGCGCGAGAAAGGGACGGCGCTCTATCGGCGCGATATATCTGTCTCCATCGCACGCTTCTAAGAAAATGGTTTTATGAATGAAAATTACTTTTTTCTCACGCCATTTACTCGGTTCAGGGACGTTAGTTTTGTTGCTCGTTTCTTTACGTGGATAGGTGAAAGTTGTCGGGATTGCCTTCGAAAGTAGGGCATTGCCATCTTAAAGATGTCTCCTTCTCTATGTATAGGATGTTCAATGTTCACCCTTTTTTGTGGATGCATAGAATTTTAAGTGGGAATGTTAGTCTCCAAAATACTCGATTTGATTATGTCTGAATATTTTTTTTTTTAATATTCTTAATATTGTGTTGATATTTCTATTAGAAAACTCTAGAATGATCTTAATTAAAGGTAATTATATTTTTGGATCACCTCTAATTTTTTGTCTAACAGTAGTCACTTCGTGTGAACAAGCTAATGATAATATTATTACTAGAAGTAGGTACTCTTTTTAAATTTATCTTAACAACGGCTTTCTAATATCCTCCTTTAAGTTTTTATTTAATATATTCAACAGCCACACATGATGTTCGACAGTCAAATAACATAAATATAATAAAAAATACCGTGTCACGTTTAACTGTGACTAAAAAACAATTTAATGGTACTTATCTATCAAAATGTCATTGACAAAAAACGGCTCCCTATTATTTCCGTAATACGACTAACTACAAGTCATCAGAGTTAGTTGAAAGGTAAATTTAAAGATAAAGGTACAAAATAATAACAAGTAATATAAATTAAAAAAACTAGGTGTAAATAACAAAAAGAAAATGATATTTGTTTTATACTACCGAGCTATCTATTGTTGTAATCTTCAAATATTGCCATTAATTTACCATGGTACGTAATTTTAAATTAATTAATCGGACTAGTGTAGTTTTACGTTAAAAGAATTAAAGCAATATAAATTCTTAGACACATCGCGTCATAGATCTTAACATGCGTATATCGTATGCACCCCTTTAAAAAAAACACCTTTGTTATGCCATAGATAAAATATAACTACCATTTTTTAAAGCGAATAATACGCATAAATTTATCTATACATACATTAATAGAAAGGGTTTAATAGCCTATAAATCAGTATTTTAAACAAAGGCTAGTCAAATTCGGTACAAAGGGGCCCTTGTGCATAGACACGAGTTTTTTTCTTTTTTTTGTTGCCACAAACCCGTGAAATGTTTGTTTTGTTGTCAGTGGCTTTTTGCAAAGTTTTTTTTTTATGTCGATACTTCGATGATTGCCTATAATGGCTCTCTTTTGTGCCTTTTTTAATTCGGTAAATATTTGAACGAAACTTGTTGAGATTTTGTTTAATATTTGTTAGTTTTGTTTTGGTTATGAGACTGTCTCTATTTTAATTTAATTTTTGCTTGTTTTTTGAGCGTGTGCCCTTTTTATTCGGGAACGTTTTTGAGCATGGATGAAGCAATTATTCTTGAGATGATGTAGCAGAATCTAGAGCCAAGCTTTAAGCAAAATAAGGCCAAAGAATTAAATTACACTGGGTGTAGGTTTGTAGAGATGTATGAAAAGGTCTGTAATAGGTAAAAACTAGTTGAATAAAGCTATATTGACACAAAGTTGGAAAGGAAGTAACTATTCACTGTCAAGAAGTGATAAAATTAATACCTAAGTAATATAAGACTCATCATTACAGAATCATCTAAGTAAAATATTATTTCTGCACTTATTTTCGTTTAATTATGGTTTTAGAAGATCAATTATAATTATTATTTGATTGATTATTTATAATTATTTTACGCTACTGATCAATACTATTATATATTATCCTAATTAAGGATATCATGAAAAAAAGAACAACTATGTTTAACCTTTAAACGCAATTTTTTTGCCACCAAACTAACAATCTCAAGACACTTTCTCACAGGTCGTCCCATAGACAACAGATATTAGACGTTAGGGTCATAGACAAGGGTCCCACAAGATATCCGTTCACCGGAAGGGTTTGAGCGTCGGTTACAAAAGATTCTACTTCCGGTTGATAGGAGCCATTGTGGTTGATATTAATATTATTAATACAACAGATAATAAGAAATGTGATCGTATCAGATATTTTTTTTAATTTTAATATTAATAATAGTTCGATGTTTATGAATAATGTGGCAGTGAAGGGTTAGTTTTCGTTTTTTGAATGAACCTTGTTAGCATATTAACGAATTTGTTTTTCTATTTTTAAGTTATACCTATACATATATTTGAGTTATAATATTTTTTCTGTTTTACTGATATGACCGTTTTTTTTACTATTTTAAACTGACAGTAAGGTGAGGTAAGTAATATTGGTGCCTCATACCAGTATTACTTACCAATAGAAAAATATACAAGGTTTATAAGTTATTGAAGAAAATAACAGTATTATAAAACGTGAATGAATTTCATCAATGCCATTAAATATACTTTTCTATTTAAAAAAATCCAACGGCTCAATACCAAACCTCTCACACCGACGTTCTACAATCAAGTAACAACTAAACTTACAGCAAGATTCGCACGTTATGACGTCACACACTCAGTAACGTCATCTCCCAACAGATGCAACAAAAAACAGGACAAACCTTCATAATCCTTATTAATACAACCAATTCATCAACCCCTGAACACAATACTCCCGATAAATAATAAACTAAAAATTATATGCAAATTCACGTCCCATAACGTATACCGTCCTATTGAATAACCCTTTTTGAGGGGAATAAAAATGGTAATAATTTATTCACCGTGAGATAAAGGTCAGGGGAACGCATTTAAAAATCTACTTTAACAGTGTACAGACGTGTTTCTAAATTATGTTATGTGATTTTCTAGTATTTTTTAGTAATAAAATGTGATTTTTCTAGTTCTTGTCATCTTGACGCCTAATTAAGTGCTTGTTCGCGGGTAGTGTTTTGCGCATGCGCGAGATTCAAGATGGTCGCCAAAGGTTGAAAGTGAAAAGAGGTTTTATATGAGATTGTTGAGTGTTTTTTTTTAAGGTTGGTATTTATCGATGTTTTTATTCTAAATATCTTTGTTTTAAGTTAGATATCGTAATAATAGACATTTGCGAATATTTTATAGTTCGAAATTACTGATGCAAAAGTTAAAAGTCTATTTATAATTTTCACAGATATTTATTATTATAGATAAATGAAGTAAATAATTTAATTAATTAATGATTATAGACTAGACAAGATATACAGCGTGTATATTTGAACGACGGACTTATTGAAGGAGGGTGGTCAGTATTCGATTCTCGACCCAAATATGTAAAAAAACTATGACCTTAATTTTTCATATAATTTTCCGATAAAATACAGTATTTATGAACACGAGCGCAAAATGCCTAATATCACGCGCCAAACACGTGCCGCCGCTAAGACAGCGAGCGCGCAAGCCCCCCCGCGCCCCTTGTGATGTCGACGACGAGTGCCGCGCAGTGAAATGCATTCATACCTACGTCGGCGTCGGTCATTGACCGCGCATATGTTCGATAAGCGCGAGGGTGTTAAAACGTTGCGAAGTTATTAGGACTTTTTTGGAACGATTTTGTTCGTCATTAATCAGGGTTTTTTTTATTGTTTATACGTTTATTGGTGAAGTTTATGCATAAACTATTGGTGATTTGAATAAGTCCGTCGTTCAAATATACATACTGTATAATTTACTAAGTACTGAACTTGATCTATTGCAGTTTTTACAATACTAATTGCAATAACAATCGACCATTAACGTTAACTAATTTACAACAACTCATACAAAATAGTTACATTATTTATGTTCTTAATGTATTCTATTTTAAAGTCCTATCTTATCTGTCCATCGTGAACCGTTTTAAAAAGTTAGCCTGATTGTTTTATGAACATCGGATGCCAGTTAAAATGTTAAACCTTCGCTTCGTTAAAAAGATGTTTTAATTATAAAAGTAAAGTAATTTATAGTGTTACTTGATATTTGATTGCTATCGAAGAAATTTTGTATCGTTACTCAGATAGCATCTAGTTAAAAAGTATTGGTTAAATGAATAAGTTAAAGTTTAGTGAGCGCTAATGTATTTATGGGTAGAGAAAGTGAATTTATTTATTAGTTTCTTTTTAAATAGAAAAAAAGTTGAGAACAAAGAGAGAAATATGTATTTAACATTTAAGAAATAGAGTTTGACAACTGTCATTTTATGTCTACTGTCATATATTTTTTGTTTCATTAATGACATTTTATTGCATAATAAATTATTATTCAGAATAGCCTTATTTACCTATGGACTTTCTAACTGGTTCTTCTCCATATTAATGCCATTTTGCCGTGCGTCTAGAATCAGTAACCTGTAAATTATAAATGTTTCCAACGTGCCATTTTTAGGCCTACTGGAAATAAAAACGTTTTGATTTCATTTCATTAGTCTTATAAGATTCATTTCAAAAAATCAAAAAGTCTCTTCTATCAAAACTAAACCAGTCAAAGATTTTTTCGAAAGTATATTGCCAAGAAGTCCTAACCCTTAATGAATACAAGTAATAGAGGGGTATTTTATACCAAACCCTAAAAAGATGAGTCAAACAGTTTTTCATATTGAGACAACTCGAATACTTCCATAAATTGATATGAACAATATCCTAATGGAAACTGTAACTCGATATATTTGTCAATACATTCTCCTATGACTCCTATATATAAGAGAAATATGTCCAAATTGCAAGCCCGAGACATTGGGCATACAATATCCAGCATACAAAAATGAACCGTGAATTTTAGTGCGTAAGGTATTTTTTTCTTTAACTTTTTGTAGGGAGTTACGTCGTTATATGTGTGCTGTTATAAGTCTATACTGTTTGCACATGTTTGATCGATTGACAACACGGGGGTGGGGTTTGCCATAATAATATTACCCCCAATTCCTAAAGGTATCACGTTTTTATCCAGCTTTTTTTGTCGTCATACGAATCTACGATATTTTCTTTAACAATACCTACCAAATTACTAACATTAACGATATTGTACTTAATTGAATAATCGAACCGAGTATTTATATTGATAGTTTATTCGATAAAACAAAACACGCTTTCATTCGTGTCCCAAATACTAACAATGTAGAGACATCAATAAAATACTGAGTAATAATTCATCGATTAAATTAAACCATAATAGCCTCAAAGTTAATTAACAACATCCTATTGCAACAAAGAATCGAATAAAATCTAACGGCCATTACAATATGCCGTGACATAGACAATTTAGTTTCACCAGCTATAACCATAGAGCGCGATGATTCGACGAACAATAAATTCTAAAATTAAAAATCAACTTTCGAATGTATTTTTTTTAAGTTTTTCGATAATCACCAGTAGCTATCATAGTCGATTAAGCGACTTCTTTATTAGGCATCTTTTAAATACAAACTACAAAATAAAATTTTATGATGCTACCACTTCACCGTTAAATAAATAGCTGCGCGTTCGATTCCCCGTTTGGTCATGCTATAAATTAACTGAGACGTGTAAAAAATATTGACGTTGAGTTGTTTTATAATAATTAAATACTCGATTCTTGTGTTCTCACACTGTAAGGCAAGCAGTTTGATATATATTCTAAAGTAATTGGCTTTGAACACTGAATGTTGAAGTTAAGAATGGATACAATAAATTCGATCATAAATAATAAAAAGTTAGAAATATCTTTATTCGATTTAATTTATAGAATGAAACGGAATTAAAAGTTAAAATATTTATTTGTATTTTATGCCAGTGTCATCATAATATGATAGTGGAACATTGTATCGCATAATAATCGAATAATTTTCGGAGGAAAAAGGTATTTTGACATAACTGTAGTAATATACGGGTTAATATTTTAAGATGGCCGTTAAGATAAATTTGAAATAACAGTTTAATTTTCAACTAATTGGGATACACAAAAGGGCTATTTGTGAAGAATAAATATTGTTAATTATAGCTTTATCAGAAAAAAATAAGCTTACAAACTGCTTGATGTTATGTGTCTTTTTAAGGATAATTATCATTAATTTTAGTGGAATAATTTGCTTAAATTAAGCTAAATAAGATAACGGAGAAAACTATAAGAATACAACTTCATGTGGAATTGATAACATTTTTTAATGTATTACCGGGTTTATTTTCTTGGCGATTGTAATTTATGAACATAATGAAGAGATTCGTTTGTTAGAGCTATGTAGCTCTAACAAAGGAATCATTAGCTATTTAGAACTACATTAATATGAAGATTAAAAATAAACTTACCAGTATTGGTAACTTTGCTCGTTTGTTTCAAATAATGTAATACGGAAATTATTCAAATCGTTAACTTGAAAAAAAATATGAAAAAAAAACCAAATATGAAAAACGAATATTAACACAAACAATTAATATTGTTCAATCAATTACTACAACCAGTTCTAAATTCAAACGCAACACAATCACGTATTCAAAAATCGAACAGCAAAAATTTTGAATTCGGAAAAAAATTGACAGTTCACAAATCGTGCAAAGTCGTTGGTTTACAAAGGAGTTAGCCCTATCGATTTTGTCCTCAACCCTACTCACATGTATATATTATGTATATACACGGAGGGTTGCTAGGTACGGGGGTGGAACCAACTATCGGCTATACGTAATACGGGTAGGTATATAAATTATATGTCGTTCACCCCATAAAATAGTATAATGTATGGAGATTCGATATTATTTTGTGATAGGTTTCGCGTTCGATTTTGCTTTATAAGCTCGTGGAATATGGAAACAAAGTTGTGTAGGAATAGATGTGTCTCGTGATTTATGGTTCTAAAAAGGTTAGCGTCATAAATGCGTAACGAATTAAGAATACTGGCTAATGACACCGGTTTCGATTTTAGAATAAAAAATCGATTCGGTTGTTTTTATTAGAAGAAATATTCAAATTATGACGTTTTTCTTCTAATATTAACTGTCGAAAAATGATAATAGTTAATTAAACCATACTTTATTATAATTTAGTTGCCCATGTAAACGCTCTAATAACTCACATACAAATTGACGTATTTAAGATAATTTTGACATCTTTATAATTTTTGTTTTAATGGTACTGGTTGGCATAAAATAAAATTAAAAAAGAATTTTAGTTCCAACGAAACTTGTCATTAAGGAAATGACATTTACGGATATTTTTTAAATACCGTTCTAAATTCAAATCCCATAAAGCACATGTGCTTTTTTAAATCGATATCTGACAAAGGTCTACGCCATACAGTCTGAATAAAAACTCTTTAAAAACAGCTCAGTGAAAAGCTATAAATATGTAAAAGTCCACTAAATCGGATATCTGTCAGTGGCAAATTACCCCCGCGTGGAGCCGGGCCGCGTCGCTAGTTAATATTTATACGTGATTATCCCTGCTTGTACTGTAATATTGCTTTTTTCATTAACAGGGAACAGTTTGAAACTGTCATTGTGAAATAAGATAGTTGATCGATTGTTTTGAGACCTTTAGATAAAATTAAATTTAAAAACCTATGAATGTTGAGTATATGAATAAGTTTTTTATTTATCTTGTGTATACCTTTTTACGGAATAAGACATACCTAAAAAAATCAATCTCGAATACTATAGTCAAATAAATCATGAAACTTTCTACGTTTAAAGTAGAGTCTTTGAAATATTTGAAAGCTTAAAAATACTTGAATGACTTTAAGCGCTAAAACACGTTCTTATACCTTACCTACGCCTACTTCCTATCACGCGACAAAAATATAAATTACTATCTTTCTATAGTCCAACAAATCTAAGAAGTACCGTTTGACAGTTATGACAAATAGGATAATAGGGTTGGGAGTAAAAAAATCGATTACTATAATATCCGATTTTTATGAGATCGATTACTATAATATCCAAATTTTAAGAGATCAATTGTCATAATGAAATAAAAGTTATGTTTATGATATTTTATTTATACACTACTAGTACTAGAATAGTCATCGTCATCGTCATTTAAATTAATGACTAGTTGATTATCTATGAAATTATCAAAGTGTACGTCTCTGTCGAAGTCGTAATTTATTTTAGGGTACCTATGTATTAAGTGCATAATGCGGTCGCGCAGTAACGTGTCGTCAATTGATAATTTGTAAGTAATACATTCGATTTTTCATATATGTAATCGATTTTTTTGCATACAAGTGTATCTGAAGAGTCACAACACTACAAGCAGTGACCTAACTACGTGACTTTGCAATGAGGTCAAAAATAGAACTATTAGAAATTATTTACTATGTAAATATGTGTTATTTTGCTTTGTTTGAAAATTTTCAATTAAATTAGGATATTAAAAATTGTAAATTTTTAGATACAATAATAAAATCTTTCTAAATTCATGGTTTTATGACAAAGGTTGTCGAAACTGAGTATTGTACGCATGAACAAAGTTGTTTCGGTTTGAAAATGATGAAAC
Source organism: Chrysodeixis includens (assembly GCA_941860345.1). Lineage (NCBI taxonomy): Eukaryota > Metazoa > Arthropoda > Insecta > Lepidoptera > Noctuidae > Chrysodeixis > Chrysodeixis includens. The sequence goes on from OW796105.1 coordinate 9,876,361, forward strand.
GTCAAACGGTACTTCTTAGATTTGTTGGACTATAAGCCTAAAATTTATATGCAGAACAAAAAAGCGAAGAAAGAAATTGTCATCATTTTAAATTTCGAATTAAAATACCGCCCAAATACGACCATAGATTATAATAATATTATTACTTTTATCAAAACTCTATTAAATTCAAAGAGTTTACAATAACTTAATCATTTATTTAATGTCTACGTGACAACGCGCGGCTAAATGTCACTTGTTTTAAAACGACATTACTTATGAATAACCCCGCCTACAGTTACCAAAGTCATTTCATCATTTAGCCGTCATTTGTGACAAGTATCACGCCTCTTTGTCATTCTGAATGCTCAATTAGTTGAAATTATTGGCGGCTAGTGGTCCCAGCGTGCACAGATTAAATTTAAATAATAACAGTCGAAAGAATTTGAAAGACGTTTAAAGATTTGAATGTGGAAGCGAAAAAAAAGAAAGATATTCGTAGATGAATACATTTTGAATTTAGTAAATTTTATTTTTTTTATTTTGCAATCCAAAAAGTTTTAGTGATAGGAACGCAATTATAAAATAATATTCCTTGTAGCGCATTATTATGTTTTTTATGTTAGGTACATCGATGTAATTTTTTATTTTGCTTTCTACGTTGAAAAGCAATATCTACGCAATTAATGTAAATCCTAATCGTTTGTAAGTTGTAGGTAATCAATATGAATTCTAATAACATAGTATAAAACAATAATTTGGTTATTTAATAGCACAATTAACTGTTTTACGCGTAGGTGTCGTAAACTAATGATATAATAATATTCACGTGGGTTCCGTATTAGTACTTTGTAAAGTGGGCAGGTATTTAATTATACCGTAATTTATATTAAGTAACTGATATAAATAAATCTACTCGAATACCTAGAATAGGTATTTCTATTGTTGCCCAAGTGTAAAGACAAAAGTTCTATGTAAAACAAACGTAATCTATGACTTTATAAGAGAAAATTAATGAAAAAATGGGTGAAAACAATGACCATGATTTTCGTGATGTTTAAAAATCCCCTAAAAGTGGCTGAAAATATTCTTACCTTCACGACGACTCGGCAAACTTTTCAAGTTCAAATTTTACCGCGACGCGACTTTAAAAAATATATTTAGCACTTAAAACAAAAGAATAAATAAAAGAATAACGTAAATTGAATAAAGAATATACCGCGTCACTCGAATACCGAACACCGGTATAAAGAAAAAAAAATATTCAAAGACAAATTTGGAAGCGACGCGTCCCGAAGGAAATTCGAGAAAATCGTCGTCTTCATGCGGCGTACGGTGAGCGAATGTCCCGTTCAAACTACGCTACAATTTCCTCGGCGAAAACCGAATCGACTGCGCTGTGTAAGTATAGGGAAGGGTGGTTTTTCCTTCGAATTTCATAAGTATCTACCTTTCTTTATATCTAAGCGCAAGAACTACGCTCACCCCTTGAGAATACCTCGTGAGACTCGATCGCGGGCTTGCTTCATTTTCGCACTTACCGTTTGTTTGGTGGCGTTTGAAATTCAAATGTGTGCCCACTGAATAAGATTCCAATTAGAGCGCGCGGCAAATAGTGTTGGGATGTTTTGGAATAGTTCGAGTTTCTAGTAAGGCAACGGTAACATAGATAAAATGTATTGGGTGGTGAATAGAAATATATTTATGTATGTAGATTCGTGTGTTCGAGAGTAAGATATGGTGTGGGCTTCGTTTCACGTATGACTGTGCTATACGTGTAGCTACTGCGTGGTTAAAATGTGAATTTTGATATGTGGATACGTCTCGCAATTTGTCACAATATGAGATATTGTATCCGTAGCAATATCGTTTAGACGATTTCCTTTTGTGTATCATTCTTTTGTCAGATAGGTATTTCGCGACGGAATAAATAACGACGCTTTATTATTTTTGTTATGATAAAAATATAAGGTTAACATCATAGAAGAGGTTCAATAGAACTAATGAGCGGAAAATTATTAACCAACGAACGTGTTAATTTTTACGCCCAAAGGGTAGTCTCTCAGGCATAAAATTATACGCTAAAATAAGTTTTACGGTTAAACGATAATGGGGATAGGAAAATTTGGTTCAAAGTAACACCATCGGGTTATGAAATCGAGTACCAATCGATTTTCAGGTCCGACGCTTCGCGAGATTCGGCCCGATGCAATGACACACATTTAAAAGTCTTAAAATAAATGCGAAATGATTCAGCAAGCAACAAGTTTCATTCATTCACGGGAAAGGGAGAAGGCAATCCAATTAGAAAGGGAAAGAGAGGAATTTAAAAAGTGAACGCCCGGAAAGTTAGGCGGGAAAGCTCCGTGCTAATAACCTGTTGCTTCCGCCGCTAAATTAAATATCAGAGCGGACCGCGGGTGATGAAAACATCGACATCGATACTGCACTCGGGACTACGGCACTTCACATCTTCCAATACAAACTTTATACATCACTACCTCTAGATGTCATAATATACCCTCCTGACAATTTTCCCTTACTTTTTCGTTTCAAGATACAGCAGTTTATACCCTGAAATTGCTTACATTCATCATTTCACTATTCATAAAACACCCTGTCGCCGTTTGAGTATTATCTTGAAAATATCGATAAAGCACAGTTGATGCGGCAGACACCCCTACGCTTGCTTGACATGGAGCGAGAAAGAGAAAGCGATACCCAAGCCAATATGTGAGAAAGAGATGGGAGATAGTACCGCGACGAGATAAGTGTTCTAATTTATACTCAAATTGCGAACGTCGTCACAAGAACCACGTGCTAAATAACTTATTCAAATTCAGAATGTCTTAAAAGCTTCATTTTTGGGATTGATATTGAACCCTATCTTAAACCATCAAGGTTGAATTTAAGAATACTTTAAACTTTAAGAAATATTACGTTAGAATTATTCATTTTTGAAAAACGAAACTCTATCTTGGGGTTTTGAGAAACCGATTTTCATTCTTAGGGGCATAACAATTAAGTTGTTTCTTCTTTGTTTGGAAAGTTTGCAAATTAATACGTAAGATTTTAAAAGAAAGCTTGTGCATACTAACTAGGGCTGTGTCAAGGTTGAATTGGTGTTTTATTAGCAAGTCGGTTAGTGGGTTAACTGTTACATTTAGGGGTGATTTTGGTTACATCCCTGAGTTACGGTGCCGTGATTATGTAATTTACATTTTGTATTTGATTAATTTTATCGTTTGTGATAGCTTTATGATTAATTTACGTTCATTCGTCGGCTATAAAGTGGGGAAGACGATGGGTAATCATGCAAGTTCCTTTTATAGTGGTGCGGTTTGTATTCTGATCGTGTAAAGGATGACTTTCGTAGTTGATTTGATTATAGATAACGAGGTTGTCTTACGTCAAATCAAAAGTTTGATACGATACGAAGTCATAAATTGTGTAGTTTCGACTTATGACTAAGAACATGGATATTTCACAGTCATTATTAAAAAGAAAATCACGAAGGATTTTGTTGTGACTTGTAGATTTTAAAAAGTTGTTGTAGATATTCTAATATAATTAAAATTATACTATGTTGACGGAACTAATTTTACTATTACCAAAAATACAAAAGAGCACATTAGTTTTTGCAGATAGATAAGTAATATATATTTTTATATATCGAAGTTGGATATAGAAGAAAAGAAATATCGAATTATATCTCAAATACGCCCCTTTCTCGTCTAAAATACGTTAAAAAACGCGAAAGTTAAAAAACATTACTATGGGCATTCAAAAAAAATATCATCGTCCCTATTTTCCACGGGATCCGCCACATCAGTTTCTAAGCTAAAACACGCATATAACGAATAGATCGGACTCGAACAGAATACCAAGAACACGTGAGTTTTTGTAGTGAATTTTTGACACTTGTCATGTCCCCAGAATGACAATGAGACGGGGTAGGCCCCCAGCCCCTTCTTACCCCATACTTTTACAAATTTTACATTTCTTTATATTTTCACAGCGCTATTTTTTATGACAGTAGGCGAGAAAATATTTGTAAGCGGGCTTTTTAAACGAAAATGTGTAAACCAATTTTATAGTTTAGTGTTATATACTTTTTTACATCTTTAGAGGAAAATGACGAACACATAATATATTTTCTTTAGTATTACATTACTCTAGAGTCTCTCTCTAAACTTGATAGCTGAAAACCCTACAGAAAAAAAAAATAGAACAGCACTCCAGAATATAACTATAAGTCAAGTTTAACTCAAGCATCAGCAATTGATAGCGACATTAAACATTGTAAATATTTTCAAGCATGGTGTTGTTCCTCTAAATATTTCAAACATCATTTCAACAGCACATATTTATAGGAGAGTTATTAGAGAATCCAGATACGATCGAAAATATTCCCCATAACATAATTTCTAAGAAAACGACAACTTCAATCCACATCATGAATTTCTTTTTACTTAGCAAAATATTCGCCTGGTCTTCAAAACCTTCTCAGTATAAATAAAGTCACCTAAACCATCAAGAAATAGTCCAGTAAAGCAAAACACATCTATCTACATATTTCTATTAAAAACAAAATAACATCGAAACATATGAAAGACATAATAAGTACTAACAAACCCACATGCCTAATTCGAATAAAACCTACAACAAAATTGAACGTACATTTAGTGAAGTGAAACTCTCGATAATAGTCTCGATATAAATCGATAATCGTCTGCTAGGTATAATCGGTACAGTAAATAATAATTCGGTATCCACAGAACTGCATATTGTCGACTAACAAGCAACCCTTGAGAGGTCGCTAGGGATGTACACTCGATTTCAAAAACGGTGTATGTGACTATTTTGGAAGTTATTTTATGTAAGAATATTTTTTGAGCTTTTAGTGTTTTTTACGTATCTATTGGATACTTAATGTTTAGTTACTATGTCTAGTTAAATATTTGCGAGGTTTTGAATGTAGAAAAGTGAGTGATTCGCGAAAGAAAGATAAAATTAAATGGAAGAAGAAAAATACTCACAGCTATCTGATGCCTAAAGGTTTTCTCGTAACAAGTAAAGAGCCAAAATCCAAGTCTAATTAAATAAAAATAAATTATTCCCGAAATATTTTCTTATAGAGCTAAGACTAAGAATATTATAAAAAAGACAGCAATGTATTTCTTGAATTAATTTCTACAACCAGTTAGCGTTCAACTCTTTAAGTTCTCCGTAAATTAGTAATAGAAATAACTTCAATTACGTGACTTCAGTTAAAGAAAACTCGATATATTCCAAGCTATGAAGCAGTATTTAACTAAACTTTAACCCTACAGTTAAAAATAACTCTACGGATCAAAGTTCACACAAATACACAACAATTCACAACAGTAATTAACAATTTAATTGAAAATTTATGTTTTGTAATATGTTTTTATTATGCCAGTAAAATATTCAAATGAATATAAATACTAATCGTCTTTGCATGGCTTAAGAATATTTTAACATATTCATAGCTTTTGTAATTAACTAAAAGGTGTGAAATACCTTTAGGTTTTACGAAGAGACCATAAAAGATTTTTTTTATTACTGCTTTTAATTTTGAGTTGGTTTTATGTATCGTAAAATAGGACGTATTAAAATATTTGACATACATTTCGGACGAAAATAATCCACTAATGGTATTGGAGTAAAAATAAATCATTATTTTCAAACAATTTATAAATTCGTTCCTTACATAGCCAGGTGCTTTAATATAGCCAATACGTTTTCTTGACCACTATTCTCAACAAAAACTATCACCAAATAAACTCCTATTTTTTAGCCCTACTATCTCACAGTAATTCACCAATCTTACATCACCACATTAATCACCAAAGTCAAAAGAAAAATCACCAAAAAATTCACACACACCCTTTTCCTCATCACCCGCGTCGCCTGTCAAAACGAATGGGAAATATGCGAGAAAGAGTGACTGGATAACAAGCACACACACACACACACTGCACATGGTACCGGCGGCCATCTTGGATCCATTCACTATCGGGAAATTTAGTTTACGTCAAGGAATTGGACGCATTCGAGAGGGTTTCTCGAAGTATTAGAATTTACGTATCGTATTGATTTGTTAGCCCTTAGGTGAGCCCTTATTGTAAGAGCTATTTTAGTGCTTTAGAATTTCGTTGAGTTGGTAACGAATTTAAAGTTAAGAGTTTGGTTTCGTACTATTAATTTGTGTTCTGAGAATGTGCTGAATAGTTTACCGTGATATGTTGGGTCGATGGTGTAAATACATTTTTAGGTTAAAACTTATGGGATTATCACAGAAACAGAGACAATAATATCTTTAATTCGTTTGGTTCAGGCAATAAAAATTTCAAATCAATCAAAATCAGGCAATTTTGGTAATATTTTTTGGGAATAACTAAGACTGTACATATCTCAATAATTAATTGAAATGTATAAGTTATGATGGCAGACGATATGTATATCTATGGTAGAAGAAAAGCTCTAAAAAAGCTCTCTCTTTCAAATTATAAAAGTAGCATCGTAATTGATATAATAGATCAGTACTTATAAATATCAAAATCGACAATACATAAAGTTTAGCTTTAATGTTTGAATAAGGGTCATGAAGGGTCATACCTGACCTCTTGGCACATTACATCGTATTGATTAAACATAAAGATAAAAACAATAATACCTTTTTCAATTAAAATGATGACTATGCTATGAAATTGTTATAGCTAAGTTTTATTATACATAAAATATAATTATAGAAATAATCGCACTTTTTCTACGCATGGTTATCCATACATAATTACATAATTTTTATTAGTACTTACTTCGTGAAACTATCTTAAATACAAAAAGGGGGGAACGAGCTACCATTTTACATTTTTCATTATACAAGACCATGTTATATCATAGTATCATTAAAATAGACAATAAATAGAAGAATTAAAATGTATGGGAATGACATTTCTATAGATATGTGTGGTTTGACTTGTTCTACTACTCAGTTCAATACATTTTAGGGATTCATAAGCGGAATTCAAACTATTGGGAAAATGTAACTTATCTGTAGGCCACTGTTACCAAGCCGACTTACAGAAGTTCGTAAAGAACCAGTATGGCGTTTTCTATACGCATATAGGTTTCTTTTGCATTTAATAGATATTATTCTTTTTAAGTCTGTACATGAATACATTCGCATCAAAGAATGTAGACTTTAGCTTGTAGCTGTTACCGTTCAAAATACTAGTAGAATCTACTACTAGTTAAAACTATTATTTTTGTTTTTTTTTCGTTTTCCGGAGTAAAACTCAAACGATCTCAAAACTACTTACTGTTAGTAAAACCTCTACAAATTCAGGGAAAATTGTATAACATTATCATTAAAAAAAAACAGCTTAATTTCCATACCCAAAACAAAAACCAACCAATAAATTAAAAACATAATCACAACATTATTCTCCGTCTGTCGTCGCATTAAAAATGGGAATATCTTCATCAGTTACATTTATCTTTAGTAATCACGCAATGTAGTTGCTAATATACCCCGGTGGTGCAAAGGAAAGTAATTTGTTCGTCGATTTAACACCAAGCCGCTTATTTTCGGTGCCCCGCCAGAAGGAGTGAAATCGGGTAGCTACTGAAACAAATGTCTTGTATCCTTACTTGGTGTAGTGAGGGGATTTAGAAAGGGTAAATTAGTATCGATAGTTTGGTCTTAGAAAGATTTTTGGTGACGATGTGTTTTGTTGATGAGTTGTCTAAATGTAATAAAATGAACGGTTGGTTTTTGTTTTGACTTATTTTGATATAAATGCTGATATACTGTTATCTGTTTTTTTTTCAACTTTTAGAAATCGAAATTGTATATATTCGTTGATAGTTAGTAAGTTAATACATTAACCAACTTTAGCTCGCTCTTATGCGTAAATTATGTATTTAGTAGGTTTTTTTGAGCATTATTCACAAGATACACCATAAGTACCGACTAGTTTACAATACAAACGCACATCAAAATTTTACCAGTCGAATGACTTCAACACGCCTATCGGTAGCAATCTACATACATATGCAAGACACGGCATCGTATTAATTTATTCCATTTCTTGCATTATCTCAAACTGAATTCAATTTGTTTTAATAGAAACGCAAAAACAGAAAGCTATTGAAACCGTTTCAGGTATTCATTTGCTGGCAATTAGGAAAAGTAGCTAGATATATCTGTGTGAATCACGTTTATATTGTGCTGCATAGCTGTAGGTAAATTATTGAGTGGATAAACTTTAATTCTTGAGTATATTATTGTGTTGTGATGCTTTGTTAATTAATTTCGAGTAATAAATGCATCGTTTAATATCAACGAGTAAATCTTTGAACTTCGAACGAAAATCATTGTTTAATTAAATCATAATAATAAACCAGCCTATGATATGGCATGGCATGGCATGATATGGCATGGATATATGCAAAGAGTGTTACTTCCGAGATGACGTCAGATAAGAAAGTTTGGAAGAAGAAGACATGCTGACTTCAATAAGGGCAGGGGAATGATGATGATGAATACTTCCTGATGATGCCTTCCTATCCTTCCTGCTTCTTCTTCCTGTTTAGGTAAATCATTCACGCATTTCTTTACGTCATAAAAATCGCAATGATAACAATACATTATGATTATATCCAACGAAGTTTTTTGACAACAAGAAAAACAAACAACCGGACAATGATAATTGTGACACATTTCTCAGATTAGAAAAACAAGTTTTCACATGAAAATTACTTACGCTGCGGTACATGGTTAGTCAACTAGGGTAGCAAGGGTGACTGCCCTGTATCCAACGTACAGGTCACACGTCAATGGAAACATCGAGGCAAGAGACGTGTTTCATAATCTTCCATATGATCTCTGAAGACCTAAATTCATTTTATTGAATAGTAATGTTAGAAAATGGCTAGTTATAGTTATCTGAAATTGTGATACCCTTGTGGTAAGACCGCAGGACTGCCAAGTCGAAGCCTTGAGTTCTAACCTCAAGTTTTCGGATGTTGGCTTTGTGTTCATTTTAAAAATAAATATCACAGCTTCCGCGTTTCGGAAAGCACGTAAAGTTGTGGGCACTGCGCCTGATCACTCTCCGGTGGTGTCGAATCGCCGTCCCATCGGGCTATGAGAGTAAAGGAATAGAGAGTGCACCTGCTTGTGCTTTATAATATGTCCCGCGTATCTGGGTGGTGTACAGTAAGACTATCCTTTACCGAAATCGGTCTGGATATTATTGTGTAATTATCTGCATTTATTAGAGTATGCGAAGAAATTCTTTAATGTGCCTACATCATTGAATAAGACCCGAAACGACGATAAGTATTTACCGCTTCTTGCAAAACCTTCCTTAACACTATTTACTTTTGCATACAAATTTATTACCTTAAGTTGCTCAATAACAATTAAATAAGAATATAATAGCAATAAAAAGGTCTTGGTTCTGCTAAGGAAGTTACAGACACTAATAAGATTTGCATCGGAATTCCTTACGATGTTAATTTCTGCATATTTTAGATAGCTGTGGGCGAATCGATACTTGGAATGTGATTCCTGATTAGGCAGAACGTTATTAAACTTTAATTACTAAGCTATTTGTGTCGGGCGGTACTGTTTATCTATTTTATCTTTATTTTAATTGTTTTATCTTTCTTGTTCAGTAGGCTTAGGAAGAGCCGACATGATGTACAAAAAAAACTTGAAGTTATTACTGATATTGTTTTGAGATTAGTGATCAACCAAGTCTTAGAAAAACAGTCCAGTTCCAGTTTTTAATTTCATTATTATCAAATATTTATGCGGTGAAAGCACGCTATTGCGTGTAATATAATAACTTAAGGAAAAACATATTACGTTATGGGTTACGGATATAAAGAAACCAATTGTAATATCTTGAGAAAAATATGAGCAGCAATAGCTAAAATTATAATTCTATTTTTAATTAAGTTAATTATTTCACATATTGACTTGATTAGTAGGTAAGTCAGATTCATAATTCATCAACCCTAAAATAATCACTTCGTATTTTTTTATCCAAATTTTTATCGACACAAAACATCGATACATCCTTTTCCCATCCCTATCCAACACGGAAACTCTCCGCGCTGGGGCGTACAATTTCAGGGCCACTATAAATGTGCACAGTTTTGTTTCTGACAGTAGACCATCAATAACGTTTTTCGTAAGGCAACAACAGACGGTTCCTTTTATTTATTGAGCATTGAGCATTCACTAGTGAGTTTTACTCAGTTAATGCTTCAATCGGTTCACTAGGTGATAGATTGGTATGAATTATATTAGACCTTTTTTTAGTTGCGGTTCTATTTTTTATATTTGACGGTTGCGTTTTGAAGAGTTCAGTAATGGTTTAATAGGGCTATTGAGAATAAATTGTAGTGTATGTCGATAATTTGGCCGTGTTTTCGGTTTTACAGTTTTTTAGCGTGGTTTTTCTGGGACCACCACCAGGCACCATCTCTGAACGACTTGCAGATGTGAAAGCGAGACACCGCTCTAAATCGTATAGATTGGTGTCTCTTTTACAGATACAAGTCTTACAAGAAAAGATTATATAGGGGCTTTCAAATAGGTTGTCGACAAATTAGGTCGCTAAGACCAGCTTTAGACTCTGCCCACCCCATGCTACTTTTATAATCAGTGTCTTACCGAATTCAGAACTAAATATTTTACAAGGTCGCACGGTATTCCAAACCGAGACTGTCAGAATCATCATCTCTAACTACGGTCTAACATCAACTCTACACAACAAACAAATGCAACATACAAAAAAAAAAACAAGGCACAAAACAAAACACATTACATCAACGAAAACCCCGTAATAGGCACTTAAAGTCCTCGTATCTTATGTAACCGATACATTGATAATACTTAATACAATAGTATACGATAATACAAGTAACAAAGTATGTATATTGGTTTACATGCCAAGAATTTCATAGAATTCCAACATCCTCTGACATGGAAAAATGAATATTATTAAAATACGATGGCACACAGTCGCAGTTGTCGATAGTGATGTGACTTGCGGATATTTGGATACCGAGAATTTTCTTTGTTTAATTTTATAAAGGATTACCTAATGCTTTATTTATATAAGAAAGGGTAATGAATAAGCTAGGAATATTGGACTTTTGGATTTGAGGGAAACCTTTGCCCAGCATTGGTAGTTGGGGCACTAAAAGTTAGGAATAAAAAATCACATTATGAATGTCTATTAGAAAGTCGTTTTATACAAATTTATTTAGTTTAAGGCTCTTTAAAAATCTATCGTATTTTATTCCACCTTTATCTTTATAACTTGGCTTGTAAAGCTATATAATAAACGTAATCTTGACATTGTAAATATTTCACCACACAATTAATGAACCAACTTAATTAAATGCCGTTATCTGATATCATTAATTGCCCATTCTTTTACCGCTCTTGACCCTTGGCTTACATTGTAAACTATCAAACGTTTCGTGTTTACTTTTCATTTAAAATGCTTTATAAACAAGGCGTATTTGATATATTTGTGTGTTAACAAAGCAATTAATTTCAGTTGGAAAAAATACCCTATTTATTTTTTAAGGTTTACACGCATTAGTATTGAAAACATAAATATATTTTGAACTGAGAATTCGATTTTTATTTTTATTCTTTTGATTATTCTGTAGCACCTTATTTCTGACATTTCTACGGATTTCAAGTTAAACCATGATCCCTAAAAAAACGCTTAAGTTCCGCCTAAAAAAATCGCAATATCCGAATTTCCATTCCGCAATTTTTCCCATCACTAAACTCAACATACCGCACACACACATCAATGTATGCTTATTCCGCCGAATGTCACATTCATAGGTAAAAATTCAACATCGAGATATGACGTTACCCTTTCTTTATCAAAAACTAACACACGTGCGGATATAACAAGGTTTTCTCATGTAGATACGCAACTCACACATGCAAAGTATCAAAGGAAAAATTGAATTTGGACTCTATTTTAAATAAGCAAAGGTAGAGTTTTGAGTAACTTGAATGGAGTTCGGAAAAATTTCTTTAACAATGAATTATAGACCGTATGCGTAGGGACGTAAGGTTCGTTACAAAAAACACCACGCAAATAATTTGCGTTCTTTTTCCTCGTACTGACCTAAAAATATCCTATTAGAATTCAAATGAAGATGAACTCTCAGCGAATAAGTTAGGGTCTATTTTCGTGTGTACGACTTCCGAATTGAAAATATCGCGTGGGTGAATTCACGAGGCAACAATAGTGTCCGAATGGGGTTGTTAGTTTTCGGCCCACTGCGCATCATTTTCGCGCATATCAAAGATGGCGGATAGAGACCCGCGTAACGCCATTTTTTACTTTATTTCTTATTTTATCATCTAAATTAACGAAAATAAGTAAGTTTTTTGTTAGAATCACGTGAGTTTATCCTAAGTTTGTGTAGATTTTTATGTTTTTGACTGTTCAGTGCGCAGGTAGAGTGTTTATGAGTTTATATCTTCACAAGCAATTGATTTTTACGTTGAAGCGTAAGGTGACACATGTTGTTCAAAGAATCAATATCTTTACGGTTACAATTTTTTTTTACGCTCCCTAAATATTTTGTAGTCAAAATAGATGTTCAAGAAGGTAGAGTTAATATCTAAATACAATTATTGTCTCGATTGTTTGTTTTCATAACAATTACCAAAAACATTATCTAAGATTTTTTTTTTAATTGTAGAACTAAATGTGTATTCAATTAAATTTACTCACCACATAAATAATTACCACTAATCTAATATGTATATTAATAGAACTTTTTCTTTGTTTCAGGGTTGCCAGTTTGCCGCCAAAAATATAACTACAGTTACATCACTACGATATACTACGTACTACATACTAACGCACAACAACCCTACTAATATTAGAATCGCGAAAGTTTATAAGAATTGATGGATTGATATGTGTAACAGCTAAATCAATTTTGATGAAATTTATAGATAGGTATAGAGTTATCTGACACCCTGGATTAACCGACTGCTTCAGAGGGGGGTAATATTCTTGCAGCTATAACCGACATTCGCGCGGGCAAAGTCGCGGGCAAGAACTAGTATAAAATATTATTAGAAATAACAAGAAACTTTCCAATTAAGAAACCTTACTTCACACCTTTACCAAAAGAATTACAATAAAAACGTTGTTATAAATTATTAAATTACACCTTTCTATTGTAAAGAAATTTGAATAAATTATAATCACAATGCATATTCAAATTGGTTCCCAGGGTCTTTCTAGTCTTTTATAAAGGTTAACCCTTCTTTGCCGAGGTGACTGATGGCTCTGAATTATTATTATATCGGCTCCTATTATCATTGTTGGTTATTTCAAAGAGTTTTTAGTATGTTGTGAAACTTAAGAATTAGGTGTGTTTGAGTATTGATTTTGAGATTGATACAAATATAGCTTTATGTAGGAGTTAAGTACATTTCAATGTTTTTTTATTATTTGCCTTATAAATTTTCAGGCATTGCATAATTATCGAATGGTATATTCTTTTTGTTTTAGTAAGGCGTGTGAATCCTCATGGACACCCACCTCCTCGGGGGAGGAAGTGGGTATATATAGTGTCAGACTCTTACTGACTAAACCTGAACCGCCGTGAAACGTCTCCCGCGTTTGGTCGGTGCGTGGCAAGGCGTTACTATTCATAACGCTCCTAGTCTAAAGTACCAATCATTAAATAAACTAATTACACTTTATACTAATAGGCAGGATTTTATTTTAGCTTAAAACGTTTGACTTGGTCATATTATTGTACTTTTGTATTGCGAGGTTCAATGACCCGGCGGAAAAACATTTTATGAAGTAGCGTAATATTGTTAATTAAATTGTTATTAAAACTTCGTTTATTAACTTTTAATTTTTAATCTAGTAAGAATAAATTGAGTAAATATTACTTAATATCTGAGTATGTTTGGTTGCATGTATAAATGTCGTAAACCTTCAAATACATTTATATTGCTACTTCTAAGAAATAATTAATTACAAGAACATAGAAGCAAAAATATAAAAACAATTAAAATATTACAATCCTACATACCTTTACTTTTTATTTTCTAGTATAAATCAAACAGGACATCTACAAACCTACTATTCAGCCCTTATATAAACTTCAAACAAAAACGAATTTAAATGCTTAAACAAAACGTCTCACAAACTCACAACACACTATTGACTATTTTTACTTTTTATTAATTTAACCCTCCACTTTCGATCTCTGGTCGTTTTTTCCACTAACCGGAACTTCATACATCTGTGCGACAAAAAATGACATACACTACACAAAGCACATATTCTAATTATGCATAGACCAACAACGTACTCTAATGTAGAAAAAAAAATACAAAAAGGTCGGTAAAGGGTTAACTTTTTGCTTTACGATTGAAAGCGAACACTTTTATATTATGCAAATGAAGGTGACATTAGCATACAGTTTTTTTTTACTAAAGAAAAATCACGCACATCTGTCGTTGTTCCGTTTCCTACATTGAAACGTGTAAACCGGTCTTATTTTATACATTTTTTACGTCAACGTTAGGTTTACGCAAAGTTACAGCAAAAAAAAACAAATGACACTCGTTTTTTTGTACCGAATTTACACGTAATTATAACATATTTACAACTCCACAATAAAACGATATTCGTTACAAACAGACAAACAAATTTACAGCGGCCAATTAAAATTAAGAACGTATAACTTTACAACATATGTTAATTTGGTAACAATGGGGTTAAAACGACATAAGGTAATTAGAAAAATGTCGTAAAATGTTCGATACGTATCTTACATTTGCAGCTACGGGCAGACAACAAGATGGACAGATAAAAATAATATATCATTATAGACAATTATACCGTCACTGACTTACTAAGGAAGTCGGTGGAAACAACGCACGCACACAACGGGTTAAAACAATCGAAGACCACACAATCAAAAACCAACCTTATCATAACTAGTTAAGGTTTAATTTTCTCTGAACGTGAACATACTTGAGACATTATTACTTAAGTTTTTTTTCTAAGACCGTAGGCTATCTAACCCTTCGTTTACTGGCGTCGTGTCAGTTTTTTCCTGTTATCTGTTTTATTGCGCGGTGTATTATTATAGACGGAAATAGCTCGGGGCCTTAACGACCGCACATAAACGGCGCAAGTGTTAAACTGTATTCTGTGTACGTGGTCAGTTTGCGGGTAACCATTATTATAGGATATGGAAAGTTTAGTATTTAAATTATTAATAGAAATAATTAAGTTTATTATGCCTTTTATATCTTAAAACTATTGAAATAAAGCCTATAATAAAAATGAAATTAACCTTTTTTTTTCCTTTTCAAGGTTTTTTTTTTGCTTTTCGCTATCTATAGTCAAGGGGTAGGACGTAATCTAAGGAAATACAAAATCAATTTTGACGATTATTTTATGAATAGGAAAGCCACGTTATATGGTAGCGTTATGGAATCATAAACCCTAAAACTATCGCCCGACGTAGCAACTAAACAGGGATCAGCTAGTTACCCTAATATTTCAAATTTTGTTAACACACTGGCAAAAGTATCTAAGGCCAAAAAATAATCATTTGAATGCTAAGATTTTAATTAGCTAGGCTGATAACGAAGTATTGTTTATTCTTTTTTTTTTATTTCAGAAGCGGTTTCATCACCACCTATCATCAATGCAAACGTTTTAGCTAAATATTTATTTTTATAAAATACTCTAGTTAATTGATTATTTAGTTACTACATGCAATATTGTAAAAAAAAAAGAATTAAAACAATGAAAATAGTGTTTTTTTTTGTTTCCAAATAACCGCATAAAACTTACTTTTTTCCTTGGGAAATGAACAGTTATACAATTTACTTATTCTAGAGAATTTTCAATAACATATTTTGTTTGTTTTGCTTACATTTTCCACGTTTTCTTAAATAAAAACGTGTACGTTATAGCGGTTTAAAATTAACATGTTAACATACAAAAAAAATAAAATGTAATCATTACTTTTAATAAACAAAGGCTGTTGTTTTTATTTTATTGTTCTCCATTAAATTTTTATCCCACATGGCAAACTTACATTATTTTGAAATACAAGACTCAATAAAATTACGATTTTATTATAAATACTCATGGCTCAGTAATTTTTTTGCTAGTTAAGCTAGCGGGTTCGATCCCCGTAAAATGTAAATTGCTTGTTTAAATGTTAATAAAACTACTGGGAATATTATATTTCAGTATTAAATGGTTAATGTTTTAGTGATGATAAAAAATAACCATAGAGTAGTAGAATAGTCAGTGATACTAAAATAACGCAAGAACAGTTTATTATTTTCGTCCAATAGACAATATCTTGGGTTCGATTCCCGATATATACTTACTTGTTAAAAATAAAATTATATTGTTTTTTTAAAGAACATACGTTTTGCATTTCTTTGTATGCATCAAATTTACATTTTTTTTTTTCAATATTTGTATTTACACTACCCATGCCAAAAAGGTGCATTTAGTTTAAGATATAGGTATGCTATACTAGGTATAGCATATCTTAAAATAAATAATTTAGTTATAAGCTAAATACACACGTATATAATATTTACCCATAAATTTAACCCAGACACAGAACAAATGATAGTTCTTATCACCCAAACATTTGTCCTGGGTGGGGATTGAACCCACAACCCCTGGTATAGCAGTCAGGGCCACTAACCACTAGACTAACAGACCCATCTATCTAGACCATTTTTGTGAATTTTTAGATGTTGCAGTAATTACCACTTAACAATTTTACCTGGACATTTGGCGACAAGAAGATATCCTGGTCAAGTAGATAATATAAAAGAAGTAGAGAATATTAGTAAGTATAAATTTCAGGAAGTACTAAAAATATTAATAAAACATTTAAATGTGCATACTCATGTTAAGAAACAAAAATAAATAGTTAATTTAATACTGAGTTTTACGATCAGACATAAAAAGGAGTGAAAATCTTTAATAAATAGCTCAGTTTATTACATATAACTAACATTTATCTATTTCTAATAGTATTGTAGAAAAATATAGTATAGTAAGTGTATAATTACTGTAGTTGTTAACCTGGGTTCGAACCTGTATCATGCATTTAAATGCAGTATTAACATCCCTAGGCTTTTACGAGCTACAATTATCGTAAAAGAGTAGAAAATATAAATAAATAAATATTCCACGACTTTCACACAACGCTATCTAGTCTCAAACTAAGGAAATCTTGTATAATGATTTCTAGACAACTAATAAACATACTGATATACTTATAAATACATACATACTATAGATAAATTACACCCAGACTAATTTAGCTCATCATAAACATTTGTCCTGGGTATGGAGTTAGCTGACACCATGGATTAACACATAAGCTACTTTTTGACCGACAGCATCAGAATGGGTAATGTTTTTGCAGCTATTACATTAAACATATGCGCAAGCGGAGACGCATGCAACAGCTAGTATACCCTGAATAAAGCTTTTATTAGAAAATTGTGATCCGAAAGTCTATCATAATCTTTACTTGACACACTGAGACACTTTCTTATCAAGTATTTGTTTGGTTTGAGTCCTGTCCTGCCGGGGCGCGGTGAATGCGAAAGCGAACCCCGTGCCCCCGGCCATAGGCAGATGAGGACGCTCCAGTGGTTTTAGCCGGTAAGAGTCCGGCACACCCTCCCTGGTCAACTCCCTGACGGAGGATAGTCCATGAGGATTTCCACTGGGATACAAAAATTAGGTTCGAGTAAGGTCTCAAAGTTTTCCTTTACCATTTTTTTTTATGTGGTCAAGTATCTAAGTTACTATGCATATTCATTTACCGTTAAGACTAGCTTGCATTTATACTTATCACGGTATACTAAGATTACCTTTAACTTTGACCCGTTCTGAAATGACTCTCTGTTTTACTACCTACGTCTACTTTACATTTCTTTCTCACTCTTCAATTTCTTGCCGTTACGCACGTTAGGTATGTTTGACGAGTTCACTAGGCATAAGAGAAAATTTAACCTATCTTTAATTAAAAAAAAACTTTTCACTTAGAAAAAAATTTAACGGCCACTCACATTTGAGTGGCCGTTGGGATTTCTGGTTCGACTCTAGTTGGCTGCTTCTTATTGGATTGTAATTACTTGTAATCTAGTTAGATTTTAAATCTTATTGAATTAGATCTTATTGGTAGGTGCCTATAGCAATAATTATATAGATATTTATAAATAACTATCCGTATTATGAGTTATCAAGTTTCTATACTGATCTTTGTAAAAAATTTTAGTATATTGCATCGTTATAAAAAGTTTTTCAAATGACGAAAGCGAGAGTTACTATTGTATCAACTAGAAAATTACATAAAAACAAATATTTTCAACAGTAATCAACGAATATGATGGGTAGTAATATTATGTACGTTACATATTCGAAACGTAAGTACAAAGATAATATATTATAAACCTATTGTGTACGTTTGAAGGTCAGCGCCATCTACAATGTTTGCCAGTTTCCTAAGTTTTATAAGATTACTAGGGGATGATTCTACTACTAACGCCATCTGTGTAAGGGAAAGTAAAACATTAATAATTTTCTACGCATGTATCAAATCTTATTAGAATAAATAAAGAAATAAATTAAGTGTTATTCGACCATTTTTCGTGTTAAAGGAATATTCAAAATCACTTTCAAACTTAAAAATAAATGTATCGTAAGCATTGTAGGTAAACGAAGGTCTTTCAAAATTTTAAAATACTTAGTTCTTACAGTTTTCGCCTCGATTTATTTAGCACAATCTCTAATATTTCTTTTTTTGAACTTTTCACTTTATTTAAGATACTTCAATAATTATTACCTATGGTTTATGAACCAGATAAACTAGGAAACAAACTTTAAAAGAAAATTTCTTATTAGAAACTCCAACTTAAGACTTGTAACGCCATCTTGCGTCGAATAGTCAAAATAGACCAAGTCGGTAAAGCAGGTAACGAATGCTTCGGGACGCTTCCCCAAAATAATGAAAATTGGCATTATAAAGTTGTTGAACTGTACTTTGAAACTTTGTTAGATTGATTGTTGTTAGAAGATTTAAATGTAATCTTATTTATTCGTTATTGAATTACGGAAGACAGAAAGTAATTGATGCAATTTAGTAAGTATTTTTATATAATTTACATAAGTTTTAACTGTGCGGTGGGTTTTATTCATCACAAATTTTGAAATTAGAAGTTGTATCATAATGTTAAATTTCAATCTGTTTTAAATAAAATATTTCAAGCGAGTTTTGAATTGTTGCATTTCAAGTTCCTGTGTTGGCTTTTTATTATCCATACATGATTATTAAGTTTTCGCAAAATACTTGTAGTTCTATATTTTAGTGCCATTTCATTCGGTTTATACTACTAAATATAACTACCGTGAAGTTATACGTATACTTCTAGGCATACGTATTGGTATTGAAGCGTTCGAAATTTGCTTGAAAATGCAATTGTCCAAGACAATAACTAAATAACTTCAGCATTTATTTAGAACGTGGATTAAAAGTACTGCAAATATCAAATGACAGCAGCTACCAATATTGTAAGTTTTAATATTAAATACCTAATTAAATTAAACGGTGGGTTGCAAGAAGATTGATTGAAGCCAAAGAAAAATTGACTTGATCAACGCTGACGGTTAGAAAACATTATTAAAAGGAAAATTTTATGTCGAAAATGAGATTGGAAAGGGACTGAAATTATTGTAATATAATTTTCCCTACGTTGTTTCCTGAATGTTCTAGTTAAGGTGAATATGTTTAAATAATTAATGTTTTGCTAAATAAATAGCTATATTACCTATATAATTGTAAGGTTCAAATTATTTGAAAAATAATCACTATTTATTTTTTTATTATTAATTTTAGCATTAAATTTTGATTTCCTCATCTTGTATAACTTTAGAATAAAATACATCATCATCATCATCAGCCTATCGCAGTTCACTGCTGGGCGTAGGCCTTTCCAAGTGCACGCCACTGATATCTATTTTCAGACGCATATAATACATAAACATTATTATGTTTAAATTATAACATAATTTAGTGTAATTAATAAAACTAATTTGTCACTTAGGAGGATAGCCTGGTGATCTGTAACACAGGTCTTACCTATCACAGACACCTACTTGTTAGGTACTAAAATAGAGGCTCTACTTTAGTAGGTACCTAGCAAATATTGTTTCGTTAAGTGATGATTAGAAAATAAACATTTATTATTGTTAAGTTACCTTTACAACAATGTAAAGTAAAAAATATGAACAGCTTTTCAATAAAATGGTGTATGAATCAAATTGTGTTCTATTTATAAGTAAAAAAGTTGTATTGTAAATACGTAGGTACTGTTTTATTCAAAACAGGAAAACTAAATTTTGGTTTTATTGCAGTGTTAATTTTAGATTTTGTTGTGTAGGACTCAATATGCTGTTTACTTTTCTTATTAGTTTTAGTTAAATTAGGGATTTATTGAGATAAAATAATATTCAACTCTCGTATAATATATTGTTTCACAGGATGATGTATCACACAAGTAATGGTTACTAACTAAATGTAAAAGAATAAGCCTAAGACATCAAGCCCTATAAAAAATATAATTAGTTTGTGAAAGAAAAGGCTAGACAGGTTGTCTGCTAACAAATATTGTTTAAGAAATCAACTTTGCATAATAGGTATATAGTTACTAAAAACAGCAAAATATAAAACGAACTATTTGTGCACCAGTCATCTACCTCTATACATATCTACTTCTTTCCTGTCCATCCAAAGGTTGTCTGAAAGATATCGCTATTAGCGATAAGACCACCATTGTACCCTCACTGTAAATATGTTTTTTTGCACAGCTGTAACTACGGTGTACAATAAAGAGTATTCTATTCTATTTATTCCACTCTTAATAAATATTTTTGCTATTAAACTCATTTGCAAGAAGACTCGAAACAACATAATATTTAAGTATCACAATACCAAAAGTGTCTATCATCAGTTTAACCAATACCCAACACCACTTCCATGTAATATTAATGTAATCATAATATAACATACATTATCAACAAAACCATCAAAACACCTAATAATTTAACAAACTCGATACTGAATTAACTTTTCAACGTTAAAAAGTAACGAAAAAAGCAATTAAAATATTATGATATCAGACTCAGTTAATGGCGGGTCAAAATTACAGTGTCCACAAATTATGGGCCTGTGACAGATACCTATAATTATTACCTGGATAGTACCCTTGACTATTTTAGAAGGAAGATAGTGGTCAACTTAGTTAAGTTAATAGAGCATAAGGAAGCTAAAGAAATGCTTAAAAAAAGATGTTGATAAATTAATGTCAAACTTTACAAAAATACTTCATAATTACTTCCATAATGTAACATAGAAACAATAATTATGGATTATATCTGTTGGGCACAACATATTCGTAAGAAAAGAGAAAGACCTCTTTCTTTCTTCGTTTATTACAATTGATTTGATTCAATTGTTACTAAATTATGACATCGACCTTCCTAAATACTAACTTTTAAATTCTGTACAAAATCACAACAAATTGCTTTGTTCTTTGAGCCCTAAAGTCTGGTCTGCTTCTGATGTAGCTTTTATTGTGTGAATTATACTGAATTAATATGAGACTTAATTTAAACAACTTACACACAAAGGGATAACTTACCATCGCGTGAAATCCTAAGCCCTCCAATACAGCAAAATATACAGTTAAAGACTTTAGCTACGTACGTTATAAGTGGTATAAATACCAATTTCAGTAGACTTAAACAATATTACTAATATCTTAATACCCACAAAAATTGAAGTTTTATCAAACTGAAATGTTAAAAAAGCAAAGATCTGTCCTTTCTCTATTTTCTTAAAGACAGACTGGTTGTCAAACTTTTAGGTTTCTGACTTGCTGCAACGATAGCCTTTGCTTACAATGATGACCTTAAAACCTGGTCGAAATTATCGATATTAACGTGGATCAATCCACAAAGCACAGTATTCATAAATAAATATCTAAACTAAACAAAATCAGACAAACTTAGTTGACATAAAAAGGGGCCTTTAATATTAGCAGCATACAATATCGCGTGTCATCATACTTTAAAACAAAAAAATCGTGCCTTCATAATGATAATGAAAAACTCCACCCTAAGCCGACATAAATAGGGAATCCGATATTTATAAATGAAAATTCTGATGTAATTGAGCATTAATTTGTAGAACCCATGGCTTATTATAAAGGAAAATTAGTTAATTTCAGGAGTTAACTTCACACTCACAGATACCAAAATTATGACTTACTTTTAGTTTCTAAAGATCAACAAAGATCTATCAATTGGATATATGTGACCAGTATCTAATAAAGTTATAATTTTCTTCAACAATCCCACAACTCCATCTAGTCTTAATATTATTATTTTTTTAATTTGTAGTATTTGTTGTTCTAGCGGCAACGGAAATACAGCATTGTGAAAATTTCAGCTTTCTAGCTATCACGGTTTATGAGATACAGCCTGGAGATAGACAGACGGCGGAGGGCTAGTAATAGGAACACTAAAAAAGGAAAGAAGCAGGAGTAGTGATGGAAGAGACAATAAAACAAAATTTAAATATAAACATTGTTTAATGACAACAAAAAAAACACAATAAATACTATTTAATACATCAAAGAATAGAGATAAATTTAATATGAAATTTATATTACATATAAAAACATTACATTTTTGACATAATTACATATTTTTTTAAAACTTACATATACCTAATGCCAGGGTATAAAACCATGTATTAAAGTGTAAAGCTCACATACACATTTTATAACTCTAGCGCAAAATATATTATAAACATTACAAAAATTGAACAACAAAACGACACAGTCATAAAACGTAAAACATATCTAAAACGGGAATCGAACGCCAATCCCAAACATATCAACCAGTACACCATTGTTCATCCACAGTTTAATTATATGCAGTTTTATAGAAAAAAACCTCAGAAATTCGAGATTACACAAAATATTAAAAAGAAATGAAGCGAATTCTTCCAATCATCGTTTACCTGTCGGGGGCCAGACCCCAGGGGGTGTAATTTTGCACCCCTCGTTGGCACAGCACTAATGCTTGGTAATTATCAATTAGCTTCGCGATTTCGTCTTTTTATTCCTTTTTGACGTCTCCAGTGATGTCTGGTTTGAAAGAGTTTGTTTAGAGAAAGGATTTATTTTAATTCTTTTGGTGTTAAAATTATGAAGTGATATTTGTATGAATATGAAGTATTTTAGCTTTATTAGTCATATCTTTACTTAGTTTACAGACAAGTAGACAGATAAAAGAGTTACCTAAAAAGATCGCTTTTAGCGATAAGACCGCCCATTGTGGCACCATGTAACTTTTACGTTTGTCAAATTAACTTTTCATATGGTATGCCATACAAAATCTTCTATCTGTCTTTCTATCTATCTAATACCTAGTCTATCATTTTGACGCGATAAAAGTTAAGCCGTGCTGGCTACGGTCGTTCTATCGATAGGTGACCATTAGGGAAACACACCCTAGATACCTAAGTACCCTAAGCTATAGGTGTCTGCCATAAATTGATCTTTAACATATGCGCTACTGACCGGGATCGAATTTAACACGTTGCATACGACATCAGTTTATTTTTACCAACAAAAAAAAACACTTTTCGGCTAAAAATGTCACAGGCACGGTGTATGCAGAAAGCGTCAATCGAAAGCAACAGGTTCTAAAAATAGTCGTGACTTTTTGGAACTAGCCACGCGTTGATATTTTTTCTGCCAGTATTTTTTCAATAGTTTTTTTGTTTTTTACAGTGAAATAGTTCAGTATGGAAGATTTAATCAATCAATTCGTATAGAGAACTGTGAAACATTACATTTGAAGTTCATTGTATTCATTACGCATTAAGCATTAAGCGTAAAGCAGTAGACAATCATACAAGAATTTCTTGCGGTACATCGTGTTTTAAAGCCAGCAAAAATAGAATGGAGAGAAGTCCGTATAAGAACGCATCTTAAATGAAAATGCAGCGTAAGAAACACATTTGTACATTAAACACAACACATTAACAGCTGAAATATCAATTTCTCTATTCTACAGTTTTAATCAACTAACTAGTAACTACCTAATCTTAATTTGTTTGCCTTATCGCTCGCATTACGTAATCAGGACAACACAAGCCGCTTAAGATTCCTAAACGAACCAAAAATAGCAAACCGCAGGCCAATGAAAAATTAATGGAAGACGCATCACAGTAGAACTTATGCTAAGTATTTGATAAATCTCGGGCCCCAAGGCGGTTTCCTCCCAATTTATTCTTTCTGCTCGGCCCCTTAATCCTATTATTAATGGTATTTTGCCTCCCTACAGATGTGTGCTTGATGCTCTAAAGAAGAGATAAGTAGCTTTCTTTTATCGGTAATCGGTATAGCCATGTATGTGGAGGGAAGTAAATGGTATATGGTTATGACTCATGCGTCTTGAATGTATAAACGTCATAAAACTGCAGATTTCGTTAAAAATCTACTACTAAAAATGTGAATATTGCTCTATTTTAAAATTTCTATCCAATTGTTTTCTGTCCAACACTGAAGTCGGTTCCTAGAACTACCAGATTTTGAATAGGTACTACCATTTACACGAAAGAACTATCTATTGCACTACCACTAAACATTTACTTACGTACTAAGTGTGAGCCACAAAAATAGTCAAATTTTCGTGTTTACCTATCACAGCACAGTTATTAATTCGAGTACATACATTCGGGTGCGGACAACATAATATTAATTCAGGTACTCTACCGCACGTAGCAAAATATCGTTTAATTATACCCTTCGATTTTCAAATACAAGCAACAAAATGCTTCCAAATCACAACGAAAAAAAATCCAAAAAAATCTATAAGCAACATCCATGACATGAGTAACAAAAGTATAAGATCAATACAGTAGGTAGGTAGGTAAAGGTATATAGATAACAGACTAAATACTTGAAAAAAGTACACATAAACTCTCTCAAAGCGAACGAGAGCTCTCGACAGAGGGGACGCTACTATATCTCATATAAAATTTATTTCAAATAACAACCAATTTCGCTTCTGGCCCACCCTGCCGTTATTAGGAAAATGTATAATACAATTTCATTGTCGTACGACGCATTCAAAGGAAAACAACCCTTATTGTCACACCCTAAAGGGGAATTTAGTTAAACGCAAACAAAAGACGGAAAAAAACAAAAATACTTCCAACTGACTACTTATCAGCATTGCGTTTATTGAAATGAAATATAAAGCGAAAAACGGAATACCGAAATTGGTGTAAAGGTGACGTGTTACAGGTCTGGACAGATTAATGTTTGCTAACAATTAAATTATGTACTAAAAGTTGACATTTTTTGCAAATCTATGCATTCAAGGCACACTAAATTGGTTAAAGAAGCAGCATATGAAACTATTCATTTAAAAAAGCATTATTAATCAACGTTTTTGTACGTTTCGTGGAGTAACTAAAATTTTTAAATTAAACATCGCCCTTTGTCGTTGCGGAACGATACTTTATTCAAACTAAACTAGACTCTTCTACAATTTATTGCAGTACTGAGACAAAACAGATTTCCATTTGATTATAAACGTCGAAAGCATTATCGTCTTAATATTGATGCCGTATGTATCGATAGTGAAATCAAATAAATTTTCGTAACTCATAATTTGACTATAAGTAAATGTCAAACTCCAAATACATAGAAAAAAATCAAATAGCAACATAATAATATCCACAAAACACGAGAATATCGAATGATATCCATAAAACACTTCAAAAACCTACCCAAATCAATACCAACCAAACAAAATTACACAATACGTAAAAAAGGTATTCTACAATTACCGTTGGCCGGCACTGTATACCAAAGACAGTCATTGGCCCTAGGCGGAATTTTAATAAGATGTCACTGCCATAACAGGGGCCGAAGGGAAGAAATTTTATTACAAGAGAAAAACCTAACGGAACAATAACATGCAAAATTACGTTCGTTCTAATTGGGTCTAATTGTCTATACTATGTGATGATAGGGAGAATTCCCACAGGGTATTGTTAATTTGACAATTTTCTAAGTTTTTTATAGCTGGTGTAGAATATTTTAGAGTTTATAATAGTAATATATGACAAATATCCAGTAGGCGGAGGATCGGTACAAATGGCACTCATTGGGAAGGGCAGTAATTGAAGGTAATGAATTGGTTAGTAATTCTTTGATTGAATTAAAAATATCAGCCTATAGACATCCCAGTGCTTATCACTACGCTAGCGAATAATGGGTTGGTGATTATAGAATTCAATATTTGGGATTCAGGTTTACTCACGACGTTTTCCATCACCGTCTGTCAGTGGTATCTTAGAATAATTAAGAATTTACATATAATAATGTCTTTTAGAATTCATGTGCGTTTCACAGTAATTATCACTTCCTAAAAACGGTGAAAACATCGTGA
This sequence comes from Chrysodeixis includens, assembly GCA_941860345.1. Taxonomy (NCBI): domain Eukaryota; kingdom Metazoa; phylum Arthropoda; class Insecta; order Lepidoptera; family Noctuidae; genus Chrysodeixis; species Chrysodeixis includens. Next base: position 9,902,988 of record OW796105.1, read on the forward strand.
GAAAACCGAGATATTTGTGTTATGCCTACAGGTTTAAACTCTGCATTAGATTGTACTCTACATGATAGGCAGGTACTGTCTACTACAGTATATCTAAACTTTCTTCTCGACTAGAATCAAAATACAGATTCGTATCTTTGTTTCCAGTTGTCAACGCTTATACAAGCAAAAAACTACAATTATCTGCAAAATGTGTAAGTATTTTCGTAGCTCATGCTAGCGCAAAAATACCTACACTTGTCTGCAAAAAGGTATCATAAACATTTTCGCACGTGTTCTACTATTCTAAACTACTTGCCTATTTACTTGTGCTAAAGCCTTTCTAAACACGACAATAATGTAAATAGACCCCTAAGTGACATGTGTGTGGTGTATAATACAGGTCAATTAGAAATTTTTAGATTTTTGTGCGGTGGACCATTTTTTTGTCCTAAAGTGTATCGTTAATTATAGATAAATGTTCTACGATGGCATAATAGGTGTTAATTACGGTTTATAAAGCATTTAATTGATGCGTAATGGGTGTTCATTTTAAGGGTTGTTTTCATCGCGTTAATCGATATTTCGTGTTTAAGTTTTTTCGTTAGAATTTTAAGTAGTGTCGTTGTTATCGAGTTTTTTGATCTGGGTTGTTTTTTCTTGACATTTTAGTTGCATATGGTAAAGATAATGGCATGATAATTGATATGTATAAAGTTTGAAGGTTTTGTAACAGTGAATATATTATGCTATTCGATATTAATAGGTTGATATAGCTTGTTAATAGCCCATAAGATCACTGCTGAGCATCTAACATTTTTTTTCTCTTTATTTTAAGGGCCTTATCGCTTGGCGATAACGTCGCCCTGTAACATCAACTTAAAAAACTTACTTACTACAACCACAAGGCAGGTATTTTTTTTTTAATAGAAGGCATCAAAGACATTTTTAATAGTTAACAAATTATAATTCTTTTTGAAATTCTAACTTTCTGCCAAATAACTTTTCTATTGTAATTTATACTTATCAATATAACTTAGATTCAAACTTTAATTACATTCGTAAAACTTTTTATTTTCGGAACGGAAATATAATTTTTAAACACGCAATCTGTAAACCCAAATTAGCTGATGATGAATACAAATAAATAGATGACGACGAATAGAGAACCTCATTTTTGAAGTCGGTTAAAAATGATTTAAAACACCCATAATATTTGGTGGTGGTGGTGCTCGGTCCCAATACTTAATTATTATATTTTATTGTACATAGAAATGCCTTGTACATTTGACAATGCTTATGAAGTATGTTACTGACAGTACCTAGTACAGCTACTAACTAATACCTAACACTGCTGATTTATCAATCACCTATTAAGAATAATCACAAATAACAACTCTCATTATTTAAACAACAATAACATGTAAATATTATAAGCAAGTCTAGTTACCTACATCAAAATATCCGTACCAAACCTACCCCGACTCTATTTACCGCATTTAAACTGCGGTAAAACCCGAACCGATATAATACAACACATAAAAAAAACGGCGAGTGTTCCACACGGTCCCATATCACCCTAATATTTATGATTTCGCGTGAATATCGATCAAAGAGGAAGCTGGGGTAGAGCTAACAAATTACACCAAGAAGAGTAAAAATAATTTCTGCTTCTACTCAACGTGCCCCCGTGTTAGCAGTTAGCACGCATCCAATACTTAGAGAGATTTCACTTTTATAGTATATGTAGGAAACTTAGATAAAAGAAAAACAGAAAAATCTAAGCTAAAAGTGTAACTTGTTTCATAAGGTAGGTAAGTTTTAAGTAAACTGATCTTAAGTGAGTTTATTTTATGTTTTCTTTAGAAAAAACTTGTATTTAATTATCCCTCAAGTTTTTACTAGTGTGAGACTGTTTGTTTATCAGTTTCTACGGGGTTACAAATTACATTGCAAATGAAATTAATGGGAAACTGAAAAAACCTACGAATATTTTAAAAATAAAATCAAACAGAGCAAAAAGAAATTTCGAAATTATTTTTGTGCCCGTTTTTATTACTCATTACTCACTGAATTATTATTTAGTGATTATTAACGAAAGTGATACCCATAGCTAAAATTAGCCTCATAACAATCATTTAACACAGATTACCAAAATCGTGTACCATCCAACATTTTCGCATATACTAGCCTCGCTAACGCGACTTTACCACCAAACGGGGGTAGGGAGGGACAAAATGGATTCTCGCGACATTCGGCAGCCATTACTCCGACCCTCTGTGCCACTCGCGCCCTCTCTCCCCTCGCGAGGCGTGTTTACTAAAAATGCGTCCAATTTTATATGCGGGCTTATAACCTTATGTACAACGAAGTTTGTATAGGCTTCCTACTCAAACAAGAATTTATTTAAATGGTAAAAAAACACGAAGTGACTGTTTTAATAAGATGTTGGATGCAATTTTGGAAAAACTTTCACTTAAGCGTTTGAGGGTTGAATCTCGTTTGTCAATAGTTGAAAATACGAATTCAGTCGACTGTGTTAAGAGAAAAGCAATAAAGTAATACTTTTATTTATTTGTTACTTTATTTAATAAGTACAGTGACTACATGTTAAGACAAACAACACAGTTAAGTTAACGTATAGTTAATTAGGTACATAAATCTGATATCCAATTATTCCTGTACCCAACATTTAAATATTAATATGCTTCGTTAGCGACAGTAAATTGATGTTTTAATGTTATATAAACAATTAGGAAGATGCTATTTAGTTTAGGTAACAATACTAATCAATAGATATAAGAACTTGTCTAAAGTGGCTAAGTTAATCAAACATATCATATCTCTCAAAGTTTACGTGAATTTTCAAATCCAAATAAAGGTCTTTCAAAACAAAATGCAAAAAGCAAAAATATATAATTTTGTCAAACTAATTTCGAACGTGCAAATTTTTCAAAAACCTTTCTATCATTTCGAAAAATATCAACCATGTTATAGACAAATATTTTTAATCTTCTTGAAGACCCTGAACAAAACAAATGATACAGTTTTGCCCAACAAATGTCGTGGCTATTTTAGGAAAACAATGTCCGGACCGATTATGGCTATGGCGGCCAGTGTTACTATGATACCAGCCAGCTACGCGGGACATATAGTTATAGAGCACAAGCGTGTTTACTCTCATAGCCTGGTGGGATCGCAATCCGACACGACCGGAGAGAGATCAGGCGCAGGACCCACTTTTTAAGGCGCCTTCCTAAACACGGAAACTGTGATATGTACTTCTAAAATGCACTCAGTATCGAAATGTCGGTGCACGGTGTAGGGATGGAACTCGAGACTTTTGACTTGGTAGTCTAGCGGTCTCACGACTAGGCTATCACAGCTACTTAGCAAAGTACTCATGATATAGTTACGTACATTTATAGAATTTTAAGTGACATTTTAAAAACTTGTAATCTTTATTTTAAAGTACAATATCACAAATATTTTTTAACAGCTTGTAAACCAGGGACGTGATAGATAATAAATAAAATATACAATAGAATTAATCATCATAGACTTCACCGTCTATATACATGGTTGAAATAGTATCAAAAAAATACCCAATAACACACTTTACCCAATTACAGGCGGAAAGAGGTATTTGCCTTAAATTCTAGCATTTACAGGCTAATATTATTAAACAAAGGCATCACATATTATTCACAACAATACAACTAAAACAATTTACCCTCTTAATAAATACCTACACAGTTTAATCAATCTTCACAATTGTCAAACTCGAAAACTTTTTGCACATTTTCCTATTAATTTCGCACTAATTAATTGCGTTTTTTAAACAGAAATTATATCAAAAACACAAACAAACACGTCTTTCACAAATCACAAACCAGCACTCAATGACTTAAGCTTAACCCTTTCGATGCCGACGCAACTATTTTATTCCAATTTTTTCATTCATTTTTTTTTATTCGAATCATAATGAATTCCAGTTTTTGTGTGTATTATACCTTTCGGGTACAAATTGCAGACGGTTCGTCTTATAAATATTCTAGCGGTTAAATAAAGGGTGGACTGCGCTTCTAAAAGTTTTTGAAGTTCACGAAGTATTTTTGTTCATGAAAATTAACTTTGTGTTTGAAGATGGTTAAGAATTCTGAGGAAAGATTGTTTTTGAAGTAAAACGTTCATATAGAATCTATGTAACATAGAAATGGGAACTGGTTTAGTAATGTTTTAAGATCATTCTTTTTTGCATAAAGTCCATTTTGTTCCGTTTCTAATTCTAGAGCTTAATAGTAGTAATTAGTTTATTATAATTAGTTTTAATTAACATTACAATAATCAAATCAAAAATAAGTTTAAATCATTGTCTGTTTGATCAATCACAATTATACGAACATTTAACAATACTTTGAAAAACGGCGACCATCTTATTGATGTGAACGAAATCTCAAGGCATGAATGAATGGTACTTTAATTGAAACCTGTTCTAAAAGATGAATCGCCGTGAGTTTCGTATGTAGATGCCCCTTCACATATTTAAATATCAGTTGAAAGAAACAGGTTTTGGGATTTAAATTAATAGGACAAGTAGACTAACTGTCCTCTTCTTGGTAAAGACCTCTTGCCATAAAGGGAAGGCAAGAGAATTGCTCACTGCGCTTTTTGGCTGTGTTTTCGGATTCCAAAGTCCAATATCTGGAATCTAAGTTTCCTGGGTGGTCTAGGTCGCTAGGATGTTTTCCTTCACCGTTCTCATCATCGTTCAAATCTCTATCTATCTATTATTTTTATTTTGACCATTATGAAAATACGTTAGGTACTTACTACTTAGACTTTGAAAACGTCACCAGCACAAAGCAGATAAGTAGCTTACTTAAATTGCATGCTAACACAAGGCCTCCATGACTTTCTTAATTAATCATTTAGTAAAACATTTTGAATTTTTTAGAAGTCAACCTATTACGTTTATTAACTTTATTATTAAAATAAATTAATTCCACCGTCATATCCCGCTGCAGACAGTACTTAAGCTAATTGCATAGATCTGTACCTTTGTCGCTAAGGTATTCACAATTTTTTGTGAAGATGTAAAAAATATTACCATCCTAGAAAAAAAAACAAAAAAGAATATAAAATGATTATATTTATTTTACGACAATTAAGCAGCTTTTAAATGTAATTGTAGTAATTATATCTCTTCTTATTGCTTTTAACTTTTAATTCGAAAACTTCTATTTAAATAAGTGCAGTTATAAAATAACTATAATCCGTTCTACCACCTGCAAAATCGGTCATGCAAACTTCACATTCTGCTATTTTTATAGTAAGATAATAGGGTAAACGCAGCTATTAACGACCCATCGAAAATCTGCAGGTATTACCGACCTAAAAAGTAATTCGAAATTTTAACGTAACCAGAACTATTTTTGCTATATGTAGGCAAAGTCACCCACGCGTGTATTCCTTGAGCATCGTACACTTTTACTTTAGTGTAAGTAGCTATGCAAAAAAGGGATAAAATACGTCAGTTACTGTGGGCGCAGGTCTTGCCGTACTGTCCCTTGTTCCTTCAAGTAAGTACGTGTCTTTTCTATGTAAGACTTTTATACAAACAAATGACGTATATACTTTATCTTATATTACTAATTGTATTCATTTAAGTGTCAAGTCTTGATTTCTTACGACCTTTTATTAATAAAAAGTAATTTTAAACTATAAAACTTTAAATTAAAATTGGACGGTGTTAGCTTCATCAGTTTTGGTCGTGGCAGCTATCAACGACCCATGAGTCGGTAATGGCAGCAACGTTACTTTTCATTTATTTTATTTTTATGTTATTATATCACATTAACACAAGGATTTTTATGGACTAGTTTAAATCTAAGATATCAGTCTTTATAAAAATCTATTAACGACTAAACTTTTTGGTCTAGTTTTCACCTTTTAGCGTTGTCAATTTAACAAAAGTTAAGATATTTTACGAGAATCGATGTTGAATAGTTACATTTAATAGATCATTGTTTTTGTGTATAAAAACTGTGCATTTGTTCGTATTTTTTGTGACATTAATCTATTATAATCTATTTTATAGTCTGAAGGTCAGATCATTAAAAATAACCATTTTTTTATGAGTCGGTAATACAATTTATGTTTATACTTACATACTTTATTACCGACCCATGAGGGTCGGCAATACCAACTATAAGACGCTAATACCGATCGTTTATAGATTATTTAGTTTGTCATCTACTTTTATGAAATAATGGTAAACCTATTAATTAATCCAACTTCTTGAATAAAGGAATATGTAACATACAATTATATCTTTTTCCAAAAATGTGGAGCAACAAAAGCGCCAAAAAGTATGTACCTAGTGAAACACTTCTCGCCGAATCAATTAAAGCAGTTAATGGGGGTGCAAGTGTATATGAGGCATCCAAAAGGTATAATATTCCCAAAACTACATTACGAGACAAACGGGACGGGAAATATAACCAATGACTGTGATGATTAATATCATAATTTTCTAAAAATGATCATGATCGCGATATCATAAGGATATGTCCTAGAGTTTGACATTTTTAAATTAAAATATATAATATGTATTACCAGTATTATATTTATTAATTTAAAAGTTTATAATTATTTAGTTCATATGTATTAAGAGGTACTAATTTGTTTTATTAAAAATACCGGTATTCAAAAAATACGAATAAATGTTTACTTTTTTATTTCGTTTTTTTTATTAAGGTCGGTAATCATCATCATCACTAGTTTATATAAATTTCATAGCTGGATCAATCCCCTATCATACACGATCGGTAATAGCTGCATAAAAATCGTTAATAGCTTCACAGCCGTTTAAATGGGTCGGTAATGGCAACATTCGACTAAGTCACATTCTAAATTATTTTTTACTAGATAATCGTATATTTAAAAGTATTTGATTTAGTAAATATTCGTTTTTATACATAATACTAGCATATAAAATTAAAATATTAATCTTCAGACAAACCAGTATACTAAAAAAATACGTTTGATTTTGAAATTGCCTTAAGGGGGTCGTTAATACCTGCGTTTACCCTATCGTAATTTTTTTCTCTAATAATAATGCTTTAGTTGCAGGGTAATAATTTATGTAATTTACTCGTGACTTTGTGAAATCTTTTTTGCATTAGAAACATGAGAATTTCATAAATAATAATAAAGATAAGACTAACAAAAGTACCATAATAACAACAAAACAGGTATACAGGTCAATGTAGAAAACTCAACATGCAAAAAACTGACAAAATATTAACTAACTAGTAATACATTCTGCAGTTGCATCAACATACCTATAATGAATAAGTAAATTAATTTGGAATTAAACAAGTGCTTAATTGTTCCCATCATTTAACTCGACGCCGATCGACATTGACATCAATGTACACATTTATTTTTAGTAAGAACTCTTAGCTTTTGTTCTATTATAGAGAATGTAATATAAAAACTTTAAAGTAAATTGCCGACATTACATTTTCTCCTGCAAAGTAATTCATAAATCACTTTTATCATACAAAACGTAATAGCACATGTAAAGTGTAAAATCAAGATACACCGAGCAATTTATTAAAAACAATTACGATTAAAAAAACTTCATAGTAAAATATTCGAACGAAATAAATTAAAAGCGTCGAAAACATCTGTTACAAACCAGAATTACCTCAACGGATTTAAATAAAAACCACGGCGAGGAACAAAAAACTTATTAACATGTGAACGGTAACTGTTATAATTTCGCATTTCGCATTGTTCGAATAAAATAATTGAAGCTCTCGAAGAAAAAATCGTTTAAGAAAAAAATATGCAAATGTACGCAGCATCGTAAGGGTTAACGCGGTGAGCGTATCGAATTATGTTATTATTTTTGAGTAATTGTTTTCGTATTTACAATAAGAGAAGTTTTGTGATTCAGAAATGAAATACAATGAAAGTTTTACTTTAAAGATTTATTAAATCTGTTTCAATAGTTTAAAATATAAGGAAGTCTGGATCAAATAAATGTAAAACAAAACCCTATATTAAAATGAAATACTTTCCCACAAAAAACTGACATAACTTATTTTTGAGGTGTTTTATGTATGTGTATGGCTATTTTATACTGCTAAAAAGACAGTATGTGACTTGAAAACTAAATGAAGTAGGTAAATGACTCAATATTTGCTTATTATCTAAAAGAAGGTCGATTAAGGACCCCCATGGTTATAAGCCCACCGTTTAACATTTCAGTATTAATTATATTGTTTCTATCCATAATAAAAACACTCAAAAATGGGTCGGTCAATTTTCGAATAAAAACTAACCCTAAACTGCCGTTGTCTGTCAATGTTCGAATAAAATTTTACTAAATGTGGTTATTTCATCGTTTCAACATTAACCCGTCATCCAACATTCACTCACACAGTTTAATCTTCGCTTAATTTGTGTCTAAATTATAAATAATTATGCCGTCGACTTTAATTTATTTTAAAAAGTCACGCATTTCTATGCCGCGAGCCTTATTCGTGGTACAACAGCCGTTTATAAACATATTGGTTACGTTTCGATATTGCATCTAATTACAGTCCTTTCATTCGCTACATAGTTACTGCGTTTAGTTATTTTTTTTTCTTGTAAAGTAACATAATACTTATTAGTTCATATATTAACATACATTAGTATCTAAGGTAGCTGTTTGCTATTTTTAACATTACCTTATAAGTGTGGTAAATTGGAAAAGTCCGTATGAATAATACATTGTAGAAGTGATCCTTTACTTAGGCACATTTATTTTATTACGTTTTATGTTGAAAATATGAAAATTATGCAATTTATCACTTACGTTTCAAGACACTTTTTTATACGAAATGTGTGTAGACTATGTAGTTTATTGCTCTCTATTGCCGGTGTTCTCGTAATTGAGTAAAAACTTGTAAATTAAAAATAGCTACTGGATACAATAATAATTATGTTCAAGTATCTAATGTTGTCTTTAAGTCTTATACGAACTATTACTTAAAGGTATACGGAACGACGAGTAAACCTAAACGTATTGTTTTTAGCTTGGCGTTTCATAAATGTTTATAAATAAAATAAAAATTATTTTATCTGTAAAGTAAACAAATATTCTCTACTAATTACAATTCATAGTTCAACAAAACTACAATTAAAAATCACAACCAACTTCCTTCCTAAACACTCTTTACGGAAACACAACCCGTACAAACCTTTTAGCATAAATTATCTCCTACCATTCATCCCAAGGGTTACAATCATTGAAATAACTTTAGTACAAAAACTTTGTCCTTAGACATTACATGTTATGATTCAAATGCTGTAACTGATACTCCTGAGAGCATCCCATATTCAAATCTCGAAGCGTTCTATTGTTTTTTTTTTGTTGTCTTTCCATAGTGGGACACGCATATCATTATTATTGGCCTTTTTATATTTTTTTTCCGTCAAAAACCGGTAAGCTATGAATAAAACTAAATCATTAGCTCTATTTTTGTAAGTAGTGCAGCTGTGCGTTGTTTTTTGTTTTTTTTTCGCGATGTGGTGTTTTTTTTTTGTTTTCGAAATGAATAAATGTTTTCGTTTGTGATTTGAATTTTCTTTTTTTGGATATTGACTGTAGAGTCAAAAGTGTAAAGCTGTGTAGAATTTATAGTCTTTTTTTTAGTTTCTTTTTTTGCGAAACTTCAAAGCCAGATTAATATGAAGCATAAATTATCTCAATTGTATCAACTCTATACTTTTTCTAATCTAAATTTTAACAAGAAAAAGTATTGATATTCTTTACATACAAAGAACTACTCGTATAACAGAACATGTTAACATTTTACTTTTTCCACAATACCTATTTAAACTGCATATCGTATTATACTAGTATTACCTTAATGAGAGACTAAAAACGTTAGGAATAAAAAAGGTATCAATATGTCCAACACGTTTATCTAGGAGCCCATAAAACATTGTGGCATAAAATTAACTATTAAACGTTGTTACAGTAGGAAGGAACCCTATTTCCCACACTGGAACCAGTAGCTAAATAAATTTTCAACACACATCTGCTCGCTAATTGTCTAACGAGCGGTGTGCATAAATTGCACAAAATTATTATACATTACACAAAAAAAAACCGTCACTTGGCGACAAGTCTTTATTTTTAAAAGCAATCGTCTTCAAACCTGTCGTTTCTCCAAGCTCAAGGTGTGAAATTTGCAAAATTAAAACAATTTTACATTTACGAACGTCGCTTTTTTAAATTTCGATTTTCGACTTTCGAACACCAAGTTTACGTTACTTTCGAATAATTATTCGAATGCACATCTTACGCTTGGCGTTGAAGGGTTAATATGCAAATTGACTAACCCATTTCTTACTAACCCTATAATTACAGTATTTTGCATATTATTTGATGAATAAATATTTATAAGGAAGTGAAATTGAAGAACTTTTTCATTATAAACTAGTTCTTAATAAAGTGTTCGTTACTTTTTGTATTTTTTTCGCTCGGATGTAGTTTTATGCAAATTATTTCGGGTTTTATTAATTTCGTGTGACGATACGCATGGGAACTTCTTCCGATAAAGATGTTTGCGAGCTTCTTATAAATAATTAATTTAAACGTGACAAATTTAACTAATTTATACAAAATACTTTACTGATACAAGATTAATTTACATTTTTGTTATTATTTGGCTCTGAGTTTGATATGTGTGAATACAATTGTTCATTTCTTAGTTCGAACAAGTTTATATAAAATCGAAGTTTCTCTTTAGTTTTTACAATATTTTTTTTGGAGATCTATAAATTTAAATCTTCAATTAAAAAACCACTCCATACTCACTCTAAGTAGGTATAATTCCTTTGAACAGACTTTTAACATTACACAACCATTCAAAAACACCAGCTAATTTTAAACCAATAAAGTTCATATTCCTATCTATATTATCACGAGCCACAAAGAAGGCGTTAACCACACAATAGTTAAATGCCCAAATCATATCGACTTCCCTAATTTATATCGACAATACATTACTACTACACTAATATCGAATGAATAAAAACCACTTGACGCGTGTTAAAAATCGATTGAATCGATTCTACTCGATTCTATTGTGCGATATCGATTTATTGGGGGAACAATTGTTGTGTATTGTAAAGCGATCTTTTCAATTTGAAATGTTTTTTTAATGTTATGACATGTTTGATGTTACACTTGTAGTTACAACACGTGCTATGTTTGGGTTTGGTTGTGACTTGTGAGGGAGTTAATTTTAAACTACCTGTAATAGATAGAAATTTACCTGTACCTTACTTTGATTTGTAATATTTTATTATTCAATTTGTAATAATTTGATCAGGCATTCAAAGTGACCAAACCAACTTCGGAAACAATTTGAATATTGTTTCTGACTTCTGTATATAATATGTAAAACTCTTCTTTTTTATGTTATACCTAATAATTAAAAAAAGAGAATGATCAGGATTTAGATATGACTGTCCAGTAATTTTTAGCGCCTTTAAAATACAGGAATTGTGGTATGATTTCTGTTGATCCGATTAACAACAATTATTCGGATTAACACGATTTCCGATAATAGTATCTACCTAACTGAAAAGTGCAAACTTTATAAAAAAAACTCCAATACTTTTTTTCGCAAGTTATTTATTCAAAAACTGCATACAATGTAAGCGGAACACGATGACAATTTCAAAACAAAAAAAAACAACTACTCATTTAACTTTTACATTTTAATTATGACATCGCATAATAACTCAGAACACCAATTTATAAACATATTGCGACATAAAAAACAGTCTTTTAATACCTTTATTAAATTACATTTTTACCAAAATCCATTTAAGGGCTGCACCTGCTAAGGAGAGAGTGCGACATTTTTTTTAATACAACAAAGGGCTTTAGTATAGAGGTTTTAATTCCATTACGTACTGGCCGGTGTCACGATGCAAATGCGTTTTTAATGGGCTATCCTTAATAAGTGGTAGAACCTACCCTTTACCTTAAGATGGTCGTTATATTTGGGTGATTAAATTATATTCGTGTGTTGGTGACCCACGGTTTCCGGCGACTGGTTTTTTAAGTTTTTTGTTTCTTCATGGTTATTTGACGTTTTTTTGTTGTTACGATTTGTTGAGATAAAGTTTGGATAGAAGATGGAGGTTTGTGTAAAGGTTCAATGAACCTGGTAGTATATGGAATCTCAACACGCACTAATATTTTTTCGAAGTATGTGCGTATTACAAAGTACCTAACTACCACTTGCTAGAAACCTGCTTTTTATGGGTGTGTAAAGCCCCATCAGAGGTCTACAGATACTCAAGATAGAAGAGACAAAAGAAGAAGACTTTTGAAACAAGTTTATTCTAAATCAGTTCTGTAGCTGGTATAGTGGTATATGTGTATCTTGACCGATTTCGGCCACGGGCGGCCAGTGTTACTATGACACCAGCACCTCTATTTAATTTAGAGTGGTATACAAATAGTAGAATCTACAATCATATCGCACATGCATTACCTACGCAATAACAAGCTTGTAATATAATTAACTTACGCTGGAAAATGACAAAATGTTAGTAGTATCTAACGGTAAAATACTAGTTTTATTAACAGTACTATATGTTAAAGATTTACCCATGTGTATTTACCGGGATTGCCCGACTACTTTTGAACCGAAATGGAGTCCTTAATCATGAGCTGATGTGGCGGCAGGGTTGCGAGCCGTAACTAGTCGGGCTATCCTGATAAATATCTACCGAGTAAATCGTAAACCTGTATTTAATTATTTATGAATAAACCTCATGAAAGTTGATATAAAAAATTAATAGTATCTATTACTTATTATAAACACTTCCAGTACTTTTAACTTGTAAAAGTGACGAAATTAACTTTTATTTGTCAATAAAACATGAAATACAATTTGTAATAAAATTTAAAAGCATTAATTTTAGACAGTAAAGGTTGACAAAACTCAATTATTTCAAGCTGTTAATATTCCAATAACGTTTTATTATTACACCCAATAATGGCCAGTTTTAAATGTCTGAAATAATAGTGATGAAGATGCCATAAAATGAAATAAATATATAAAAGACAAGTCTAAAATATTCATGCATTTAAACCTGTCATGTACTTGTTACTTGTTTATCAATATAATATAATAGCTTCTCCCAGTAAATATGATGTTAAAGAGTAACTAATGATACTTTTATTTTAGAAAATAAACCAATGAGCTTATTTAATAATAATAACTCACGCGGACGAAGTCGCGGAAACCTCTTTTATTACATATAACTACGTCTTTGACGGACTTTAATTTTAAATAGACAATTCAATAAGGGTTTTCATATTTGCAGTGTACAGTCTGGAATATTTTATAATTATAATGGACCAGCCAGCTACGCGGGACATATTATAGTGGTCAAGCGTGTGCGCAAACACAGGTGCACTCTCTATTCCTTTACTCTCATAGCCCGATGGGACGGTAATCTGACACGACCAGAGAGAGATCAGGCGCAGGACCCACATTTTTAAGTGCCGTCCGAAACACGGAAGCTGTGATATTTAGTTTTTAACGCACACATCATTCGAAAAGTCGAGAACGAACTCGAGACCTTTGATTTGACAGTCTTGCAGACTTATCACTAAGCTATCACAGCTCCAAGCTAAAAAGCTGAAAATGTATAATGAAATAGTGTTATTAAGATACAAAGAATTTGACGTGATATACTTATACATATTATTTAAACAATTCTGATAGCTTTTGACCTTGAAGTAAAGTTGTTAAAATTCAGTAAGCAATTGTACCTAACTAATGGTTATTTCACATGAAAATACTACAGTTTTTTACCTATTTAATAAGGAAAGTATGTGCACGGTAAAATTGTCTGCTGGATTCTTAACAGTAATTTTTCTTTAAGAACAAAAGCTTGATATGATTGTAAAAGGAAGTTTATCAGGCTTTTCAACCATTCTAGAACGTTAGGCTGAAACTCAGGCCCTTTAAGGTTCAGCAACGTATAGATAGGCTACCTATCTAGGTAAATAGCGAGTTAACCCTGTGACCGCTCACTGGTCGTTGCGGTTCAGACACCAGCGGACATTTTAGGGTTGATTGATTACCGCCACGACACATGACGTGTCGGTAACGTGTTTATAAAACAACCTAGATGGTTATTTGAGGCTATATTATTACTAACAGCTTTTGAGGGTTAAATTTACGTGCTACTATTAGTTTAGTTATATACATCGTTGCGAATAGATGGAAATTATTAGTGTAATAGTGATGGATGTAAATAGAAGAATGATGAAATAGTGATGGGCTGTCTGATAGACAGATTTTGATAAATGATCTCAATTGCACATATTTTCTTTGTCTATAGGTAAATGTTATTGCAATTTGTCAAAGGAATAGAATCTATTACCATCTGCCATTTAAGTACTAAGTGATTTCTAATGAGTAAGGTTGTATCAATTATTCATGAGCTTACGACATATAGATAATAACAATTATAATTATCATTAATACGTCCGATGTTATTTTACTTTCAAAATATTGTCTTCTTTTTAAAACTCTACAAGTATCGCACATAGTAGTATTTTCTTTGATAAAAATATCTTGCAAATTCTTTACGAAACTAAAACTATGATTAAATTCTAATCAAAGAACCTTGTAATATCCCAGTCGTTTTTTCCTTCAAATAATCTCTAAATTGGTAATTGTAAATAACTCGAAGGCAAGATCAAACGTCGACAGATCAAACAATTTTAATCAGGAACCATTCATATTTTTAATGAATCCCGTCTTTGCAGAGCAAGCCGGGCATACGCGCATCGCAGATACACCCAGCTAGATACTGGACCATTCATACAGCTTCTAAGATATTTATGAAAACAAACGAAGTACGTACGCCCGTATCCGCACAATTATTTCAAGAGACTCACAAAAGGAATGCGAAAAGCGGACGAAAAAATATAAGCTTTGTTATCGAAATTGGAAACGAAACGAATATCCGTAGGTACCCAAAAGAAGTTCGGCCTGTAGGGGTGCATTTTTTTTTCAATTGAAACGCGTATAAAAACACCCCACCGCGTATGAAACATTACCCCTACGTCCAATGCCGTGCCCCAAACACATCTACGCTCTCATTTTTATAAACAGATTTTTTTCTTTGCGATAGAAAGGGATGGATAATCGCCTGTCACGTTTATAGCTCTAGTTGCCTGAGTGTGAGTGAGATGGAGAGAAATAAAAAGTTCGGTCGGCGGATAAAGAAAGCTCAGGTACGGATAAGGGTGTGGAGTGAAGAAAAAAGGGATACCGACGTGGGGTGGCGGGGCCGTGCGTGGGGTGGGGGGAGGGGGGCGCGCGTCCAAGTTCCCGCCGCCGCCGATAGATGGGGGTGTTAGACAAAGTTTTTTTTTATTGAATTTCGGCGAGTTTTGGCATAATGATGATGGATTGTGCCATGGCTTTCGCTGATAAGTTTTCGTGAATTTTTCGCGGCGTGTAATGTGTATTGTGGGTAATGCAACGTTCCTGTCAGTTTTCTATTAGTCAGGGGGAAGATGTATTGCTTTTTGAGATGATTATGTGAATTTAACTTTTTTGGCTTAACTTTATTTTGTCAAAATTCTTAAGATAAGATACTTATACCAATTTTTTTACGAGACTAAATTAGCTTTAAGTTAGCAATGAATCTAATATTCAAACAAACATATATTCCCATTCGACTAGCGTTGTAACATATCAAATAAGACCATACCAAAACCCATTCGGCTGGCAATTCTAATTAAACAAAATTCTTACAGGGTAACACCATTCACGTTTCAAGTTTCCATTGTTCCAAAACCACTACATTTTTTTTGCGACGCGACGCGACTTTTTGTCGTGCGACTATTATGCGCACTACCATCAAAATCTTTTAATTAGCGGAGCTCTTGCCGCGTCGAGCCCTTAGCTGCTAATGAGACAAGCCCTTAAAAACGTCTGCCTGTGGTTTTCCCAAATTAAGGTGTGATTTTCGTACGCTTTTTTTTTAGTTTAGACTTTGTTTTTCGACTCTGGGTGTGATTAAGTTTTCGAGTTTGATGTTTTATTTAGTTGAATAGAGTTTTTAATTTTCGTACGTTTTTAATTACGTTGGTACTTTTTGGAAGTTGTCACAATGTTTTGTTTAACGGGTGTTTTTCGGGATATTCAAACTGGTAGTAAAAAGAATTAAGGAACTTGTATCTACTTTTAATTTTCACTACCTTATATCATTATACCTTTGACATATAAATATTAGGAAATTAACTTATTAACAAAATGACCGAACTATGATCTTAAAACCGGACTATAAGCATTGTACAAGCGAGACAAAACTACGAGGAATGTAAAGCGCTATCTCACTTTCGCAATAGCAAACGTTCCTGCTTTAAGATCTTAGGGCTCAAACACATAAACACGTTACGACGACACAACGTACAACGATGCGGCGTCGTTTCACGATACGACGTCGCGTCGTGGAAATCTACGTCACGACGTCGTAACGTGTGGATGCACGATACGACGTCGCGGCGTCGTGACGTTAGAAACTCACGATGCAATCCTGCGCAGTTGTTATTCAAAATTCAAAGATGACGGATGTTATTGAAGTCGATCATTTAATTACCCTAGTCGAGCAGCGTCCCGCAGAATGCGTCTAGTGCGGTCCATTTTTCGGAACGAACTAAAACACCACCTCACTGTATCGACGGCACCGTGCCGTATATCGTGCGTGGCACATTACGTTACGATGTCGTGTTTTTTTACGATGCTCATCGTAGATTTCCACGACACGACGTCGTATCGTGAAACGACGCCGCATCGTTGTACGACGCGACGTCGTAACGTGTTTATGTGTGGGAGCCCTTCTGGGCTTTTTGGTAGAGGCATTGTAAGCCTAGTCTTAGGTCCTCGAGGTGTTAATTAAAGTATAGGTGATGCCCCACTAACTTAAATGAGGGTATCTCACTTTATAGCTTCGTATCATCAGCAACAAAAGTTGGACCTGAACGGTTGAAAAAAACAAATGAACAATTCCTAAAACTTACACATACAACAACACCACTAACAGTTGCTTTATTTATTTAATAAGTTATGTACATAAACAATAGTAAGTCGTAACATTGGAAACATATTATGTACTGCTTATTTCTAAGAGAATTTCCCCCAGCAGATCTGCGAAAGGTCATACATTTGATTAGATCTTGTAATTATAGTAATACTTTTTACTAAACTTTGAATTAGTAAATAATTTCTAACTGGACATCGTACATTATCAATCAAAACCGTTTTACTAAAACACGATAGTTAATAAAGGACTAATGCTATATTTCCAACTACTAAGCGACTGAAACTGCAGGTAAAAGCTAGTTTCTAAAAGGATAATACTTTTTCTATTTTTATCAGATGTGTTATAGAAATAGTTTATTGCTGACCGTACCTAAATAGACCTATGTTTTTAAAGATAGTTATCTAGCAGTCCGGTGTGAAACGAATATATTGTGTGTTATTGCTTATTATCAAAATTATCTAGGCATACATTGTGTAACACGTCAAATGAAGACTTATTTGATTGTAAGACTAAGATTTAGTATTCTAGTAAGAGTTAGGGTACCTAACCTATAAGAAAAAATGTTAGCAACAGATTATACACTGCACTTTTTTACACTGTGCCAAAAAATGACAATAAAAAAAAATAACAAAGAGATGTAAAAGCTCTTTCCCACTTCTAAGTTTCTTTTTCACTTTTAACCTTTAATATTAAACCCCATCTCGTGTCCAAATAACTTAGACACTCAAATATATACCATTTTCAAATTTACGGAACCGTAATTAAAACTCAAGTATATGGACCGGCAACCCACTCACAATAATAAATACGAATGCAGACTGAAAAAAAAAATATCTTCGCAAAAAAAAAGTATTTTCTATCGAGCGACTCAACCTTTCACAAATATCCAATTTGGGCTCGTATAAGCAATAAATAAGAGGAAAAGGCTTTCCAGACGGTGCCTGGGAGGGAAAAAAGGAAAAAAAAAAGTAAAAAAGGCAACGGATCGAAGTCTTTCGTCCGTCGGATCCAATAATCCGGCCGTCTGTCCGCCCGCCTAATGTGATCGTAGCCTAATGAAAAACGCTTGGGCCCTATCTGTAGTCCTGGTAGCAAAATGTTTAAAGAATTAGTATTTATATTTGATAAAAAATATATATCTGAATTATCTACTGGGAATGTGACAGCATCTTTGTGGTAATGTAAATTGATTAACAAATTGGGTTTGTTTCAAGATTTATACCAAATATAGTTTTTAATCATAGTTTTTTTTTCTTAGCCTGTAATGACCCACTGCTGGGCAAAGGCAAAGCTAAAAACATTTTTTTTTTCAATTCAAATCATAACATATCGAATAATATATAATTTACTATATACTTCCAGTTTCCATTTCCAAGTTTTAATAACCTCAAGAATTAAAATAAAGAGCCTTGATCACTTAATGACATAATCACAGAATCCATAAATATAAAAATATGTTTTATTTAAACATGCTTATCTAAAAATCTACTTAACTAAAAACATCCATTACTAAGTGTGATGTATTTATAAATACCTTAAGATTGCAATCTTATAAGAATATTGTTTTTAACGTTACCGCTTGATAGGTACTGGCTGATTATATTTTAACGGCAATTCTATTGTTTAAAAACCACGTGTAGGGTTATTTTTTTAATAATTATGGGTAATCACTTTGTTGTTAATATCCGTTAGTATCTTCCTAATTATATGGCGTCGTGTATTAATTATTATGATAGACAGTTTATACATAGGCTACTTTTTATATGTATGATTTATCACTAGTATCCACTTAGACGGAGTGTTTTTTTTTTGTAGATCTTTGTTTGTTTCGGTAACTTGAAAAAAAAATGAATTATAATAACAGCCTTTTCTATTTTATTTTTCACAATAACACATTGACGACCACCACGCAAAGAGTTTATCTAATATTCAAAATATATAGATTCCAATTAAAATACCACTAAACATCTAATAAACTTACAATATTTCACAATAAAAAAATCCACAAAATTCCTATTGGAATAAAAATCCAGACTATGAATACGGCACGGACTACACGAATGTTAAAAAGAAATCGTGAAATGGGTTAACGTTGGTAACGAAATCAACATAAATTTAGAAGAAAATTTGTAAAAAAAGATACGTCGTGTATCTCTTGTAATTATATCGATAACTCAATGTGGTCTATGTATTTAATATATTTTTTACAAGCTTCTATCCATAAAGTGTTACTTGTAGATCTAAAGTAATTTTTATCGATTCTAGATCGAGTTCTTGGATCGATAATCGTTTCGTTTTCTGGTCCAGACATTCTGACGCCATCAAAACCATGTATTTAAGGTGGGTAGACTTTCTAAATTTAAGTCCTAATTTGTTTTGTTTCAAT
This sequence comes from Chrysodeixis includens, assembly GCA_941860345.1. NCBI lineage: Eukaryota > Metazoa > Arthropoda > Insecta > Lepidoptera > Noctuidae > Chrysodeixis > Chrysodeixis includens. The sequence goes on from OW796105.1 coordinate 9,922,510, forward strand.
GATATAAATTTGCGTTGAAGTCAATAAAGTTTAGTACTAGATTTATAATCTTAAAGGAATAACATTTTATAGCCAGTTACTGTAAAATAATCAACCCAACATCATGTAGATGTCTGCCTGATTTCTTCAAAATGGTTGCAGGTATTGTATTGATCTATATACAGTTTTTTAAATAACTTATTTTATCATCTGTATCATTAAACATGTTAAACTTGTTAAGTTAAACTATGTTGCTTATTTTTTCTTGCATTACAACTTTCGTGAGTCGGGATCATTGTACATTTCGTTTATTAAGACTGAAGCACCTTCTTATAACTTAAAATTTAAAAATAAATGATCAACTAATTGCTTTTATTTCTTATTTAAGAGATATGTAACGGTTTACTCACGCTTCTTTTCTATAATTTTCTTAAATGTAAATGCAACTTAATTGTTTGAAAACAATAATCTCATTTACATATTTAGGAGCTTAACAATTAGCATTAAAATAATAATAATATATATGACTAAGATTGTTTTTAATGTAAATAGCTATAAAAAGGTAATAATTCTTAGAAATCAAAGCCCTTTCAGGCATGCTCTAAGAAATACCAATTAAATACTCAGAAATCAGAAGTCTAGCGCAAATCAACAATCCAACAACTAATCAATAATACTTAGTACCATCCAAGTAAGGATGTATGAATGCTTGTTACTGTATATCGCCCGAAAGTGTACACTCATCTTCGAGTAGATGACAGTCAAACTGAGTTCATTTACAAATAGGCCACTTTGTATCCCAAGAAAACTATAGAAACTTCAATAATTGTGGTAAAACTGTGATAGTGAACTAGTCTTCATGTAAAAGCAAAAAATTGCAAGAAAAACTTAAAAGTTACAATGCTAAAGTTTCAATAAGAAAGTGCACGAAGAAATACTTCACAGACTTAAATAATAAGACTATAAAAGAAAGTCGAAGACATCTCACCTTGAAATCTTATAAAGTACTTAAAACTGAACTTATATTGACACGTCTCCATTTCGATTTCATTAAAAGAAACGGACTTAAGAAAGTCTTCATTCAAGCTCAGCTGTTTCTTGCATCTCTTTCTGACGTGGCTAAGAAAGTATCTTCTGTTTCAGTCTGTCTCAAGAAATAGTGACGTCATAACGAGGACGTCTCTCCGATTCACTCATTAAATAAACAAGGAAAATTTGCGTCAAGATGGCGTGAACACTTGGATTTCAATTTTCTTTGTTTCAATAATAACTGATTTTGATGTTACTCTACGTTAAATGTATCAGAAATGTTCTTATATACAGAAAAACTAATTCATCGAATTTTAAATCTATTTATTTGCAAGATCACCTTCATTTCAAAAACCAAATCAGCTATATTTCAGTAAGTTTATGCTAAAATATTATTCTAATACCAATAGCAAATCGTTAACAAAGTCACAATAACCAATAAAACAAATGGCATGTCTAAAATTAAGCTTCGAAGTTCACGAACTCAATGGTTCCGTCTATTTTGACGCACACGACTCTCGTTTTAATTCGTAGCCCGACCCCGCTGTTCTTCATTATCTTATTACTTAGCCAACTTTATAGAGTGCGACTGTGGCATTTTGGTACTTTCAAGCAAATAATTATTTTAGTCTAGTTTGAGTCGCTTTCGTTGGGCCTTAACTTATACCTGCGTGTAGTTAAACTTTTAAAACTATTTTTTTTATAAAATGGTTAGAACTTAATACTTACTGCTGAATATTTTTTTTGTATATTCATGTGTATTGCAGCTGTAATGAAAGCGAATATCAATTTCCTGAATTAAAAAACAAGAATAATGTGTTTTTTAGATTTATCTGAAATCCTAATTATCTAAAAGTAAAATTCAATACAAATACTTTTGACTATTTATATTATACCTACCTTACATACCTACATTGTAAAATATTATTGTCCATATCTCTAAGCGCATACAATTCACATACTATAAACATCATCCCAATTAAACACCTTAGTTAAAAAATTTTACTAATTAATTCAACCAATCTTAACATTGCAACCTCTTTACCATTATCCTAGCACATACAAATAACACCTCATAAACACAACCCAATCATCTTAATTAAATTTAAAATTAATTAATTCAAGTATCAAAACTATCGAATCCAGCTACAAATCTTAAGGCGGTGTTGGCAACGGAGTTGTTCTAAGTGCAGACGTTAATGGGCTCCTCTTTCACCTTGACCAGAGCTGAACTTTCACCCTACTTCAGAGGAAACTGGGTCGAGTAAGATAGGGTTGAAAAAAAAACAAAAGGTTGAATTTTTATCAAACTATTATACTTTGAGCTGTATTTTTGATTTTTGAGGATGTTTTTAAGGGTTAAGTGATACTTGTGTAATTTTGTCGGTTTTGTGTCTTATTGGAATTGTTTAGTTTTTTAAAACGGGCTGATTAGAGATTTAAGGAGTGTATAGAATAATAACACGTAAACTGTTTTCGAGGTGTCGCATAAGTTTGTTTACATGAACTCTGTCTACTTACTTGTATTTTATCACACAGTTAAGAATCCTGAAGTAAAGTAAATTTAAGAAAAACTGTGTTTCCTTTTACCCCAAAAATGTCTGTATTCATTTTGTTTTACGGTATATGTTATTAATTAAATACTTATGGAAGTTACTCGATGACACTAAAAGAAAATAATTGTTTGTGACTCTACTTTTTGTATTACTATACTTACTATTTGATTTGTATAACAACTGTAACTAGACATATTGTGTTTTATACTTTGTTATTTTCTCTTTTACTATTAATTTAGCAATGGACTTTAAGTTTCTAATATTTAGATTGAATAGTATTACAGGTTTAGACAGATATTAGGAACTGAATCAGGAAAGGTAGAGTCAATGATTGACATTATTAGACCACAGCTAAAGAAGATTACTATTTTTTGCGTTTTACTAGAAATAATTTTATATTTCAGAATCTAATATTTAAGTATTCTGTAGTGGTTTATTATATTTTATCTTATTAGTTATGTTAGTAAGGTAGAGCTGTTTCTGAAAGCATTTATATTACTTATTATTCACAAACACAAATGGTTTCTATTTTGCTTATTTGGTAAAATTAGATGTTTTTATAGGACAATTATTTGTAACTGCCATAAAAGAGAAGGAATGTAATTTTCTTAAATTGCATTGGTTACTGCAATTTCACAGACTTATTTCTGTCTTACAAATAGAACGATTGTCACGATTAAATAAATCCTAAAAATATATAAAACAAAAGTAATTGTGTCAAGAAAATAGCATATAACCATCCAAAGCGGTGACATCAAAGACGTTTTGCCGACGGCCGGCGAGATCAAAGTGCCGCCGTCGGGTGTTATCTCTTTGAAGTTGCCGACGGTAATGTGCATTCGGATACTTTACTTAAAGCTGTGGCTTATTCTTACGTTTCTATTTATACTTATTTTATAAAATGCGAAAATAAATGTTAATGAAATGTTCGAATACTTTTACATGTTTTTTCATAGAATTTTAACTTGAAATAAATAGATATTGCCTTTGAGTTGTAATGATAAAAAAGTTCATTAATGTTAACTGAAGTCGGTATAATTATGAAAAAACAGAAACTATTTTAATTAATGTCAATGTACAGGTAAGCGGGTTTTTGCTTTTGATGTGACTGACTTTAAATGTACGTGCAAAGTAGTTGAGACGAAAATAGTTTGCAAAGTTAAGCAACACGAGTTGCGGTTGTTTTTTGGATGGCTATTTTTTTGACGTTTTGATTTTACGGTCTTTTTTTTTCAGAAGTACTGAAAGTAAGAAACGGGAAGAAAAATAAACGTAAATTATGACAATTATAATTAAGTTTTGATTTACAAATGTTTTTATAAAACTTTACAATGTATACTAATAAAAATCATGGCCTTAATATAAACTGTTAACAATAAACCATGGAGACAACGAATAAAACCTTTTTATTTGAAATAAAAACCACTCTCTTTTTCGACATAGTTGAGCCTGTCAAAACATTCGGTCTAATACAATTGTATTGAAAGAGTTAATAGAGTTGCAACTAAACGAAGTCGCGAGATATTTGTAGAACAATATATTCTACTAATATTATAAACGAGAAAGTTTGTTTGTCTGGATGGATGGATGTTTGTTGCTCTTTCACGCTCAAACGGCTGCAACAATTATGATTAAATTTGGTATGGTATTTGTTGACACCCAGAATTAACGTATAGGTTTACTTACTAACTTTATAACCAACAGCGTCAGAAAGAGTTTTTTTTGCAGCTATATCCGACATTTGAGCCGCCAAAGTCGCGGGCAACAACTAACTAGTTATAAATAGAATAACAACTTTTTTATGTTGAACATTGTCAGTCTCAAAATTTCAAATGTAAAGGAATGACATTCGTATTCGACAATAGACGTAACATCGGCTTGTATTTTATTTATATTGGAGCAATTTATTTATTGATTATTAGCGTCAACCCTCTGAGAAGTATTACTAGCCTACAGGTTCTGGATAAATTACATCATATCGCTCAAACTAAGCAGAGCTTGTATTATGAGTACTAGACAACTGATAGTTTTACTTATATATTTTTAAACACATACATGTTACAGATAAATTACACCTAGGCACAGAATATGTGATCGTACTCATCACACAATTATTTGTCATGGGTGGGGATCGAACCCACGACCTTTATTATAGCAGTCATGGCCACTAAACACTAAACCAACAGGCTAGTCAAAAGTCTACAGGCCCTGGATACATGACATATTGCTTTTAAGAAGACGGCAACATATGCAGAAGAAGAATTTTGTTGCCTCAAAATTACTGTCTCTCAAATTAATTCACCACCGAAACTGTATACTTTTTTTTTTTTAAGAGTCTCGCAACATACTAAAGTAATAAATTCCTCACCGGCAAATATAATCTATACATTCTTCTACTTTTAAATAAACTTAGAAAGCAAAACAGCCAATCCAACGCCTAGAAAAACACTGAAATAGCAAAAACTTTTCTTCTATCTTCCAGTTTAATCCTTAACGTATCTCTTCGTACAAAAGCGCGTTATTCCTTTACCAAAGAAAACCACCCCGGTATTAAAAAGGGATGCACTCATGTGCGAACGCCACTGTATCTTCTCGAGAACAAAGGATGGGGAAAACATTCGCTTTAAAGATTGAATTATACGAAAAGATAGGCGAAAATATAGAGTTTTTTTTTAAATAAACGACGCAAGCAGTAAGGAGTTTAAACCTTGTATCGTAAACACAGACAGATTCAGTACAAGCGTTTGTAGATCGCACAAATTCTTGTTCTACGCAGGGATCGAACCCGTGACACGTCGCGTACAGTGGTAATTTGCGAGGTGACCTACACCACTCGACTATCCGTACAGACAAAATTATATGTTGTTCTTCATTATATCATCCATTGTAGAGAACAAATAGAGTCGTTAACACATTGACTGCCAAGCAACAAAATATGTATTGTTTGTGACCCCCACGGCGTACAAAAGCTTAATTTAGATAGTCAAATAGCCTTTCTAAAGTTCAGCATCTATTTTTGATATTATATCTTGCAGTATACCCCGGCTTTGCTCGTATCAGAAGATACAGATATCCTGCAACGCCCTCCTCAGCATTGAGACGTTTTCCACTTTAATACCAATACTGTATCCTATACTTAATGTTTTTCTTTCTTTTCTTACCTTTTTTTACCTTTTCTTTGTATTTATTCAGGCTTTATGTAAAGGTAGGTGAGGTTAACTCGAGCATGTGTTATTTTTGTAGTATACTAGCGACCTGCTCTAGCTTTGCTCGGGTGAAATACTGATGTAAAATACATATAAATCTTCCTCTTGAATCGCTCTACGTATCTAATAAAAAAACTGCTTCAAAATCCGTAGTTTTTAAAGATTTTAGCGAACAGACTGACATACAGATCGCAACAGCGACTTTGTTTTATACTATGTACTTAGAGACGGATGTTACTTACGATTCAAAATACTTACTTAGGGTTCGTGTGTTGTAGTTTCTTACTTACCAATTGATGATGTAAGTTGAGGCCGTTAAAGCTTCAGCTTTGGGCATATAATTTTATACTCGTTTCCATTCGCCATTCAATTCTGATATCAACAAAACTTAAAGGCATTCATGATAGTATTTACTCCCAATGTTGTAGAAACAAACGAAAAAAGGCGGCAACATTAGCACAGTTAAGTAGGTCTTAAATATAATGCTGTCTCAGTTGTTGTTAAGTAGAATGTAGACACAAATATACACTTAGAATCGTAGATAGTCGTTTGTGAACTACTAATACTAATTAGATAACATTCCAACAATCCTTGTTAGGATATAAGAACATAACCATCATCTACCCAAACTTTATCTATACTTTTATATGAAATAGAAAAATGCTACTTCTAAGAAAAAAACGTAAGTATATTAAGACATAGTAGCCGCACAGGGATCGATAAACATTCAAAACAAATGTGTCTTAAAGTCCCAAAACATATTTACACAACGGGGGGTAACTAAGGGGCATGAAATGTGGGGGCATTTCTTCAAGGCAATAAATTCTATAAATGCGAACGATAAATTCTGTCAACCACCTTCTAATGTAGCGTTATGTTTACGTAATATGGCGACGTTCATAAATGTTAAATGTGTTTTTTTTTGTTGTCTATTTTGTATCTCTATCGGCGGATTTGTAATTTGCGGTTTCTGACTGAAAATATACTGTAACTGTTTCGTTTTGTTATATTTTAATGCCATGACAGCACGGATAGCCGAGTGGTATAGGTCACCACGCCAATTACCACTTTGCGACGTGTCGCGGGTTCGATCCCGCGTAGGACAAAAATGTGTACAATCTACAAAGGTTTGTCCTGAGTCTGGATGTGTTTGTACCTATATGTGAATTAAATGTCTATGAAATTCCCCGCAATACACGGATTAAATTTCTTAGTGCGGGAGTCGTTTTCTTAAACAAAGAAGAAAAAAAAGTACGGAATATTAATAAAAAGTGTGAAAGTAAAAAGAGTGTTTTAAAAATAATTATTTGTGACCATTATTTTCTTCTAACCAGCAACTGCATTTTTTCTTTACTCAAACTGTATACTTAGTTTAACAAATCTTACTAAAATAATTTATTTATTTACTCAAAAATCATACTCTCGTATTATAGTTTATTTAAGTCTATCGGCTTGGTTAAGATAAAAGTATATTCTTACCAAATACTTAAAACATCAGAGTATTTTCTCATTTTAATTACAAGCCAGATTGAAACGTACTTGATAATTCTTTTGATAACCTTAGATTAGAGAAAATAATTTCAGATGGAAACTATGATCTTTTTAAAGGCAGCTTAATAGTCTTTCTTAGAAATCTTTGTGTTACCTTAAAGTTGCAAATACCTACAGTAAGGACGTAACGTCATCTTAAAAATATTACTTGACGATAATTATTATTTTAATGAATCAGTAACCAATGACGTAAGCCAATTAATTCTTTCTGCTTCTTACCTACTTCAACATATTTTATATTTCGTTACGTGATCATTGTAATACCTATTTTAATTACAACAACGTTAACGTTATATTTTACGATTTTTCCTACAATAAATCTGACAATATCCAAGTTAGTACTAAAGTAATATATTATATAACTATAATATATCACATCGATAAACGTAAAAACGCAATAAATTCCCATATTATGACAGGCCATTAGTTTTGCTCCAATAAATAAAAAAACCTCAAAATAAACATGATATATTTACTTTTTTTTTACATAAAACCTTCTTTCTCCCTTCAGAGGAAAACGGCGGAAACACGGGACCGGAAGTGGCCCCGACCGCAACCGGAAACGGCTCGCCCTGTGAACGTTAAGAACATGTCGCATAAATCACGTTTATTATCGTGCTCTACCTTAAAGGGTAGTAAAAATCTAAATATTTTGATATACAAGAAAGCTTATTAATTTCTATAGATTAATCATTATAGATAGGTATACAAAAGTATATATAGACCACTATATAACTTACTTTAAGAAAATTTTATTTAGAACGCTCAAATTCTTGTCCTACGCGGGGATCGAACCCGCGACACGTCATTCACAGTGGTAATTGGCGTGGTAACCTATGCCACTCGGCTAACCGTGCATTAAGTCATTTTCAAAAATGAAAATTGGTCTAGCCGACAAAATTCTATGTTTTATATAACCCGTTCTAAGTTTCTTTAAGATTGACTAGGGCATTACCGGGTCACTTTCAACAAGTTGCATTGGCAATTCCCTGGGACATACCGAGCTTAAGTGCTAGGTGGTTTCATAGGTTATCATTGTACCTAGATCCTGGCTTACAGGAGATGCAATGACGGGCGTGGGTGTGGCAGGCAGCAGTTTATGTAATAAAAAAAAAGTTGCATTGGCATGTTAAACTTTAGAGTAAAACATCGTGGCTCCTCCATTTTCCGCATAGTCAACCCTGTCTAACCTCTCCAGGCTTTTTGAGCCTGAAGCAGCAGGAAGAATATAAATCCAATCTGAAAACAAAACAATAAATTTCCTTTGAAGACTTGCATTATCAATAAAAAGACAAGTTTAATGAAATGAAATCAGCAAAAGACAGATTACCGGTAAAACGGAATACAAATTGTAACAAATTACCGTTGTCTGAACCAAAAGAGACAATCGGTGGGCCATTAGCGGTAATCACGAACAGACTAATCATTAATTACACAGGGGAATGCAATCTTTAAGTAAATTGAGACAAAAAGTAACTTGTAGGGTGTTTAAATGTGACTCAGACTTAGGAATGTTGTAGACCCGGGCTCTTTAAATTTTTACTTGTTAATTGTCTTGTAAGGTTGTGATATTTTTTCAATTTCGTGTTTTTAACTGTCTGAGGGCTTATCATTTTAACCTAATAGAGTAATATTATTGTATTAACAAAAGAGATATTACTCTACGCTGTGAGATGCGTCTCAATAACAGCAACAGCCTCACTACTTAAAAAAAAACTAAATAAATACGATGATTATCACAGCTGCGACTGGCATCTATTATTCAGTTTTAAGTTAAAAATATTAATTCTGTAATTAATAGAAAACACAAATAATATTTAAACATCAGTACATAGTATGAAATAAAGTCGCTGTCGCTATCTGTCTATATCTGTTTGTTCGCTTAAATCTTTAAAACCACGCAAAATATTATTTTACATCGGTTTTTTTAACAGATAGAGTTATTCAAGAGGAACGTTTAAATGTACAATACATCAGTCTTCACCCGTACGAAGCAGGGCCAGGTCGCTAATAAGTAATAAAACAATGAATATTACAACAAAGTTTCTTTACATATTTATTTATGTAGCCGCGTCTACACTTTCTTAGCTCACTTAGCGAAATCGTTAAAACTCCCCGAACAAGTAGAAATGGAATTATTAAAGACGCCTGTAAGTCGTAACTCAGTTATCTTCGCCACCTGTTGATGCGCTAATTAATTTGATTTTACAACCACCTTTTTATTTTAGACTTTCTTGTAAAATGATTTTGAGACGTTAACCGGTCTTTGTTTGTGTAAGTTTTTAAGTTAAGTTGTAGGTGAAGTACGATTGCGAGTAAATTATTATTAATGTTACTAAAATTAGTAATACATCACTAGTTATAACAAAGATTAGTTATGTTATAGTTTTTGAAACTCATCATTTTCTTCTTAAGAAGTAGTCTAAGCAATTTTTTTTTTGATTGAGTTGAAATTTTAAGCAAGAGTAGGTAAGTATTATGGATCTTTGAAGAAGAAAACATTTTAATTAGTACAATTTTTTTTGTGCACATCAGTTTGTCTTGTGGCCCTTTAATTTTTTCATCCCGCGAGATAAATTCGAGCGTACTTAAGTCTTGTTGTGAAAATACATATAATGTAGTTTACTAAATCTGTTTATGACGCCTTGCTCATTATAGAAAAAAATTTCGACTACATTTCGATACTCATTACAAAAAATACCTTATTAAAAAGGCATAATCAATATCCCTGTCAAAATTAAAAATATACAAGTCAAGATACGAAATATTATGACCGGAATACGATTATCAATGTCTTTAATAAAGGAACTTTCACAATACCCGATAATAAATACGTAAAACGTTTTCTGGGGACAAATTCGTGCAGGTGCAATCATTAAACAGTTTATAGTGGACATCGCTAATCGTCGCCATCTTGGCAGCCATATTGTTTTTAAATTTATTACTATAATTACGTCATGTAAGCTGCTATTGATATAACTATGTAAGTGTACGAAAAAGGTGACTTTTTTTAACGTTTTTCGGAATGTGGTTAAAAAAGGTGCTAAATTTTTGGTTGGTTAGGTAATGGATTTTTTGTTGATGCAGTTTCGTTTTTTTTTTTGTATAAGTGATTAGAGAAAACTTATAGGTTTTTCTTTATTAACAGATAGATAAATGTTACAAAATTTGTTGCTAACTAAACGTGTACTAGCATACTTAGAAATTTCGACAAAAGCCTGGTACAGGTGCTCAAATATATATTTTTTTTCTACTGATCATAAATAAAACACATATTTTAAATATATCATTCCTTTATTAAATAGATTTTTTCAAATTTATAAAAAAAAAACATTTTTAAAACTTTCTAAAACTTAAGAACAAAAACCTTTCTTTAACACATAGCATTACATTCAAACAAAACATCGTTAACTAACACAATAAAAGCTAAATTCCACAAATTCTATAAAACAAAATGGCCGCCATTAACCATTGACCTTTGTGAAAGTTATTTGTAAATACAAAATTACACACGCTACGTGAAATACCACTTAATTTTCTATCCACTGTAATTGTTTCAAAAATAATTACTTAGATAATGTCTTTATAAGCTTACATTGTATTTCTTACCTACTCTCTACCACTAACTCGTATAGTGTAACTGCTGCAGTTGTGGAAGCGAGACAGCGCACTACACGGCATAGAGCGTCGTCTCTTTCCCACAGTCAACAGTCTAACTTCAAGATGTAGTGGTAAGGATTTTGTACCGGTTTTTATACTTCGATAAAAGGTTGAAATTGCATTTGCGTTGACAGAGTAATATGGTAGTAATAGAGATACGGCTCCTTGTTATTGTTATCACGCATGTCCTTTTACTGCCGTTTTCAATAAATAACCGTTTATTACCGAAGAAAGGTGAAATTGCCTGGTACTTAATTTTGTACGAAGAAATTGTTGAACTGTTCGGGTCGAGGTTATCTCTTAAACGACTGATCTTGTTTCGATGAACGTTTATCGATAGTTTAAGGAATGCTTATATTGTCTACTAGCTGTTGCCTGCGACTACGCCCATGTTAATGTCGGTTAAAGCTGCAAAATGTTAGTCTTTTGTGACGCAGTCGGTTAAAAGGCGGGTCAACTAATGGTATAACAAATTTTATTAAAATTACTCCGGCCGTTTGAGAGTGAAAGAGTAACAAACATCTATCCATCCATTTTTTACTAACTTTCGTGTTTATAATATTAGTAGGATGATTTGTCCTCAAAACAAAGACATTGTTAATTCCAGTAAAATAAATTATTAAATGGTATTTAAAGGCATACGTATTTATTGCATCCATTTTAATCGTTGTTAAATAGCTTTGCAATATAGCCCTAAAACCTTTAATTAAACAAATTAAAAACTAAAAATTTTTACATAACTACAACTTCTCACTGACTTAATTCTACTTACAGAATTAACTCAACAATTCCTTCGCAAAAAAAAAAAAAAACATTAAAACAGCAGACAAAGCATAACATTTTAAAGAACATTTTACTCTACAATAACCAAAGAGTATTTCGTCTTTTTTTGTTCACCCCGCGGTGACATTTCTCTGACAATTACACTGTCACATTAGGCTGTCACTTGTCAACTGTCAAGGAGTAATTAGCACCATGTTTTGGCATGTTACCACTTATCTATATAACCCTACAGACACATTTAGATGCTTCGAAAAATATCGCAAAAGTTGTGATACATTGCCGGTTATTAAACATCGCTTTTGATATTTAAGCTCGACGACTCCGCAATGTATTGCAAATTCTATTAAATTCTCGCATGACCTAAACGAGGTTTAATTGTACCCTATTATTACAAGCTATTTTCGTTTTGAGTGAAAATAAAATTGCCTTTTTTATCGCGAATCGATTTAGATGTTTTCAACTTAGAATTTTTATTGTAATTGTGTTTAATGATAATGAGGCAAAGATATGCGCGTTTTATTCCAATAAAAATGTGTCTCCTTTGTGTAGTCAACACCTTGGTAGTACTTTAAATAAATTATTGTATGCGTGATACTGTAAAGAAACTCTAAAAGGATTATTTCTATAGGCTGCGGAAGCGATCTAATAAAATATTGTCAGTAAGCTGCCTTCGCGGGCAAAGCGATGGCTTATTCGATAATGTTTAGTACGCACTTATAAATGTCACACATTTAGCTTTTTTATAACCAAAGTAACCACGCAACATAAGAAAATAGAAGGAAGAGTAAAACTACAGTGTCGTAGTACTGGAACCATTGTCGAAATTAACTTATGGTCTTTGTAATTTTTCTCGCTCTTTGTCGTATGTCAAATTGTGAGAAAAATGATTTTGTCTATTTCACGCAACTTCCTCTGCGTGGATATTGGTTGTAACTGCAAATAAATAACCTCTTTTTAACGCAGTGGAGTAAGTGTAATTTGTAAATGTGTTATTCCAACATGGACGTGCATGTAAAGAAGTAATAAACTCACATACTTTCGCCTTCAATATTAGTGTGATTATGTCCAGTAGTGATACTTACGAAAGACTCTTCCTTTTACTTTCTTAAGTTCCATGAAACTAACACTATTAGCTATTAGATTAGTGTGCACGTCTTGATGATATTTATAAGCTGCCAGTATTTATATTCTTTTTTCAAAATAATATGCAAAAAGAAAGAAAAATAAATTCCCCTAGTCATTGGCTGGTTTTGTCAGATACTTGTCAAAGATAGTATTTGAATAAAGAATACTGTGATAAAACGTTTTATTTTTTACTACCAGCCTGTGTTTTCTATAATGGCTGTTAACTTAAATGATCATTGCTAGATTAAAAACAATATGCAATCTCGTTTTATTATCTATGTTCTATTAATTTACGAGTATTTTTTAGGAATGCCTTTGTGCCATGTACCAGTTGTATTTTACATTTATATTAAAGAACAAGCATATTTTTTGGCACAAATACTCAAAAATACAAGCTTCGAATTGATCAAAGTTATTACAGTATAGGTAATTAAAATGTATTGCCAATGAAGGAGGTGTATAATCAACATAATATGTATTTGACATATGGAAATCAATATAGATATATCAATAAATGTGTAATTATGTATAATTAAACTTTAATAATAATGGCAGACCCATCTTCCCAGTTTTTGTCTTTAATAAATCGATTTTAATTAAAATTTCACGTTTTATTATCAATTAAACTCACATAAAACCTTTTTACCATATCAATGTATAATTTATTTATAATTGTTAAACCGTAGCATTTTTATCTTTATTTCAAATGAATTAAACTTTTATCTAGACATGACAGGCTTGACGGGGTTGCCAGTGTTGCCGCACACAAAAAATAGTTGCATAAACATTAAGTTTATTTAAGTACCCGAAAATTCGTTGGGTTCCTTACGTTTAATTAAATGCAATTATCTGATACGCATTTTTAAACGGTCGTTAAGATAATAAGTAAGGTATAATTCTATGTAAATTAAGTAAATGAGCTTAAAATTGTAATCGTTGTATTATAATACTAGTTAAAAAATAAAGATGTTTGGTAACACTTTCCTTACTTCACAAGCGGATGTATGGGTCCTGATGACTTAGTGGTCATGGGAGGGCCGACCATTCAAACGTTATAGGTTCATATGGTCTATGTCGCTGAACATTTAAGTTTACAGATCTGAACGCAAAGGAATACATAATAATTATAGATCATCTTAAGACAGTAACAACCAACTTATTATCAAAGGCACATCCTAAGCTTGTTAATGCAATAAATAAATATTCCCCAACATTCTAGCAACTCCATCTAGTCTTTAATGAAGACAGTATACAAGAGTAACTTGTGTTATGAGCACTAGACAACTGATAAACCTGCTTATATATTTCTAAACATATACATATTATAGATAAATTACACCCAAACAAACTGACAAACCAAACGATTTGGTTTGTGAGACACAGATCAAATGATCGTGCTCATCACACGAACATTTATCCTGGGTGGGAACCGAACCCACGATCTCCGGTAAAGCAGCCAAAGCCATAAACCAGACCAACAGGCCCGTCAAAATTCCTAATGCACATTAAAATACTAATTGATCATGGGTTACACAGACCATAAAGCATTAGTCCATCACAATAGTTTTTTAACAACCTTATTTATATTCACCGCGGAACCCCAAAAGATCATCGATTAACAGATAACCATCGCAAGTAATTCCGTACATTTTAACCCAAAAACAAGGCCCCTACCACCACATATTGTAAGACTGTCGCAGTTGTGGAAAAGAGACGACACTCTACGCTATGTAGCGCGCTGTCTCGCTCCCACACTCGCAACAGTTTTACGTTTCATTTTCGTGGTAGGTTCCGAGGATTGCAGTGACCATTAATTACATAGTTTTTTGTATAAATATTTATGTCCACTTATTATGATAATTTATGTACAGTGAAAGCGCTAACTCGATGGTTATTTTGGACCCTTGAATTATGCAGTTAAATTTAACTGACCCACCTGATGGTAACTCGTATTAGTGATAATGTATTATTTATGTTGACAGCTAGAATAATATATTAATTAGTGATTTAAACAATTTTGTAGCGCTAAGCTTTTTATCGCTTCCGGTTTGTTAAAAGGGATAGAAATAGAAATAATGTGAAGTGTATTTTGAAATTTTAACTATGTATCTTTTTAACAAGTATTTTTTAATGTATTTTGGCTAGGAAAGGATGTTAGAAGTCATTTAAATGTTATTAACACGAATTTATTTAGAATCTTGTAAAGTTTTTGATACAGGAATGCTATTACGTAAAAGATGTGGTTTCACATTAAATCTATATTCCCTACCTATTCAAAATACGAAAGTTAATCTGTAGATATATTATTTTGTTTATGTGAATGTTTTTCGGTCTATTTATTTGCAAAACCGGGAATCGATCTCATACAACTTGGTTACAAGTTAGTAAGCCACGGCAACTTACTACCACAAGACTGACTAGCAAGTTAAAAGTTTCTTTAAGCCAAAATCTTTAAAATCAGACTGCTCGGATAGCCTCATGGTATAGGTCACCGCGTAGAACAAGACTTTGTGCGATCCACAAAGGTTTGTTCTGAGTCTAGGTGTGTGTTGTGCATGCGAATTGAATGTCTGCGCAACCTCCCGCGATACAAGGATTCAAGGATTTACTTAGTGTGGGAGTCGTTTTTTTTAAGAAAAGGTATAAAAAAGGTCTTGCCCTAAGCTGTTTATTTCGTAAGTAATTAAGGGTTAAAGCCTATTAACAGTTTGTTAAGACAACGGTTTTGGAATTAGGGGACGTAATATTATTCGTATAAGCATCTAGTTAATTAGCATAAATACGTACATTCTACCACTTATCTTTAACTTTAGGAAATTGGACCTTATGCCTCTGAGATAGAGGTGATTATAGCTTGTATTTTTTTATTATTTTATGGGTTTACTGTATAGAAGTCTCGTCATTTAATTTTTGTATGTAATCGGAATTCGAGTAATTTTGTAAACGTAGTTTAGAATTAATATTAATTTATTAAAATTAATAAGCACCTAACACCTATTTCGGATTTGAATAATTAAATTTTTATGCCTTGTTTCCAAGTTGATCGTATAATCTGGCAGAACTTTTCAATTAAAACTTAATTGACGGTAGTTTTTTAAAGTTAATTCTTACCTAATGCGTTATTTCCTTTCTTTTATTGCTTTAATTATTATAAGCTGTTATTATAAATAATTAATATAACGTTTATTTCGCAACCTCGTTTTATTACTATTACTTACATACCTATGTGATGGAAGAGAGGCTTCTGTAAAGCACAATTAAAGCACAATATTCATAAAATACTTATTATATAATTCACAATTCTACTCTAGACCCTCATATTTTTTTTTAAACGACTCTCCTAAGGAATTTCATCCTTTGTTTGTTTGCAAAACAAACTAAAACATTTTTTATGACTGATGACGGAAACAGCATGTAACTTTAAAGCAGTTCAAAACTGATTGGCGATTTAGTGTTAAACCGTTAGTAACCACGCACGAGTTCACTCACTTCTATAAACTATTTAGAAAACTTTCTTTATTAAAATTAAAAAACCATCCACAAAACAACATTTACGATACATCTAATTTACTGTCGAAGAAACTCAAAATAAAACCACATATTAAACGGCAGAGTCTTTATTTAAACATTGACACAAATAGAGCAATAAAAATCTAAAACGTGTAATTACTTTGGTCTCAACTATAAATTAACCTAATATAATAGGCCTACGGTTGCTTATTTGCCATAAAATTCACCATAAAAATGTGTTTTATGATACCTTTAAAATGGACCCCAATTAATTATAAAGATTACCATCGAAAGAAGAGTTTTTTAATTGTAATTTTAATCGTAATAAGATTCAGTATCACAATATGTTGTAAAGGTTGGATAATGATATAATTATTTGATTTTATTGTCCTTTTTACGGCATGAATTTTTATTATTAAGCCTATTTACATTATTTATAATTTTCGGTGCAGGATTAAAGGTGTCCTTGATGACTGGTATTATCTGCATTAGTATAATATCTGGAACAAAGAAAACATGAATATATTAATCGTTTTATTCAAGAATAGGTACTATACAAGAAATTCACAGTTTTAAACATACTGTATTCATGTAGAAGTTGTTAACATATTTCTTTTGCGATATTAAACCGCGAGGACTGGATCGAAATAGTCCGCAAGATAGAAATACGTGGAAGGATTTGTGGCAGGCCTTCGCTCAGCAGTGGGACACAATAGGCTTGGAAAATGATATTAAACTGTGATTACCTAACTTTTTAAGTCTAAAAACAAAGAAACATAAAATCGGATATTATTTTGTAAATTAACTGAATCATAATTAACATACTATAAACCTTCAAATCGATGTAGTAACTCCAGCTATAAGTTTTTAAACAATAACTCAGACATCTTAACATAATTATCATAAAAAACTTTGGCGGTACTTTTGCTCAACCCTTTCGCACAAAACCTTTTATTATAACCCTTTAAAGTGTATGTTAGTACATGAATTACAAACTGTGAAATCGATATCCAGCGATATCAAACCAAATATCAAAGTAATTTAGTTTTTAGTACGTTTAGGCACACGAACCACGCCACACTCAAAAACACCTTTTTTCGACCATTTAATTTGCATTCAAACTGTTATCACACAATCTGAATGGTTAATTGTGAACTCGATGTTAACCGTTGAAAGTTATCTGATAGTTAAATGTAACACGCAATGGTTAAAGTCTCGGTTACATGTTACGTACGGTTCATTGTTTGAACTGACGTTTTAGTATACAAATGAGTGACGTTTAGGTTTTTTTCTTTGTTTTCTTTTACCGTAATTAAGATAAGAATTTAATCTGTATCTACGATTGTCTGTTTTTTTAGACTTTGATATGTTATTTAATGCTTTTTACTATTGCTGTATTAATTGTTATGTTGAAGTAATGGTGAGTTAACACAAAGCTAGCAGATATTTGAAAACTTATCGTTTCTTTTGTATAGCTGTCTAGGTATAAGGTAATTGAAATGTACTTAACTTAACGTATTGTAGTTGATAGTGTAAAATTTTTGTATTCAAACAACTAGATCGAAACAGGACACCATTGAAAAGTTATGCATTTTCATCAAATTTTAGAAGACCTACTTTCTATTTTTTTTTAAGTTGCTGACATAAAATTATGTGAACAAGCGGTTTTCTACTATTAATTAATTTACATATGTTCAAAAAATGTTGTCAGCTTTAGTTAAGGGGTTTACCTTTTTATTGTAACCATCGTAAACTTTTTGTAACAGAAATATTAGTTAATATAATATTAATTGGCAAGTACATAATGTGTACAGTGTGTGGTCAGCTTAAAAAAAACACAGTTTAAAGTTTTTCTAGTTCCAGTTAAACCGTTATCGCGATGCGGCGGGTTTAGATCGATACGTTAATACTAACCGTGATTTTTAACTTTATTCCTTTAACATTATTAATAAGGTTCAAAATGTTTTTTCAGGTATAAAATGTTGACACATAATTTCGAAGTGTTAAAATTGATTTTTTTATCAGATTACTTTTTTTATAATTTGTGGAGGAATTTTCATAGAAACTATAAATTTAGTTTTATACGTGGTTACTAACAATTAAATTTTGGTAGTTTTTTTTGTAAAATACGATAGATCATTTTAATAATTATAAGAAATATATTGCTTTGAATTTAAATTAGACGTAAGTGTTACTTACAATTAATAAGGTATGGCAAAAATGACTCTACTTTATGGAAAGAAAATTTGAATTTAATTACTCAAAGGTAAGTTGAAAGAATTCAATTTTAAATGGATAGCTAGACCAAAAAATACATGATAGCCTGTTTTAGTAGTGGTTGGAATATTAAAAAAAAAACTATTATCTAACAATAGGTAGTTTTCCTCTTTCCAAATATTACTGTTAGTGACTAGTATTTTAAACTATGTGATAATAAATTTTATGGTCTCTTAGGTCAATATGCTAATTTCTATTACTCAAAGTTCACAATTCTATTTCTTTAGCGTCAACCCCGCACCTGCCTACCCAGGTAGCAACCCATGATTATACTAATCAAAAGCCATCGCTCCACACTACTGAACCATAATAAACTTATAACAGAACATCAAAAAAAAACAAAACATAATTGGGATATTTATTAATTTTTATATTTTTAAACTCCACATTTTATGTTTTTTTAATGGGATGCAATTAGGGTTGGGACACGAATTTGACTAACTATCATCTTTTTTTTTTCAAACATTAATATTTGATGAAGTCATAATTTTTGAAATTATGACTTTTACGAGAAAAATATTTTAGTTCGAATTGGTTAATTTAGATATTATCTAAATAATTGTTGGCATTCGTATTTTAGTTCCAAAACGCGTGTTTAGTTAACTTTAACTAGTTTTTTAATCTAAGTTTTATGTGTAATAAGAATTTTATGGGCGCAGGTATTTGAATAACTATGAAAATTTGAATAAAACTTAGCTTATCTATGCCTGTATAAGAATGCATCGCCCACACTACTACTTTAAAGAAAACAGACAGAATTATCTATGGTATTTACTTATTTATGGGCTGTTTTACGAATTTAATTATTATAGATAACTAAACCATAAATATTCATATGACTTAGTCTTCCATTAAATCTTTTGTTATAGATATCGTTTTGTATAAATAAATACATAATAGATTCCATACAATTCTTCGGTTATAAAAAATAAAACTTTTGTGAAACCCAAATGTATTACTAAACTTTTATAAAGTTGATTGACCTACTCGTACCTACTTTTAACAAGTAACCAAACAATATTTAGGTTGAAAACTATTAAAGGTAACAACAATAAGTCTATAAAAGAAAGTGAATAAACTTAAAAACTACATCATTAGCAAAAGAATCGCATCGCAAACAAAATGGCTTCCACATACTTTCGAAAAATCAATTTAAGCCTCAAAAAAACGTATCATAATTTTGCTGTTGCCACCCCACGCAACATGATAGAGCGAAAGAGAGCTAAATATATGTTTAGTCCGCGAAAAAGGGACAGAAAACAAACAAAAAACTTCTACGGGAAAAAAACATGGTCGCGAAAACCTCGTAGGGGTTGATTTTAGAGTGGCACATTAGTGTACCCTACTGTATTTGACTGGAGAAAAATGAATAATAACCCACCCCCGACCGGGGCGAGACGTTTACGACCATATTCGAAGATATTTTGTAAGAATACGAAAGGATATTAAATTTTTAGTGCCCCTTTACAGACGGAATTCCTGTGATATGGATATTTTGTCATTTAAACTTGTGTGCCATTATTACTAGCCGTAGCGAGGTTTATTAAATGCGGTGTCTGAATTCTTTCTTTACAAAGTAGAGTATTTTATTTCAGATGTTATTGGAATTCCCAAGGAGGAACTACAGTCTACTAAAAGCTGAATGTCCTAATATACAGTTTTTAAGTGGCACTAGAGTAAATGTTGAATCTCACTACATTGCCTCTTTTAAGTTACTTTAATGTTGAAAA
Source organism: Chrysodeixis includens (assembly GCA_941860345.1). Classification (NCBI taxonomy): domain Eukaryota; kingdom Metazoa; phylum Arthropoda; class Insecta; order Lepidoptera; family Noctuidae; genus Chrysodeixis; species Chrysodeixis includens. The sequence goes on from OW796105.1 coordinate 9,942,916, forward strand.
ATCATCAGTTAAATAGCTTTCAAAATAATAAACTAGCAAGCTTGAATTCTCTATCATATTATTTGTTATACAAGGAGTTTCATACGTAGTTTTATATATTTGGCCGTAACTCATATGTCTCGTGTGCGTCTTATCTTAAAATATCATATAATCTAAGTCTAATGTATTGGTAAATAGAAAGAATTGATCAAATTATCTGTTTGGTTTGGCAAATGTAAAATGTAGAAGCTAAGTATTGTGCAAATCAAAATATACAAACCAATATTGTATTGGGTCTACCCGTAAAGATAGTACTTATGTGTTTTTATAATAAATAAACACAGAAGCTGTTGGAGTACCTTTCTTTCTGCTACTAAATAAATAAATATATTTCTAAAACAATCTCAAATCGTATTCGTAACTACGATGGGATGGGTATCTGCTCAAATCCAAGAAAAGGCTTTAAGTATCTCCTAGTATAGGCAAAATATATATGAAAAAGAAACATATTACTTTTGTCTTTGACGACAACGGTTGGAGTCACACCCTTAGTAATAAATTATTAATATGCAAGGGAACCACTCGTAAGTAATACGCTTTGGAATATTTAATTCTTATGAGTTCAACTAATTTCGAGGATAGAATAGTAAGTTTAATGTAATGGGATGTTTTGGCACCTCTTAGCGGTGAAATTATAATTATCAGTACATATTATAAAATAAAGACCTCCGCCATGTCTGTCTGTATGTTCGTAATGAACTCAAAAGCTAATGCACCAATTTTCATGCTGTTTTCACCAATGTATAGAGTGGTTCTCGAGGAAGGTTGTAGTATGTAATTTGTAAAGAATGTGTATATTTTGACTAAAATAATTGTTGGAAAGTCATAATAATTGCGTTCGATGTAGAAGAATTGGGTAACGATAGAAAAGGTCAGAAGTTGGTAATGTTTTTACGGCTATAACCAAAATTTGCGCAAACGAAGTCGTGGGCAACAGTTAGTAATATTGATAAAGGTTGTCGAAAACTGTAGTCATTGCTAACAATCATAAAATTAATAAATACCTACCATCTTTTAAATTTAAGATTACTGATTTACTAAATTGGAAAACCAATTGTATAATAGTGCAAACTGAAAATGTATCCATATTTAACAATAATTGAATATTAGATATAGATGATCATAACAGTCTATTTGTTAGCCTATTACGAATCACCTATTCTTCCGATTTATATAATATCCGATTATGAGGATAGCTAAAACTCTACAACCTGACATGGGCTATCTTCCGATTAGACGTCCGATATCTTTTATCTAGATATTGGACATCTAAACAGGCCATACAAAGCCGTATAACAAAAGCTAGTAAATACTTATATAAGTCCAATAAACCTGCTCATTCCCTTTTTAATTTGGGTACTTATTTTTAATAACCTCCCCAGTTCTTTCTAACGTCAAGAAGTTCTTAAAATCTAATCCCTCGCCAATGAGGTCCAAAGGAGGTCTTATATAATTCTTTGCATATTCTTTTAAAGTCCGGATAATCCGTGTCTGGACGATGACGTCATTAAACTAAACAGACACAGCTTTTCTTTCAAGCATTGTATTTTAATTCCTTAAGAGGAAGGAAAATATTCGACTCTACATTTTTGTTTCTAAGGTCGATTTTCGCTTGTGACGAATTCTAATTTGTGAAGTCGCCCTAAATATTTGCAGTTATTTGTCAAGACCACTAATTGCCTGTTATATTCGGATCGGATGTCTGTCTGTTTATGTCTCATTAATGATGAACGATCAATTTGTACGGTTGAGCTGAGATTCTAATTTGTGTAAATGTTAATCTGATTCTTAATTTATTGTTAAAACGACTGTTGTTTTTTTGAAGAGAACTGGGGAAATAAATTGTTTTTTAGTTTCGTGTGTTTATATGGTGTTGTAATGTTTTTTTTTAATGCACGACATGACGCGACTTTTAGATAGATATTGCTTTATGAGCACAGCTCAGTTTATAATTGTCATAAACGCAAACAAATGACGATCATGCCTTTTTAAATTCAGAAATATAGTTTATCCTTTAATTCATTCTTTAAGGCAGTAGAGTTAAAATAGTCCCTGCTTAGTGAAGTATTGAAGTTATCCTAAGATCGAATACTATAATCCTTAAACTGTAACTAAAAACTAACTGTAATACACTAAATCCTTCCACATAAAAGAATACGAAACTAAAAACTTCTTACATTCTACTCTAAATACCTATTTAGAGGCACTTGCCTCACACAAAATTGAATCGTTTCATCCTACTATAAAGGCCCACGCACACCAACACATCACATTGCGACATGCCGACTATCCACATAAGACCTTAAACTCGTATAAAATACATCCACAAAGAAGGAAAAAGTAATGCAAAGGAATCAGTACAGACTATCACGAAATTGATCTATGATTATCCACTCGATAACCACTCTTATCACTAACAGTATAAAGAAGAAAATTGCTTGTGGCTTGCCTCCGCAAATTGGTTTTTCGCTGCAATGGAAATTGAACTTTATGAACAAAATTTTTGGGTTGGTTTTAGAATGTAGAGTGTACCTCATATACCCCACATAAGTTAGGGCAAGTAATACGGATGACGATGCGAAGTTAGTGGAAAGAAAGGGGAGACGGGAAGTAGGGGGAGGAGGCGAGGGGACTCCCCCTGTTTCGGGTTTTCAATAGATGTTAGAGTTTCACTTCCCGTACGATTTAAAAGGCAGACAGGTGTAATGTATGTTCATGTAGGTTCGCAAGTCGCGTGTGTTATGACGACTTTGAGGAATTCTACGTTTCGAATTCGATGTTTGATTTTGGAAGCGCGAATTGCGACGAAAGAGTTTTAAATTATTGGGTTCGGGATTTGAATACAACCTTCTTGGTACACTTGATGTTTGGGATTAATAAATAATGTTTCAATATTTCTTGTGATTGCAAATGCGCTCCTCATGCCGTGCTGTCATTAGAAAGTAGTTGCATACAGTCGTGAACTTAACGATTCTTAGAGCCTTTTAGGCCTACTTGATTTAAAAACTTTTTGATTTGGTTTGTCTGTTCATTGCAGTACATAAAAAATACAATATATCTCTTCTTTTATACTTGAATAGAAAAAATACGAAATTCACCACATCCTACATGACGTTATAACGTAAAGTCTTCCGCCGTTTTTGTTTATCTATCTGTTCACGATAAACTCAAAACTACTTAACCAATCTTCATGCCGTTTCACCAATATAATATAGATAGAGTAGAGTTCCTGAGAAAGGTTTTAGAATATCCCTAATTTGTTACGTTTTTGTATATATTGACTAAAATATAACGATAGTTGTTGGAAAGTTATAATTTAATTGCGTTCAATATAGAAGAAGTGGGTAATGTTTTTACGGCTATAATCGACATTCGCGCGAGTAAGTCGCGGACAACAGCTAGTTAAAGTGTATTTAATTATGTATTACAATTTACTGACATCGCTAAACTCGCATCATCTAACCTATGTATTATTAATCCGCATCTTTCAAGCATCAGGTCACTAACATCGTACATACAAACTTTATCGTATATTATATTTATAAGGTTGTATATATGTATATAGGGAAATTGTTAATAATATTCACTTGGATAAACAAGTGAAGATATCGCCGTGATATATCCTGCGATATCTCGTGATATACAGCCCATCGCCATAGAGCTCAACGAAGCATTTTTCAAGACACAATCCACCCTCGCTTTTCTGAACGTATTATTGTATGGTACAAGTTATAAGTTATGGGGAGCCTGTTGGTCTAGTGGTTAGTGACCCTGACTGCTAAGCCGGAGGTCGTGGGTTCGATTCCCACCCAGGATAAATGTTTGAGTGATGATCATTTGTACTGTGTCTGGGTGTAATTTATCTATAATATGTATGTATTTAGAAATATGTAAGTATGTTTATCATTCGTCTGATTACCATAACACAAGCTCTGCTTAGCTTGGGATCAGATGGCCGTGTGTGGATATTGTCCCAAGATATTTGTCCCACATTTGGCCCAAGATATGGCTGCAAAGAGTGTCACTCGCGAGATGACGTCAGATAGGATCGTGTAGAAGAAGACATGCTACGCCGACCCCAAATAATAATTGGGAGAAGGGCAGGGGAATGATGATGATGATGACAAGTTATAAGTGGGAACTGTTTAAACACAAATAACACAAGCTGCAGTTGAGTTGAGTTGTAAATGAGATGGGATTGATAGGACGCTAAAACGATGGAGAAATATTGTATTTTTATCCAAAGTTTCTTGCTTTTTTATCAAGATAAAGATGTCTAAAACTCTCGATATTCTTTGGCTGGTATATCTTGAAACACTAGAGAGCTTAATATTTTTCAATTTGCAAGAATATACTGTAGTCTAAGAAGTTATATTTCCATATTTCCGTCCAGACAATTATAAAACCAGCAAAATCTATTAGATTACATTACATAGCCTTTATCATACAGGCCGGAGATATATGATGTCTGTATTGACGTTTCTATCTCTGTATTACATATACTCTTATAACTTGGCCCCCACACCAACAAAGTTCGCTTTTTCTCCCTGCTTCTTGGCAGTTTTGATGCATCGCAATATTTTCGTGTCAGCCGCATACCCTGTGTGACGTACCAAGATATATGGGAGTCTCGCCTCCTTTGTAATATTATTACAATTTTCCCTTTATGTTTATGCTTGAGCTTATTTATTTTTTTGAGGAAATTGAATTATAGTAGATATCAAGCTACGGACGAATAAAAGTTTTACGTTGCTCAGAATTACAATTTGTGGAAATCTTGTACATGAACTACCTAAGTAGGTTACCTATATTGTTTCTTAAAACTTGCCATTAAAAAAAAAATAGGTAATAATATAGCTTAGCAAAAGCTAGCTAGTGCAGGTGCCAAGTAAATTAACACCGCTACTGTTTCAATTATCTGTCGTAGATGTTAGAGGCCACTGATGATGATATAGCTTGAAGAAGAAACCTATCTCAAAATACCCAAAACAAAAAACCATCAAATTAAAAAAAAATCCTTTCAGACTTCAAACGCCCGTGTCTGGTAAATTCCGTAGCTTCCGATACTCTGAAAAGAAGCCTAAACAAGCCTTCGTAGTAAGTAAAAGTAAAGACAAAGGGGCGAGAGAAAAAGTCGGGACTTACAAAGCGGTAAGGAAGGTACCGTCTACCTCATATGTATGGAAATGTGGCCTAAGCCAGACTTAAGGGAAGGGAGCGAGGAGCCGAAAAAGAAAAAATGTTTCTGTAGGTAGTCGTACGAGTATGTTATATGTACGAGAAAATACATACAATGTATACAAGACCAAACTGTTGCAGTACATTTCTCATGTGATTTTTGTTAAGTTATGGTATATTTCCTGATATTTAATCGGCTTTTCCTATGAGTATTATCCTTGCAAAACTGATATTTGAATTATAGGAAAAATAACAAAAAGTTAAACAAAAATGTTTTAACTAATCAAACCTTTATGTTATACCTACTCGAAGCTAGGAAAAACCTAGTATTTAAAGAAAAACTTTATTTTTCAATGTGTAATACATTGAAAAATAAGTAAGTTTTTCTTCTTCTTCATTTCAAAGGTTTGTAAGAATCGTACTATTAAACAGGAATTTGTATACTGCATATTTGGTTATTGCAATTTATGATTTAGGATAAATAAAAGGTAATACCGAATTGAGAAACCTCCTCCTTTTTCAAGTCGGTTAATAAGGTAAATTTTCAATCACAAATATACGTAGGTTGTTTTCCGTATACTTAATTGAAAAAAAAAATGGTTGTGTGTATTTCATACTGTGAATATTTTTTTCTAACATTTAAATATAATAAACAATTTCACCTCTATTAGGTATATCACTATGTACATTAATTTAATTGAGTTTAACTGACTGTTTGGCGATTTCATTGAATGCAACTGTTTGGCGCGATGCTCTTTCATCAGTAGATATTATTCTACAAGCAATATCACAGAATTAAATTTTACCTACTATTTGTTTTTACCATAAAGGTGTTCTAACTAGGTACTTCAAAAATCACCAAAAAAAAACAATACAAAAACTACCTCTTATTTCAAAGTCGGTAAAAACTCATCCACGTTAAACCACCTTTTCGTCACGTAATACATCAACCGTAATCTTCTTACATCGTCTCAATTTCGGGACACCCCCCCCCTCGCACCCCCCTGCCTTCGTCTTACACCCCCCCCCCGGATTACCCCCCGCATGGACGATTTTTCTTCTTTATTATATTGCCTCGAAAGAAATAGTTAAATAAATTTATTGGATTTATTTGTACCAACATTTGATTTTGGTTTTGTTTTTGAATTATTAAAAAAATAAGTTAAGTGATTTTTTTTGTTGGGATAATGTTAAAAGGAGAAAATTGGAATGTTTTCGTGAAATTAGTTGTTTAGTAACTTTTGTATTGGCTTTTAATACTTTATGTAATGAAATATATCTACTTGTATCTGGTATTTGACCTATATCTCTTTAATAAATTATGCGAGTAGAAAAGAATACTAAGCGTTTTCATACAGAACTCTGAATTTAAAAAACTCGATCACCTTCTAATCTGTGCGTAGTAAAATAAAATAAAGTAGTATGACGGCTCCAAATACGTCAAAAATACACACAATATCTATAAACTCCTAATATAAAACTAGCATAGACCGACAAACACATTTTCAAATAGTTATCCACTATTATACTGCCTGAAATAATCATACCCGTACTTACAGGGTCCATACTGTATTATAATAATATTATGTACCACCTTTTTGAACATAGGTATAGAGTGCAACAAAAGTATCAAGTATGGAGTATTTCCAATCGTAGTACAAAACTGAACACGACCTCTAAACTCCAACATTTCCTATACAGCCAGTGCCATAGCCCCTAAAAAAAACATAATTTACTTACATCCAAGACATTACGTTCCTAACAAGACACAATGCTTCGCAAATATCCTCCCTAACGCATCCCACCATTTAAATTGACCTTCCACCCCGCGCGGGTGTAGAAGACATTGTATAGACTGAGGGGGTAAGTATAAGAAGTCAGGGGTCTTGAGATAGTGGTGTTATTACCACCCACTAGTGACTCGTTGCTTGTGATTGATGACGTAGGCGGGGCGAGTCCAATCATTATCCGTGATGCATGACCGTTGGTACATCACTACGTTTCGGGATTTTCGATTTTGCATTTTCAAAATTAGATTTTGGTGTTTGATTTGTTTTTTTTTCTTTGTTGGATTTAAAGTCCGTTTTTGTTTTATTAGACCTATAGGCTATAACCTATTTTGTTGAGGATTGGTATTAACTATGAACTCTGTTAAAGACAAATTTGGCGAAATAGACAAATTGCTGACATGTTTGTTTTGTAGCAGCTTTTTAACAAATTAAGGATAACTTAGAAAGAAAGAAAACGATTTTAAAAAGAATAAAAAAAAATCGATTTGCTTAATTGGTAGATAATTAAATATATCAATAACCGTAAAATTCCTTAAATTATAAGAAAAACATAGGTACTCACAAGTAACACTTATAAAATAATACAAATACATCACAACACCAACAGTTCTAGCTTTAACTTCACTAACAACGAAACAATTTACTACGAAGCTCCACTCTCAACGAAATTCAATAAAATACTGAATATGCAACAAAAAAATCACATTCACAAACGTATCTGCATTTATTCTAACCGAATACATTAACCCTTGAATAATTAAAAATACGCGTGAGCCCAAATAATCGCGAAGAATTAACCCTTCGCATGCAAATCAGATGCGAAATCACGACACGACCGGTCTTTCGTACCCAGGTGTGTTATTATTTTAAAAACAATTTGCATATAACTTGGGGATTCGAAACATTGTTGGATTGAGGTCACGTAGAAGGGTTAAGATATTGTGTCTTTAACGGTCGCGTAGCTTATTAAATGCCGAAATCATACACATATAAATCAATAAATATAGACATGGTCAGATGATTTTTAAAACACTAAAGCAAACATTAAAGTTAATTTTATACGTTGAAAGCTAATGAAAAGTCAATTTAAAAAGCCTTAAAAATTTCAATTATCCCTTGCCCAAAACAATTGCGAGCGAAATAAAAAGATAATTTCAAGCAAACCCTCAAAGTTTAACACTCAAACTTGCTCCTAATTACAACAAAAACAAAACTTCCTGCATGAGAGCATTAACCACATGTTTTTACAACATTACAAAAGCTTATTCGAGACAACGACCATCTTAACTGACGGAAATACGTACAAAGACACTCAGACATACAGACATACAGACGTAGAGACATACACCTGCCAGAGGGGACACAAATTTGAATTTGAATGCCCAGCGCCGCGGAAGGGTTGAAGATTTCTTCAAAGAACTTTTTTGAACTTAGAATTCGAGTTCAAATTAAATAATTTCGAATTTGTTTTTTTAGTTTTCTGTATTTGAATTAGTCAGCCAGTAGGTAATGTTTTTAATTCGGTATTTGTGAGACTTTTCTTGCTAATTCTCTTAAAATAAATATAAAGGTAATGGTTTTAGTAATGGATTTTAATATTTCAATAAAACGCAGATAATGAGTAGGTTTCTAATCTAAATAACGATGTGAAAAATTTTGATTATGTCAAAAATCTATAAAATCAATGTGTTTACAGGTAATTTCAGGTTAGACGGTTAATTTCAAATAATGTATACTACCCATAAACCACGATATTTTCTATAGCTGCCACATCAACAATAATACGCAAAATACAGAACCAAATTTAAATACGGATACCATTCTTAGGATTTAACACCCAATAAATTAAAATCAATCGATACACCGCGACACCTTTCCATTATTGGCGATCAATAATTACCATATTACAGCGAATGTTGACACAGCTTTCCATAACACACAACCCCATCGATTACGCCATAAAGGTCTCGTCCCACGACCAAGAAGTTCCCACGAAAACCATGAATACATTAAAAAAAAAAGGTTTTATCTATTTCATTCAACCATTCTAGACTGGCCTTTAAGATGTTCCTAATTTGAATATAAAGTGGAAGGGTTTATTCTTCAGAGTGTCAAAATTCAAAATTGTTCTTCCGAGTTTATAGAACGGTCGATTTGAATATCGAATGCATGGGATCTACTTTGCATATTCTTTTTTTTTGTTCGTTTTAACTTTTCGCACAGTGTTACAAAGACGGCTTTTGGCGCGCATTATTGATTTTTGCCGGTCGATGCGTAACTTTGAATGCGTAATGAGATAAAATATTTTCCTTGTGTTGTCATATCTGTTGTATAGTCTAATTTATTCGTGTCTTTGTGTGAGGTGACGGATGTTGGTACAAGCTATTCCCATGGACTTGACTTGGAGATGGGCATAAATTAAATTGAGTCGTAAAGGTAGTAACGTAATTTACTTTAAAAGACGACCTTAGAAAGCGTATAACCGATAATAATCCATATAGAATAGTACACTAAACTTTGTAGACTTTCGAAATCACAAATATTTCTGTGACCGATAAACGTTATCTAGCAAGTATAAATCATACAAAAACTTACTTCAAAATAATTATATTTAGAAGCACAGACCATAAATATCAAACCTCTCATAGATAATGACAACAAAACACAAGATTAATTGCATTTATTTCAATAACAATAGACAATCGTTGTCTATCGATCGTGAATTATTTAACAATTGACTAAAATAAAATAAACAATTGTCAATTCATAGAGTTCGCAGATAATAAAGTAAGGTATGAATAAATTAATGATTCCATTTTCAAATTTATCGATTTCATTTGCATATTTTTTATTTTAAGTTTCGAGTATTTATTTATTGTTTTCAATTGTAACCTTAGCGTTTTTTTTTAATTTTGTTGATTGTCATAGCGATAAAAGCATTTTAATATAATATTTGAAATCCGCGTTGTTTTTTAGTGGTCGAATTCTAAAAGGCCGGTTTGATTTAAGTAATGAGATGTGTTCTAATTTTTCGGGACTTAGTTATACAATCGATAAAAGTATTTAAAACGTACCTAATTATGATTTTACGATAAGTTCATTTTTCATATAATGTTATCTTGAATACTAGACTTAAAATGTTACAGTGATAATAAACGGGCTAGACTAAGTTACACCAGTAAAAATCCACAATCTTTGGGACCTCTATTATCAAGACTTTATTAAATAAGGTACTTTGACATGCGATCGTTATTTTGTAAATTTCTGCGTGCAATAGATATTTCTTATGTTGTACTTTTTACGGCACAGGAGCAATTGGTTACAACATTTTAAGAGAAAACTTGCGTTTTGCGGTAAAATATTTTTTAAACAAAATAGTATTTAATCAAATTTAAACAAAACCGTATAACAATAAAGTATTCGATATTGCAAAGTCTCTTCCACAGAGAAGGATTAGACACACTCTATTTTCCTATATAATTACTCTCATTCGCAATATTATCGAGTGAGTATAATAATTAACGAGCGACTTGAAGATAGGACTCCTGGAATAAATTGTAGGAAGACAAAGTAGTACTGTTTAATCGTTCGAAAGTAAGAGCTGGAAATATTCTCTGTCTAGTTTTACGACCTATTGTAGACTTATAAATGGAAAAAAAATAGTACGTAGCTTAAAGTAAAAGCCTGAAAAACACTATCTTAGGTAAACACCTAGATACCTACCTCTCTCTATGTACCTATGTCAGAAAAAAAAATCATAAAATATTTGACTCTTTATTTTTATTTTGTCGCGTAAATAAAAATGAAGCGATAGTGAGTTGAAACCTTATGCGATATGTCTAAATTCACTATTTAATGACAAGTGACGATACTACCAACACTTCCATACAATTTACTACATTTGATTCGTTGTATTATCTTCGTATTTATCATTGGTTTGATAGAAGAAAAAATACGTATCCAACGTTTTTTAGGAATCTATCTATAGGATAATTATTATCTATTTTTTAATCTGAAAATAGTTCTACTTTTTCCAAGTAAAGATAGGTATAAATACGTGATCTCTCACATAGGGATATAAATATTAAATCGAAGTAAGAATAAAGATATTTCTCTTATTCCAATCACGTGCAAACTTCAAAACAGATAAGAAAACTACAATTTTCTATAATTACACCACTAATAAGTGCAATTAAAATACCTTTTATAGGCAATTATATAGATATAATTGTCTGTTCTCTGTTAATAATGTAAAATGCGCTTCTTTCTACTGAATCTGATCACTTTGATCAGTATCAGTTTTTGTGCGCGATTCATTGTTTTATTTGATTGATATTTGCCGTTTAAGAACTTTAAATTGGTTAGTTTTGAATTAAATATGTACACCAATTTTTATGCTAGAAGTTTGCTTTTAATTGTAAACTAGGTAATAGTAAACCTTTCGAATCTCTTGAAATTAACGGTAGTTAGGTAGTAACGGTAGTAGTACTAACAAAGAAAACTACTATTGAATAATATAAATTTTCTAGAAAATTCTCACCAGAGTCCGCGAACTCACACATACAAAAATTTACATATCCAGAAAACAATCACATACAAACATTCCATACACAGCATCACCTAATAAGAATTTGCATACATTATAAAAGATAAAAGAACGAACCGTCATAATTCTATATTTAATTTTTTACAGTTACAAGTACCGGTTTTTGTCTATTGTCACATTGTATAAAATATTTAAATTCAGAACAAAATCGTTGGGTCGAAACAAAAAGCGCACCTTTTTGTCACAGCTTGCATTAATTTTTTGAAATGTGACATTTGTTTTGTATGCGATTATGAGCTTTATTTAATTTGTGATAGAGTCGAATTTATGATATTATAGATTAATAAAATGGTGTGTAGAATTAGTACAGTACGGAATTTATATTAAGAGTGCATCAACAAAATTATTAACACTTTAGGCATACCGGTGTTGTTGTAACTATTATGCATTTAGATGACAATTAATATTGACAATTATAAAATAATAAACGTTTGACATCGTTTTCTGTATAACTTTTTTTTTTTATTTCTTGTTGTCAAATATTTAAGTTGTTGTCCGTACTTTAATAAATTCATAATAACATAAAACTTCTAGTTTAAAGTTAAAAATAAAACAATTTTGAGCCAAATATCACATATATTTAAAAAAATATACAAAATGAACATAAACCTTAATAACAAAACTTACAAAATAAATGCGGGATATTTAATATTTTCTGAAACTAAACATATCTCATTGTATGTACTCTAATAAACTTAAGAACATTATAGAGTGAATTATTTGTAAGATATAACCACATTTCCTCCTGCAATTAAATATTTGTTACGAGCCTGCAATACTGCAGAATTACATTCGAAACAAACACCAAATTATTCAAAAAATCAACACCAAAAATTCATCGATAAACAAAAAAATCCCTAAAACATTAAGGTGCGCGCACACCGGTCCGTAACGAATCGCGAACAAACATGAAGAGTTCGGAACTAATCGTTGTTACACAATAAGATGCTAATCTTTTACACCTTTACCTAAATTAGCATACGTGTGTGAGAACGCTTAACCGACTGTCGAAATGATATATTTGTGTTAGGGTGTTTTTAGATTTTAGAATAATTTACATACAATTTTGTGTATTAAAACTTTATATTGTAATTTTCGCTGCAAAAAATCGTCATAAAGTGATTAGTATTTATATCTTAGGTTTTAGTATTAATTAAGGTACATTGTATTATATTCAAAGGATAAAAAAATCTTTTAATTTAATTTAATTTAATTAACGAGTGAAATTGATCGAAGGTCAAAGTTGAATCAAACCACAAATATAATGATATCAAATATATCAATACTAGATAATTTCGTGCTTGACTCTTATGACAGGTATTACTGAAAATATAACAAAACAGTACACAGTAAAATTTGTCTTATTATTGCCAAAAAAAAGAATAAACAAGCCTTGGTTTATTTTTCATACTTAAAGCAAAATGTTATAAACTGTGGATGTAAAATGTCAAATCATATGACTTGCTGCTTAACTATTTAACTAAACGAATTATCAATTAAATATCTAAAAGCTAACGTAATAGCGGAGATTAGGTTTAATCGTGCCACTTTTTTACTTTAACTAAAATACTTCGACTATGACAACACTTTAAATAGGTAATTAATGGATATACAAAATAAAGTTTCATATTTTACCTAAGCTCGGAAAAGCAGTTTCATATCTTTACTCTAACATCCTTAAAAATATGTTTTTATAAAAGACTGCAATCGGTACGATTTAGCCTAACGAAAGATAACAATGAGTTTTGTTCACCTACCTATATTCTAACAATGAAAATATTTGATGACAGAAACTATACTAAACAAAAAATATCTACATTTAAAACTAAACTTTAAATATAACTTTAAAATTAAACTAATTTAATTCGATTTGACATAACCCTAAAACGCTACAAACCTACAACCAACTTTAAAAACAAACATCACAAGTCTTGATCTTACAAAACTAAATATACTTAAAAGACTTGCGTTTCTTTAAAAATGGACACCTGAACACAAGCATGTGCTGAAAAATCAATACTAAGCTTGTCGTACGCGTGATACCAACGAAAAACTACTACAACCCCAACTCACCCCGAGGATTTTTCTTCACCCCAACCTCCCCTGGCTTAGGGGAGGAAGGGGACGCAAAAAGATGCCGGTTTTTTCCTTACTCGCGTGTGTTTTTGTTGACGAAACTTTTCTACATTCGAATCTCGACTTTAATGAAACGTAATTAGGTTGGTTTTGGATTAGTTATGTGCTTGATATGTGGACGATTGTCATGCTGATTTTGTAAAGGAATTTCAGTCTTATTTTTTGTTGTATAAGATGCAGTTTTGTTTGATAGGTATTTATCAAAAAATGCCTCAGTAAACGTGGTATATGGGAGTTATTCGGTCTTCGCAACGAAATTAGGGTCCGTATATCGTACGCTCGAATGCTTAATGACTTCTTATGATTTTGATGTCATGTTGCGTGTAAGATGCATCGGGTTTATTTGATCCGGCAGCCGAGGGTTGACTGATTCGAATACGCAAAATTCGAAATTCGAATTTGAATGAATTCCGAATTCGGAGCTTAAAATTGACAGCTGTCAAATTAACTAACGGTCGTTCGTTATTTGACGTTTAAAAATGTAATTCTAGTACTTAACAATTGAGAATATCCTTCATTTTTGAAGTCGGTTTAAATGTAGTTTGGTGTAAGTTAAGTTGGACGTCGTGTTAATGGTTAGTATAACAGTTTTGTTTGCAGTTCTAGCAGTTAGTTCTCAGAAGTTTTGCCGCTTGACTTTAAAGTTATTTGCTGTGTGATTTACACGGCTCAGGACAGCATGCATGCATGTTTAGAGCTAATATGTGTGTTTGCTAACTTTTTATTATGAGTTTTGTCAGTAGCGCGTTTGTTACGAGGTTATACCTACGTAATTTTATATTTATTATCTAAAATGTAGAGAGCGGCTTGTGTAGGTACATAGAAAAGTTACATTTAATAAACAGTATAAATTGTTGTTCAGCCTATACAAAATACTATAATTTCAAAGTGCAAGTGTATTTTAACTTAAAAAAAGAGGATTTCTTAATTTTATTTATTTGGTTAAATTCTCTAAGCCAACAATTGTTTACACGATAGAAATATTAAATAAATTCATCATTATACGATATTTGTGGAACAATCCGACCGTAATAATAAAAAACTTATATTAATATTTATTCGCGGATAACCTCGTTCTTTTTTAAATGCCAAATCACAGTTGCATCCTTCAATTTCATTTCTTCCTTTAATAATTATCGTTCTTTGGTAGGAGTGAAAGGTTATCCTCTGTCAGCTTGCTGTATTGTTTAATTCCTAATTAGCAAACCATCAGATTAGCTTAAAACATTATTGTGGTACCAGTATTTTCCGCCAGAGGTCATCGCAATATGCATTTCGCATTCCAACACGTGTTTTGTACAGGGAAGAGGCATATTTGCTTTTGAGACTGAAAGTTGACACGTATTGTGAAAAAGTAGAGTTAGAAATTTCGAATATTTTTCATTTCATAGTTAAAAACTTAATTTACTTTAATAATATATTTCCAAACATTTTTATACTTTACTCTTTTTTTCCCCGTAGCCTATTGTGTCCAACTGTTAAGCAAAGGCCTTAACAACTTTTGTAAGAAAGAAACAAATTTGTCTATGAATATTGAAGAAGAATTAACTAAAACACACAACAGTAGTAAGAGCAACGTAGTATAAAACATATTATTCAATTTACTATTAATTTGACCATTAAACCCAAAATAATTAATGAATGAACTAAACGAACATAAAACTAAAGCCGCCATTTTGAAAACACGAACACCTAATGAGTCCAACTTAAGGTTAACACCGAAAAAATCAGTGGAACACATTAAAAATGTAATAAAAACCGTCAAAAAAAACCTTTAGATAAAAATCTACACACGAAAAATTGTATAATAAACACGTCATATTTTTATGTGCTTATAGCCAATAGCGCCTTTAGGTGTACACCAGTCTTTCGGCCAATTACAGGAGTGGAATTACTACGACTTAAAGACACTTAAAGTAATATAATTGAAGTTGTGGAAGCGTGACAGCGCTATACAAGGCATATAGCGGCGTCTCTCTTCCACAACTGTAATTTCATTACTTTTAAAGATGGTAGGTCTACAGGCTAGTTTAAACGTCAAAATGATTCTATCTGCGAATAAGTAGTGTATCTAGAATCGCTTGTTAAGCGAAGCGAGCGCAATGAGATGTTATAGAGAGGCCAGCGGTAAGTGTGTTGTTAGATGATAGCGCTAATTAAATTTATGCGTTATTACATACAAAGTTTCAGTATTGTAAAGATAGTACCAAGTTATACACCTTTGAAAATCTTCCGAAATGTGTAAAAGATTTTTGTTTCTAGTGATGTATAAAAGAGTGCTCTTCCTAAATCTCACACCTAAATAACACTTTTTAGTGGAAGGTAATAACACTTTTAACGCAGTTTAGAGACTTACAATCTTAGGTTTTATTAAACATATCTTGTAAATTTCACGGTTTACTTAAAATCTCCAGGTTAGGTTTTAATTTATAGAGTTTAGCCAATTAAGCCAAACACAACTCTTACCTTCCCCAAATAAGTAGAAACCTTTACTTAACAGAAATAATAAAACCTCCAGAACTAGGACATGACTTACTCACTATGAATCAATCAAAGCCAAAACTCTACATACTGCACATAGTAACACTAACAGTATCGTAAAAGTATTTTCTGAGCGCTGGGACTCACCCATGCTAGCTCGATGCCTTTTATCAAATAACAAGATATGTGTTGATTTAATAATGAATTTAATTTTAATTGATTTATATTGATTTTTTTATAATTTATTTACTTTTAAAAAATTATATTGGACTTCAATAAAAAAAAAAACTACATTTGATTCTATTAAATTTTAAATTTATTCAACTGGTAGGGACGATAAAATGAAATTATTATATTGTATTATTGTTTTCTTTGTATTTTGACATCGTGCATACTAACATAGTTAGGTATATGTTTCCGTTGTTACTAACCATTATGGATCAAGTTGTCTGAAATAAATAAATTGAATTGAATTGAATAAAATACCCATCCAAATACAAACCGCGGCTACTACAACTGAACTCTCTACTACAATATATCACATCTACCAATTAAGCCATTATGCCCACCCATCCACCCAGCAGCCGCACCAAGCGCAGCTTACCTCTGAACAGAAATAGACCGCGTCAGATAGGTCATTGCCCCCGCGATGTTAATTCGTTTACATACAGTGAATGGTTCTCAGTAAAGCTTAGTGATTAGGTATTCAATTAGCTCATTGTTCGAGCAACACCTATGCAACTTTACTTTTGTAGAGTCAGCAGAAGAAATGGAAATAAAACTATTTTTAGAATAATAATATCTGTAAAGCGAGAGCGCTCGCTTTGAGTTCCTATCCGAATTACAGAACATATAAGTAAAATTTAATTTAATTCGTGAACCGATGTGAGATCGTTTTATAAATAAATACTTCTGTTATAAACATGATTAATTCAATCATTGCTAGATGCCTGCGATAGTCATCTCTAAATGCATGTTTTTATTTATGAGCACTGTTAAAGCTCTAATAATTAGCTACTTATAGCCTTACATAAACTACATTTTTGTTATCAGAGTATACTACGTGATTTTTGGCAATTAAAAGTCTAAGCTTAACTTTAAAACACTGTTCGGTAAAATGACTTTCGAGAGCTTTTTTCCGACTATCGAACAAATAAGTATAATAGACAATAAACATGTCTGATTCCAATTCCTTTGATCATTATGCGATTTTACATGACCAAAATTCCCCAGGAAAATGAATCGCAATCCCAAAAATATACAATAACCTAATTACTAAAGTTATTTTGCTGACGCTACCCGATAACATCTCTTCACGGTAGCGGTCGCAGACAAAGGTGTGTTCTGCCGACGGTACATCAGCGCGCTGCGGCTAGAGTGGCTTCAAATCACGCGTTTTATCTTTATACGCATTTATATAACATTAGCTGTCCAATGTTACTATGTATGTGTTGAAAACTATGTACATTATATATCGTATATTATGGTCTATAACCCCACTATCACTGGTTCAAGCTCCATGAGTAAACATTAAAAAAAAACAACTTTCTTCCACCGTGATTTTAAATACTTCACCTCAAACTAAAACGCTAAACTTTAATAGTTAAAAACATTGACTCTACCTTTATTTTGCACCTTAAAGTAATAGAAACACTTAGACACTTACGGGTGATACATTTAGCGGTGTACAAATGTCTAAACCTAATATGGGTATTGTCTGGGTATGTACCGATGCACAGAGATGTACCTCATATTATCTGTATTTCCTATCCATCTCAAGCCTACACTGTACCTAAAAAGGATACATCTAAAGCAATGCACAAATCTTTATTGAAACCCAAAAAATCTAATCTTTTTACTTAATTAAAAAAAACATTTCAGAACTTAAAAAAATCAGTTACAACTACAAACCATTACAAATTTGAAAACAAAGAATACTACATAAAAGGAACCATTCTTCACCAAATATTTCTCAATGACACTCAAATCGACTCTTGCGCAGCCAAACTGAAATAACAGTCGATAGAGCGCTATTCGCGGCAAAAACTCCCCACTTTACGTTTCATATCTATAAAAAATCGCATTGTTGTAAAAAGGGGTGTGACAATGATAAAAAGAGATGGGTATAGCGTAACAGCATGTGTTTGAAAGAGAGAAATGCAAACCAGGAAATAATAATTTCTGTTTTGTATAAAGGTCTGCGTCGACTGGTGTGATGAAATGAAATAAATGAGCTTTTTAGATTTTTAGATGAAAGTCTGTAACAATGTTTTGACTTTTTTTTTCTAGGTATTTATTAAAAATGAGATCATTTTTTAGAAATGAACGTTATGTGTACAAATTATAATGTCCATCAATAATATTTTTAGTTTAATTACTAATCTTAATAATTTAGGTATAAGGAAAATACCACTGTCTGACATAGGTACTCATTAATATTGCAATTTGCGATGTGCAATTATAAAAGTTTGGAATTTATCTAATTATGAATTTACAACTCGTTAATATTACAAAAACCTTACAAAAGTAACAACTGTTATCTTACATTATATAAACTAACGAACAACAGAAATATTATTATAATAGTTCAGATTATTTTACAAGTAGTACCTACCTAACTAATAGAACTTACCTACTTCACTAAAACTTAAAAACCAAAAAGGTAGAGTTAATGTTTATTACTTATAGCTAATTTAACTTGTCCGACCAATAAACTTAATCGTACTTCTTTAAACATACCTACGATGTCCTTAAATTCTGATTAACACAGTTCCAATACACTAAATTCTAATAATGTTCGAAATTGGAATACACCGCCGCCATTTTCTTATTGGATTCTTATGAAGTACATACATCTTCATAAAAGAGTCGAGAAATGAATATAAATGCTTTAAAACGTACAGAATAAGATGTGAGGTGGCAATTTGAACAGAAAATGAGACAGTTTACTTTTAAAGTCACGTACGGGAGGTGGCAAACAGGATATTTGCTTAGATAGATTCTGCTTACCGAATCCTACCTATGCTGCCATCTAGCGGCAAAACAGACCAACTATTTCAAAACGTAATTATTCGACTTTACGACAGTAAATGTTCAACATAACATCGCCGATGTGTGTATCATATTTAAATTATGTAATTCTAAGTTATACATATTCTAAAAATAAACGTTTAATATTTCAAAATAAACATTTCAATTGACGTTACTAGCGCCATCTAGTATCGAATAGCTACAACAGAATCTGTTTTACAACCGGATTTGACGTTTCTCGCACCCTCGTAAATACAGGGATTGCATTGCGTATGTGTGCGTGACAAAAAGCGCTCGAAATTTAAATTTTGGCGTCGGTGACTTTTCTGTCTTTTAAATATTTGAATATGTCTTGGCGGCACTTTGCAGTCATTTCTATTTGATAACTCAATATGAAATATGATAAACGATTAAAGTTTAGTATAAATATTGTATCTATTACTGGTGTGAAATGATAAAAAAATAATAAAATAAGTAACGTCGTTTTCTAAAACAAAATATCATTGAGGTTCAATGAACTTAAAAAAATAGATTTTCACGAGACTCAAGTTTGTGAGATAACGAAGAAGTCAAATTTATTTACATCTTGTGTAGTAAATCATAACAATCAGGGTTATTATTCTTAATCCAACATTTTAAATGATTAGTATAGTGCCAAGGAATCTACATACAATTTCCTATACTTGCTTAAAGACTGCATTGCAGGCTATAAGCTCACACACATCGCCTTTTGAACTCGATGAATGCAAAATCAGTCCAGTATTAAATATCCGCCTTTTGTAAGAGTATAATGGCCACTTATAAGAAAGAAAAGAGAACAACATGGGTAAGCTAAATATAATTACACAGATAACCAAAAAAGTTACAGACTGAGTATTTTTTTTTAAAGACATAATTATTACTATGCTGAATTTTTATACCTGTTCATTTTTTTCAATGTATAAAGTACTTATAATTATTTTATAAAGAATTTATAGCCATTAATAGTGATATTACAGTCTCCTAAAAAAACTTAGCTCATTATGACTTAAAATTAGTTTTTAATTTGACTTCGGAAATTGTCTAAGCGCTTGCAAAGGAAATACCATTGACAACCGCGCTTGCACACTTGCGACTTAACTTCAAATTTCATTTTTTCAGACTTGTCAAAATTATCAATTTCACTGCTGTATAAAATCAAAAATCAAAAGGTTTTTGTTTCGAGTAAGCCTTCTCAGGCACTTTTAAAACGTTACTGACTCTAGTTGCGCGGCTCCAAAATGTCATTCTTATAGAGAAAAACCGGCAAGAGACTCTATAACTGTTTTAACATCGCCAAAGTTAAAATCCAATAAAATAATAAGAAATAGTTATTACAAACCCTTTCGTTAATAACAATAACAGCCCAGTTACCTACAACAAACTCACATATAATTACTTACTTGGTTCAATGATTATTCTTAGAAAATATAATTGCTAATTATGACGGTTCAATTATTACATTTTATAATTATTAGATATTATTAAAGATGCATGCAACTCGAAATTAGCCTTCGGGGCATACTATATGCGTGCACGCAAGTCTATACTAATTAGTTAGGTGCATGTTAAAACATCTTTGAATTTAGTTAGAATTATAGTTTTCAAAGAAAATGATTATAAGGTTTAAGTATGATGTATTAAAAATTGATCAATTTTTTTTATTTGCTTTTGTGTGTGTAATGTAGGCAATCTTATTTATATTATTAACGAGAAAGTTTGTAAGTACGTATGAATGGATGGATGGATATTTGTAACCCCTTCACGCTCAAACGACGCTATCAATTTGATGAAATTTGGTATAGAGTTAGCTGATACCTTGAATTAACACATACTTTTTAACTGACTACGTCAGAGAGGTTATTTTTGCATTTATAACCGACATTCTCGGCCGGGCAAAGACCCGGCAATAAAGCTAGCTAAAGGTAAAAGATAATAAATTATTCGGTATACTGTAAATGCTGTAAATGTCCTTTAAACTACTGAACAAATGGTTTCTTCCAATAAAAAGAACAAACAGTTTTGTTGGGTTTCGTTGCTAGCAGCTAGTTAAATCCTTTATCATAATCTAAGTTTATATGGTTTTCCACCACTAATTGTTAGCAAGGTAGGAATAATAAAAAATAGTATAAATACTTCGAATCAAACCATACAACCAAAGTGGTTGTAGGTTTGATTTGATGTACGATACGAATTCAGTCATAAAACCGCTAAACTACCACGTTATCCTTCTTTGATACAAAATTTTTCCTCATTTATTCAAAACTCCTCCAAAAAGGTTTTATTTTTTACCTAGTACCTATCAGTCTTAAAAATCAACTTTACTGCAATTTTATTTAACTAAAAATATTTTAATGATATGTAAAAAAGTGTGACACATAACTGGCAGTTTTCCCCCACGAAAACATAACTAGGCCACACTTAACTACGTAAAAAAGAAACAAAAAGCACTGGCAGGTAAATCAGATTGCAACTGATGCATGAAAAATGACTCCGACCGGAGCGTAATTAAAAAAAAACCATCGACAATAGACTTTTTAATTTAAATTCGAACGTTACAAAAAATACCCCTTTTTGTAACATTCGAGGACATTTTTTGCACAGAGTATAAAAAATTGACCCCCTAAATGTCACTGATGTGAAACAATGGTAGAAATTTGACTATCGCTTTTCATAGCTTTGATTTAAAGCCTTTTGAACAATGATAGTTGTGCAGTAAAATATAATAGATTTTTATCAGTTTTTTTAGCGACTTCATTTGGTAGTGTGACAGTTCGGGATTAAGTCGAGTATTATTTTATTTATTTGTTACTAAGCTGCTGTAAGCTTATTTTATTCTAATATAGTTAACAAGATACTTTTATGTGTTTTTGACGAGACTGACATTTTAATAAAGATATTTTTCCGTTGATTTATTAGATAAAGGTTTAATACAAAAATAGTTCAGAAGAGAATTCATAGAATTTATTTCGGTGAAAGAAATCAGTACTTACACTGAAAGATTTTTCAAAGGTGTGTTGGAGTCACTTCAGAGCCCTAAGGGAGTTGTTTAATTTCAGACAACAGATTGCACATCAACCACAAGAAAAATTATAGAGACTATCTAACACAGTCAATATGAGTTTTTGCTACTAACTTAGGTACAATAAAAAAAATAATACACATGTGATAATATGATTAAATTGTAGGCACGTTGACTAAGTATTAACATGCACATAATAATTACTGGGGTTAAAAAAAGTCGGAAAAATAATATAGTTTACATAAAAATGTATATTTCCTAACGGTGTTTCTAAACTTAGAACTTATGAGCACAGACTAAAATGTAGACTCGTCTAACGTTATTATCGGTATAAAATATTGTCATTACCTATCTTGTGTATGCCTCTTAGAGGACATAAAGTTTATATTTTATTTGCTGCAATAACCTATGTCATTAGTCGCAGCCAGGCTAGGAACTTTGCATAATTCACCGTTACATAGTATTTTTTAATAATGCTCGTCAAAATAATGTTTTTAATTAGATCTCTCAAATAGAGCACAGTAAACGTTTAAAACACTATAGTCCGGTTTAATAGTAAACGTTTGTGCATAAACCAACAAAAAAAAATAACGAATCCCAGATTTTTTTTATGAAAGTGACATATAATAAGTCAGCCTATACACGTCACAGCACGCACACACACGGCATATACCTCTTCCCATATAGGGAAGTATTGAGCATTGATCACCACGCTAGCTCACTGCGGATTGGCGATCTCAGATTCCAATATTTGGAATTCAGGTTTCCTCACGATGTTTTCCTTCACCGTTAGTCAGAAGTGTCCTACAATAATTAAGAAATGTACACTTAACTGTGAAAAAGTCACATTGCACACGCGTAAGTTTTATTGGCTGTATTTCGATCAATTTGTGTTAGCGGGGCAGAAAAAAAATGCAACCAATGTTATTCAGTAAACTACATGACGGCCTTAAAAATGTCATCATCATCACTGCAAAAATGCGACATAAATGTCCCATCTGCTTCAATAATCTATACCACAACCCTTTGGACGTTGCTAGTAATATTAACCTAACACAATATACTTAACATGCTAGTTATAACTAGCTAACAAGCGTTAAAGCCACTACTTACTCTATTCCAGTCATTTCCATACAGCGTTCATAGTTTATAGCCCTTTTTTACCCCTTTATATGCTTAGTAATTTTATAATGTTATTTCAACCGGTGGTGACACGGTTGACTTATCTAATGCAGTTAAATACTTCCTATTTCCTGATCTAGGCGCCGTTAATGATACTAACAGCTTGCAAAAACTATATTTAAATAGGTGACGTTCTAAAGAGTCTATTTGACTCTACATTTAACTTGACAATAAGAAAGATAGAATTACAATCAATAATAATAATAAAAAAAAACCCAAATATACCCAAAACGCTCCAAAACCCAAATAGCTGACGTAGGGCAAACGGCTGCCAAGCTTAAATGGAATTGGGCAGGCCACATCTGCCGAATGCCAAATGAGTTCTGGGCAAAATTAACCACACATTGGGTGCCAAACAACAGAAGGAGACCTCGCGGTAGACCTAGGAGGAGATGGCGCGATGAGCTCGACTCATTTGTTCAAAACTGGCCCCAGTTAGCCATAGACCGGGATAGCTGGAAGGAGGGAAGGGAGGCCTTTGCCCTGCAGTGGGACACTAACGGCTAGTAATAATAATAAAATAATAATAATGTCCGGACCGATTTCGGCCACGGTGGGTAGTGTTACTACCTATGACACCAGCCAGCTACGCGGGACATATTATAGTGCACAAGCGTGTGCGCAAACTCACAACACAGAACAAATAATCATGCTCATCACACAAACATTTGTCCTGGTTGGGGATCGAACCCACGACCGCATATAGCAGTCAGGGTCACTAACCACCAGACTAACAGGCTAGTTAAACTTATTATTCTTATCATTACATTTAATATCGATAAATAATATTATTATACCAATAGACTGTACCGGATTACAGTATTACTATACTGTAAAATGCTTTATAATATAAAATCTAAGATGTCAGGATAACACAAGTGGAATATATTGTATTTGCTATGCTAATACACAGCTGGACAAACCGTTTCTAATGCATATTCTAACAATAGAATACTTCTTTACATACTAGGGTATGCCGTGGCTTCGTTCTCGATTTAAGAGCGCTTAGGTTTTGAAATAGTATAAAAATTGTTTTTTTGAGACCCTTTTTTTGGATATTTTGTTTGGATTTTTGATATATTGATAAACCAGTCTATATACGTCCCACTGCTGGGCACAGGCCTCTTCCCATATAGAGAAGGTTTGAGCACTAATCATCACACTAGTTCTCTGCGGAGATTTCAGATTCCAACATTTGGAATCCAGGTTTCAAGAGGATTACAAGATCAATTATTCTATACGTAATATAGGTAGTCAAAAAACAACACAATCATTTCCAGGTACATAGCATATATTTGGAATATTCCATAACATAAACTTCTAATAAACATACCAGTATACAGACAGACAATGACACAAGTACACTTACTAATACTACCCAGTGCACAAGCTAGGCAGATGTTCCTTTGTTAGGTACCCTAGGTTATCTAACCAAGGTGGTATAGGACCACAGGCATTAACTTATACAGCCTTTAAGCCAGTTAAATAGACCCCTTGACGAGTAATACACAACTAACTAGAAATAAAGAAGTTATACAGGTGCTGTGACTGATATTTCGATCTAAAAAGGTTTTAAGTTAGGATATTATCTAAGACTTAACTTTATCCCGAGGCTGCGCATGTGGAAGTTGGTTTTAGCTGCAGAATATTATCCTCTTTTTACAGTTGGGTGAATAGTAGCGTATGTGTTAATATAAGATGTTAGTTAACTTCATACCAAATTTCATTATTATCGGTCCTGCCGTTTTAGCATGAAGTTTACCAAAAGTACAAATACCCACTCACAAACTAGTTCTTTCGCTTTTATAATATTAATAGGATATGACAGACGAATGGTGAAATATGGAGTTATACCTATACATGAGAATTCCCCGAAGTTTCTTGTATTCTTTACAGTGGTTTTTATTAATTGACAAACCCGTAATTACTTACATGAGGTCGATTAAACATTGATGAGACATACCAATGGGCTATCACTGTGTTTTATAATTAAAGGTAATTTAAATGCCAAATTACAAGCAAAACCGCGGTAAAACCTAGTTCAGCAGCACAGCATGTCTGTAGTAAACGTTGTACAAAATTTCACTTTACCCGACAGTTCCCGATAAACGTGAGTCATGTGTTTGCAGTGGCAGCGGACTCTGTATATAATAAGCGATGGGCTACGTGACTCTACCGGTGTACGTCATTGTAATTTTAAATGTAGGAGCTAGCCCAAGTTATAAGAGAAGCGATTTTTTTTTAATATTTTTTTTGGAGATGTGGATACCAGAATTAGATGAAAGGTGATATGGCTGCAAAGAGTGTTACTGCCGAGATGACATCAAATAGAAACGTGTGGAAGATAGGAATCTGTTCAAAATTTACTCAGTGATACTGCAAAAATAACATGTTGCTCTAAATTCCTATTAATGCACACGCAATATAAATTAAACCGCCAACAAAAAATATACATTAAACACAATTATTGTGATTGGCAAAATAAACTGTAAGTCGAATGAGCTACATTACATAAAAATGACATTATATAATGCAACATCTAAATCTAACCTAATCTTAAGAACAAAACTCACTAAATAATTCATTTTGTGAAGTCAAGCCTTTTACCTATAATGCATGTGGATTGTGGTGTTAGCTTATCAGTGATTGTTACGCTTATAAAATATTTATATTATGTCTATTCGAAATATAATGTTATGTGTAAACTATTGCTGATTATTCAAAAAAAAAGCGCCTCGTTTTCCGTCTATCTGTGACTCTTTAAGAAGTTCTTGTTTTTTGTTCGAGATGGCGTCAGATAGGACGTGTGGAAGAAGACATGCTGCGTCGACCCCAAATAATAATTGGGATAAGGGCAGGAGAATGATGATAATGATGATGTGACTCCTTAAGAAGATCCCTATGAGTATGTTTGTTAAGAGTTATTTTCTATTCCCGCTACCGCTTATGACTTGGGTTATAATAATACGTTTAGCTTCTACGTACGACGCGGTAAATACTATCAATTAATATAAAATTTTATCCTTTAGCGGTTTTCAGAATAACGAATATTTCTAAACTATTTCTTCTATGTAGTAAAATGTGTTTTGGATTCTAGGAATCTCGCTCGTAAAAGTTTTTTGGAAACATTTGTAGTGTACTATTTAATTCTCTTGTTAGTTATATTATTTTTTTCTAAATACATTATACATTACAAATAAATTACACCCAGACACAGAACAAATGATCGTGCTCATCATACAAACATTTGTCCTGGGTGGGTATCGAACCCACGACCTCCGGTATAGCAGTCAGGGCCACTAACCACTAGACTAACAGGCCAGTAACTAGCACCAGAACTTATTACTTACCGTTTTATATCGTCGATTTGTCACAACGTGAGGCATTTGATAATTAACCCTTTAATACCTTGAATTAATTAGCTTTAGACTTGCTAGATTAGAGTAGGGTTGTGCTTTGTCAAGATTTAGAAGTATGTAAATGTATTTTATTTGCATATAGAGATAGTGATATAAAATTTTCATAATATCAATTAATGTTAGAAATTCAGAAGTTTGTCAATATGGATGGATTGATGCTTTTTACGTGCTCTTTTACACATAAACGGCTAAATCAACTTGGATGAAATTTGGTAAGGCGTTATCTGACACCCTAGATTAACACATAGTCTACTCACTCGACTACTAAAAGGAATATTAATAGGTTAATACAATTTATGTTTTGCAGCTACAGCCGACAGCTATGCGGGCAAAGACACGGGAAATCGCTAGTCATGATAATTATATAAATATAGGTATGTTGTTACCTATATGTTTGTGCCTAAGATATATGTCTAACACATATCCATGTTCCGTAAGGCACAAAAAATGTGGGTCCTGCGCCTGGTCTCTTTCCGGTTGTGTCGGATTGCCGACCCATCGGACTATGAGAGTAAAGGAACAGAGAGTGCACCTGTGTTAGCGCACGCTTGTGCACTATAATATGTCTTATGTAGTTGACTGGTGTCATAGTAACACTAGCCACCGTGGCCGAAATCGGTCCGGACATTAATATATGTAGTCATTATTAGACATCATATTAAATTGAATTGTTGCTGACCTAAAGGCATATAAATTGCCACGCCATTTCAGCCGTACCAAAGCAAAATTTTCTAAATATTACTTAAAATTTATTTTTTGTCTATAACATAGCCCATCACTATTTATACATTTTTAGATCTTTGAAATAAGAGGCACGTAGCATTTACTGTCGCGTTGTAATCATCGCGAAACGAGTCTAACAAGAATCTTACTGCATATTTGACAGTTACAAATATACTAAACACTTATATACAAAATTGTAATACACCTCATTGTACTAACCTACAACCTTACCTTAAAACCACAAGGTCGAAAATTGAATGGCAAATGTTTTTTCAAGTGTGTATCATAGAGTGGTAATCGAAAGTATTTGAGACACGTATTGATTGTTCCTTAGCAATTACAAGCTTTGAAATTGCAAATGGCGGACAATAAATTGCGTTAAATTGACAATATGATTATTGGCACTAGCGGTAATGGGCGGCGAAAGGGAAGCTAGATATTCATAATAATAAATTATATTAAATCGCGTGTCTAGTTGGTGAAATTGAATTTAGTTAAAGGGACGGTCATAATTTTCACACGGGTTTATATGCAATTATAAGATAATGTAGGTTAAGAGAAACTGCGTTTTCTAGAAATTTTATCGGTATACTTACTGCGTTCTGCGGTTTTACCTGTTTAATTCCATATATTTACAAGGTAAAACATGTGTATTCTATACGCCGCGACGGGTAATAGACTACTTAGATGCCAAATGTTATTAGTAAAACTGGTATTTAATGTTAAAAAAAACTAATAAATATATTTCTATCCATTAAAAAGGACCTTTGCAACCATTAAAAGATTCTTTCACAGTCAAATAATTAAAATGATTTCAAATGAAAGAAAACATTCTCACAGTTATCTGAAATAAAGAGACATAAAGCACATTATGGTTTTAACATAAATTTTGTTAATAAAATATGCATATCTGACAGAACTAATCATAAAAAACATATCCTTTGCCATTAAAGAAATAAAAAAAAAAACAACAATTTAAATATAAGTTTTAATAAAAAGAATGTCATTCATTCCAAATTTGAAATGAAACTCGTTCGGTGGGAACGGTTGCAATGACAAAACTATTTCGTATTTAAAAAAAGAATGCATACTTTGTCTATATTTTAATTTCGTTGAATTTGCATACGTTCCGTCCTGTGAATAATTTCTAATGAAATGTATGAATAAATTATAATTGAGGACAATGTCTTCAAGGAACAGGGGAAGAGGAAGCCATAATTAAAATACGGGAGACGATAGGGTTGACAATTTGCATCTATGTTGAAGAGCACTTGTGATTTATATTAAAAATTATGAAATCATTAGTAATTTGATGTAACTAAATAGTTATGACGTAAAATATTTTTTTTTTCGCTCTATGCCTAAATATTTCTGATATTTTTTTCAAACTTTGTTTGTAAATTGTATCCTATTTATTTTTCGAAAACTGTGATACATTCTAGCCTCAAAATTACCAGTTACCATTCTCAATTTCAATTCCTTGTCTAGCCCATTGGGTGTTTCTGCAGTTAGTTTCATCAACAACAAAATTGCCAACCCTAAATTTAAATAGCACTTCACTAGTTTACATCTCACTTTACCCTTTCTAATGATAATTCAAACCTGTTCCGAGCTATAACAATCTTTTTTTTTTGTTTTAACCTTACCTTACCGGAGCGTAATTGTCAACGGCAACTATTGTTGCCTTTATGCTTTTAAACAAAGCATGCAAAGGGTTAAAACAGATGTCGACCCGAATCAGAAAAGTTACATTGTCTTAACAAAATAGAGGTGAGCAAAATTTAAATATATTATTTTTATTTTAGGGTTTTATTAAAATTAGTTTTTTTTTTAAAACGGTTTCTGTTTGTGGGAACTGTTGACCCCCTTTGGCCGGTATTGTGTTGCCAGTGTCTTTTGTTTTTTTTTCGGTGGCAGTTATTTTTGTTTTATTGCGAATTGGATTTGATGCGGTGTCGGCAGATGGTTGTCTTTGAATGTTTAATTTATTGTGCAATATTGTTTTAGTTACTATGAAGTGGGAGTTTTATTCCATTAATTATAATTATTTTAAAAACTTACTGTTGTTACTAATTGTAATAAAAATAAAATTTAACACTACACGTGTGATGATAAAGTAACAAAAACCAATTAATATTATTTTCCTTATATTCTTTAGCAACATTCCATAGGTTATAGAATTTTAAGAGGATATCCTGTTTGCGTGTACCTACTTACAATAAATAATTATATTTATATTATAATGCAGGAAACTTGATAAGTGTGGTTATAAAGACTATGAGTACCATTGTGGTCATAATAAACTGTCTCTCCCCAAGTATGTGTGTACGTAGAGGTTTCTTTTCGGAAAATCTTGCTACACATAATATGCCCATCATTGCAGTTCCTGTGAGCCAGAAAGCTGTAACAGCCTAGTAGTACTCGTAAGACCATAGGACTGCTAAGTCAAAGGTCTCGAGTTCGATCCCACCTCGCACCAATTATTCGAATGTTGTGTGCGTTTTAGAAATAAATATCACTGCTTCCGTGTTTCGGGAGGCACGTAAAAATATGGGTCCTGCGCCTGAACTCCCTCCGGTCGTGTCGGATTGCCGTCCCATCGGGCTATGAGAGTAAAGGAATAGATAGCGCACCTGTGTTGGGCACATTTTTGTGCACTACAATAGATCCCGAATAGCCGGCTGGTGTCATAGTAACACTAGCCACTATGGCCGAAATCGGTCCGGTCATTTTTAAAAGATAAACAATGAATCCGGAACACCACGGTGCATTCCAAAACAGGAGTCATCGACGTTGGCAAAAAGGCTGCCAAACTAAAATGGGATTGGGCGGGTCATGTCAGCCGCATGAATAGTGACCGTTGGGCGAAGGTTACCACATAATGGGAGCCAGCAGATGGATGGCGGCGCCGAGGCCTGCGAAGCGGCGCAAGATCGTGGAAGGACTTGGGGGAGGCCTTTGCCTAGCTGTGGGACAAAACAGTCCATGAATGCAGCAAATACCAACTAGCACTTGAGCTCCGTGTGTCTAAGGGAAATGATTAACTGCCTTGGAACCGTTACGCGTGGATGTAGTATCTTCGCTGCACATTTAGCCTCCATGGCGGTTTGCAACCTTTTTTGTTTTTTCTTGTCTGTATAAGCTTACCCACAGCCTCTACTACTAGAAGCTTTGACATGCCTTGATATTCCTGTAAGGCGTTTTAATAGGACTTTTTAGGTGTTTTAATAAGTACTAAGTACATTTTCTTAACTTGAAAAAAAAATCAGGTTTTCGTTAAATTTTAAATATCTTTTAAGTAATACTAATAGTTTTAATTAAAAAGACATTCTGAAGTAAGTTGTGGTTGAATAAGGTAGCCGGTATAACACTAAAGACATTATACTTATTTTATTGCCAGTAGTGTGATTGGGACTCAAATCCGTGTGGTGTCCGGATACAAAGAATAGCACCACCCCATATCCTCCACTGGGTGTCGTAAAAGGCGACTAATGGACCTTAAGACCCAGTGCACTGTACCAAGCACCTTGGGTCACCCGAATGCTGGCGGGTAAGCCATCAACAAACGCATTCCCAAAGACGGTTAGTGTCAGGCAGGCGGCCGACTATAAAACCATAGCCAAATCTTTAAGCAACACGTCTAGAAGACGTGTTGCGCCGACCCCAAGTGAAATGGGATAAGGGCAGGAAGATGAGTGTGATTGGGACTCATAAACATAGAACCAAAGAAAAGTACTCCTTTTTAAGGAAAAAAAAATATAATCCAAATCGGTTGAAGCGTCTTCGAGTATTTGATGCACGCATTAAAATACAAAAAATCTTAGTAAATAAGAAGAAAACTTTATAAAATCAAAATAGGAATAGATATCTTTGAACACATTTTAAATAGTTTTTATTTAAATATACGAGCATTAAAATGAGCGTGAAAACTGGCCAGTACGAGCAACAAAAATTTTCAAATTTGGAATCAAATCAATCGACATACCAACCTTCATGTTCAATCGTTGAGGACATAAAATCAATACTGGCATATAAAAATACACTCTTGAATCACTTAAATTTAGACTCTATACAGCATACATAAGGTCGTTATTTCCTTGTATAATGATTATATATGTAGTTCTATGTATAAAGTCGGTCTGTGTGCTAACAAATCTAATAATAACGGTAACAAGCGTTGGGGGAGTGCATCTGATTTGGGAAAAAAATATCCCATCGAGTTGGGGTGTCATGTTTGGTACTGGCGAGGAGAAAAGGTATTTGACCAATATATGGCTTAATTTTTAACTCAGTTTTAAGTCGCTGTTAAGTTTATTAGTTAAATATATCAATAGTATAGCAGTAAAAAGCTAGTAACAAAAAAAATACATTAAATAATAATATTATGTACTATATTAGACTGCACTAGACGTATTTTGACGTTATTTTTTAATTAACCGACAAAATAACACATGGAACATGACTTTGTCATAAAATACCTATATCTACATATTTATTAAAGGAAAACAAAGTATGTTTTAAACAACAGTTATCTTAAAAAATATTTAAAACTAATGCGATAGAAATGTATAAAATATTATCTAATAACAAAGACTTTTCTCTCCAACTGTAGGTACTCAACACCAAATTTTTGATAGGCAGAAAAGTCGATTTTCTTCGAAAACATCTCTTTGAAATCTCATACATATCTAATACATACATATTCTAAGAAGAGGGAGGTTTTTTTTCGGTACTCATCAAGCAATTTAAT
The DNA here is from genome assembly GCA_941860345.1 of Chrysodeixis includens. NCBI lineage: Eukaryota > Metazoa > Arthropoda > Insecta > Lepidoptera > Noctuidae > Chrysodeixis > Chrysodeixis includens. The sequence continues at coordinate 9,975,290 of OW796105.1, forward strand.
TTGAATATAAAATTTCTGTTTATTAGAATTTTCTTAGGGGTGTGTAAATAGCGTGACTTGTACCTTCGGGCACGGAGGGGGGGGGGGTACCTATTTGATTTTTGAAAATAATTATTTAGATTGGAAAGTAACGAAGCTGAAAGTACGGTAAATAGGTTTTACGTATATTTTAAATAAAACGAGTTTTAATATCGACTGGTGTTAAGGGTTATGATAGGAATTTTCTACTAGTATAGACTGGCCTGTTGGTGTAGTGGTTAGTGGCCCTGACAGCTATACCAGAGGTCGTGGGTTCGATTCCCACCCAGGACAAATGTTTGTGTGATGAGCACGATCATTTGTTCTGTGTCTGGGTGTAATTTATCTTTAATATGTATGTAATTAGAAGTATGTTTACAAATTGTCTAGAACACATAATACAAGCTCTGCTTAGTTTGAGACTGAATGGCGTTGTGTGAAAGTCGTACATTATTATTATTTTTAGCTATATTGTCGGTACTAATGTTATAAGCCTAATGAATAAGTTTATTTGTTTGATCATTGTGTTTTGATTGAACGCGGAAATTTCCAAATCAACATGTTTCTTACACGTTAGATATTGATAATGGAGAGATTTTAATTTACTTTTATTTGAAAAATTCAAAGTACTGCAGCTCTCATTTAATCCAAATATCTAATTGAACAATTTAATTGACTTCATTTGATTAACTATGTAGTCTTGTGTGGACAGATACCTACTATGACCTGTATAAGAGTAACGAATGTACGAGATTAAATTAAAATATCGATTTTAAAGGTCCATGAGGGTCAGAGCGATCGCGAGGGCGACGCGATGGGGTGACACCCTAATGCCAAATAGTTTATGTAAAATTTATGTGCGTACCCAATTTGTGCGATGCGTTCAGATTCTTTTTAATCAAACTACATTTAGATCGGTAGCGGATATCGTATGATAGAAAAAATATCATAAACTTTAGGTATAGAGGTACACACACTACACATATCATTTATAGATATATTGCAAAAACATAAATGATACGGAAGGCGATATGCTTACCCAATCTAAGTAACTCGTGGTAGAATACTAGAAAACGAATAGAAAATTTCTTATGGATAGAAAATTACATTCCTTTTCGTTAAGTACGTTACTAAAAGATATGAACAAGTTTGTTACTTAAAAAGATACCTTTATCCAGCTGTGCGTTAGATTCAAATTCTTTGGTCGATGATGATGACGCGGGTGTAGCATGCAGCCATGGATTTATACAATCGAAAAATAAAGATAACAAACGTAATGACAGAACTATAAAAAAAATACTTAAAAAAAACTAAAATATTTCTCTATATTCGCATAACAAATCAGTAAAGTATAATTTAATATGACCAAGGTAAATCGAAGAAAAATCCCCAAAACGAATAACAATAAAATACCTTGAACCAAAGACGAAAACAGACGAATTGTGAAAGAAAGAAAAGCTATTAAAAACAATCGCAAACATTAATTCTTCTTAAAGTTGACCTGCGAATGTCTTGTCATTTGCAGGCGTTTGATAAATATTAGGGGAGATATTAATAAGAAAATATATTATTCACTTAGTGTTAGTAGGTAGGATTGTAAGAAAGTTTAAAAATGAATTTGCCTATGTAGAGTAGTTTTTATTAGGACTATTTATTAGTTAAAATGAGAGTAGTCCTACTGCATTATGGCACAATAACTTGTAAAAAAATATTCCAAGTCTAAGTTAATTTTAACAGAATTAAATATCGTTGTTACACGCTTCATCGATCTGCTTCAAAACTTTACTCTAAGCAAAGGATTTTGTTATTGTACCGATAACTTTAAGAAGAAACCATAGCTTCAAGACTAGAGCTGTTGTCTTTCTCCTCGTAATGTGCAATCAGGGACCATACCAGAGATCATACCAGTACACAATTATTATTGACACAAATATTACATAAAACCGCCTCAAGAAGCGACCTACGTAGTAAATATAAGTATAATATATGCCTCCTACAATATACAATAAGCAATATATTTTACTACACAAGCACCTATGTAACCGCTATTCGTGTTAACTCACCAAAGGCTTTAAAATAATTAAATGCATTTCCATTTAATTCACGGTATCATCTTTTTTTAACGTGATAAAAGAAAAAATATGTATACAATATTTTTTTGAAATCTACCTGACGGACTAATTAGATTTTTTAGTCGAATAGCCTATTGAAGTAAATACATCTTTATAAACGTCACTTCAAACACACCCTGTAGTCTATAGGTACATAAGTTAGTTACATAATAACAAGGAGTGCATAATAGCAAGGCGAAGGTTCAATAATTTGGCAGGCATTGAGTATTATTTGCATTTATTATTGGGGCTTTGAAAAAAAACGCGCTTTAAAAGAAATAATTAAAGAAAAGGTCGCGTGCCGTCGTCGCTTCCACGAAAATGTATGGTTCGCAAACAAATTCATATAATTATGTACATCTTGTTTGTTATGCTGTATTTTTTTTACATGTATAATAAATAAATATTTAATACAAGCTGTAAAATCATATTTATGTTTATTCCTTGTTAAAAGTCCAATTTTCTTGCTTTTGTTAAAATAAATGTACTACACACTTGTCATTATTTTTTTGTGGTTAATATTTTGTATAAATGGGTTATAGGTACGTGTTATCCTTTCTTCTTCCACGCATTTACGTTTTATAGTATTTTTACTAGCAGCATCCAAATAACAGTGAAATATCGTGGTTTTTTTTAGTTATAATTATAATACTAAAAAATAAATTAAAGGCATAGATATTCCACGTTTTATGTTACTTAAATACATATAACACATTAAAACATAAATAATCATTGAAAACTTATTTTAAATTCATTACCATTTGACTTTTCTTGACAGGAATCATGCCAAAAATTCATAAACATTTTTTCTACTTTAATTATAAAACATATTTTTTAACTAAAATAAATCTTATTTACTACTTCTGATAATTTATTTTCATTGTGAATTCCAAGTCATTTAAACACTTCCCTGGGACTTACCAACTTAAAATACTTCATAGTTACAGTTTTCTTATGATTAATAACCATTGCAGCATTGTTTATAGGAGCTGCAATAATGGGCAAGTATACCTAATCCTAAAAAAAAAAAAAAACAAAATTCTAAAAAACTTATTTTTTTGTACAAAAATAAACTCATCAACGGAAATCAGTTTTTTTTACTGTCTCTACTCTAATATTTAAGACGAAAATTATTTGCCTAAACACCCACTCTGGTACCCCCAAAATGAGCATTTCTTTTTGGCAATTTGCTATTGCAATTATGGAAATCAAATAGGGGGTACCGCTTGGCGTCTTAACATTTAATTTCGGAGTAAGGACCCCCTATACATACCCATATTTTTTGTTTCTTATGTACAATTGTTATGAAATTGTCAGACTCTATTAGGTTTTTTAAGTATTTGTGTTTCAGTTTTGGTTAATATTTTGTTGAAGCAGTCAAGGTTGTGTCTGTGGTTTATGTGTAGATCTGTTCCAAAAATAATGGTGCTTTAAAATACTCAGTAAGGAAAAGTATAAGAAAAAAGTTAAAATGCCTTTAAAGTTGTCCGCAATTATTCAAGGATATCATCATCGGACCCTGACTTAATGACTATCGGGACCATCTGGAAAGTATACCCTATCAAATAAAACAATATTTTTACCAATCAGTCCAGTCATCTTTGAGTGATCGGGTAACGTACCTACATAAGAGAACCCGACAAATTGAAAACCTCCTTCTTTTTTTTTGGAGTCGGTTACAAAATAGTTATATACGAATGTACTTAAATGAGTGCACAAATCAGATAACATAGAAGTGGCACTGGTACTGGAACCAATGTCGTTAAACAAACTGATCCGTCTTCTGGTACTCATTTATTTTTATAGGATCGGGCCACATTTGATGTTAAAGTGACTATAACTCTGATTACAAGGTTTACCCTTTGCAAGTCCAAACACTACAAGATACCGAGTAATTTAGAATATCGTGAAAGGTATAATATAGTATATTTCTGAAATAATATGTAGAAAATTAACCTTTAAGTGAAGATTGGTAAACTATTTCTACCAGAAACTTTCATAAAATATTTAAGTGTGTGTCAAAAGTGAGCTTAACCCGCTTTCACAAGGGCTGAAATACATGATATTAATTAATTAACGCCAATATTAATAGACGAACAACTAGTAAAAAATCGCCAAATTCATTCTAATATATAAATTAGGTATAAACAAATGCAACACCAATATCCAAAACCATTCTCCATATACCATTTAATTTACCAATATTTTAAATAATACTTTTGAACTGCAAATACCCAGAAAATGTATACAGCTATAGCAATATTGATAGGTCTAAAGCTTTTCCATAAAATCAGCAATCTTCACCCATCTACATGAGCATGTTCCCTAATTAATTCTGCAACGAAAAAAATTGAATTAAGGGGTGGAAAATTTTTGTCGAAACTTAAATAAAAATGCAGATAGATGGAAGTTTGTTAACAAGTGGGGGGGATCACCCTCTTTGAAGCTCGCAAAGAGCGCGCGAGCGTAAGGGCGGTACATTTAGGGGTGAAAAATAAGTCGCTCCCCTTAAATAAGATATCAGCGAAATTGAAATTGTTGAGGCGAATATTTTTTCGTTGGTTGTGTTGTGTGCTATCGATAAGGTGTTTTGGTCCTTTTGGTGGCTGAGTTTGGTGATGCCGATACAATACGATATTTTGTTGTCGTTGTAACTGTAGGTACCTACTTAGTTGTCATTAACATTTGAAAAAATAATCTCGGAATGTGTAAGTCACTCCAGCAACTGTTGTATAAATCAGAAGCAAATTGTTAGTTGCTTCTCTTATGAATTCACTAACATTATTTTAGCTTAGCCGCATTAAGGCAAATAGGAACTATAATCTGATTCAATACAAGAATGACAATTATTCCTTTTCGATAAGGATTAATTTGAGGAAAACATACTCTAGCGTAATAAATAATTGTGTAAAAAAACATTCACAATTTATCTTTGTGATCCTTCGCACGCAGCGTTTAGTCAAACAAATCACTCGTAAGAAATGCCCCAAAATATACAATAGCATCAACCTGTCAACAATATACTAATAATGTCAACAAATACCTTTTTAAATAACTATTGATCCTTTATTAGCGCGTGCCGAAACGATACAAAAGCAACGCATCGACACCTCTATTGATCGAATCGATCTTCAAAAGGCAAAAGCCGGGTGACAGGTAAAAGGTACCCAAAAATTATCATAAAAAAAGATTGCACACTTTTTTTCTAAGAAAAAACCTCTTAATCTTTTTGTTATTGTAATTTTTTGCCCCGTCAAATGATCGTATGTGTGAACCGAATATTAATTTTGGAACCAGTTTTTTTTTAATTTTTTTTCATGTTTGCCACTTAACTCTCTTACGGTAGATGTATTTTGAATTAATGTTTGTGATGTTTTTTTGTTTTATTTTTGCATTTGTAGTGTAGTGGTTTTTGTTTGAAAAAACGTGTGACTTTCGTAAGGATTGTGTTATGCAAACTTTTTTTCGTGTTACCCCGTGTGAACGAACGAAATGGAAATTTGAATACATATTTATTTATTCACGAAATATTAGTAAGCAGCGTTAGCAAGCGCTATATCGGTATAGATTCCAGAAAAAATGTAGTAACTGCATGATTAGGTATATTGAGAGATCGAAAATCAGAATCAAATCAAATCTGTCAATCACTTTACGACCTACACTATCATACAAAAATTGGTGTAAGTATAAAGTTTAACCAATTTTATACCACGAAGAGTTAAAAAGTGAATAAACCTCTCCATCCTCATTCAGTGACCATATGACTGTTCCAGTAAATACTAGTCGCACAGGTTAATAGCTGCACACCGCTATCCCAGCCTTGGAACAGGTCTAACTTAGCGGCAAAATAACCAGTTACATAAACTTGAACTTTGCACGTAGGTTATAAGAAAAGGGTTCTGGATCTAAATGTTGGAGCCTTTTCACTAAGGCAAGTGATTTTCTTAATACCTTTTGGTACTTACTTAAATGATGCAACGGTTTACTCACGCGTATTTATTTTTGTAAACCGTTGCATCATTTAAGTATGAATCATCCTCACTTTTGGTACTTGTATTTTATTACGTTGAACTCCATTGATCTGTAATAAAACACACAATTATTCAACCATTTTTGTGTTAGGCAAAGAAGCCGCAGTTAGGCAAAGATGACGAAAACATATCAAATAAAACCACGGTATGTGTAAGTAGATCAATTCGAATGTAAAATTTGTTTTTACTTTTGGATGCTAGAAAGATTTCAAGTGGTTTATTCTAAACATCTGATATTTTTGTCCATTGATAGCAATTAGTTATAATTATCCAACTAAGTAATATTTTAACCAGAATCAATGTCTTAGGCGATAAAAAATAAGTATGACCTGATATTGTTTTGTCAAGTGATAATATACAGTTATGGTTTTTAAACTAGCGACCCTATTTTAATTACCTATTTTCAAAATTCCATTTTCTTCACTCCAAGAATTATGCAAAATAATATTTGCGACACGTTAAAAGTAAAATTAACCGGGATTAAAATTAATATTTATGATGTGCAGAACCGTCGACTAAAACAACATTTAGATTGTTTTTTTCGTTTCTTTAAGTAGTTCTGTTTTGCGTCGTACTACTCGGTTCACAAGGGGAACGCTTTCTTAACATCAATGGAACCTGTTTACCCCGGGACCGTATGAAGGACCACGAAGGACCAGTTTTACTTACATAACGTTCGCAGATATAATCTCTAATAATAATAAGTGTTTTGTTTGTCTTTGCCGAACGTCGGATGTGAGTTTTTTGCTTTTTGGCAAAAAGGACCAGTTTTTTTCGCGGTGCGGAACTTAGCAATGGATGATGTAATAAATGCCTAAAATAATATGTAGGTAATAAAATAAGTGTTTTTAGTTAAGGTAAAGGTACTGCTTAAAAATATAGTTACAAACTACTTAATTACTTATAAAAGGGCCCGAAATAATCCACCAACACGACATATTTTACAAGAAAAAAGCCTTGCCCAATAATTATGTTAATACCTAATTAAAATAAATTAACCGTACACTTAAACAGCAAATAAGCTAAACCAAATTCCGCAATAACAAGAGTCCAGTAAAAAACTTCAGAAACTTTAGAGATTGTGAAAAAAAACTGAAAAAACTCGAACCCTTAACAAAACTTCTGGAAACTTCCACGGGCTAATTAATTAAATTGTTTTATTAAACTCTGAGAATTGTTAATTGATTTCAAGAGTTCGTTATGCATTTCAAAAGCAATTTTCACTTACTTGTGTTTATATTAACTTTGGCGCTTTTAGTTTTGTTCGCTTTAGCTTTTAACTATTCAGGTTTGGTCTTTTTAATGCCATTGTATAAGAATATTATTTTGCTGAGACTTTATTGTTAACTGATTTGGTATTTTGAGTTTGATAGCTTAAGGCTAGATTTCAAAATAGCTTAAGATAGAGTAAAACTGAGAAAAATAAATTACACAACGATTTAACCTATAACCTACCAAAACATTTTATAGCATCTAAGATTATTTAGCTAATAATAGAAAACTGATTCACCTTACTTAAAAAGTAAAGTGAATCAGTTTCAGACTTACTTTAACATAAAACGTATGTATTTTATCTTAATTAATTAAAGAGTTACGCTGACTATTTTAGAAGACTCAAAATATAAACCGTACTAAAGGACCAGAGCCTTCATTCCCTAGTTAGCTAAGTAAGATCCAATATTAGTCTGTTAGTCCAGTTTCCAGGAATTTAGAATTACAGACGTCTTTACTTGCTCTAACACCAATATCCAGACTAAGTGCAAACATTTAAAGGCTGTACAAATATTGGATTCGTAAGATATTCTAGCCACAGTCAGTAGCGTTGCTAAATTCAAAATCAATACTCGCCGTGATTACCAAAATGGCTAAAATGTTATTCGGTTATTCGCCACCCCAGTTGTCGAAGCCATCAATGTATAAAATGTTAATACCCTCACCAAACTCACACATAAGTCTTGCACATGCCTATTTAGCTTTGCAATTTAACACAAAAGAGATTGAAGCACAACCCCAAAATCGATACTTACCTATTATGTACCAATAGAAACGAAAAATCAAAAACGGGGGTGAGTGATTGACGGCAAAAAACGCGAGGGTGGGACCGAACCCCACGGGTTTTTTTCGACGTTTTTTCATCAGGGGGACGTAATCACAATGGTTAGTACATCATTATGTGCTTATTTATGGGTGTACACCCTTATGGGCTGATAGTTATCGGAATGAAGTATTAGTATGTACTCAATTTGGTAGTTATTTCATCCATTTATATCTGAAATGGAGTGCCGGCTCTAAAGACCAAAACGCGGTCCTTTGTCTGCATGCGAATGACGCAACAGCTGCAATTAAATACTAGAGGAGGCATTGTTCGTCAGGACGTGTGCTTGTTTGACACAAAGCGCGTAAATGCATATTCAAACGTAATTGATTACATTCCGTACAAGGTAAATAATGGAATGCTCTATCATTCACTTAAACATGATTGCTAAAACCCATTACCGAGCAATAAACTATCCACTTTGTAACTCCATCATTTTTAGAAATCTTTACATTTCAACATGATTTAGAAGTAGAAAACCTAATAAAAATGCATACTACGTATTGCTAACTTTCTTCCATAAACGTAACACTTGCTCATTACCGATAAATATCTAACGTTCGCCGCTTTCCTAATTGTAATTCACTAATAAATCCCCTGTACAAAGCAATAAATCGAGTTATCAAAGACTCTAACAATTAAATACTTTGATATTCCATAAAAAGTGTTGTTATCTTGGCGAGGAATCGTAACGCCTTCGCACAATGTGTGGTTACCGTCAACCAATAGTCTCGCAGGTGGAAATAATTACCGTTTGCGGTAACCACGCCTATGCAGTGTGGAAATTAATTATGACTTTGTTTCTGATGCTATGAGTAGTGTTTCTTTGCCATTGTACTCGCGGCTTTTGAGCATCACGAATGATTTTGATTCTTAAGTGGACGTGATAATGGTGATTTTGGAAAGAAGGTTGCGTTGCTATTACTTTATACCATTGTTCTTCTGAGTCTTAGTTTAGATTAGTGTTTGAAACTAAAGATTTTAATGACAAAGACTTGTACTTTTTTAGCGACTCGGGAACTGAGGAATTTTATTCCTTCTGTCGTAAGGAGTTTTAAAAACATTCAAATCACATGCATCACGTTACTCTGATTTTAATGAAGATTATGCTATATAGCTTAATCTTAACTTCCCAGCAAGATGAGAAGAAAAATAAAGTCGTTATTAATATGAATTTACGATTTTCTTAATTAAGATTTAAAGTTTCAGAAGTAAGACTCCTAATTAGTAATTACATTTTCTCAGTTGCCGCAAGCAATAAAAATATATTTGAAATGTAACTTTGATTTTATTTTGTTTCTCAAAGTTTGCACGAAAGTCAAAGCTCTATAAGCTCCACCTCAAGTAATAAGCACATCCTAATTAGAAAATCTTAATTTTCTAAAATAAAATTTTAAATTAAAGAAATTTAGCTCTCCTCGTATCGCAGGATACGTCGTTATAAAACTCCACATCGTTAAAACTTAGGCAGAACTTAGACGAAGAAACAATACGCGAAATAAAAATAAAAATTCTACGTCACGAAAAATCGACGTAGCGAGGGTGATGGCAAGATGGCGGCCGGTGCCTCTTAGCACCCTATTTTTGTATTCTTCCCTCCCTCGCCCGTATTTATGCATTTCACCCCATCTCACCCCCGCGTAAAAGTGCATCGAATAGTACTGTACCTACTGGCTGGTGTAACCTGAATATGTCGGACTAATTGGGTGCGCTTTGTCTTACTATAATGATTTTTACTTAAACGAGTTTGGTCCTTTTATCCTGGTCCTTCTGCGCCCTCGACGCTCATTCTAGTGGAAGGTTTTATGAAGCGAGTGAAGTGTTTAACTGTTTTACAAGATATGATCATTATAATTGTACGGCATTTATATAATGAACTATCTGACTTCGTTCACGTTTTAGTTTCATGGGATTTCTAAGTTTTGCATGAAGTATAATTATTATTCTATAATGAATAGCTCGTATTATGCCTTATGCCAAAAGTTGAGCGACGTAATCCCAGTGGATCAAGATAGAGATGTCATAATTAATATAGTAGGAGTAGCTGTACCAAGATGAGGCGGGCAAGAGATACAGGATAATCGAATAAACAAAGAGAGGCCTATACTTTAGCTACTTTAGCCACTCCTTGTAGTAGTTTTTGCAGTAGTTTTGGTTTATATGACTCATTATACAACCCCAGTTATTTTGCAGTAAAAGTCTTATCAGAATCATAACAACCTTTGTGTAGATTAACCCATTGTATCTACCAAATTACTATTTTAAATTTGTATTCAACATTAAGACCAAAATACAGTCGCTATTCAATAATCGTTATGCCTCAGTATTTTGGTATGCAAACTTAATGATCCTTACTGAGACAAATAATTGTATTTGTAAATACCGAATAAAATACACACCGGTACAAATATATCACTTAGCAAGTAACAGATTGTCCCGAGGGCAAAACAATTCATTCTCAAAAACAAATGGCTGCGATACCATTATCAAACAAAATAGATTTAATCTAACTTAATCTAGATATTAAATTTATTAATTAAACAACCAGTATTTAGAATAATTTAGATTTTACCTAATTAATCTCTAACGACAAGAAACATTTATTTCAAGTTATCTTGTAGAAGGATATAAATTAATTATAACTAGAACATAGATTAATATGTAAATATGACCTTAATGATATAATTTATTCGCAGCGTACTGTTGTAATTATGTTAAATTCAATCAGGGCAGAGTTTTATTTAATGGTCCTTTTGCTCGTAAGTCCGAAAGGACCAGGTCTTTGTTTGTGTAGGACTGGTGTTGTGTTCACAGATTCCTTCTCGTAATATCATTGAACTGAAAAGGTTTTAAATAAAACTTTATATGAACAGGATAACTGTGGTATTTATTAAATGTTTTAAACGAAGTGAAACTTAAAGCGCAATTTTACTTTACGACCTCCTTGCCCCTTAAAGTGCTTGAGACCGCTAAGACTTAAGGACAACTTAAAAAACTGATTTACAATTATTCTGTCAAAAATTTTTGACGTGTGAATAACATTTTTTATAGTCAGTAGAAACCAATACATTCATTAAATTAAACAACCATTCCTAAATGATTGTCTGTGCCAGTAACCTACAGTGAAACAGTTACAAACTAATATTATCTTGAACAAAAAAGAAATTCTTAAAAATAATGATGTATTAATTATTCCTCACAAAAAATATCAATGTAACTAAGTATTAAGTAGTCATATCATTTTCTGACAGATCTTATTTTTGGCACAAAGTAATGACTTTAAGTTATTTCGGAATTTGCTTCGAATAAAAATATGGTTATCTTTGGCGCCTATAATCCCTATTTTGACGTTATCGGGATAAAGACAAGATGGATGTGACATTCCCTTGGATCTTTGCGCGTTTAGACTTAGGATAGTACTTGAGCGAGTTGGTATGAAAATTTAGAAGTTGTGGCTTAAAGAAGATGGTCTTTTTGAAATATTATTTTATCAACATTGGATTATCGAAAATTTGGTAGTACATTAATTAATTTAAAAATCTGTTACTATTTCGTAAAGATAATTTGCGAACAAACTTGAATAGGTTTTAAACCACGATTACTTTTCTTTCGGACGAATATTATATTTAACTGCCACCGAATTTTAACATACTAACTAAAATCATAAAGCTAGTATAGGTAATTTATTTTACAAATAATCATAATTCTTCTGTCCCAACTATTACAAAGCCGGATTTTTTTAAATAAACTTATTCATTCTATAAATAAACTTACAAATCTTGAAAAAAAAAGCTTAGAAGTATGTACGGTTATAAATTCACTGGCGCAAGCTACTATCGCCAGTAACTGTCGCGTGCGTTTGAACGGGGCTCTAGTGAAGTCTTCACGAGGGCTCGTTCACCCCTCGTGAGGGGGGCGGGAACTGAGGGGAAGACACACCCCTAGGCTCGCGGTGTAGTACAGGAGCAATCGCAGCTTGCACGATATCATGTGCGGTAATAATATTGAAGTGAATAAGTTTATTAAAAAGTAATATTGATTAGTATTAATAGTGAAAATTTGAAGTGATGAATTTATTGTGCGGCTACAGGAAATACTTGTCAAATGACTTTTGACTTGATCGTTGATTTAAATAGTTTTTTTTGGCAAATAATTTCTAATTTAATCTCATTTGTATTTTGTTTCCATACACGGAAAATACATTTAACGAGTCTCTAAAAAAACTTTTCATTTTATAACTTTGAAACCAGTAACGTGAAGTCATAATAAAAATTACTTAGTTACTTCAAATGCACCTCAAATATCAAGTATTTTATTTCAAAATCTCTAACTACAAAATTTCCACAAGCAAACCCTATAGCATTCCCTAGTTTAGCACCAGCACATGACTCCGAGCCCTCCTTAGTCCGGGGTCACCCCACGCCACTTCTTTCTCTTATTTCCCGGCATTTTTTCGGACGCCATTTTTCTCACGCATGCGTACTGCCCGCCGCGGTATACATTCACCATCGATTTATCAGAAATACGAGTAAATAAAATGTATGTACGTTTTATACATTTTTGTTATTTCTTTAAATGTACAGATTTGTTATAGATATTAGACTGTCTGCGGTTTTTGTTTGTTTTATTTGTGTTTTGTTTCTTTATTCTATAAATGGTTTTGATCGTGTTTTGTCTGTGGAAGGCTAAGCTGTTAAGTATTGAAAGATTTTTTTTATGTTACTAATTAATTAGAAAAAGAACATGTCTTGGTTTTTTTGTTGTTTTATTTAATTTGCTTTGTATAGTCTGCTCTAAGAAATATCCTGGAGATTTTCAAAACTGATTTTTCTTTTCAAATTACTTTCTTGTTAGTATTCTTTAAATCGAATATTTAGTGATTTTGCTATTGATCCATAAACCTCAAGTTGAAATTCGCCATAAATATGAACCTTAATCCAGTGTCTTAGTCCTAAGTCACTATTCATTATCAATCAGGCAGTGAATTTGTAAATTCTCTCTTAAATCTCCCAAAAATATTTGTTAGTAATCCAAATATTCTCGATACAGATGCAAAGGAAATAACTTCATAGAAACTTATTTGAATGAGGTAACAAAAGAGATAAAATGTTTTAGAGGCAAAAAAGAATTTCTAGATTATTTTGGATTAAACTTACCGTTGCATTATTTTATTTATTTGATGATAGTTTTGAAGAGTAAGATTTGTTTATTTTTAGTTACTGAGTGTAACTTTTCCAAAGAAACGGTAATATTTTTTTTTCAGAAAATCAAAGTTAATTATGATTAATATTTGTTTAGCTCTTACTATAATCAGTATTAGATACATATTCATAAAGTTACTAAATAAACTAGTAAATATAAAGTGATTCCATCCGATCGCCGGTCATCATAATATAATCAAGAGGCAATTCCTACAGCATCCAAACGCTGCAAGTAATATCCGGACACCCTACCACACAAGTCCCAACCCTTTGAAACTAAAACCAACTCTATCACAATGTAATAAGGATCATATTTAAATAGCTTTGTAACGAATATGTGTGGTTGATTGTACACAGATTCCAATCCGGTAGTGAGACAGACGCACACTTCCTGTACGCTATATTCAACTGTATAGTTATGGAAATAAAGGTTTTTTTCGGTTGTGATGTTTTATTTTTATTGTCCACTGTTTTTGTGGGGTTTTGATGTTTCGCACATATAACTCATAGATTTAAATGACATATTATTATGTGAAGGCCTTTTTGACACATTTTTTTGTGGGATTTAATTGTTTCCTTGCGTGTAAGATTGCTTGCAAATAGCATAAATTTCAATACCATGTTTCGTAAAACTATTGTTAGTTAGTCAATGTGCTTTTAAATCAGAAATACTCACAGAAGTTTTTCTGAAACCCAGCTAAAGTTTCACACTTCACATTTTAATGACTTTGAAAATTTCTCTACAATACAAATTTTGATCAGATTATAACCATCTTGAATGGTTTTCTTAAAAGAAACAGAATTTAAAATATGACCATACTATTTTGCCGCGATACAGACCTTTTTACCCTACCATCTACAAAACGAATTATATCTAAACTGTAAACCTATTTAGTGCCGTACCATCATCTAAGCCATTAGCCTATCAGGTTAACTACATCAAAAGGGCCGCCTAGCCCGTCTAAACAAGTTAGTACCGAACATGTTACAGACTAATTGGATAACTTAACCCGACGTTTACTTACCTCCAGTTTGTAATTCGATTAAAAAACTCTTAGTTAAACACATTTAGTCTTAATTGTAGATTTTTTGAAGCGCTGGTATGAAATTCTGGAAAATGAGGAATACTAACAACAGAACGATCAAATTATAGTAAATATCTTATTATATCGGATTACAGTACGACTGGCAATAAAAATACAGTATACAAACATACACAGACATTCAAATTGTATTCCAAAAATCACTTTTAATTTCAACGCTTGCCCTAAAACAGAATAACGATACTCCTCAAATTACTACATCCCTATATTATACTCATATTTATGACATAGAAGTCTAGTATTATATCTAAACTTCACAGTAACTTAAGGAGTATCCGAAACAAATGAGACTCAACTTCGACAAGTCTCTGAAACCCATACCTTCCTTCAACATTAATAAAGAGAGACTAGGTAAGGTGACACCAACGAACCTACTCGTACCTCCAAAAAGGATCGAATGAAAAATAATCACCCAAATTTGAAAGGTGGCAAAATCAACCCCTATACTTTACGGACGAAAAATCAGGAACAAAGGGTTGTTTCACATTTTCTTTTACCCCTTTCAAATGTAAAAAGGGTTAAGAAATACCCCTTGGTTTTCTGTTTGTGAGAACCACAGACGCAGACAAAGACGCTGAGACTTTGATGTGTAATTTGGTAATTGAGTAGGCTTAGTACTTACTTACATTTTTATTTGGTAGGATTATTAAGTCATGTAGGTATCTAATACGTTGATTTTTAAAGAGACTTCAATATTTTCCTGTTTTGATAACTATTCTAGTCGGTAATTCGAAAAGACATCCCGATATATTTTTGTATGGAAAAACTCTTCAACCTAAGCCTAGCTAAGTCCTAAGATTATAAAAATTACCTCTTAATTTGTACCTAATTGACTTGTCTTTGTTCATATTCGTCTGTTACTTTTTTAACTAAATCAGATTACGCCGTTATTCAAAGACAGTCCCTAATTATATTTTAAGACGTTTCCTCTAAAAACGTCAAATCTATTTAAAGCTAATCCATAAATACATAAAATTCTACAAAAAATATAACGAACACCAAAATACAGATTCATAACCCCTTCAAACCAAACCGAGGCAGGTAGAATTCTAAAATCCAGTTAAAAATAAAACTTCTAACGTCAAAAATGCAGTGAAAAAGAAAATTGGCGCGGTTCTCCCTGGCGGGCCGGCGCTCGCAAGATCCCTTGTGTACCCACTCTTTTCCTTATTAACAACGGGATTCTGTAGGGGGATGTATTCGTCTTGATACTTAGATACAGGTAGAGTATTTATTTCAGGTAATTTTTGTGGTACTTTATTGAAATTAATAGATTAACAATATTTAAAATCTTAAGTCCACGTGAAGTACAAAAAATATCTAAAACTAAAATATTTACAAACAAATATAAAAAAAAATGTGGTTAAATTAGGTTGCTACAAGAGTATTTGTGATAGAAACATTTTATTTAGTTAGTGTCCCACTGCAGGGCAAAGGCCTCCCTTCCCTCCTTCCACCTATCCCGGTCTAAGGCTAACTGGGGCCAGTTTTGTACAAATGAATCGATCTCATCGCGCCATCTTGTCTTGGGTGTACCGCGAGATTTCCTTCCGTTATTTGAAATATTTTAAATTGCTTAAATTTGTAGATATTTCTTTTGTCCGGCCTTATCCAAGAGCTATCATCCATATCACAGTGGCGTGCACTTGGAAAGGCCTATGTCCAGCAGTGGACTGCGATAGGCTGATGATGATGATACCCAAGAACGACACTTAGATCAAAGTGTCACCCTTAAGTGTCACACTGTCTCCATTACTGTCTAGTGGAATGTAGAACATCTTTTCTAATGTCGTTCTTGAATACGGAGTTTAGACTTTTTTTCATTTCCATATCTGTATAATATGAGCAATTTGGTTTGAAAAACTTTAGTTATGTTAAATTGTAATAATACCGACTCTACATTTTTAAACCAGTTGCTACGGTGTGTTGCTATACCTTTATAATTACTAGTGTTAATCTACCAAAAATATTAATCTGGATATCATGATATAATAATCTATACTTTGACATTTAGATATTATTTTCGAAAGTACTCGCACCTGTAGACAAGTTCAAGTCATTTTACAAACTCTAACACTGTCCAAAACCAAACGACAAGCCTTTTTGAAAGAGTCATTGGACTTTGTTTAATCATTGCGATACATTTTAGCTTTCCAATCAGCATGAACAAATATCACTAGCCTACACCCCCCACCCATCTATCCAGAACATATTGACGTCATTCTCCATACCATTACTTTCATGATCATTGGAATATCTCTTCAAAAGTACTACTCAAATTAGGCTACAATGTAGCACCAAATCTTCTACCCTTCACCGCTTTCTGTGCTATCGCTACGGGAGAAGATACGGCGCAACAAACTCCCCAGCAGTTCACTCTCTTCCAATTTACAATATTCTAAGATTATTATTCTTCAAGTACCAACTCCTACACGTCGTAGTTCAAACACCCTGTACGCCTATGGCTTGTTTCTTTTTGTGAGGGGCGCAACACCCCGTGTATAACGGCTCTAAGTGTGCAGAACCGAGCTACCCTCGAACGGGCTTCATGTATCATCCACTCTATATCTTCCACCTTTGTATATAAAACCTCTTTTATGTAAGAATCTTCCTTTCTTTTGTTTTTTATTCTATCTTCGATATTTTATGTTATTACATCGTCTGTCGTGTGTTTTTCTTATTATGTTTTTCCAGTCTCAAAGGGACTGATGAGTGTAGTTTTTTTCTTGTAGTGTCTATCACATTCCCAGTAATGTGAAATTACTTAATAAGATTAGCTTTGAGAAACGCTGTTTGACAAAAAACTTAATTAAACAGTATGATTTTGTTAGTATATGATTGTAGACTAACACTTTGTGAGAAATATCAAACTATTTAAGCAAAAGGTATTCGTATATTTTTGCTAACTAAATTCTATAAACCCAATGCTACTTACATAGTTATAAAAACCACTCGTACCCATTTTCACCATAGCATCAATTATTCGCAAGGTAAAATTTGACAATAGCTACCTCTATAACCTACTACCTACACAATAGATCGCTGACTACCTTTGAAGGGCTTCTAAAGAGCCCTCATCTTTAATCTATGCACTAGACGTGTCTAAGTGACAGATAAGGCCATCTACTCAATATGCCTACCAACAGCCCTTTGACGGGCCTGTTGGTCTAGTGGTTAGTGACTCTGACTGCTAAGCCGGAGGTCGTGGATTCGATTCCCACCCAGGACAAATGTTTGTGTGATGAGCACGATCATATTTTGTTCTGTGTCTGGGTGTTATTTATCTATATTATGTATATATTTCGACATATAAGTATGTTTATCAGCTGTCTGATTACCATAGCACAAGCTCTGCTTAGCTTGGGATCAGATGGCCGTGTCTTTTACAATTAATTTTAAATTACTTTTTTTAATAACCCAGAAAATGCGTGAGATCTTGACATGAAGTCGTAAATAATAAACACATTACATATTATTATAATAATAATTACACATTCTTATACATATTCCACAACTTTAACACAACGACATCTAGTCTCAAACTAAGCAGAGCTTGTATTATGAGTACAGACAACTGGTAAACATACTAATATATCTCTAAATACATACATGTTAGAGATAAATTATACATTTAGAGTACCAGAGTTTGGGAACATGTGCAAACGGGAAACTGAGAGAAAAACAGACAGTTAAGAGTTTCGTACAAATCTCCTGTTTTAATAAATAGGAGTCATAGTGATAGACAATCAAGATTTTCATATCCGAAATTTGATTTCCAATAAGCACACGTTTACATTAGAAACAGTACTTAAAACTCCAGGTGTACACTAATCTTATTCCCAGCATTCACATAATAATTAATATCAACATAATGTATGCCTTATCATAATTATTATAAGCACTTAGCATAGTAATATAAAAATGACAAACAAATTAAAAGGAATACAAGTGAACATCGTTTCGTTGATATGTTTTAAAAAATAATGACTTAATTTTTTATTCATAAGGTACAGGCAGATGTTTTAAAGAAAGTAATTGGTGTTTTTTTTTTTCAAAGTATTCTGTTTTTAAATACGCAGAAATGTTGTTGTGTATATATATTTATGTTGCGTTACAAGAAATTGACATTATGTTTCACCAATGAAAGGTCGTTTTTTTTTTCTCTTTGCATTCAAAATTTATGTTGTTTAAACTAAAAAGAAGGATATTTAACATTAATTAAAGTGCGAAAGAATCAGTACAACTTGTATTTAAGACTATATTTGTACCTCACAAATACTGCGTTCTTAATTACTTAATCTGATCACTTGTTCATTCCCCGCATTTTTACTAGGAGACTAGCTGCAAAAAAATTACAACTAGCTTCAACTTTTATAATAAATCGATAGTAATTTATTAAACGATACAAAGTTGCAAAAATACTTTTTAAACAACGTAACGTAAGCTAAATTTGTCTTGTATTTTTCACTTGTCACATTGCGTATGCATTACCTCACTACAACGCGATTACTGGCCGCTTTTAGTTTTAACTTTATTCTTTTTTGTTTTTAATATTTTAATTATTGATTATGTTCATAAATCGAACGTATTTTACGAAATATTTTTAAATAAATGTTCTTATATAATTGTTTTGCTTATTCTGACTTATGAGCTTATAGTGTTGTTTTTTGGCTACATGCAAAATATTATTTTATTATTAAACGCATTTTATGCGAAAAATTAACTTTGAAGTTTTGACAGTGACGTTGTAAATTTAGACACGAGCTATTATTAAAAAACTTAAGTTTTACCGAAAAGTGTAATAAGAATAGGTATAAGGTACCTAAATGTTGAATTAAGCACACAAATTTCACTGTCACGGCCGTTTCCAACAAAGTATTTGTCGATAGATTTTATTAGCAAAGACACAATCCTGACATCTCCAAAGACAATATGTCCTAATTGAATGTCTTGTAGTCAAAACCATTGAAAACCCTATAAACCACATTCGATTGTTATCACAAATAAGTTACAAAATAATACGTTGATATTTTATATTAAGTTAATAAAAAACCCTTCAACATTTCATGCATACATTAACTTTATTCGCTAAACCTTTAAATGATTACTGTCCCCTAGGCACTAGGTAGGCACTAGGCTAGCACTAGGCACTAGATAGATTAGAAACAATGAATAGACACGCACTTTATTTCCTAGACAGCCGCTATCGGGCTTAATAATTATAGTTAACCCTCTTTCTAGACATTGACAAATAAACGGAAAAAACTTAGTAACCGACTCTACAAAGCTATATAGTATAGCACATCATTACGTAGTAGAAATATGTAATAAGCTTCTAAATAACCTAAAAAATATCAACATACCATCTTTTAAACAGAAATTATTCGAGTTTTTGATAAATAAATGTTTCTTTATGACAAGATCATTGTTATAGAGATAGAATAGTGCATAATTTTAAGTAAATAATATGCCTAATATTTGCAGAATGTGTGAGACCCTATATAACATGAAATACCTATGACACTATATTCTAAAAAATAAAAAAAATATTTCTTTAAAGCAAGCAAAAAGCGTTATTTTCTAAATGCTCACACAAACAAATAAAACCAATACTTTATTACGGTAAACGTTACTAATCGAAACAATTAAGCAACTATTTAAAACCAAAACATGATAATTCGAAATTTAAAAATAAATGAATAAATTATAATCATCGATTATAATTTAAGAATTCCATTCGGTCAATCGAGCAGATCAAATCGATTCCCATAGAATCGATTAGACACATACTTTCACATCACTAATGAACGTGATTGACCTATTTTTGTATGAATTGAATGTAATGTTATGTAGTAAATAAAACGTTTTATGTGATTTGTAAAGTCATTGTTGTCGATTTCTTTCGTTACATGTAATTGTGTTGAATAACCTTTTGATATTAATAGCGCCTGCATAGTAAATTTGAGACGTGATTTTTGTTTCCCATATCGACGCTGTTTAATTATATTACTCCTACGACGATTTTATGCATTCAACATGTAATTATCAAGCTTTAATTGCTATTTCTCAATTATTGTAAATTAAATTTCTTTCATTTGTTCCTTTTGATTAAAGATTTTCTCGGCCTAAACGATACAAAGCATACCTATATTAAGAACTTCGCGAATTTTCGTGTTTATTTATGTTTTATCAACGAATTTTACGAAATATTAATAAATAACCCAAAGTCCGTTACTCCATTTTTCATCAAACCTTTCAATATATATTCTCGCACTAAACAAAATAAATTAACAACGGCTGCGTAGTGACGTTCCGATCACCTCTCAATCGATAAACAAATCGATTCAATATTCTTTATAGTCTGACAAAATGTCATTCTGACGTCTGACATTTGACACCTGCCTCGTGAAATCGACGAAAATATTAAACGTTTAATTAACTGGCCGGACAGTTAACATAAAGAAAGATTGCGAAATAAATACACTTTTTAATAAGTAAGTTTGTGTTGGTTTAAGTGGCTTTTCTGGTTACTTTTTTTAGTAAGGAATATACAAATATGTTATTTAAGAATTTGTCGATTTTTGTAAGAATGACTACTACACACGAAGATGCATCAAAACTGAGATCTTTTCATACCTCTGTAAAAATATTATTTTATCCTTATCTTGACTGGTCTGTTGGTCTAGTCGTTAGTGGTCCTGACTGATATATCCGGGGTCGTGGGTTCGATTCCCACCCAGGGCAAATGTTTATGTGTTGAGCACGACCATTTGCTCTGTGTCTGGGTGTAATTTATTTATAATTAAGTACGTATGTATTTAGAAGTATATAAGTATGTTTATCAGTTGTCTAGTACTCATAAAAAAGCTCTGCTTAGTTTGAGACTAAATAGTGTTATGTGAAAGTCGTAGAATAATACACCGTGATTTTTAGGTCGTTTTAAAAAAGTCGTCCACACAATGTATCCGTCATAAAATACCTCTAGGCGCGAATGTAATTTTTTTATCATTAATTAAAATAATATGCATGAAAAAAATAAATAATACATTGGAAATATGAACCATCCTGTTAAAAATGTTTACGTATCAAACTGTTGAAGATACCACCTACCCAGCGAACGAGTCGAGCAGATCTCTCCATCTCCATTTTTAACGAGACAAAATATCGCAAGCCAATCGCAGAGTGTTCGTAAGACTGCCTTGTGTCATAATAATGAATAATATTTTTATTCATTCAAATCTTAAAAAAACATATTTTTTTTATTATAATCGTTTACTAGTCATTGGATACATGAACTGGGCTGCTTTTTTAAAACGACCTAAAAGTCACGGTGTATATTATATTTAACTATAGCAGTTACCCTTTACATATAAATTTTGAATAATGTATTTTGTGCCTCAATGACGCTTAAAACAGAAGCCTTCGAGTGTTATCAATCATTATTATTTTGGAATATTAAAACAAAATTGGCGGTCAATCAATTTCGACGATAATCAATCAATCGGCCATGTTAGTTTAGTAACACCTGTCTGATTAGGTCCTAAGTGCCAAAGTTATTATGGAAACAAGAAATATAATAAAAATTGTGATTAATATAAGTAAAATTACCTTTTACTTAGTGTAGAAACATCATTTCTCGGTAGATTTTTGGAAGACTAGCTGATGCTCGCTACTTACCGCGAATAAGTTTTCATTAGATTTTTTTTTCTTCAGCTTCTTGCTGTTGCCCACGACTTCGCCCCGCAAAGATCATTATTTAAGATCTTGTCCTATAAAACGGTCAAAAAACATTGATCACCACACTTCCTCACTTAGCAACTTCAATTCCCAATACTTGGAATTGAGATTTCTTCACGAATTCATCTTTTACACAAATCACAATAATCTTCTTCGTTATTTTAAACACTTGTAACAATTACTCTCCTAACTTTTAACATCGACAAGACACAACAGAGGTATACACAAAACAATTCCATAACTTTAGACCTGTCAACTGTCATTTCAAATTTATGTGAATTTATTTTCACGTCATTCATTTTAATCACGTATTGCAAAAAAATGTAAATATATAATTTTACCACTTTCATTTTTGATTATTATTATTAAACACTATTAATATGAAAATCACTTTGAAATAACACGATTTCAACCACGTGCACTGAAATATTTGTCACGAACGAAAACATTATTACGATATTATCAAAATACGTTTAAGTCGACGTATCGCTTACCGACCCGTAAGCAATACCTATAATGTAGACCCTACATGGTCCACATAATTGTACTAAACTGTACATCTCTACATCAACCAGTGTACCGTCAGCTAATTAAAAACCCCAGTAATAATACCGTCTAATCTCTCCACAAAGGGACCCTAAAATCACGGTCAGCAGAATAATAATTATGATATTCAAATGAGCTTGGCCAGGTGTCCGTTGGATATAAAAACTATCAATTGTACTGAGTTCTATAGGAATTTCTTTGCTGACCCTACTCGATTGAGGCGTAAGGGATCTATTGTGTATTTTTTAAAGGATTATTGACCTTATGTGTTTTATGTAGGGTTGTAATTTAACGTGGTGGTAATAATTGGTAGGTATATAAATGGTGTAGTAATAAGTTTAATGAACAGTCTCGTCTAAAACCTCAAAATATAGTGACATAATCAATAAAAAAACTATCAGGTGACCAGAACTCTACAAAATTAAACGAAACATACTTTTATATTACAAACATTATATACAAATTTATAAGATCAAAATTTTAAAAGTCACAATTACAGAACGGAATAAAATAATGCCGAATAAAAAAACGACATCAAAAAACAAAAGAACGAGCCACCGAGTTTATAGAAAACAAAAGCCATCCTTTTTAACACTGCAACCGCTACCGAGTTTAGCGAAAGGGTTAACTTGGACGCGTGAGTCCGCATGGGTCTGCATGACCCCTGCCTATTGACATAATCTTTAGAGTACAAACAATATCGTTTGTCCAAAATAGGGTCAGGGGCCCAGCTGCCGGTAATTACAATGCACTTCAATTCGGACAGATTTGACCTTCGCTTAGCAATGAGGAACTTTAACCCTTTCGTGCAAAAAACTGTTTAAAATATTCTTTCAATGCCATTGTATAAGTATTTTGTATTTACTGATCGTAAAAAGTGCTTTATTATTAGTATATAATATGGTGATTTGTATTTGATTCTGTATAAGTATGTTAAAAATTATATGTATGTATGTAAGTTAAAAAAGATGGTAAGTACCATAATATACTGCGACAAATAAAGTCGTTGGTTAGTTACTGGCACTGTAATCTGTTATTATGATAAACATGTAAATTATAGGTTCGCTAAATCGATAATTATAATTGGAATAGGGTCATAAAAATATAGTTTGAGAAAAATACAATACACATTTATAAAACAAAAATACCTAATTGTGCAAGTTTATTTAGGTACATTAATGGCTCTTGGTATATCTAAGTAGACAATGTGTCTATATCTAGGTAATTTACTCGGTAATTAAGTATAATATTTTGATAATACAAAACTACAACTGAAATGATAGCTCATACAAACTGTATATGAATATTCTTTCAAATTGTTACGATGTAATTATACTTACTGAAACATGGCTTATCCCATCTATAAGCAATACTGAATTTATCGACAACCGCTATGTGGTTTTTCGCTGTGACCGAAATAGAATCGCGACAAATAAGTCGGAAGGGGGAGGTGTACTCATTGCCATTTTAAGTCAGTATAATCCCACCTATGTTCCGCTACCACAATCACATATATTGGAAAAGTATATTGAACAGATAGTTATTTCAATTCCGTGCAATAATAACACCACTCAAACTCTTATTAGTGCCGTATATATACCTAACAATTCACCATTACATGTATATAACTTGCATCTTGATACCTTGGATAATATAATAAATTCAACTAACTACGATAATACTATAATATTAGGCGATTATAACATACCGACAGCTCAGTGGTCGCTACTGAATCTGAATCAAAACTTCCTAACTCAAGCTGGTACGAACCCTATCTGCAATCGCTTACGAGATTTCATGTCCATACATGACACTAAGCAGTATAACCATTTAACCAATTTAAATAACCGTATTCTCGATCTATTAATTTCCACAACTAACTGTCGCGTATTCAGACCCAATCTAGACTTACTCCAAGCCGATAATCACCACCCTCCTTTCTCCGCATTTCTACCGTTAAATATTAAATTCACACAATTAAGACCCCGTGTAAATCCTAAATATAATTATCACAAGGCGGACTTCTCTGTCATCAACGATGAAATTGGAAAAATAGACTGGGACGGTTTATTAGGCAAACACTCGGCCGAAAAGTCGGTAAATATTTTTTATGATTTAATGCACGGTATCATAAAAAAAAATATTCCCCTATCTAAGGCCAAAAACTCAAATTTCCCAACATGGTTCTCCATACCATTGATTAAAATTTTTAAAAACAAGAAAAAAGCTTGGAATAAATGGAAGAAGTATCAAAATGTATCCGATTATGAAATATTTTCACTTTATAGAGCCCGATTTAGTTCTGAATGTAATAAATGCTATCATAGATATATACAAACTGTAGAGGAAAGTATCCCAAAAAATACGAAATACTTTTGGGC
Organism: Chrysodeixis includens; assembly: GCA_941860345.1. NCBI lineage: Eukaryota > Metazoa > Arthropoda > Insecta > Lepidoptera > Noctuidae > Chrysodeixis > Chrysodeixis includens. The sequence continues at coordinate 10,000,513 of OW796105.1, forward strand.
CTATATAACAAACCGCCGCAATAAATCTGGCATTCCCGCACGTATGCACTATAAAAATGATACTTCTAACGATCCTCGGATGATCTGTAATCTGTTCTCATCATTTTTCCAATCCGTTTACGAACCGTCCAGCCTGACAAACGATTGGTGTCCTAAAGATAGCAGTATTAGCACTAATAACAATCACCTCAGCACTTTATGCCTCAGCTTACATTGTGTACGTAAACACTTGGATTTGCTTGATGTAACCAAAGGTCCAGGACCAGATGGTATTCCGCCACGTTTCTTGAAAAATACATCAAAGACTATTGATAAACCTCTACATATAATTTTTAATAAATGTCTAAGTAATGGTATATTTCCTAGTGTTTGGAAGTGTGCAAATATTATACCTGTACATAAAACCGGGTCAAAGCAAAATATCGAGAATTATCGCCCAATATCAATCATAAATAGTACTGCGAAATTATTTGAGAAACTGGTACACCAAGCTGTTTATCCCTTCATTAAAAACAATATCATTCCGGAACAACACGGGTTTGTCAAATCTAAATCAACGGTCACTAACCTCATAATTTTTGCCAACTTTCTATTTGAAAATATGGACAGGCAAGTGCAAATAGACACTGTTTACACTGATTTTAAAAAAGCGTTTGATAGAGTGGACCATGTACTCCTATTGGAAAAAGTTGCATACAACGGCATAGGTGGGAATTTGCTGCGCTGGTTCCAATCATATATATCTCATCGTAATCAGACAGTTGTGTGCAATGGGTACAGCTCTGACGCATTCTATGCTACGTCGGGTATTCCTCAAGGCTCAATTCTGGGCCCGCTATTATTCATTTTATACATCAATGACATTGGCAGATGCTTCCGTAACAGTGGGTTCTTATTGTACGCTGACGATCTGAAAGTTTATAGACCTATTAAAGCTACCAATGATTGTGTTCTGCTCCAGGATGACTTGCAAAGATTATCAGCTTATTGTGAGAATAATAAACTTAAATTAAGCTTATCAAAATGCAAGCTGGTAAACTTCACTAAGAACAAAAACATTATACAGTTTCCCTACTCCCTTTGCAACGAAATCTTGGTGAGAGAGCTGAGCATTTGTGATCTTGGAGTTGTTTTAGATTCCAAATTACACTTAAACCTACATATTGAAAAAATAACCACCAAAGCGCAGCAAATGCATAACTTTGTTATGAGAGCATCATCTGATTTTAAGCGACCTGCTACATACCTTCACCTCTTTAATTCTTTAGTACGACCACAAGTTGAATACGCTAGTGTAATTTGGGATCCATATTATGTCAAATACATTAATTCCATAGAAAGTGTTCAACGTAAATACATGAGAAGTATGCATTTTAAATGTCGAATACAACGTGCCTCTTATGATGAATCTTTACAAAAGTTTAATTTGCTAACACTGGAATCAAGGCGTATCCTATTGCAAGCAATGTTACTCTATGGACTAATCCACAACACGATTAACAGTTCAGAACTCATAAATAGTATATTTTATATTGTGCCAAGAACGGTCATTAGACGTGAGGCTCGTGCTTATCCTCTCTTTGCCACACACACCAGCCGCACGAACGCAGGTGAGCGCGCGCCTCTCCACAGAGTAGTTAAGTCATATAATAAGTACTTTCTTAACGTAGATATATTTGCCTTAAGTCGTTCTAATTTTAGAAGAGAAATTATAAGTATTCTGCAGTCAGAACTCTCAACTTAGCGGTATCGTTTTTCCAAATTGTTAACCACCCAAAATTCGTAATTATTCAGAATTGTTTTTTTTTTTTTTTGTATTCACTTAGTTTTAATTTAGTATTTAAGCAATCACTGTACACCTATTAGTAATCTGTGAAAACGTCGTGGACTGTACATTTGACTATATATTATGTATGTACACTTAAGTTAAGGAAAAATGTATAGTTGTTTGTTTTCCAAATAAAATAAAATAAAATACTATGTAAATTGCTATCGCGACTACTGCCATCTATGTCTGGGTTGCGGCAACTCATAAGTGGTTGCACACTAGCGACATCTGTTTATTTGTATAACAACTACAGATAGAAACACCTATGTTCCTTTATCTTTATTCACAGAACAGTTTAAGTACAAAACAAATTTATATTCATATTAACGACAAATCAAATCTTTACATCGAATATTGATTTAAACAAATGTATTTATTGTAATTTTAGACTTGAAAACATCGAGTTGACTTTATTTTTAGAACGAAAAAAGCGCCATCTCTTAGCGCGACAGTTAACTGCAGGTACGCCAATGAACGATAGCCAATCAGTAGTACAAGAAGTTTATGATAGATGGCATAAGCAGTACCATTTTATGTCAGTCGTCGCAAAAAAATAAAAGTCAGTTGCATACAATTTTTTATTTTAAAATCTTCTGTTTGCTGTCACATAAAAGACGCACTGGTGCTCTTATTCAAATTTAGTTTCGAGTCAAAAAATTCAAATTCTTTATCCAGTCCTTTTATCCCCATAAAATATGGGTAATTATTATGTGTCGCCAAATAAAAAATACCTTCAACACTCCTATTAGTGTTTAATCCCAGAATATTGGTTATTAAAGGATGTTTACCGTAACAATCTTTATTCCTCGCTTCTTGTACTGAATCACATTTCATTGCAATAAAACTGTTAGGATTTTGTAAGGCAGCTATCCAAAGACTAAAAGCCCGAATATGACTGCAAATGACATTACAGGGGGCCCAAAATAGATCCCCAGGCTGGTACTCCCCGCCGTTGACGTAAAAATTAACATGGCCGACTGGTGCAGCCATTCCGTATCCATCAATATTGGTATTGACAGTGTCGACGAAATCCGCATCAGATATGTCAAGGCGGTCCTTTGGTCCTAAGTTTCGGAAGCAAGGACCAGACGGGTCTAGCCCAGTTAGTCTGGATATGTTCATTCCTGTCATGAGTCTGTAGTTCTTGGCTATGAAGCTGATTGTGTGACCGCCAAGGCTGAGACCTACAAGCTCCAGTTTTGAAGGGTTCAATCCATGTTTAGTCAGAGTGACGAGCATTTCTGCGACATGTTTCCCGATGGTACGCATGTTATTGGCTGCTCTGAAATCAAGCATTACATTTTGAGCGCTAATGCACATTTAAATCTTATGTGTAAATAAAAAGATAATAATAATTTCTGTTCACTTAAATACGGTATACTCAATACTTTTATTGCTGCTCTGCTTAGTTTGAGACTAGATGGCGTTGTGTGAAAGTTGTGGAATTTAGTATAAGTACAAACTGCATATACCTATTATATTATAACAGTATTAACAACTTCAGACCATGTTTCATGCAAATAAATGTTTCTTTCTTTCCATAGGCTGGTTAAGGAAACTTAAGCATAAAAAATACTCACTGAGGATAAGCCGTAGTCGTAAACTTATTCGTGTTCAACAAAAACACGTTGTACCCCAACTTCTTATAGGCTACCCCCACAGTCAGAGCGAAGGGGTAACTGGGATGGTCCATGAACCCCCCCACATACATGACAGTGGGTCTGCTATAGTCGATGTTAGGGTCTTTGGCCATATCGGAGGCCTGGTAATAGTTGTACTGTTTCTTCCATGAGAATATACTAGAGCTGCTTTGTATAGAGATTGTGAGGTATTTTAAGGCATCTGCTGGTATAGATCTTGGTGTCTCTGTTCCAGGACCTGAAAAGGATGGAAGGTTTAATATAATCATCATCATCATCATTTTCCTGCCCTTATCTCATTTTACTTGGGGTCGGCGCAACATGTTTTTTTTTAATTCTCCCCTATCAGACGTCACACTATCATTTACTCCTTTTTCATTCATATCATTTCTTATACAATCCATTCATCATAATACTGTTATAATAATACTGTTGTTAAATGTGGAAGTTACTCTGATTGTTGTATTCCAATCATAAAACCCAAGGTTAAATCAGGATGTGGTATAGATTCTTTTTTTGACGTCAGAACTGGGCTGATCACGGGAAATACCGCTTCAAAACCAAAAAAGGTTTTATTGTTTTATTTCGAGTAGGTCATTTCAAGCACTTTCAAAACGTTACTGACTCTAGTTGCGTGGTTCCAAAATGTCATTCTTAGGGAGAAGAATCGAAAAGAAACTCCATTAGATACTCAAAAGGAACTTCGCTAAAAGAAGCGGTGAAGAGCGATACGAGGTGTTGTCTATGTTTTTTTTCGTTCAAAATGTACTAAATACTAGCCTATTCTATGATTAAATGAATTTAGATTTTGAAAAGTTACTTAGCTCTCAAATCTAAAACCAACTTAAAACCATGGTGGATTCTTATGAATTTTATGTGGGTTTTATATTCTAGGTACTTCTAGGTAAAAAAATGTTATTAATTTGAATACTTCCAACCTTTTATTTATCATAACTCAAATATTCGTCGACATCATCATTATCAATACTCATTTCCTTTGCTGTAGTTTGAACAAATATATTGACATCCACACCTAATCTGGCTAACACTGTATCTACTTGAGTAAATATTGACTCCAGTCTCGAAGGACCAGCTGTGGTCCTTGACCTTAATTAAATATTTGTCATTGGAACGTATATCTATGTAAAGTATTATAATTAAAAAGTGGTTCTATCTATGTAAATTGTGAAAGAAGAAAATGCAAGGAAAAAGGTGATTAAAGAATTGAGCGATCTATATAGCGATAAACAAATTAACGTTTACTACGTTAATTTATTTTAAAACTCCTAGGTATTAAAAAAATCTAAATATTAAAAAGCACATTTAGACGAGGCCAGAACGCAAATAAGGCTTTACTTTCTCGTCATACGAGTGCTGCAGAACTATTTTGCCTCGCTAGAGATAGGACTCGTTAATAACTGACAGTGAAACTGGCCTGTTGGTCTAGTGGTTAGTGGACCTGACTACTATCCAGAGGTTGTGTGTTCGATTCCCACCTAGGACAAATGTTTGTGAGATGAGCACGATTATTTGTCCTGTCTGGGTGTAATTTTTCTATAATATGTACGTATCTATTTAGAAGTATTTAAGTATGTTTATCAATGTCTAGCACTCATAATAATTACAAGCGCTGCTTATTTTGAGACTAGATGGCGTTGTGTGAACGTCGTGGAATATTTATTTATTTAGGTATTAGGCAAAAGTGACTCCAATCTTTGTTCATCGGAGAGGCACATTAGAAAGAAGAACGTTACTTACAATCTGGTAAATATCCTGCAGGAGACCCTTCTAAAGAGGTTGAACTTTTAACGATAATTATTTTACTCACAAATGCAATACAAACAAGCCACTTGCGATACATTTTAACTCTTTCAGATACTTCAGAATATTGTTTCTAATAAGTCAATCCTCTTGCCTTCTAAGAATGGGTCAGTTTTCTACACACACTGGATTCAGCTGAATACCGCTTTTGTTTTATAACTGCCTGTCGTACTTCTACAACTCTATGTAAATACTAAAGACTGGGTTCTTAGTATACCTCAGTGAATGTTTAAGTGTCAACTGTCTACTAATGATTTCTTGAGGGTTTAAATCGTAAAAGTTTACACCTTAACCTTCGAGTGTTATCTAAACTTTGTTTGTGATAAGGAAAACGATGAATAATATCATAACTGATACTCAAGTGTCTAGTTAACTGTTAACTAGGACATTGCAAATACACGCTTTAGTCGTTCTAATTAAGTTTTGTATAGCCATGACTTCTTACTACAATTGTTTCTATTCTATTAGAGGCAGGATTTTCTATATGCGTAAACAATGACATCTTACAATAAAAATCTTGGGACGATATCCACACACGGCTCCCACGGATCCCAAGCTAAGCAGAGCTTGTGTTATGGTAATCAGACAGCTGATAAACAAACTTATATATTTCTAAATATATACATATTATAGATAAAACACACCTAGACACAGAACAAATGATCGTGCTCATCACACAAACCTTTGTCCTGGGTGGAACCCACGACCTAGCCGGCTTAGCAGTCAGGGTCACTAACCACTAGACCAACAGGCCCGTCGAACATTTGTTATTATGGTAACGATTTTAATTGATAGGAAGGAAACTAAGGTGGTGGTCATCATTCCAACGACCTCTATGCACGGCGGGCTGAGGGTTCGATCCCCGTATAGGACAAGCCTTTTTGTGCGTGTGATTCAAATGTTTATAAACCCACGTGACACTCGGCACTGAATTCATCATTAGGTACCTACTGCAATTCGTCACTGTCTACGGGGGTAGAAAAAGAAACCCAGGACGATACAAATTGACTCGAACGTTAATCGAAGTCCAACAGAAAATGGTTTATGTCCAAAATTCATAAACTATAGTCCAACAAATCTAAGAAGTACCGTTTGACAGTTATGACAAATAGGATAATAGGGTTGGGAGTAAAAAAATCGATTACTATAATATCCGATTTTTATGAGATCGATTACTATAACATCCGAATTTTAAGAGATCAATTATCATAATGAAATAAAAGTTATGTTTAGGATATTTTATTTATACACTACTAGTACTAGAATCGTCATCGTCTTCGTCATCATCGTCATTTAAATTAATGACTAGTTGATTATCTATGAAATTATCAAAGTGTACGTCTCTGTCGAAGTCGTAATTTATTTTAGGGTACCTATGTATTAAGTGCATAATGCGGTCGCGCAGTAACGTGTCGTCAATTGATAATTTGAAAGTAATACATTCGATTTTTCGTATATGTAATCGATTTTTCGCATACAAGTGTTTCTGAAGAGTCACAACACTACAAGCAGTGACCTAACTACGTGACTTTGCAATGAGGTCAAAAATAGAACTATTAGAAATTATTTACTATGGAAATATGTGTTATTTAGCTTTGTTTGAAAGTTTTCAATTAATTTAGGATATTAAAAATTGAAAATTTTTAGATACAATAATAAAATCTTTCTAAATTCATGGTTTTATGACAAAGGTTGTCGAAACTGAGTATTGTACGCATGAACAAAGTTGTTTCGGTTTGAAAATGATGAAACGTCAAACGGTACTTCTTAGATTTGTTGGACTATAAGGTTCATCACCAATCATATTTTATGAGTTTGGACCGAACCAAACACCAAATTTTTTTAGTCAAATGGGTAAATTTCTTTGGAATGCCATTAATCCGTTCAAAAAGCATATATTTTAATTACTTACAATATAATTATTTAGAAGCCCCATCACATTTTAGATAAGTTCTCAACAAGGCCTCTGCATGTTGGACCTGTATCCCCGTGTAAGCCATTAAAAAGGATCGAGTTTCTTCCCTTGAAGTTAGCCCGTGAATTAAAAGAGATACAAATAATTACTTACAGTCGTCCTCATCTCCATAGTCACCATCACAAAGGCCTCCGGTAAACAACAATATTATCAAAAACTGTGAAACAAACGCCATCCTTGCAGTATTGACGTAAACGAGCTAACTAAATATGCACTGAATAAACATTGTCTTTTTATGAGCATTAAGCCCATAGGGTTTTCACGTTTTACCGTAATTTAATATTTTAATTGTTTGATTTTAATATCTGCATATCGGATCCCGGTTCTGGCAAACAATATTTACATTTTTCTGTTAAGAATTAGGTACGCAAAGTCTCGAAATCAAGTGTGGCGGTGTTTATAATCCTGTACCTACCTCGCAAAATGCTTTTAAATATTTTCTACTGTTTGAGAACCATCAGAGTTTTTTTTGTATCAAATAAGACCTTAACTCCATTCATAGGAGTCGCCGTGAAAATACAAAGAGGTCTGGCTTCATAAAACATTGAAAATCAATAGATCGGTGACGCTCTATTGATTTTCAAAAAAAGGACACACGTGAGAGTTAATTCTTAAAAAGCATTAATTAATTATCTACTTTTAATTGTTATAATAAACCTTATGGTTTCCATCCTTATCAAACTATTGCTAAAGCATTCCCGCATCACAATTGCCCGCATGTTTAAAAGCATATTTAGAATCCTTGACTCACTCATTATTATGATTTAATAGTTTTCAAAGACGAGGAAAATTAGATAGAGGTATATTTACGACCGAAAGCGACTGAAACATCTGCAACTTGCGCCTACTCCCGCCAAGCTGTGTTCTTAAAGCGATTTATTGCATTCGTTATTTCATCAGGCGCATTCTTTCATAATCGTTACGACTATAGGTATAGCCGAATTTTCTCCTTCTGGAATCACCTTTGCGTATACCACATTTATGAAAGTTAAAGAGACATTTATGGATATGAATGCAGATGGATATAGGGGAAAAGGACGAAACGATGGATGGATTGTGTGAAAGGTGATATGGCTGCAAAGATTGTTACTTGCGAGATGACGTCAGATAGAAACGTATGGAAAAAGAAGACATGCTACGCCGACCTCAAATAATAATTGGGATAAGGGCAGGGGAATGATGATAAAAGAGACATTTGTAGGTATAGTTATAAAATGATAGATTCTAAGAGGCTACAGCCACACACTATAGCAGTTGTGCGGACATGGCGCTGCCCTACACCTTGAAATGCGATATCTCACTTAGAAAACTGCTATAATTTTACAAATGCAGTGGTAGAATAGAAGCTTAAAAATAATACTTATGTGTTAAAGCTAAATAGTGATAATTATTCTGTTAACACGGAATGTGGACGTGACAGAGCACTTGATTTACAACTTATACTGTAAAACTAAAGTTCAAGGTTCTTATAATGATTCTCGAATTAACTTTTATGTAAATGTTTTATTATGGCAGAGCGGAAAGCGGCCTTAGTTGCTAAAGAAAAGTTGTCATACTGCCTTAGTATCTGTTTTTTTGGCGTTATACAGACTAAATTATTTACTATCGCTATGAAGATCAATTGTTTGAACGGGCTCGAGTCCTATCTTTTAACAGTTACTGCTGCTCCCGTGGAGGCAAACGGCGCATTATGCGATGTAGAGTGGTGTCTCTCTTTTACATGTAGTCTTACTGTCTTATAGACAGTATTAGATCCCTTTTCTTGTTAAAGCGAGAAAACCCTCGTGGACACTCACCTTTTTGGGGAAGGCAGCGGGAGTGTAAGACTTATTAAACCGCTAAGCAAAGCTTCTTTCCGTGCGGTCGGTGCAATTCATACTGCATTAGTAATTCAGTACTAATTCAAGAGGCTGTGATAAGCGGTCTAACCTATTCTTAATACAGTCGTCAGGAGGTTTCGACACTTACAATACTGAAGTAGTTATCTATTTCTTAACATTCCCAAAACGCTACCTTGTCTCAAATCAAGTTTACGAGAGTAACTTGTGTCATGAGTTCTAAACAACTGATAAAAATATCTGTATAATTCGAAATGTATGCAAATTACATAAATAATAAATTACACCCAGACAAAGAACATCATCGTGCTCATCACACAAACATTTGTCCTGGGCAGGAATTGAACCCACGACCTCCGGTATAGCAGTCAAGGCCACTAACCACTAGACCATCAGGCCCGTCGAGATAAAATTACGCTTAGTACTTTCTAAACAGGTCATCAATTCAAAAGACATAATAATAAAACCTCAACTGCGGTTTTGTTGTAGTAATACAATTGCTTAATAACTTCTAAATAAACCGAAATGAAAATTTAATGTCCTTCTGACCAAATTTAGTCCACGCTGGTTAATTTCTACATAGATTAAGTATAATTTGTATAAACTTTCTCCACTTTTTAACGACTTGGACAATAATCCTGTGTTTCAAAGACACCTAGACTTAATAGCTAATAATAATAGCGGTCCAGACCGATTTCGGCCACGGCGGCCAGTGTTACTATGACACCAGCCAGCTACGCAGGACATATTATAGTGCACAAGCGTGTGCGCAAACACAGGTGCACTCTCTATTCCTTTTACTCTCATAACCCGATGGGACGGTAATCCGACACGACCGGAGAGAGATCAGGCGCAGGACCCACATTTTTACGTACCTTCCGAAACACGGAAGCTGTGATATTTTGTTTCTAAAACGCACACAACATTCGAAAAGTCGGTGCGCGCCGTGGGGATCGAACTCAAGACCTCTGACTTAGCAGTCCTACGGTCTTGCCACTAAACTATCACCTAGACTTAGGAAAGGTATGAAGCATGAATTTAATATGTGCATCGTACGTAAGTTTGATATCATTGGATCCCTTACATAACTGCATGTAAAATTGAAGATGTTTACAAAAACAATAAAGGGGAAATCTACTAGTCGAAGACATTTTAAAATTTTTGAACTGTAGCTTGTAAAACCGTTCTAAACGTATAAACTTTTTCTTTTATTTTTTTTATTAAAATAAGAAAATAACTGTCTTTTAATCTTAATGAAAATTATTTTGGTGGCCCGTTGGTCTAGTAAGTAGTTATTGGCCCTGACTGCTATACCAGATGTCGTGGGTTCGATCCCCACCCAGGATAAATGTTTGTGTGATAAGCACGTTCATTTGTTCTGTCTGGATGTAATGTATCTATAATAAGTATGTATTTAGAAGTATATAAGTATGTTTATCAGTTGTCTAGTACTCATAATACAAGCTCTGCTTGATATGAAACAATATGACGATGTGTAAAATTTATATTTATATGTGATAATTTTTTAATTAAGTAAAACAATGTTTTCTTGGATTACAAACAACAGTTCCCAATAATTATCCTTGTAAGGGACTTGTCGTGCGACCTGTAAGACCTCTGCTAAACCATTATTTTAACATTGTATGGTGAAAATTAATTATTTCTGGACATACCTTTGGGACTGCTAACATTAGTCCTTATGACCTCACAGAACATGTGCTTAAAGATACCTAAATTGGTCCTTTTAGTGTATCGGTCTTTTGAAACGTATAGCTTACTTTGAAGCGACTAAATTAAACACCTACTTTGATATTTCTTTAAAGCTCTTCGTTAAAATGCGGCTCCATACACAGAACATTTTTTATGCATTTTTTATATGTCATGCTTTTTCCCTACAAATTGTCACAATTATAATATTAGTAGGATTGGCTATTTAAGTAAGAAAATCTCATTAAAAAAATCCCTTGTTTCCTCATTAAAAGTTAATGAATCACCTCTATTTAACAGTGCTTTAAGATAATGCTTGAACAGTAAATAGGTGCAAAAAGATCCACGAGACGGTAGACTTCCGGCGCAGGATGCGCTGCGCACGCGCATACAATCTTTGGTAACGGTCAGCTTTTTACCAAGACAAGTAATTAATGCCAATAATTAATTAAAAGCTATAAAATTAAAATTTAAAGATTTTCAAAGGATAATACCTGACACTATGTCAACAAAAAAGTAGAGTCGAAAAATGACCTCTAAAATTCTCATATGTAGTCAGTTTAAAATAGTTGATTTAGAAAAACTGAATAAAGATGTGATTGAATTTATTTTAATATTGAAAATATGCGGTTATTGATAATTAATAGACAGTATAACCATTGCTTTACCTATTGATTCTAGATGAAATAAGATGGTAGAGTTGTTGACTCTCTCTTGCAATATCTTTTTTATAAGAAACGTTGCGTACGTTTTTGTCGAACCTCTATGGATAAATCAGAAACAAATGAATTCATAAAGTGATCTTAAACAAATAAAAAACAAAGTACTTATTCCTGTGACAAATACTTGTGATTTATCAGCTGTTTACTACTTATTTCTCACAAGTAAACATCAAACGGCACCGCAGTTTCTCCGCCACACAAAAGCTTAACATCCATGCTGTTTTTTTCTGTAATGACTAGCGCACGCTAAACCCGCACAGCCTTCTTTTTCCATTTTATTTCCTATTTCGGTGCCTCTCCCACCATTTGCCGAGAAAATGGCGGCGCTACAGTCAGTGTTGTGCGCGATCGCAACTCGTGCGCATGCCGCGACGCGCGCCAACGAAGTTACAACGAAACCTCCGAATTTGTGCTGTGTTTGAATATCGAAGTCCGATCTGTGTGCCCTAAACTTGTGTTGATAATAACAACTGTGTTGTGACCAGTGACGTCACTCCTGTTCTCGTGTTATCTTAAGAGTAATTATCTCGTAGCGTGGACAAGTGCAAGCTATTGTTTTCTTTGTTGACGTACCCCAGCTGTCAAAATAAACGGATTATCAAGGTGAGCCGATTGATTTCCGAAACGTTTTTGTTTCAACACTTGTCTCGGAAGTTAACAATCGATTTGTTCTTATCGATTAATCGTTTCGAGAATCGAATGATTTGTATTTACGTCGGAATACGTTGACATTATTAGGTTTTGCGTATAATCTACTTTTGTTGGTTTTATGTGTTACTAAATGATCGTTTAAAAGTTTATGTCGGTTGTAAATTGTTGGAATATGCTTCGCAGTTATTTGTAGGTATTACAGTTGGTATATTAACGATTGTGGGGCGTCACATGAGAAGTTAATACAGAATCAAAATTGTTTGATGTTATATGGATGCTCATTAAAACATTCGGGTCATGGTCTGTGTTGAAAACATCGATGTTACTGTAATATTTAAAAACACAGATGTTTTATTCGAATTGAATGAGAAAAACATGTTTTTCAATATTTTGTACTGTCAGTTATTCCCTCTTACTGAACAGTATAAATAACATATATCCAAATATTGCAAAAGTGTTATTCAAATTTCATTCTAAAATTTTATAAAGGCAACTGATACCAAGATCAACGCCTATGAAGTTTCATAATCATTGTCATTTCATTTGGAACGCACAAATCCGATACTTTATGGCCAATGTCGATCAAATATCGTTTTGCGTGATCGTATTAAGTGGGAGATTATTACCAAACTTTGTGAGCCAAATGGCCTTAACTGAATCTAGTTTAGGATACTTAATTATAGATATGTACGAATACGTACGTATGTACTTTAAATACACACGTATGTTAAAGTATTGGGTTATTCTTTTAGGCATTTGATGCCATAGAATTTTGGGGCCATGGTGATAATGATACTACTGATTAGTCGTATTCACTAGGCGTTCGTTTGCCTGTACATAACAGAGAAAAATAAGAAAAAGTGGATAAAAGAAGAGCATTTTAGAAAAAAACTTAAAACTTTTGAAAGCTAAACAATGATACCTGCTTATTAATTATTATATTTTGCCTCTACCGTCCCACTGCTTAGCAATGTTCACATCATATATCTGTCCTAGCCGATTTCGGCTACGGTGACTGCTATCACCTAGTGAGAGCTTCGGTGTTTTGCCCTTTGATGCACCCTGTGATGACTAAAATAGCCAATCTTGCTGGAAAAATTACGAGCACATTCAGCACACAATATACGTCGTTGAATTGTTCTACGATTTCTTATAGTCTACTACGTCTCATATAGAAAAGGATCGTGTATAAACTGTAACTTTGCGATTACTCATTGGCGATTTCAGATTCCAATTCCGATACATTTTCCTCACGGTGCTTTCTCACACCATTGCCGTTTGCAAACAAACATTTCAAAGACATCGCAAATTAATATTGAGAACACATCATCCCACGCGTTCTTTAAATGCTAAATAAATTACCAAACTTTAGCATCTTAAAAATTACGAAACATATTAGTGTGGGTGGTTTTTACTGCCACGAATACATAAAATTATACTAATATCGTTAACCCGAAAGCTTATGAGATAAATAAATGGGTTTTTATACTTTTTCGCGAAAAAAACTACTAAACAAATCGTATGACTATGAAAATTATTTAGAACGCACTGTAAGATGGGATGGGGATATATAATATGTATATCAAAACTTGTCTTGTAGAAATTAATGTAGAGTCGTTTTTTATTAAAAGGAAAAACCCTTGTATCACTGGGTTTATAATGTCAAAAAGTACCAGAAAACTTGCCTTTTGTTTTTAATGAAATAAGTATCTATTATTAAGTGTAACTTAGAAATTGTTCTTCGGATTTCAAATTAAGCTAGGATCAAAAGCACCAGATTTTGAATATGAATAAGAATATTATCTTTACTATACCTACACCGTATATGCACACACTTGCACAAAAAAAGGTTTAAATTAAAAATCTCCTCTTTTTGTAAAGTTGGTTAAAATAAAAGAATTAACAATCATTCAGAGATCTAAAACAATGGCTCTACAATTTAAATGAATTTAAAAATAAGACATCGTATGAATAGTATTAAAATATGTTCACTCAAAAATGCATATTCGTGCATAGACAAATATGTTTTCCTTCCTTTTATTAATGATAGTCTTAAGGCTGTGAGCGATCGCTAGAACGATAAGACGTCTAATGAACATATTTTAGTATTTTATTAAGCGTTTTCTTAAAATTATAGCATATTATTCTAGAATAAAATTTCCGTGTGGTGTCCGGATATAAAGAATAGCACCACCCCATATCCTCCACTGGATGTCGTAAAAGGCGACTAATGGACCTTAAGACCCAGTGCACTGTACCAAGCACCTTGGGTCACCCGAATGGTGGCGGGTAAACAACCAACAATCGCATTCCCAAAGAGGGTTAGTGTCAGGCAGGCGGCCGACTATAAAACCATAGCCAAAACTTTAAGCAACATGTCTAGAAGACGTGTTGCGCCGACCCCAAGTGAAATGGGATAAGGGCAGGAAGATGATTCTAGAATAAAATCTCACTGCCTTCATCCAAGTATTAGATTAAAAAATCCTCGGATACGAATTGCAATCTAATCCTCTCTGACGGCAATGATGCGGATGAACTTCATGACGCAAATTTATGCTGTATACGCTACTTTTTTGATTTTTTTTTTCGTGCCAAATCATCAAATGACCCCGCCGAGTGTCAGACTGTTACTGACTAAAACCCACTTTGTTCCTCCTGGAGTCCTTTGAGTGCCAGGGTCGCGGCAACACCTAAAACGTTTTATAACAAGCCAAGCATCCCTTCCCCTTCCTCCTTCCATTCATCCCGGTGTACCGCTAATGGAGGCCAGTAAAAAGGTAGTCAGTGTTAAAACAATTGCGCTGTGTAAGTACCTCCTCACTATGAATCACCACGTATTGCAGTCAAGGCCTATTCTGCCTCTCTCCAATTAGATAAGATGAGGTGGAGCTCAGAAAGTTGTTTATTTCATTTGTTTGTTACTTTTACGGTTGTAAGTCTATTTGTTTGTTTTACCTAAATTATTCCGTATTTACAACATAAACAAAATATTTGCATGTTCCACTCTTAACTAAGTGTTCTCTAACTATACATATATTTATTCTGCAGACATCAGTAAGAAGGTAGTCATATTTTGAATATCTGAATGAATTACTGCTTGTTACCAATTATCATAGTCATTTCATCCAAAACTCTCGCAAGATATGATTTCGTATATCATCATTCTCTCTTATCTAAATTGTGAGTTAAAACCAAGTCGTTTCAAAATTTACACCTTAAAGTAGCATAAGACGGATACTTATTAAAGTATTATAACCTTTTAACATTTAACTGAAAGGCACCATAAAAAAAACAACTATTTAGATCAGAGTAAGATTAAAATATAGTAACCTCAAATAAGTAGAAATTGTTTGTTAAAACAACAGTTATTTAACTAACAGTAACTTCTTAAGTCAAATAACCGACTTAGTGGATTAATATCGAGTACAAATCATAGCAAAATTGTTTATAACAGTTGAAAGCAGGTGGTGTTGCCAGATGGCCACCGTTCGTGATCGCCGACCCAGAACTGTGGCAACGGTAACAGTTGTGTATTATCCTATGGAGGGATTTAAATTTATACTTACTTTATTTCACTCCACAATGTATAAGGTCTCTGAAATAACAAAGTTGCTATTGGAGACCCTGTTGGGCACGAAAATATTACGAGAAAAGAGTAACTAAAAAGCACTCAATTATTAACTTATCTACTATTTTTTAAATATACTTTGTCACAGAAGAAAACGTGTTTCTAAACTCTACGCTAGATTTGTTTTAGTTAATTTACATTTTATATCATTCCTATCTAAATATCTAATTAAATTTCTTATTTTTCTTGTCATTAAAACTAGTTTCTAAAACAAAATCTATAATAACAAGCCTAAACTGCTTAAAGATCAGCGTATTCACAAAAACAGCGTTCTTAAAACGATATTAATTTAAACACACAAAAAAAAACAATCGTAAAAGGAGAATACGAAAACCAGTATCTTGCATGTTGAGTGCAACATCGAAAACTGAGAAGGTGTAAATTTCGTAATTTGCCAAACTCAAAGAAATCGTATAACCGGTCGGTTAGCGAAAGTGTTACGTCATCGTGACATCATCGCGGACCATAAGACCACTGGCATTTGCATTGCAAATAACTCAGATATATGTTAAGTACCCAATTGATTCGAGTTTTATTATGTATCAACTAAAGGACGACACCTATCGAAGAAGTAATAAATAAATATTACACAACTTCCCAGGCACAGAATAAATGATCGTGCTCATCACATAAACATTGGTCCTGGGTGGGAATTGAACCCACGACCTCCGGTATAGCAGTCAGGGTCACTAACCACTAGACTAACAGGCCTGACAAAATCTATCTACCACTCTTTTGTAGTTGTGGAAAAGAGTTTCTGCGATTCCACGTGTAGTGCACTTTCTAGCTTCCACAAGTGCAATAGTCTAACTTTGAGTTGTTAGCAGGGCCAATGAATATAAAGTAGGAACACCGAAAAACTTATAGAGTTTCAAGAATCTTTTGGCACATAGATGAAATTAACTTGAGGGCTTTGGTGTGCATATGCATCTAGAATCAACTCAAGTGT
The DNA here is from genome assembly GCA_941860345.1 of Chrysodeixis includens. NCBI lineage: Eukaryota > Metazoa > Arthropoda > Insecta > Lepidoptera > Noctuidae > Chrysodeixis > Chrysodeixis includens. The sequence goes on from OW796105.1 coordinate 10,017,272, forward strand.
CTGTCTTAAGTGATGGTTTTTCATTAAAATTTGAATATACCTACCTACATATACATATATTTTATATCATCATAATTCTAATTTCGGTCACGTGCCAAAAGACCTGTGCCTTGTAGCCCTATTATATTTATCAAAAGTATACGTCTTAAAAGCTGAAACCGTCTTGAAACAAATTGAAGTGAAACTTGACATACGGAGTTTTTACCCCTTAATTGTCACACAATTTCCTATGTCATTAGTTGTAATATTTCAGTTAAATCACCTACAACTTTCGTATTCCGTACATACTAGGTTGCTATTAAAAATACCCCAAAAATCATTCAACAAGGTTTTATTTCGACTACTGCTTTTACTTACAAGTTACATCAAGGTTAGCAACAACCATCACAGAGTCACAGATAGATGTCAGTAATACATAATACGTCATACAGCTTTCAGCATTCTCTTGGACCAGAAAACATGTGAACATTGATACAATACTTCCTCAAAATTACGTGTCAACGTAACGTGAAAGGCAGTTTCTCGTTTGCGAAATCACGAGCAGAACAAATATAGTGCAACGATCAATTATTGTGTTAAGAAATTCCGCTTTTGACAACCATGAATTGATAATTATAAATTATCAACCGTGCATTAACATTAATACGGAATCCATTGCGTGTTAGATAAGGCAGTTTTCTTTCTCGCAACGTGTCTGGCACGTAATGGTTGATAAACAAATGAAGATAGACTTCGTTGGTGCTTTAGGGTTGGTATGATACAAGTTAGTTTAGAGGACAGTTTCTGCTTCAACGGGCAATTTGCTAAGACCGTGGAAGCCGACAAAGTCAATTATTTACGGAATTGAATTAACTAAATAGCCAAGGATTTGATCAAATCGCTTGGTAAACGACGAGATTTGTTTACATTTAAAGACTAAAATACAATTATTTGGTTGATAAAAATACCGAATAGATACAAAAATAATATTTTATTACAAATAATTGAAATTACTTGAAAAGTAATAAAATGGAAACCTCAAACTGGTACGTGGTATTCCTTTAGTGCATAAGACGACGCAATTCTCAGATGCTTGACAATTTTAGTTTCCATGCGACTATCACCATTCACACTCAAAAGGTTTGTACATAAGTTGGTAGGTTAAAGCCGCGTTTACACTAGGAGACATGCTACAGATACTTGTCGTAACATGTCTCCTACTTTTCCTAGTGTCTACTATGTCTCCTAGTGTCTCCTAATGTCTTCCAGTGTGTAAGCTCTTGTCTCAAAGGAGTCGACATCGCGCGGGACAAGTGACTTATGTGCGGAACGGCAGAGTCGCAGGAAAATTATCCTCTGGTGAAAATACGGATTTATTAGCAACTGAATTCATCGGGTATTACAGACTTCTGTCCCCTGGTAAAGAAAGATGATTTAACTCTATATCAGATCCATAGCATACTATAATTATATCAATTGCTTCCTACAGCTGGGCAAAGACCTCCTCTCTTTCCAGTTTTCCATACGCCAAAGACATTTAATTCTTCAACCAAATACGCGTGTTTTTATGAGGGCAGTTAGTAACAGTATAAACGTCGATTAGTTACACTATAACTTTATAAATAAGCTACAAATCCCACAGTAAATATATGCAATTAATGCGTAATTGCTTAAACGTGAAAATATTATATCTGTTAACCTACAAACTAAGTAATACAGAGAAAGGACAGTAGGTACAGTTCCACACATAAAAAAGAAGAATTGGAAAAATAATATTGTTTTAAATCGACCTTCTTCTACTTTTTATTGTTTCTAGTTTTTCGCCCTTAATGTTGTTTGACTCACTAAGAAATGTTACCTACTTCATGAATCATCCGACATTTAGTTCCACAAGCTTTGCTTAGATTGGGGGCCAGTGCAAAATTATCTAAAAATATTAATTAGACTGTGAGTTATATTTTTAAACATACTCGTACATTTATCTTTCTGCGCTTATGCCATTTTACTTGAGGTCGGCGCAACACGTTTTATTCTTCCATTCTCTTTATCACGTCGCAGTATTATTTACTCTTTTTCATTCATATCGTTCCTTAGACAAACCGAGACAGTATATTCATTCTCATACTAACGAAGAAAGAATATTGATTACTTTGCAATGCTCTCCAAAAAAACTCGTGGGTAGTATTTATCTATGTAGGATGTGTATTTAAAAAAATAGAAGGTACTAATAAAATAAGCTTCAGTAAGTCAATGTTACCGTGTGGGCAGATTTCGCGAATGTACTTAACCTTCTGCATAATATATTTTGTTGTGTAAAGGTGGACAACTTAGTGCAATCTGTTTCCTATACACCCACATAATCTTTACGATTAAGTTGCGTCAGAATTTAAATAAAGTAGGTTTTTATGTATGTTTGTCATAAATTATGACAACTAGTTGCTGAATAAAATTAAAATCAGTTTTATGACTTTATATTTTTCGAAATTTACCTTTAGAATATACATACGGATAGCTGAGTCACGCCATTGGCCCACTGAATGCGATATGTTAGATTCGATTCCAGTGTAGGACAAGGCATTATGTGATCCACAAAAGCTTGCTCTAAGCCTTATCGTCATTTAGAATGTCATTTGAATGTTTGTGAAAACATGAAATTCGTAACTTTAAATTCGTTTTAAAAAAAAAATCTCGCTTAATTTTACCATATTATCTATCTCCCTTATAAAATACTCTAAATTCTTTCGCACAGTATAAATACTATCCACTTTACACGTCGACTCTTACATAACGCTACAAAACAAAGAAAATAGCCGTCTATTGTAGCATATTTTCACATAATAACGTTTAGTACCGATCTTATCTAAGCTATTTACGGCTGTTTCGTCAAATATCGTATTTTCACGCTTACGTTTTTCGGTTTATGATAAAATCTTTTAAATGGGCCTACCATAGGGTATACCAACAACTATTAAAGTAATATTGTAGTTGCGGAAGCATGACAATGCACTAGACTACTATGACTGGCTTATTGGTCTAGTAGTTAGTGGCCCTGACTGCTATAGCAGAGGTCGTGGGTTCGATCCCCACCCACGACAAATATTTGTGTAATAAACACGATCATTTGTTCTGTGTCTGGGTGTAATTTATCTATAATATGTATGTATTTAGAAGTATATAAGTATGTTTATCAGTTGTCTAGTACTCATAAATTTTAATACAAGCCTTAGGTACTAGGTCCTTATTACCTCTTAAACAAAAGTCGGCCACCTCTCTCTTTTATCTACAACTTCTAAAGTCACGTAAATCTTGCAATGTTTAACTAAATCCTGTATTTGTATAAACACGACATGCTGAGGTGTATTTATAATTACTATAAATAATCGTTTAAAACAAACTGTTTATTATCTTTATTATATTTCCTGTTAAACGCTCATCTAGTAGGCTGTGTCCACACTGGGGGCTGTAAGGAAGTTACTACTCTAATCGAATCGATTGATATTTAATTTAAATAATAACAGCTATAACTTCACACGGGTTAAATACTGACGTATCATACATATAAACCTTCTTTTTTAAGGGCCCCTTATTCGAAATTTACGTTTCTAGATCGAGTTTTTTTCAGAGAAATCACCATATTTAAATTCTTAAAAAAATATATAGTACAGATACATGCTTTATCTAGTGACTTTTTTGGATAGAAACGAAAAATTTAACATTTTGCTCGATAAAAAAAAATTCATAAGTAAGGTCGATTTTAAAAGTATTTTTAGTTTTATAAGACTTGGACTGAACGTAATTTTATATAAATTTAACATTTCATTTACTAATCGGATTTGCCAGGGATATTATTGGATACAATTTTAATATGGCGCTTATTTTTTTTTAAATAAAATAAATACGTGAAAAGTGCTCGCGCGCACCGCGCGCTCGGTGCCAGTGTCCGGCCGGACGCCATCGAGGTAGGACCTATGCAACTTTTGCTCGCGACCACAAATTTACGTAAGTGATTGAAATGGTAAATAAAAAAAAACAAAATTAAGAAAAGAAGGGTGTCTGAAGTGAAGATAATCCGAAAGTGTATTGCGTAAGTACTTATTCTATAAATACGTCACAATATGATTACTTCTTTACACAGAGCAACGAGAAGTCAGTGTGTATAGAATTTAAAATCTTTAATGGGAATATTCACCTGTATAAGGTGCAGATTTCCATCCTGGTCAAATTCAAGGAGATGTACTTACTAATATTGTGTTTTGATTTTATTATTACATTATTTTATTACGTATAAGATTTGAAAGAAATTGAACATGGCTATCGATCACAACTCACCGATACCACTCTCAGGTAGGTACAATATCACGGTTTATGGTCGCGATGTGTTTAGTAGGTAGAAATAAGCCGGCCGCGCGGCGCGGCGGCGCGTCGCACAGACCGTCGACCCCGCGCGCCCCGCGCGCCGTGCCGCGTGTGCCACGCCTGGGTTAGCTATCGGTTTCATACATTTAGTTTCGACACTCGGCGCGGGGTATGTCGAAACTAAATGTATTTATTTTTATTAAATGAAAAAAAAATGTATGAAACCGATAGCTTATAATTATCGGCACGGATCTTGAGCGCTGGCCTTGACATGCGCAGAAGTCGTTTTTTGGGTCTCATCGGGTCAATGCACCGGTGCATGCGGGCGCAGGGAACGGTTTATCGCCTGTGATTGGCCCTTGGCATGACGCAGAGCGACGCGTCACAGAGGCGAGTCCTGATTGGCTCGTTGTTGCAGCACACACTTCTCGACACTAGTACACTTCTGTGCAATTTAATTGTTTGTATTTTTATTGGTAATTTATAATTTCAACTTTTATAAATGTTTCTTCGTATTATATTATGTTTAACTTCGAATTATATGATGTTTAACGCACAAGGTGTCAGTGAGTGCACGTGGTATTTTGTCGTGGTAGTTTTAAAGTTTATTATTATTTCTTATTAAAAAAAAAATATATTTAAAAATAATAGTACTACATTGACATACATTATACGATCATTGAGTTCTTTATTATATTTTATTAATACCAAACACTTTTTTTTAATTTATACATGCCCAATAAATAAAACATTTTCATTTCCACTATACAGGGTGGCGAGGACAATGCGAAAATAATTTAACACGCGGTTAGAACTAGTAGCCATGAATCATTTAAGTCATGACACGTTTTGATATTACGTAAACTGAAAGAATTTTTTTTTTTTCAAACAAACTATAATAAAAATCTATCTCAAATTGTGATCACTATGTGCGAAAGTTCATTCGTCAAATAACTTACCTACGACTAGCGGGCTTACGTTTACTCGGTGCGGCAACGCCGCACGCCGCACGCGTTGGTACAACAGCTTGCCGCGTAGGTGCCGCCAAAATCGGACCGAACATGAGACATTTTATGCCTACAAGTCGCGACGCGTTGTTGCCAGCTGGCGCGCACAGCTGTTGTACCTACGCGTGCGGCGTGCGACGTTGCCGCACCGAGTAAACGTAAACCCGCTAGTCGTAGGTAAGTTATTTGATGAATGAACTTTCGCACAGAGTGATCACAATTTGAGATAGATGTTTATTATTTAGTTTGTTTAAAAAAAATGTCTTTCAGTTTACGTAATATCAAAACGTATCATGATTAAAATGATTCATGGTTACTAGTCCTAACCGTGTTAAATTAATGTCGGGGTGGTAGCACCACGCTGTATAGTACTCACCAAATCTTCTACAACCATTCTTTAAATTCTATAGAATGATCATCGCTTTCCTTAGTCACACATTAGTGTTGACAATCAATAGTTTAGTGGATAGCACATCAAGCTAAGTATATTATTATGCTTTTGTTGCAAACTACTACTTATTACTAGCACAATATATATATGAACTACTGATTTATGTATTTATACTGTGGCGTGCCCGCCCGCCGCCATAGGTCACCGGAGTTCAAATCGCGACGGCTCCTGGGCAACGCGGGCGCAAGCCGTTTCGGTGCGTTAAATGCCTAAACTTTCGGAATAAGGGGCCCTTAAACACCCTGTCAAAAAAAAACTGCTTCAAAATCCGTTAGATAGTTTTAAAGAATTAAGTGAACAGACAGACAACGACTTTGATTTATACTCTATATTTAGACATAACAGTCTCTCTCTCCAATCGACATTTTTACGATCAAAAGTATGGAGACAAGTGGTTTAAGTCACGTGACAATTGTAACTTATCGTTACGAAATCTCATTAATACCATAGAGCGTTTTTTTATTAATTGTAGTTAATGATTGTAGAACATTACTTGGCTGAAGGGGATGACGAGTCAAAGTCATGTAACTTGTAGGTTGTACTCATAAAAATCCTACAACCTGTACTCATTAATACAAGCTCTGTTTAGTTTGACACTAGATGGCGCTGTGTTAAAGTCGTGGAATATTAAATTCATCGCTCTGGACTCACTTAAGTAGTGACTACCGTATTTTATATGGAGCTGCTAATCTTAATTCCACATCTAGACGAGTGTTACCGTAATTTTAATATTACTTCATTCTTTACTAAGATATCATCTATAAACTCTGTCAATTAGGAGTCTTAGAGAAATATATGCATTTACTGGCGGTCTCTAATTTGCAAAAAGTCCGTAGCTAGCTATATATTCCTCAACATTCCCACAAAGTATCTTGTGTTATGAGTGCTAGACAATTGATAAACATACTAATATAGTTACAAATACATACATACTATAGATATATTACTCCCAGACACAAAACAAATGATTGTGCTCATCACACAAACATTATTCCTGGGTGAGAATCAAACCCACGACCTCTGGTCCAGTCGGGTCCACTAACCACTAGATCAACATGCTAGTCAAAGAAGTATATGCATTTATTTGAGATCTTTGATTTAAAAGGACCCTAAGGACAGCATCAACATTTCCTGACACAGACTGACATATAAACAGCACCCATTTGAACACGCCTTTACCGTTTAATGTTTATCGCTATTTTTATTAGTTTTTAACATCTTACATGAGTTTAGTTTGATAAGGCATCTGTATTTTCATAGCAATAATAAAATTCCTGGTAGAAAGCATGCTGTATTTATCTACATACTGTATCTTGTTGATAAACATGCTATGCTATGGTTAATTGAAGGTTGAACGTTCTTACAGATTTAAAACGAAAGAAATGAAAGTATTTTCTACATAAAAGTTCTTTAAGCGAACAGTATAGTAAAAAAAATTATACTATACCATACATCGCATACATAGCTTTAAAATATTGTCCACGACTTCGAAGTCACCCTGTATAACTATACTATACTATAAAAAAAAACTAATTTACAACAAACTTTATTTTTTTTCGTTTGTGCGTTTCAAAAATCTCATTCGATAAAGACAAAAATATATAAAAAACTTAAATAAAAATATAATATAGCTGCAACATTACAACTAACAATTCGAAGGTTAAGTTCAGTTAGCCAGCATTAACACTAAAACACATTTACCGTGAGAAGTGAACACGCATGCGCCTGCGCACCTATTTTATATCTTTCATTAACCTCAAACGAAATGACCAGAGGTAACCACATCTAAAGTAATATCATCGCAGGTGTGGGAGAGAGACACCGCTATATACCGTGTAGTGCTGTCACGCTTCCACAACTTCGATAATATTTCTTTAAGACGTATTGGTAGGCACTCAATGACCCAGTCGGCTTGTGAGTTATGGACATAATAACTCCTTGTTAATAGTTCCAAAATTATCGTTTTAATATGCCATATTTTAGTACTGTGAAGTATGGGGTAAAGATTTGTTGAGGTAATTTGAATTGGGTTTTTTTTACTATTGTGTGATTTACAATTTTGTATTTTGGTTACTAATTGAGCAGACTCTAGTTTGATGTTACAGGCAGTGGAACTACTCATAGTGCTTATACAATAACGGTTGAAAGAGATGAGAGTACGAAAAGTGAAGATCTAATTAGTCCGTCAGACAGATAATAAAAATTTATTAGACACGTATTTTTTGTTAATTTGAACAACAATAAATGTCAAAGATAACCTGCATTTAAGTTCAGGAGAGGGAGCTTGTGACGTAACGAATTCGTAAAATTTATACGAAAAAGTGATATCACGCATCAGTTTTATTCCCTTTTTTGGTCGATTTATGTTTGTGGAACAGAAGAAAAAAATAGGTTTTGATTATTATTGGTTAAACTATATGCATACTAAAAAAAGGTGTCATTATCCCTATTCTACAGGCACATGGTCGATTCTGCTTACAACGGTATATGCGCAAAACGTCTCTTTCTCAAAATGCCCCGTGGTCATAAAACGCCTCTTTCGCGAAACGTCTCTTTCGCAGAATATCTCTTTCGCAGATTGTCTATTTCGCAAATTGTCGCGTAAGGGACTTATGAAAAAAAAATGTTTCACACAAAGCATGCGCGAGCGATCCCGTGACTCTGGCTTAGGCAGTACAAACCCTGGGTGTTATTAGTCGGTGGACTGGGAGTTTAAATCCGTCAAATGACATAATACTAACAAACGAGAAAGGAAAACATCGTATCGTCATAAAATGCAACACAGATATAAAATAAAAGTGCCTTGAATGGCATTTCTATATATAGACTGTCGGTGATGTCATTCTGTTTACAGCTGCGTAGGTTTTGTTTTTATAACCAATTGATTAGTCCCACGTGCCCTAAGGCTATTTCTAAAGCTAAGTTGGGTTGTAAAGTCCGAAAGGTCTTTTAGAATTTAAGGTAATTTTAAAATGGTCTTATTTTGTGCCCGAAATATTCTTGTTTATTAAAAAGGTTAACTGTTGGTTTCTTAATCGACAAAGTTGTGTTTTTTTTTATTTTTTCATAGTTTTATACTTTGTAAGTCGATGAGATATTATACATAATGTTAATCGGTCACCGGTGACCGACGCAGTTATGTCCTATCACAGTGTTTTTTTAGATCTTAAGAGACAAAATCTAAAATCATTTTAACTAATGTATTTTTTTTTTTAAGTCCAATTAGTTGAATACTTTACATAAAAGATAAACAAATCTATTTTAAATGGGACAGTATAACACTAAAATGATTTATTTACATGTCTACAAACCGGAATCGAACCCACCCCCACATCACAGTCAGATCGTAAATTTAGTTAGCTGTCACTTCCGAAATAGATCATGAATGAATGTTTGTATATTTGCGTCAAAATAACTCTGAAATGATTAGCCCGTCGCGGTTGAAACCCACCATCACGGATGTTGACGTTTCCATTGTATAACGATTAGTAATATATCTATTAATACTAGTCTTTTCTCGCGACTTGGCCCGCGTGGATATGCAAAATATTAACCTCCTTTTATGCAGTCGGGTACAAGTTACCTATGTGTTAATCTAGGGTGTCAGCTAACTAAATTGGACTGCACGGATTGATGTGATAGATCAGTGCAGTGCGCCAACTACCACTGTACGCGACGTGTCGCGGGTTCGATCCCCGCGTGGGACAAGAACTTGCGCGATCCACAAAGCCTTGTTCTGATTTTGGGTGTCTTTGTGCATGTGAATTGAATGTTTCTGAATCCCCCTGCGATAAAAGGATTAAATTCCTTAGTGCGGGAATCGTATAAAAACAATAAATTTCATCCAAATTGGTTTGGCAGTTTAAGCGTGAAAGAGTATCAAACATCCATCCAAGTTTTCGCATTTATAATAAGAATAGAATTAGTTTAGTTACCACGTAGAGTTGATTAACTCAGGCGTTTATTTAATCAAAGCTTATCTTATTTAGTTAATGGTATTTATTTAAAATAGTCTTTTTATTAGTTCTATGCAGTTAACCTGAGCGCAGGCTTTGACTGCTTCACCGTGCTATAAATGTTTTACGATTAATTTAACCTTTAAGCTTAATCCTCTAACTTTTACGAATCAGTTAACTTAAAATAATAAATTCGTCATGATAAAACAAGACCTAAATACCATTGTGTTAGTTAATACTAAAATATCTTCGCTAATATTATAAAAGGTAAAGTTTGTTAGATTGTACTCGTAGGAGTTTGATTTTAAAGCTATTGAACTGATTATCTACACTTAATATTATAAAGAGGAAAACTTTGTTTGTTTGTAATGAATAGGCTTAAAAACTACTGAACCGATTTTAAAAATTCTTTCACCATTCGAAAGCTACATTATCCACGAGTAACATAGACTATATTTTATTTTGGAAAAATAAAGGTTCCGTAGGATATTTGGATTTTTCGGACACAAACTGAAAAACATCAACCAAAGTAACCAAATATACACGCGGGCAAAGCCGCGAGCGGACAGCTAGTGTAAAATATTTTAGCCATAGATAGTCAGTCATATAGTCAAATAAGTCTTATAGGCAACATATTAACCCATAAAATGAAAAGTGCAGCTGAATTTAATTTCACAAGTATAAACTCAACACAGTTACGAGTGGAGGTGCTTTAAAAAGGCATATGCCCAACGATGGGCGAAAGATTGCTGAAGAAGAGAAAAGAGAAACATCTACGTCTGGTAGGAGCTGAATGCTGAAAACAGATCTCAGTGGCGTATACTTCGAGAGGCCTATGTCCAGCAGTGGACTGCGGTGGGCTAATGAAACGTCTCCCGCCAAAACGAGAGCTCGGGGCAGTTAGTTTAATATAAATAAATAAAATGTAAAAATATTCCAAGTACCTACTAAAAACGATGTTTACAAAAGCTCGTTAAAATATTTAAGCGCCATTTATTTTTGAAGACTTGAAAGCAAACTGAAAATAGTAGCGTGTATGACTACCCACGTGAATACTATTATGATTTGCAATTATTACATGAAGGTAATATGTGCATGCATTCAATATAAATTGTTGTTTCTTCTACATTATTGATAAGTAAAACAGAAAATGTTTAAAAATAATATCCACTTTCAACATTTTGACGAAATACATTCTGGAAAAGTTAGCCACATTCCTTGGTGAGCAATTAAGAAAAATGTTCATTAATATAATAAATCTTAAAGTTAATATTTCTGTCTGTCTGTTACGCATTTACTGGCAAAACCTCTTAATCAAAAATTTAAATGGCATTATAGCTCAAACCATGAGGAAAGGTAATTAGTTATGCATCACATTTACCCCTCAAAATATATTAACGTATGGAACTCTACAATGGAAACTTCTGGAAGTTATCCAAACCGTACATTTTAACATGTATGTCTGTCATGCCGTACGTCATTTACTCGCAAAACATCAATATGTTGCAAAACAAGTTTTATCGGCTAAAACATAATAAGATGATCGTTACTGTATGGAATGTGAGACTCAAAGTCAATGGTTCATTGTCAGGTAATATTCAGATGAAATAAGTTATTATAAACACCTTTTTGAACATGTAACGTGTTTCTAAAGATATTTCATAAAAAATCGTATAGTAATATGGATTTTGCTAATTAATTTAAACGGTTTTGAGGAATACTAATCTGTTTTCTTCGTGTACCATCTGAATCTGTAAACTTTACTATGGTTTATTTCTCCCAATTTTATGTGTTATACGGAGTGGGAAATTATTTGGTTAAAATTTTAATAAGAGGTCCTCTCTCTATGGCTCTAACCACTGGCAGCTTGGACCTTATTCCCGATGCCGGTTAAATACTTTTTTAATGATTTTAAGTGCGTATGTATTAAAAAAAATGTGTAAAATTTAATAAAGGACATTTAAATCAATAAAAAAATCGTTATTTTAAGGTCTTCCATCTCCATACTTTATGTTCGGTACACATAATTCTGTTAAAAACACAATACGAACGATTTGGTTAAAAACACATGTATATCTATTGTATGAGTAAGTATGTCAAGGTAGCTCGCTCAATGGATCTCGCCCACATTTCATACATAATCGATTTCTCATTAGCAATCGAGAATTCGTGTAATCGAATAAACTATATTTTAAATTCGATACTATTCAATCATGTCTGTCCGGAGATAACGTTATTTGCTGGCTAGTTTCGCCCTGCGGATCTACCTGCACGTTTGCTATTTTTTGTTATAAAAGTTTTCCATATAAATAACAATCTAGAGTATCAACTTGTGGCAAATGACACTAAAGTAAATTTTATTTCCTTTTGTCTTACACCCTATTTTACAAAATATTGTAAGCATTGTTTGAACTCGAATAACAAGTAGAATAATAAAGGTTTTTTCTTCTATGTAGCCATTCTGTGCAGTCAGTTTACAGTCAAACAGAATTAGGATAAATACTGCATTGTCCATACGACTGTCAATTTAGTTCGTTTCCCTTAAATTTTCCCTCAATATTCACAATGTTTGGACCAACATAATCTAGCAAACTCGCAAAGAATATTCAAACTAAGTTACAAAATCAAAATGGTTTCCGAGACGATAGTGTACTGACTTGGCCCGATTGGATATGCAAAACATTACCCTCCTTTTATGCAGTTGGGTAAAAGTTACCTACGTGCTAATCCAGGGTGTCAGCTAACTAAATTTCATCTAAATTGGTTTAACTATTTAAGCGTGAAAGCGTACCAAACATCCATCTTTCTATGAATCCAAACTTTCGCATTTATATGTATGTATATATTTTTTTTCTTAAGATGATTAATAATTAATAATTCTTAAGTCTCCCGCTCTAAGAAATTTAACTCTTGTACCGCGGGGGGTTTCACAGACATTCAATTCGCATGAGAGAAAACCAGACTCAGAAAAAGCATCTGTGGGTCGCACAAATACTTGTCCTACGCGGGGATCGAACCCGCGACACGTCCCACACAGTGGTAAATGGCGTGGTGACCTATACCACTCAGCTATCCGTGCAGACTAATAATATTAATAGAATTTATTAAGTTTTCTTTAACTTAAGCGACGATTTCATCAAAGCTTATCTTATTTAGTTAATGGTATTTATAGTCCTAAACCATTTTAGTTCTATGCAGTTAACCTGAGCGCATTGACTGCTTCACCGTGCTATAAATATAAATCATTTGTTTTACGATTAATTTAACCTTTTTGTTTAATCCCTTAACTTTTACGAATTAGTTAACTTAAAATAATAAATTCCTCATGATAAAACAAGACCTAAATACCATTGTGTTTATTGAAATTAATACTAAAAAGTTTTCTAAGCAATATTATTAATGGTTAAGTTTGTTAGATTGTAGGAGTTTGATTTTAGGAGTAAAATTATTTTACCGATATATAGTCAGTAGATTATATTATAAGTGTTATAGGCTACATATTAACCCATAAAATGAAAAGAGCAGCTGAATTTAATTTCACAAGTAGAAAGTCAACACAGTGCCGAGTGAAGGTGCTTTTGAGAGACATTTGCCCAACGGTGGGCAAAAGATTGCTAATGAAGAGAAAAGAGAAACATCTACGTCTGGTAGGAACTGAATGCGAGTGGCTGAAAACAGATCTAAGTGGCAACACTGCCATACATACACTTGGAGAGGCCTATGTCCAGCAGTGGACTGCGGTGGGCTAATAAAACGTCTCCCGCCAAAACGAGAGCTCGGGCAGTTAGTTTTATATAAATAAATAAAATGTAAAAATATTCCAAGTACTAAAAACGATGTTTGCAAAAGCTCGTTAAAATATTTAAGCGCCATTTATTTTTGAAGACTTGAAAGCAAACTGAAAATAGTAGTGTGTATAACTACCCACGTGAATACTATTATGATTTGCAATTATTACATGAAGGAATATGTGCATGCATTTGATACAAATTGTTGTGTCTATTAAATTATTTATAGTCAAGACAGAAAATATTTAAAAATATGAGAAAACTAAATGTCCACTTTCAATATTTTGACGAAATATATTCTGGAAATGTTAGCCACATTCCTTACTCCTGCTCCTTAGATATTTTTGGATAATGAGTAATTAAGAAAAATCTTCATTAATATAATAAATGTTAAAGTTAATATTTCTTTCTGCCTGTTACGCATTCTAAAAAATGGCATGGTTATAGTTCAAACCACTAGGTAAGACATCATTAATTATGCAACGCTTTTAATTTTATATTATTAAGGATATTATTTTACTACGCACAACCAAATGTGGGAGTAGTGGATAGTGGATAGTGTCAATAAGAGTCTGACACTATCCGCTATCTCCCCCGAGGAATCGAATTTCCATGAGAATTCCACCGCCTTACCAAAAATAAAGTTAACATTAATTTTAGCTATAAAACCGCCCATTGTAACTCTTACATTTGTCAAATCTGTTTTTCATGCGGTGTGCAATAAATAATATTCTATATATCTATCTAAGTTTTAAGATAAACGATACATACTCGACGCTTGTACAAAATATATTAACGTATCGAACTCTACAATGGAAACATCTGGAAGTGATCCAAACCGTACATTTTAACATGTATGTCTGTCACGCCGTACGTCATTTACTCGCTAAACATCAATATGTTGTGGCAAAACAAGTTTTATCGACTAAAACATAATAAGATGATCGTTACTGTATGGAATGTGAGATTCAAAGTCAATGGTTCATTGTCAGGTAATATCGAGATATAATAAGTTGTAAACATCTTTTTGACGTATTTTTGAACATGTAACGTGTTTCTAAAGATATTTCATAAAAATTCGTATAGTAATATGGATTAACCTAATTAATTTAAACGTTTTTGTGGGAAAACTAATTTGTTTTCGTCGTGTATCATCTGAATCTGTAAACTTTACCATGTTTATTTGTCCCAATTGTATATGTTATACGGAGTAGGAAATTATTTGATAACAATTTTAGTAAGAGGTTCCTCTCTCAATAATGGCCCTGACTACCAGCAGCTTGGACCTTATTCCCGATGCCGTTTGGATACTTTTTTAATGATTTTAAGTGTGTATGTTTTAAAAAAATGTGTGAAATTTAATAAAGGTTATTTAAATCAATAAAAATAAATAGGTATTTTAAGGTACTTCATAGTTCATGTTCGGTACACATAATTCAGTTAAAAACACAATACGGACGATTTGGTTAAAAACACATGTATATCTATTGTATGAGTAAGTATGTAACGGTAGCTCGCTCAATGGATCTCGCCCACATTTCATACATAATCGATTTCTCATTAGCAATCGAGAATTCGTGTAATCGAATAAACTATATTTTAAATTCGATACTATTCAATCATGTCAGTACGGAGATAACGTTATTTGCTGCCTAGTTTCGCCCTGTGGATCTACCTGCGCGTTGACTATTTTTTATTTATAAAAGCTTTCCATATTAATAACAATCCAGAGTTTCATCTTGTGGTAACTGACACTAAATTACTAAAGTATTTTTTATTTCCTTTTGTCTTACACCGTATTTTACAAATGTAAACATTTTTTTATCTCGAATAATAGATAGCGGTCCAGACCGATTTCGGCCACGGCGGCCAGTGTTACTATGACACCAGCCAGCTACGCAGGACATATTATAGTGCACAAGCGTGTGCGCAAACACAGGTGCACTCTCTATTCTTTACTCTCATAGCCCGATGGGACGGTAATCCGACACGACCGGAGAGAGATCAGGCGCAGGACCCACATTTTTACGTGCCTTCCGAAACACGGAAGCTGTGATATTTATTTCTTAAATGCACACAAACATTCGAAAAGTCGGTGCGCGTCGTGGGGATCGAACTCAAGACCTCTGACTTAGCAGTCCTACGGTCTTGCCACTAAGCTATCACAGCTTCAGCTATCTCGAATAAAGAGTAGA
Organism: Chrysodeixis includens; assembly: GCA_941860345.1. Classification (NCBI taxonomy): domain Eukaryota; kingdom Metazoa; phylum Arthropoda; class Insecta; order Lepidoptera; family Noctuidae; genus Chrysodeixis; species Chrysodeixis includens. Next base: position 10,033,004 of record OW796105.1, read on the forward strand.
ATATTAAACGATTCTTCTACTGTGTAGTCAGTTTACAATCATACAGAATTAGGCTAAATACTGAATTGTCCTTACGACTGTCAATTTAGTTCGTTTCCCTTCAATTTTCCCTCAATATGTCTCGACCAACATAATCTAGCCAACTCGCAAAGAACATTCAACCAAAGTTACAAAATCAAAATGGTTTCCGAGACGATAGTGTAGTGGACTATAATATTAAATTAATTCTATCCACGCCGCAAGGTCGTAGCCGTAGGTGGCGTGCCTTTGTCAGCTGATATTTACATACAAATAATTGAAGGTTCCACCATTTTGTATACTGTAAATATAATACAGAAGACCCACAAAAAGGTGCCAAGATTTTGTGTTTTAACATTATTAACCTTAATGTAGTGTGGTGGTGGTGTGGAAGTGGAAACTAGGTTTAAACTCGCGTGTTATTTGCATCTAAATATTCGAATCTAAGATTTATAACCTCCTTTGTTACCCACTAGAAATCCTCATGGACTATCTGCCGTCCGTGGGTCGTGTCGGACTCTTACCGGCTAAAACCACTGGATCTCATTTTCTTGTGGCCAGGGGTACGGGATTCGCTGTCGCATTCACCGCGAAAGATAACCATACAACATCACAAACTTTACCTCTTCAAAAGTATTGCACAATTGTGTTTATAACAACCACTGATTGTCATTCGAAAAATTATCCCAATCTGGCAAGCAACACCCTTTGCATCCATATCATCTTTCACACAATCCATCCATCGTTTCATTGGTCGTCCTCTTCCCCTATATCCATCCACATTCATGTCCGGCACCTTCCTAACCACGTGATTCTCTTTCCTCCGCATGACATGTCCATGTATAAAAATGTAAAATAAAATTTACAAACTACTTATTGAACTTGCAGTTTAAATAAAAAATAAAAAAAGTTTTAATAAAAGTTATTTTCTTTCTAAATTCAGTATGGACTGGTTTTTCTTATTTATCCGCACACTGGCAGTACCATCTGTGTATGTCACCTTCATACATCGCCCTCGGTATGACATAATTGTGTTCAGATATTTTAATGACGAAATAATTGACGTACAATCACAATTGTAACTAGTTTTTATTCTTATTATATACTTGTAACGTTTTCCTTGTTCTTTAAGTAGAACAAATTAATTCAATTACGGACATCCTTGACTAAAAATGGACATATTCAATCAGCAATCTATATCCACAGCTGGGCCTGGGTCTCGCCAATTTATCATCTGACCCTGTGCCTTTTAGCCCAGCTTTAATGAACCAGAAGAAAAGTCATTTTCATACATTCGAACCATTTCTGGCATGCCATTGTCATTCACCGTAAAAGCGAAAAAAAAGTGTATACCTAGTAATTTTTGACAACAGACTGATTTACTTGAAGAAGGCTTTTTAAATCTTATCTCTTCGGTATTCGTCGGATTGCTGTCACATCGGACAATAAAGTAAAAAAATAGAGATTGCACCTGTGTTTTCGCACACGCTTGTGCACTATAATATTATGTCCCGTGTAGCTGGCTGGTGTCATAGTAACACTAGCTGCCGTGGCTGAAATCGGTCCAGACATTACTACTATTAATAATCATTACTATTATACTAACAGAGTAATTACAAGCTGCATTAGCTCGTATTTTATTCGAATACCGCTATGTCGTTTTATAAGTTAGGGTCCATAAAATTAAATGTTTACAATTATCTACTGCCGTCATTAAACAGCAGTCAGACGGTTACTGACTAATATTGTACTTCAATTAATATGTTTATAGCTTCATTGATAATTTTGATCAATACCTGTACTTAAATACTTGGAGCTAGTTGCCTTTGTGAGAACGGGATAGCGCGCCATACCTCGAATATCTCCGTCTCGCTTACACGATTGACGCTGTTGTGTTTTTTATTAGTTAGATACAAACTCATCGTTAAATTATATTCTATTCAGTTGTCAAATCCATTCAGTAGAAATAGTTAAATTTATTATTGCATGTTGTTATGAGTTATATTATAAAATGTGAAAGCAACATTCATCTTTCGATTTGAAGTATTTATGTGATTCTTTGAGATTGAGTTTATTTATGAAAGATGTCTAAATTAAAATAAAAAAGATAATCAATTCATTTGTTTACGATTTGCGTTGAGTCTTAGCAAGAAGTTAGTATGAAGGTAGAAATATATTTTTTACGTTTCTTTAAATCTTAGATTGTATGTTGATCATTATGACAGCCGCTGAAAATAAGGGAAGTCTAGAATACGACTTACCCGCTGCAAAAAATACATATATAAATACTATTGACAACATTTAAAAACATAAACAAAAATAAAACCACACTGTCATGTTTAATGTTAAGAAAATTTATTGAATAAGTATACTTTGAACTTATCGAAGCTTTTTATTCAAAGAATCAAGTTCAAAAGGTCAGTTAGACTAATCATTTGATGAATAGAGATATAATGAACCACCATAACCAACGTAATAATATTAAATTGTTATGCAAATAATTCGTACTTTATATACTTGACTCTATTTTAAAGCAATATTATTACAGTTGTGGAAAGAAGTGTAACTTTAAGAAGTGGTTATTTCCTCAGTTTACAACGTATTTCTCCTGTCTTTAATGACGGTACGATTTGCTTAAATTAGATCCGTGTTTTTTAGCCAGCTGCAGCATTGACGAGGATTAGATCCTACGCACTTTGACACTTTGGACACTCAATGTAGATGCCATATTACTTATTCTGTACCTACATAACTACATACACAAAATTGGAATCAGTTGATAAAAATTGTATTGGAGAACCAAAGTTTTCACAAGTTATATTGTCTGTTGAAGCAGCCAACGTCTGTATGATGAATGCGACAACGAATCCCTGGCCATAGGCAGATGAGGACGCTCCAATGGTTTAGAAAGGGGGGAGTTTGAGGAGGGTTACCCCGCCTAACCCCGTCAACCCCTAGACAAAGGAGAGTTCATGAGGATTACTACTGGAATACCAAAAAAGAACAAAAAAGGCTATCTCCAACATTGCTGCATACATAATAGGTCGGGGAAAAAGTCTTTTCGCATTATAGTATGTATGAACTTATAATAAAATCTTTCTCTCTCTAATAAAATTAGAATTTGGAATTATGTTCTTTAAAATTTTTACTTTCAATTATACCAAAACCAGCCAGATACAAATTCTATAGCCAAAAAGAGTTTTATTACAAGTTCATACATACTAAAATGCGAAAAAAACTTTTTCCTCGACCTAATATTTTTGAATTAAAAAAATAAGATTTTCCAAGTAATAAATTATCATTTCGCGTGTTCTTGTATCTTGAACGTTTAAGGCCTCTTTGAGGTGAGTAGACCGGTTGCAAAGGACGTTTTTTGACATTCAACGCATCTCGGTGACCCACAGGACTCGTTCTGAACACAACTGAATACATTAAGTAAACTGGTTTCACATAATATATGTAAGAGCTTGTATGGTTGTATTTCAGGGTTGTTCTTCAAAGAGATTAACGTATGCAAATTAAATTGTGCAAGAACTATGCCATTGTAATGCTTTTTGTCTTTATTTCATGTGACAATGACAGATATATTAGACACCTAAGGGAGATATTTTGGTCACTGTAGTCCTTAAAAACGGCCTAAATTAATTGGTCAAGAAAGAACTTGGAATCGGACTTAACGAATGTTTATTCCTAATTTCTTTAGGGTGATGGTATAATCAGCCAGAGCCACGCGGAGCATGCGCGAGCGAGCCCGTGACTCTGGCTTAGGTAGTAGAAGAGGCCCGGGGTGTTTTTAGCCGGTGGGAGTCCGATATATCCCCACGTCGTGGGTTGACGTCATTAGCATTTCACCCCGGGATATAAAAAGGGTGAAGGAATCGTAAGGGTAAACTGGGCTCCCACCGGCTATATCAAGTTTTATGACAATATCATAAATAGATTTTACCAAATCAGGAAATAAATTATAACAATCTAGCAAATAATCGTGACCTATATCGTTTATTTCCATAGCAGTTAAAATACGCCAATTAAATCTTTAACTTGTAAAATCGGGTTTAATTGTTTAGCTCGCTATATCTAGTTTAAAAAAAAGACTAGTTTTTCAATCTACACAATTTAGTTTTGACATTAAAAGAAAAAATTACATCCTTATTGGAAATTAAAAAAAAAACAGCATCTATCATTAATTACATTGACATAGTGATGAATATGTTTTGTTTCTTTTAAAAAGTATTAAGAGTGGCTTCGTTTTATTGCTCCGAAGTGTAAAATGTCAAAGAAGTAGTACAGATTGGTTAATGACATTTAAATTGCTAAAGTAATGTGCGAAAATGCCAAGTTAAAAGGAGTGTCAACCTTCATGTTACTCGTACATGATCTTTCATATTGTTTTTTAAGATGATCCTTCTTGCTTTCAGTAAAAATAAAGGAAAGAAGATAGCCGAGTGGCATAGGCCACCGCGCTAATTATCACAGTGCGCGACCTGTCGTGGGTTCGATCCCCGCGTAGCTTGCTTATTCTGAGTCTGGATGTCTTTGTGCATGTGAATTGTATATCTGTTAAACTCCTGCGATACAAGGATTAAATACCTTAGTGTGGGAGGAGTATAAAAAAGTAAAGATCGAATAATTAATGGTCCATCAGTTTTAAGTGTGTTCTCTCACTTGAACGTGTAAAGTCGCGACAGAAAACTAAAAATAGCCTTTAGTTGCGTTTCAATATTTGGGTAAATGTATTAAATAAAGATGATGTCAGACTATCAAATATTTGCTATTCACGGACATACATTATGCAAATAGAACCAAACATTGCGAGAATTTTGTTGTAACATCCTGCTTTACTTGTGATTAATCACGAGCTATTAATTTTATTTTCCTAATACTGCAATTTTCTACAGTTTTAGTTAGTAATTATCAAGATATTTAACACTTAGCTCACGTTTCTGAATTAATAGAAGTCCTTAACCATGACTCGATGTCGAACAAGCCGATATGGACAATGAGACCAAAAAATATTTTTTTGGAAAACCCTTAATATGATGTGCCCAGCCCAGTTCCAATTTATCGTGGCAGCTTTTTGGGTAACATCTACAATTTTTGTTGTGGAACGGATCACGGTGTTTTTTATCCGGTCAGTAAGTTTAATGTTCAGTAGGCTCCGTTCCATTCCTCTTTGGCAAACCTCGAGGGCGGATCTCTGTTGACAAGTCAAAGACCATGTCTGTGCGCCATATGTGAGGATGGGTAGAATGCAAACGTCCATGAGCCTCTTTTTAAGGGAAAAAGAAGGATTACCCTTCATAAGTTCTTTCATAGACCAATAGCTCCTCCAGGCATTTTCCGTGCGTCTTGCAACTTCTTTCTCTTGTCTTGCCTGGAAGGAGACTATTTGGCCTAGGTAGAGGTACTTGTCTCTATATTAGAAATATGAGTCTGTAATAAATGTATAACGCGGTTGTCGTCCAAACAGTTTTACACTAGTTATAGAAACATTATCAACAATACCGTAATCTTATAAAGACATTCCTGGCATCTAGATTATTGTAGATTGCGGAGTCGTACTCCGTTTATCGTGTGTTTGCTAAATAACGGAGATCACCGATAATCTTATGGTGGCTGCGATTTGTTTGACTTGCTATGACTTACCGTAACTTTACATCTAACTAGATGCGATGGCATGTGGTGTAAGTGATGAAAGAGCGATTAATTATTATAAAAAATAAATAAACCAGCCTATATACGTCCCACTGCTGGGCACAGGCCTCTTCCCATATAGGGAAGGTTTGAGCATTAATCACCACGCTAGCAATATTATTTACACGCTATCCACAATATTTGGAATCTAGGTTTCCTCACGATGTTTTCCTTCACCGTTTGTCAGTAGTGTCTTAGAATAATTAAGAAAGTACATATAACTTTGAAAAAGTTGCATTGGTACTGTGCTGGAAATCGAACTTGCACCTCGTGCATACAGATCCACACATAGAACCACAAGGCCGATTATTATAGCAATCTGTATTAATGTGTTATTTTATCGAGTATGAAGTTAATGCCATTAAAGTCTGTTTTCTTGAGATTCACACTTGGATTAGATTACTCATACTAAATTTTATTACCTAAAATTGCTGTAGCGTTTTAGCCATGAAAGACACATTAAATGCTCAATCTTTCTCTATACTGGAAGAGGATTTTGCTCAGCTTTAGATTCTATAGGCTTTTATTATTACTATACCAGAGTGCTTACAGACTTTGAAAAAGCGAGATACGGCTCCACGCCTTGTAGAGATTTAAATACACTTTTTTTAAACCACTATAGCGTCCTCATCTGTCTATGGTCAGGGGTGTTTTTGATCGGTGGGAGACCGCAGCAAAAAAAAAAAACGGGGCGTGCCCCTGGGTAAGCTTTTCGCTTCGCTTTGCACCTCCACAACGACAGAAAACATACCTACTTTAAATAACAGGCCTTTAAACTCATATAATCTCAATAATAATGACTTAATCTAACCCGCGACATTGTATGACTTGTGCCGAAAGTGTCACAATATAACGGGTGCTCCCCATTACACGCCGCTCAGCGATCGACAGCTTGCTATTAAGCTGCGCCCGCGCATGCGGTCACACCGCAAGTAATACTACACGGAATGACTTAATGACTATTGTATGACGTTTTGTTTTTAACTACTTATATTTAGTTTTTGTTGGAGATGAAACTGTTTGGTTTATGTAAGGTATCTTCTCTGTACTTCTACTGTTTACTTGATAAAGCAGTGTTAGCGTAGTGATATGACCATTGACCGTTTAACTGCCAAGTCATTGGTTCAAATCCCGGGACGTATCAATGTCTTTTAGAATTTGTATGCGTATTACACATATTGATATCACTTTTTTAAAACGGTGAAGGAAAACATCGTGTGGAAACCAGAAAACCTGAGAATTTTTCAAAGGTTTATATGTTTGTCAATCAATGAATTATGCATAAGATCTGTTTAAACCTTGGTATACCGTAATAAAATAATCTAGAACTATACAAAATTAATCCCAAATAATTATTCTCATGAAGCTGTCGATTTTACCTTAGTTACAAAACAAAACTCGTTTCAAACCTAACACTGCCTAACAGTCTACACTAAAGTTGATCATCAACTCCTAACAATGACACACGAACTTAGCATACTACTTTCCTCTACCATGCTTAGCACTATGGCACTATCACATCCAGCGATACAACAATTGCCTTTCAATAGCTAAATAATGCGACAATTCCCGCTACGAAGCGCCACAATAACAGTACTCAACGCGCCAGGCCATTAATTGCTAAACAAATTGTATGCGAACGAGCGATTAAGAATGTGTGAACGATTCTACGTATAGGGTAATCAGAACAGTATTTTACAAGACTATAAAGTTTTTTAAACGCTCATTATACTGAAAAAGTAACGTTTTTGTTCTATACTTACCTACTTTCAAATCATGTTGAAACTTATTATGATTTTTGTTCTCGTTATTAGGAATCGTTATGAAGTATTTGACATCAATAAAAGTATTTTTTTACTGCCTTGTCTTTTTTCTAGTTATTTTATATTTTTAGGCGATTTTATTTTGTACATTGTATATCTAAGCTGCCTCTTTACACCAACGAAACAATGGATGGATTGTGTGAAAGATGATATGGCTGCAAAGAGTGTTGCTTGCGAGATGACGTCAGATAGGAATATGTGGAAGAAGAAGACATGCTGCACCGACCCCAAATAATACACCGTGACTTTTAGGTCGTTTTAAAAAAGCAGCCCAGTTCATGTATCCAATGACTAGTAAACGTTTATAATAAAAAAATATATTTTTTTTAAGATTTGAATGAATAAAAATATTATTCATTATTATGACACAAGGCAGTTTTACGAACACTCTGTAGTGAGCGCGGTCCGAACCTTGTGCCAAAGGGGCCGCGCGGGCGGCGCGGCGGCGTCTTATCACAGGTCATTCACCTTAGCGTAAAACAGCTGTCTTACTATTGCAATCATAATGTTCGCAGTAAGTATGTAGCATGTATCTTCAACAGTTTGATACGTAAACATTTTTAACAGGATGTTTCATATTTCCAATGTATTATTTATTTTTTTCATGCATATTATTTTAATTAATGATAAAAAAATTATATTCGCGCCTAGAGGTATTTTATGACGGATACATTGTGTGGACGACTTTTTTAAAACGACCTAAAAATCACGGTGTATAATTGGGATAGGAGCAGGGAAATGATGATGAAAGCGGCTGCCTCTTTGACCCTTATTTCCTATTTTTATTGTATAATGCAAATTAATTTATTATTTATAAAACTTATTATTAATCCAATCAAATTTTGCTCAAATTATAACGAATTTTTTACATATGTCTATCAAAGATTTACATTATAAAATTGAGCCCAAAAGGGTAACTTTTTTCCAATTTCGATGTCTACATTAAATCGTTCGAATAGGTACTTATAAATATCAACTTTTCAGTAAAATTTTATCAATTATAAAGGTCATTGGGCGGAATCCGACCCAGTTTACGAAAATTTTCCTACAAAAACCAAATTAGTTTTAAATTGTTAAGTATTAACCTACATTAAAATTTATATAGTTATTTTTTTTAAAAACCATGGGAATAAAATGTTATAAGTAAATAAAAAATAGGTAATAAATGTATTTATAAAACAATTCCAGTGAAGTATTCTGTGAAATAAATAAACAAAATAAACGTTGAGTGCGCGATTAGTGGCATGCATATTATTATGTCGTCTCATTCGCACTAAAGATTAAAAACCGATGTCGACGATGCGCTCGAGTCGCGCGACCCGGCCAGGTCGCGGTCGTTCGTCATTTATTGTCGTTGCGATCTGTGTGTTTCTTAGGCTTTTATTGTGTTTATCGATTACTTTGGCGTGTTTATTGGATTATTAGTTTGCATATGGATTTTGAATTCAGGTTTTAGTTGATAATGTGGAAAGACAAAATAGTTGTGTTTCATGTAGCCACGGTCGCCGCACTATTGGATGCTGTGCGCATATAGCCAGCATAGTATATTTTTTGTCTTGGGCCCGATATCAAAATCAAATTGATGCGCCTGCGGCGTTTTTAGACGACACAATTATTCCTATAGACATTGATCATGTCGAATAAAACTTATAAACTCTTCTATACTTGTTTTATTTTACTTATTTTATTTTTAAAATCATGTTTACTATCAAGAAATCAATAAAAATGTACTAAGCTTTGTTGTAATTAACCTTATTATTGTATTTTTATTTTTTAGGTTTCTGTATTTTTCTCATTGTCTGCGTTAATGCGACATATATATTCGTAAACTAGAGACGTTTATCTAAACATACTACCTATTTTTTTTTCTGTAGGCCGTGGGTATAGTTTCCATACTTAGGTGCCCAATGACCTTTCCCTTTCATACTATTTTCATATACTTAAAGTGCGATCAGATAAACAACAACCTCTTAAAGTTAAGATGTGTTTGACCCGAGGTTTAAGTAAGCTGAGGTATTTTAAAACAATGTAGTTCCACACTTGGTTTAACAAATAGGCCACAAATAATGTCCGGAGGTAATGCTAATGGCTTGTAGATGTACACTTTTATTGGGTTTCTTTGTTCCAACAAAAAACTAGGTTTACATTAAACATATATGTAGGCTGAACTATTAAGTAGGTACTACATATTTCTGTATGAACTAAAATTATTGTGTAACACATACAACGTTGAATGGTTTGTACTGCATCCATTACTACTCGATACTAAATAATCTACCAAATAACTAAACATTTGTTGCTTCCAGAATGTACATTGTAACATTGTTGGTAGGTTAGACATAAAAACAATTATGGACCCTGAAAGTCATCACCGTCTCTCTTCAATAACTGGTATAATCTTAATTATTTAGTTGTTGGTAGACTCGCTTTGATTCATCTTCATATCTAAGTATTCTTAAAACAGTTACTTGATTGTAAAACTCGTAATACGAAAAAGTTAAACTAAGAAAGAAAACAAATGAAAAAATACTATTATCTATTTCTATACCTTAGTTTCAGAACTCTCTTTAACCAAATTTCTATCCATAAACTCTAAAACCAACACCGAATAATCCATAGACTATTAAAAGTAGATTAAGTATGGTACTATAATGTTTTATGGTTTAAGTTAATTTTAACTGATATGGTCCAGTTGTCAAGTGTGCCGCGATGCGATGGTAACCAAAATACTCGTAGTTAAACTTGAACCAGAGAAGTTTAAGGCCGTGACTGTATTAGGTTTATAAAAAGGTAACACGGTGAGTTATGCTTAACTAAATAGTTAGTTACTGGTGGATTTTTTAGCCGCCTGAAGTTTAATGTACTTATTAAAAGTATTATTTTTTAGTCTCCTTGGGTTTTTTGCAGAATTATTTAAAGAAATTAGTCATTTCATAAATGACTCATAATGCTGTGACTCATTTTAACATTGTACTTTTGTTTGTCGGGGTCAGGTGAAAAGGGTGGACAAATTGAAAATCAAAAAAATATTTACTACCAGTACACGACACTTTTTTTAGAATTGTATAAATAAAAATATTCCCTACCAATAAACAATCAATCATTAATACAGACACATTAATTAAACAACAATAGAAAAGTAATTAAAATCAAAACAAATTATAAAGACTTGACATGCCACCCACGGTTATCCAGCCGCCATGTCTAATATTTTGACAGCGATTTGACAACTTAAGTGCCTACGTCACAAATTATGACGTTTGATACAGTTATGGATACAATCAAATGTATTTTTGTCTGTTCAATTGTTTGGGTTTCTGATAAATGTGTTTTTTTATTAATTACATTTGAATATATTTTTTTTTTGGTCAAAACACTAAATTTGTAGGTGTCAGTGTTCATAAAACTCTAAAATTATCGTGTATATCAGTCTGTATTCTGTATGTGTATCGTGTATCCCTAATATATTATAATTTTTATTTTGACATCTTATCTGATTAACTGCAAAAGATTAGTGATTGTTTACAACTTTACATGTCTTCTGTGATATTATTACGGTAGCTCTATAATAATATATTTCGGGGTATAAAATAAAATGAAGAACAATTATTGAATAATAGTTACACTTTATTAAAAAAAAATGCATAGATGACAAAATAGTATTAAGGAACACATTGATTCAAATACTAAAATATTAAAGAATACAAAATTTGAAAAAGCCTCCGGACAAAACTTATAACATGTTTACAATATGTGATTACTTCTGATTATACATTAAAAAAACGTTTTTGTATGTAATAAAACTTAATGTAAAAATATAACCCGCAACCCTATAAAAACACACTAAAAATGATTCCGGAGTGCAATACTATAGACTGGATTCAATTTTTACAAGCACAGTCCTTGCAAATTTTAAGCGCGCCCTTGTCATCACAGCAAACACAAACGCATTTGGCTCCATCAGTTGGTAAGCAAACGCAGCCATAATTGCCGCATTTCTTGTTGCCATCGCACTTGCAGTCGCTGCATTTCACGATCTTGCCTTCTCTGTTCTTGCAAACGCAGATGCAAGATTTCCCATCAGTTAAAATGCAAACGCAGTCAGCCTTGCTACATTTTGGGGATGCTACCGCTTTAGATACGCAAGAGCAATCCTTGCAAATCTTGAACTCGTCCTTCTCATCACAGCAAACGCAGACACATTTGGCCCCACCAGTAGGTAAACAAACGCAGCCAGCTTTGTCGCACTTACTGTTGCCATCGCACTTGCAGTCGCTGCACTTCACGATCTTACCTTCGCTGTTCTTGCAAACGCAGATGCAAGATTTTCCATCGGTTAAGATGCAAACGCAGTCAGCCTTGCTACATTTTGGGGAGTTCTTTTCTATCGGCTGGCAAAAACAATCCTTGCAGATCTTAAGCGCGCCATTCTCATCACAGCAAACGCAGACACATTTGGCCCCATCAGTAGGCAAGCAAACGCAGCCAGCCTTGTCGCACTTACTGTTGCCATCGCACTTGCAGTCGCTGCATTTCACGATCTTGCCTTCGCTGTTCTTGCAGACGCAGATGCACGATTTTCCATCAGTTAAGATGCAGACGCATTCTTTCTTGCAACATTTTGGGGAGTTTACTGCCTTAGAGTCGCAAGAGCAATCCTTGCAGATCTTAAACTGTCCCTTCTCATCACAGCAAACGCAGACACACTTGGCCCCATCAGTAGGTAAACAAACGCAGCCAGCCTTGTCGCACTTCCCGTTGCCATCGCACTTGCAGTCGCTGCATTTCACAATCTTGCCTTCGCTGTTCTTGCAAACACAGATGCAAGATTTACCATCAGTTAAGATGCAAACGCAGTCAGCCTTGCTACATTTTGGGGAGTTAACCGCCTTGGAGTCGCAAGAACAATCCTTGCAAATCTTAAACTCGCCCTTTTCATCACAGCAAACGCAGGCACACTTGGCCCCATCAGTAGGTAAACAAACGCAGCCAGCCTTGTTGCATTTGTTGTTCCCATCGCACTTGCAGTCGCTGCACTTCATGATCTTGCCTTCGCTGTTCTTGCAAACGCAGATGCACGATTTTTCATCAGTTAAGATGCAAACGCAGTCAGCCTTGCTACATTTTGGGGGTGCTACCGCTGTAGATTCGCAAGAGCAATCCTTGCAGATCTTAAGCGCGCCCTTTTCATCACAGCAAACGCAGATACACTTGGCTCCATCAGTAGGTAAACAAACGCAGGCACCCTTGTCGCACTTCCCGTTGCCATCACACTTGCAGTCACTGCATTTCACAATCTTGCCTTCTCTGTTCTTGCAAATGCAGATGCAAGATTTCCCATCAGTTAAGATGCAAACGCAGTCAGCCTTGCAACATTTTGGGGAGTTTACCACCTTAGAGTCGCAAGAACAATCCTTGCAAATCTTAAGCGCGCCCTTCTCATCACAGCAAACACAGACACACTTGGCTCCATCAGTAGGTAAGCAAACGCAACCAGCTTTGTCGCACTTCCCGTTGCCATCACACTTGCAGTCACTGCATTTCACAATCTTGCCATCACTATTCTTGCACACACAAATACAAGATTTCCCATCAGTTAAGATGCAAACGCAGTCAGCCTTGCAACATTTTGGGGAGTATTTTTCTATGGGCTTGCAAGAACAATCCTTGCAGATCTTAAACTCGCCCTTTTCATCACAGCAAACGCAGACACACTTGGCTCCATCAGTAGGTAAGCAAACGCAGCCAGCCTTGTTGCACTTACTGTTCCCATCGCACTTGCAGTCGCTGCATTTCACGATCTTGCCTTCGCTGTTCTTGCAAACGCAGATGCAAGATTTCCCATCAGTAAAGATGCAGACGCATTCTTTCTTGATACATTTTGGGGTGTTCTTTTCTACGGGCTTGCAAGAACAATCCTTGCAAATCATAAACTCGCCCTTTTCATCACAGCAAACGCAGACACACTTTGCTCCATCAGTAGGTAAGCAAACGCAGCCAGACTTATCGCACTTACTGTTGCCATCGCACTTACAGTCGCTGCATTTCACGATCTTGCCCTCGTTGTTCTTGCAAACGCAGATGCACGATTTTCCATCAGTTAAGATGCAAACGCAGTCAGCCTTGCAACATTTTGGGGAGTTCTTTTCTATCGGCTGGCAAGAACAATCCTTGCAGATCTTAAACTCGCCTTTTTCATCACAGCAAACGCAGACACACTTGGCTCCATCAGTAGGTAAACAAACGCAGCCAGCCTTGTCACACTTACTGTTGCCATCGCATTTGCAGTCGCTGCACTTCACGATCTTGCCTTCGCTGTTCTTGCATACGCAGATGCAAGATTTCCCATCAGTTAAGATGCAAACGCAGTCAGCCTTGCTACATTTTGGGGATGCTACCGCTGTAGATTCGCAAGAGCAATCCTTGCAGATCTTAAACTGTCCCTTCTCATCACAGCAAACGCAGACACACTTGGCTCCATCAGTAGGTAAGCAAACGCAGCCAGCCTTGTTGCACTTACTGTTCCCATCGCACTTGCAGTCGCTGCATTTCACGATCTTGCCTTCGCTGTTCTTGCAAACGCAGATGCAAGATTTCCCATCAGTAAAGATGCAGACGCATTCTTTCTTGATACATTTTGGGGTGTTCTTTTCTACGGGCTTGCAAGAACAATCCTTGCAAATCATAAACTCGCCCTTTTCATCACAGCAAACGCAGACACACTTTGCTCCATCAGTAGGTAAGCAAACGCAGCCAGACTTATCGCACTTACTGTTGCCATCGCACTTACAGTCGCTGCATTTCACGATCTTGCCCTCGTTGTTCTTGCAAACGCAGATGCACGATTTTCCATCAGTTAAGATGCAAACGCAGTCAGCCTTGCAACATTTTGGGGAGTTCTTTTCTATCGGCTGGCAAGAACAATCCTTGCAGATCTTAAACTCGCCTTTTTCATCACAGCAAACGCAGACACACTTGGCTCCATCAGTAGGTAAACAAACGCAGCCAGCCTTGTCACACTTACTGTTGCCATCGCATTTGCAGTCGCTGCACTTCACGATCTTGCCTTCGCTGTTCTTGCATACGCAGATGCAAGATTTCCCATCAGTTAAGATGCAAACGCAGTCAGCCTTGCTACATTTTGGGGATGCTACCGCTGTAGATTCGCAAGAGCAATCCTTGCAGATCTTAAACTGTCCCTTCTCATCACAGCAAACGCAGACACACTTGGCTCCATCAGTAGGTAAACAAACGCAGCCAGCCTTGTTGCACTTACTGTTGCCATCGCACTTGCAGTCGCTGCATTTCACGATCTTGCCCTCGCTGTTCTTGCAAACGCAGATGCAAGATTTTCCGTCGGTTAAGATGCAAACGCAGTCAGCCTTGCTACATTTTGGGGAGTCTTTTTCTATGGATTTGCAAGAACAATCCTTGCAGATCTTAAACTCACCCTTTTCATCACAACATACGCAAACGCATTTGGCCCCATCAGTAGGTAAACAAACGCAGCCAGACTTATCGCACTTTCCGGTGCCATCACACTTGCAGTCGCTGCATTTCACGATCTTGCCTTCGCTGTTCTTGCAAACGCAGATGCAAGATTTTCCATCAGTTAAGATGCAGACGCATTCTTTCTTACAACATTTTGGGGAGTTTACCGTCTTAGAGTCGCAAGAACAATCCTTGCAAATCTTGAACTCGCCCTTTTCATCACAGCAAATGCAGACACACTTGGCCCCATCAGTAGGTAAACAAACGCAGCCAGCCTTGTTGCACTTACTGTTGCCATCACACTTACAGTCGCTGCATTTCACGATCTTGCCTTCGCTGTTCTTGCAAACGCAGATGCAAGATTTCCCATCAGTTAAGATGCAAACGCAGTCAGCCTTGCTACATTTTGGAGATGCTGCCGCTTTAGATTCGCAAGAGCAATCCTTGCAGATCTTAAACTCGCCCTTCTCATCACAGCAAACGCAGACACATTTGGCTCCATCAGTAGGTAAACAAACGCAGCCAGCCTTGTCGCACTTACTGTTGCCATCACACTTGCAGTCGCTGCATTTCACAATCTTGCCTTCGTTGTTCTTGCAAACGCAGATGCAAGATTTTCCGTCGGTTAAGATGCAAACGCAGTCAGTCTTGCCACATTTTGGGTAGGCTACCGCCTTGGAGTCACAAGGACAATCATTGCAAATCTTTAACTCTCCCTTCTCATCACAGCAAACGCAGACACACTTGGCCCCATCAGTAGGTAAGCAAACGCAGCCAGCCTTGTCGCACTTCCTAGTGACATCACACTTGCAGTCGCTGCACTTTACGATCTTGCCTTCACTGTTCTTGCAAACGCAGATGCAAGATTTTCCATCAGTTAAGATGCAGACGCAGTCAGCCTTGCTACATTTCGGGGAGTTCTTTTCTATGGAATTGCAAGAACAATCCTTGCAAATCTTAAACTCGCCCTTTTCATCACAGCAAACGCAGACACACTTGGCCCCATCAGTAGGTAAACAAACGCAGCCAGCCTTGTTGCACTTACGGTTGCCATCGCACTTGCAGTCGCTGCATTTCACGATCTTGCCTTCGCTGTTTTTGCAGACGCAAATACACGATTTGCCATCAGTTAAGATGCAGACGCAGTCAGCCTTGCAACATTTTGGGGAGTTCTTTTCTATCGGCTGGCAAGAACAATCCTTGCAGATTTTAAACTCACCCTTTTCATCACAGCAAACGCAGACACATTTGGCTCCATCAGTAGGTAAACAAACACAGCCAGCATTATCACACTTTCCCGTGCCATCACACTTGCAGTCGCTGCACTTCACAATCTTTCCTTCACTGTTCTTGCAAACACAGATGCAAGATTTCCCATCAGTTAAGATGCAAACGCAGTCAGCCTTGCTACATTTTGGGGAGTATTTTTCTATGGGTTTGCAAGAACAATCCTTGCAAATCTTGAACTCGCCCTTTTCATCACAGCAAACGCAGATACACTTGGCCCCATCAGTAGGTAAACAAACGCAGCCAGCCTTATCACACTTCCCGTTCCCATCGCACTTGCAGTCGCTGCATTTCACAATCTTGCCTTCACTATTCTTGCACACACAGATGCAAGACTTCCCATCAGTAGGAATACAAACGCATCCAGATTTATCACATTTCTTCTTAGGCTCAGGTTGCTCAGGATCTTTGCAGATGCAGTCATTGCAAGATTTAATTTCGCCTTTATTGTCACTGCAGACACAAATGCAGGTTTTACCTTCAGAAGGGAGGCAGATACAGGAAGCGTCCACGCATTTCCATTGGTTGTCCACTTCGATGGTTTTGCAGTCGTTGCATTTCACGATCTTGCCTTGGTCATTTTTGGCCAAGCAGACATAGGGTTTGCCCTCGGTAGGAAAGCAGAAGCAATCGGTACGTTCGCATACGAAACTGTTCTTAACTGGGCCTTGGCAGCACGGCATATTGAGTTGTTTGTTCTGCAAAAACACAATGTTTTTACGTTAATATGATATTCTTTTCTTGTCTTATAAATATTAAGCAGAAAAAAAATATAACCTAGATATTATCATGATAATTAATATAGAAATATTGAATACACATGAACACCTATCTAATTAACAATTATTATTTTAAAATAATAAAAAGAAATCAAAATTTAAATCAATATATTGTCTCCATTTTCATAAAAAAATAAACCCCAATTAATTAAATGTTCTAAAAGAATCTATCCACATTCTAGAACCGTATATAAAAACCATAACATAACCTACAAAAAAACAGTAAAGAAAACTCAAACTTACCTATTGACACAGATCGAAAACAATTGAATCACACGTTTGTTTATCAACGCTCTCTAATCGTTCGCTTGCTCCGAGTGTTACACACAAACTGATAAGGAAAGCCGAGTTTTGTGAGGAATATATAATAAAGTGATATCGTGTGCAAAAGATACGCCGGCAAGTGTCGTACGCAAAGGGAACGAGTGCAAACGTGATTCACGATGCGTTTACCAAGTGCCGTGTGAACACACCCCTCGAGTTCATTCTCGTACTTTCTTATACATGTAATGATGGCATTTTTAGTATACTGTTGTAATATTTACTCAGATGATTTTGAAGGCTTAGGATTACAAGTTTTGTTTTTTTTAATGAGTCTTTTACAAAATGCAGGGTTCATACTCATAATATGTTCTTTAACGCTAGCCATATCTTTTAATTAGTCTATAATATCCATGTAAAATGTTATTAAGTAAACATTACATCAAGGACATCAAAAATAAAATACATCGCGTACGATGATTAAAATTTACTTAGGCTGAATTCTGTACAAAAAATGGTAAGTTGAAACCCGTCTTAGTTTCAATGTGCCTAATCCAAAAAGAGAAGTTAAGTATCTTATATGGTACCTACTGAGAATAGGGGAAGGAAAACAACGAGGGGAAAACCTGGGGTCTGAAACTGTAATTTGGAATCACCAATCAGCCAATACCTAAGTAAGTGTTGTGCTCGTTTCCTCTGCCCATATATAATTTGAAGACGGGTAATTACCGATCTTCAAGCATTTTTCTTTTCTTAAAGTCGAACTAAAAACCATTACGTGTTTATTGGAAGCATCTGAATCGATAGGTCGTTTTGGAAACTTTAGACGCCTTTGGAGGCACCTACTTAAAACTAGTGCAAAAAACACTTAAGAAAAATAAAAAAAATCCGCAACCGAGCTTCAAATACGCTACATTATAAACTAAACTTCATCCACTCTTCGTCAAACCAAAGGCAAACATTTGATCATCTCGAAAGCCTTTAATTCTATCCAAACTTCACCGGTTTGACTAAGGTTTGGGCGTAATTACTAATTATACTGCGATAACCAGCCTTGTACCACTTACCGGAAAGGGAGTGACGTTTTCATCAGTCTCGCGAATGTTTCACGTGGGCGATGGACCGAACTACCTTGAGGTCCAAACAAGGACCGGTTGGTGACAGAATGCTCCATTATTTGATATGTATATGGGCTTGAGGTCCGCCTGCAGTCGAATTATTGCCGAGCGAGTTTTATTGAATTGTCGGTTTCGGACTTGGGTTAATAACCTATGTTCTTGTTATGTGAGGATAAGTTTTTTGGGTATTGAGAACGTTTTGGGGACGTTGAAATTTAACGCTTAATATGTTTTTCCGTCTGTTAGTTATTCAAAATTTCTTTATATCAATTTAACGTGTATCACGAAAAAAGTGATATTACAAATTGATACAAATTTACACCAATTGCATTGATTAAAAGGATGTAAAGAAAAATAGAATAATTTGTCCAGTCATCAATAATGTGTCCGGACCGATTTCGGCCACGGCGGCTAGTGTAAGTATGACACCAGCCAGCTACGCAGGACATATTATAGTGCACAAACGTGTGCGCACACAGGTACTGTAAAACGTAACGTATAAATCGTACGTTACTTTTAAAAACTTTTTAAAACCAATTACTTCTACTCTAACAACTGGTCATGCAACAACTGCATTAGAAAATGACCATACAAAAATGCAACTCAAGTATGTAACAGTAAAAAGAGAAATTAGGCTTTTTAGAGAAAGTCCAGAGCGCATGGCTGCAATTTATTTGCATGCTAAAGACGCATGACGCAACCCTTCCTACATATTTAACATCCTTAAATGCATTGCTGTATATTTAGTTTGCAAATCCTTTAGTAACGATTTCTTAGCCTGGCTGGTGATGATGTTTTCATAATGACTTAATGACATCATTATTCTAAACTTTTTCACCTTATCCTTTTAACCGAGTATTAGTAGATTACAATTTTTTTATGTAGCCATATCTAAGATCCTTCTGGGTAAAGTTTCTTTTTCCAAACCTTACTGTCTTTCGCCGTCGCGATTTCTGGCCACAATTACTACTATTAAGAATAAATCTTCCTAGTTACCACGTCTCATTCCCAGAATGTCATCACCTTTAAGAGATAATCTCCCAACTCTTATTAAAATAATTTAGTCTTAAACCTCAGAACAGGGAATCAAATCCCAAAGCTCTTCAAAGCCGTATAAACTAACTACTAGACAAGTGTAGTTACGTTATACAACACTTACATAACTGTAAGCATTAAGGTGACATAAACTGTAAGTCATTCAACGACGATAGCCACTTATACGGCAGTCACAGAAATAAAACTACAAAAATGGACTCTATTCCATTGTAATAAAAGCTGTAACATCTATGACAATGATTGTCACTTATATGCTCAAATGCTTTAGGAAAATGAACTTTATTGCATTGGAATAAAAGCTATGGTAATGGTCAACTTACATGGTCACATCGAGTGTGTGTGTATTTTAACATCTCAATTATGTAAGGTGTATAAATAACCGTTGTTTTCTGTTATTGGTTTAATGCTTATGATTGTTTGTACAATATATTGCAGACTATTTGATATACTTTTATTATTGTATAGATCTGGGTTTGTCAAAAGTAAAGACTTTTAGTAGGGATTAAAATAAAAAATAAAATCTTTTCGGGATTTTTTTTACAAATAGGTAGGTAAAGTGTTAACATCGTGGTTAATGCTCCATGCCAAATATCATAAAAAAGTTTATAATGGAACCTCGTAACTAGAGTCCGTAACATTTTCAAAGTGCCTGAGAAGGCCTACTTGAAATAAAAACCATTTGATTTTGACCATACAAAGACAGGCACTTTTACATTACATAATTAATATATCTTACATTTTTTTATAGATTTTCTTTTGTTTACTCATTGATTTCCCCCAGATCAAAGACCTCAACACATTCCTCGATAATATTCATATAAACGTGAGGATTATTATTCCAATTAAAGCTAGCATTCCCTAGACATTCGCAGCTGTAGGCTCAATCTAACTATATTAGTAACATCGAGAAATGTCCGGAAGTCGCCCTGCCCCGCGACATTGCCAACATCTGCCGGTTGAATTTATTACCTTGTTCTGTTACACGCATGATGATTACGTAATCGTATTGAAATACGAATGAAGTCATTTTGAATTAATTAAGAGCATGTTCTTTGATATTATGAGTGTACTTTTTGACCAATAGATAGTTAAATCCATGGGATTGTAAAAATAAAAGGTAATGGCAGTCGAATTACACGAGTGGCGTGGCTTCGCACGGGTGAAATACTGATGATATAAAGCTTCCTCTTCAATCACCCTATAAAAATACCGCTTCAAAATCCGTTGCATAGTTTTAAAGATTTAAGCAAACAGACAGACAGACAGTCATCATCATCATCATCAGCCCGTTGCAGTCCACGGCTGGACACAGGCATAGACAGACAGTGGCTTTGTTTTATACTATCTGAAGAATAACATCGACAAGCCTAAGTTACATGTCTGATATTGATTTTCAGACAATGCATCAATTATTTACTGTGTGACTAATAACAAACAATGTCTACATAAACAATATGACCTCGAGTTTGAACCTTCAGATACCATGCGAAGATATAACTTATATTCATGAATGCATGTTAAATAATCACCTACAGTGATTTTGAAGGTCTATGAGTCATCTTTAACGTAAGTCCATCTGATTCCACGACCTCTTAGGCCATACAGTATTGAATTTAGAATCTGAGTCGGTTCTTTATTGCAAATATCAAAAAAATAGGTAAGTAGTACCTACCTTTAACATAAAAGTCGTTTGGATTGAAATAGAGAACAGACTTTCAGATTCTGAATTCCAGAGTGTATGAGGCCTTAAAGTAATATTATTGCGGGTGTGGAGAAGACAGTGACAGCGCACTACACAGCGTAGAATGGCATCTCTTTCGCACAACTGCAATAATAATACTCTAAGAGGTGGTATACATAAGGCCCTCTTCTCTGTCATTGCCTAAGTATAATCCCTTAAAACAGGCCTCAAGCAGGCAGGGCAAGGGTTAATTTTTTAGGGTTCCGTAGCCAAATGGCAAAACGGAACCCTACTACAGTGTACCGCGGACTTCCTGCACAAATGTTACTCCTTCAGTACCAAGTCCATCCCAAGGTTGTCTGTAAGAGATCGCTCTTAGCGATAAGACCGCCCATTGTGGCACCATGTAACTTTTTACTATTCTGAAATCTGTTTTTCATGTGTGCAATAAAGAATATTCTATCTATCTATCTACCCTTATAGATTCGGCATGTTTGTCTGTCCGTCCGTATTACTATACTGAATTCACTATCGTTATCTGTCCGTCGCTACGTATGCTTAAAGCTATAAAACTACGCAACGGATTATGAAGTGATTTTTTGATAATAGAGTGATTCAAGAGGGCCGTAGATGTATGTTAGTCGATATGAAAATATTTCATTGTCTAGACTCTAAAGAAACGGTGACCCTTGAGTTGGTGTCGATGTTTCTTCTCAGGGTAGCCAGTTAGAAAATGTCGAATTCCTTATATTGAAAAAAAATCCTGTAAGATAGATAACATTTACCTATTTGCAGAATAAACCATTTCATTTTATTAATACATCAGTATTGCTCCCGTGTAAAGCTGGGGCCGGTCGCTAGTATATGTATATTAGGTACCTTTAATTATAATTTTTGTATAGATATCTACTATATCATTTTATCTTTATTATTATAGTAGATCATTGATTACAACCAAATTATCAGATTACTTATCATATCGGAATTCGAATTATAATTTTAAATAGATAAGAGTTATTTAATACAAATACACTAATCTCAATTGTTTTCATGTATGTTAATATGTCGATATATTTTTACAAATAGGTTTTTACGTAACTTTGACGTCTTATCCACCCAGTTTATCAATATCCTACTAATATTATAAATATGAAAGTTGTAAGTATGGATGGATGGATGTTTGTTACTCTTTCACGCGCAAACGGCTACATAGATTTTGATGAAATCTGGTATGGAGGATTTGATTGAATACTTTTTAACCGACAGTACAGTAACAGTTAGTAAATAATAACTAATGTGATTTCGTTTGATTATATTTTTATTAATTTCGTGTTTCCTATTTTACAGGTAATTCCAGAAAACCGCACATTACTACGTCATTATATTGGTGAGCAAGCAAAAAAAAAAATTTAAAGGTAGCATCAATATCAAAACTTGATTACGTATTATCGTGAAAGGACTTGGGGGAGGCCTTTGCCCAGCAGTGGGACACAACAGGCTAGGAAAATAAATACGTATAAAATACGATCATATAATGTAACAAAGATGTTGTCGAAGACTTTATAACTTTAAAAAATCGTCTAAATTCAATTGGTCTCTCTTTAAACACTGATAAATGTGAAATTTATATCCCTCATGATTTATCATTGTTAGATAGAGATTTGGTTTTGCAAAAAATCCATTCGGTTGCCCCCGAAATTAAAGTCGTCGATGAATCCTCACTTCGCCTTCTAGGATCCCCAATTTTAGAAGAATCCTATAACAGTTTTATAGATGACAAAATTCAAAACTTTCAGTCGATTTCGGATAGACTTTTCAAAATTTCTCTACATTCGGCCATAACTTTGATACGTTTTTGTTGTTTTGGTCCAAAATTCATATATTTTCTCCGCGCTTCCCCGCTCTGGAAACATTCACACCTTCTCGAAAAAGTCGACCAAATTATACAGTCCACCTTAACGTCGATCTTCAATGTGCCTTTGGCTGACCGAGCTTGGTCCCAGGCTACATTGCCGATACGTTTCGGTGGCTTAGGTATCCGTAAAGTTTCGAGCCTAAGTTTACCAGCGTTTCTGTCTTCGGTCCATAGCACTGAGAAATTGACCAGAGAAATCTTAGGGTCTTCTCTGGTTGATTTTCAGATTCTTTGCATGACCGAGGCAGTAAATAGCTGGATATTGTCTTGCCCGGGCTCGGATCTTCCCGAACAACGTTCTTCCCAGAGACAGTGGGACGTGCCGCTTTGTAGTTTGATACGGAATGAATTAATTGATACGTCAATCAATACTGCAGAGCGCGCTCGTCTTTTGGCTGTGGGAGAATGGGAATCGGGTCTCTGGTTACAGGCACTTCCGTCAACCAACGTCGGTACGATGTTGGACAACAATACTTTCAGGCTCGCCGTTAGCTTGCGATTAGGTGTACCATGTGTCGTGTCTCATCTCTGTCAATGCGGTGAAAGAGTCGACTGCCTTGGTCATCATGGCTTGTCCTGCGGCAGGAGCGCGGGGCGCATACCGAGACACGCAAGTATTAATGACATTATTCGTCGTGCTCTTGTCACTGCTGGTGTACCTGCTGTTCTAGAACCGAACGGTTTGGTGCGCAGCGATGGTAAGAGACCTGACGGGATGTCTTTACTTCCCTGGAAATTGGGCCGGCCTTTGGTGTGGGACGCAACGTGCGTCGACACCCTTGCGCCGTCCCATGTTCTAAGTTCGGCGGTCGCGCCCGGCGCTGCTGCTGGAACTGCGGAAACCCTAAAGCGACGAAAATATAATAACCTTACGGGCAATTATATTTTTGAGCCCTTTGGGGTTGAAACGCTTGGGCCATGGGGACCGGGTGCACGAGCTCTGTATAAGGAACTCGCTAAGCGCTTGGTCGACTCCACCCGTGATCAGAAGGCTGGACTGTATTTCGCGCAAAGAATTGGTATTGCCATTCAGCGTGGTAATGCGGCCAGTCTCCTGGGCACGTTTCCCGCCATTGACGGAGATGAGGATATTTTTTTCGACGCTTTGTAAATATGTAATTTTTTTTAGTTACATAAGTTTAGTCATAAATGTAGATATTTCTTGTTTTAGTATTGTTTCAATGATTATATTGGTTCTATAAGATGTTAAATCATATAGAAGAAGTAATAATGTCATCTATCAGTAAAAAGTGTACTGAGACGTGACGTCATACGAAATTTCAACTCACTGTAGTGTTTTTATTTTTTATTTATGCGATAAAAGAATAAAGTACTTGTTATTTTTTTGTTCTATCTGATGGACTACTTAGTTTTTTTGTCAACCCAATTATCATCATCATCATTCCCCTGCCCTTCTCCCAATTATTATTTGGGGTCGGCGCAGCGTGTCTTCTTCTTTCACACGATCCTATCTGACGTCATTTCGCGAGTGACACTTTGCAGCCATATCATCTTTCACACAATCCATCCATCGTTTCTTTGGTCGTCCTCTTCCCCTATATCCATCCACATTCATGTCCAGCACCTTCCTAACCAATTATAATCTATTCAATTTAATTATTAAAAAAAGAAAAACAAAGTTCAATTAATTAAACAAAAAAATCCAATTGGTAGTGAAGATTCCTTAACCCTGTGTCGTAACAAAGGTCTAATATCCCAGTCTGAGGTCACATCGTGAGGTCACACGATGAAAGTAAGATTGCTGTGCCGTCCCTGCCGTGGGCGACCTACTTCGACAACATCACGCTTTTTACAACGGTGGTTAACCTGAACTATGTACCTACGTACCCTTTATTACATGTCTTTTCTATCATATTTGTCTTAGACTAGATGGCTCGTGCCAACTTCATGCGATCGGATGCATCTTTTCGGGATAGCTTTTAACTCTCAGAAATAATGTTTTCTATTGGTAAAAGAATTTTCAAAATTGATTTAGTTGTTTCGGAGATACCTCCTATAATATCACAAAGTCAAAAAAAGCCAATAAATTATTAGTTAAATATACCTAAATTAGTAGTATTACTTACACCTTGCCTGAAATTCTACTATATTTCTAAACTAAACTTATCCAAAACTATTTAGCCGCTTTATTCTAATAAAAAAAAAAAACAAACATTGTTTGTGACTACTGACATTTCAATTCCATTTTCTTTTTATACCATGCATCAAACCTTTTTATATTTCACTGACACTTCACCATTCATTCAGAGTGAATGAGTAACGAATGATTGAATGAACGATACCTTATTACTCTCGCAGATAAACCATTACATAATGGCTGTATACTGTCGCCGCCTTTGCCTCGTTCTCAGGAAAACGCCTGAGTTTTCCACACACGTTGAGAAACTGTCTAGGCAATTATTTTCCCAGTCTTGAGAAAATGTAATATGATAATGAGATAAAAAATTGACAACTATATGGCCTGCTGGTCTAGTGGTTAGTGACCCTGACTGCTATACTAAAGGTCGTGGGTTCGATTCCCACCCAGGATAAAAATAATTGTTTGTGTCATGAGCACGATCATTTGTTCTGTGTTTGGATGTAATTCATCTTTAATATGTATGTAATTAAAAATTGAAAGGTATGTTTATCGGTTGTCTAGTACCACCATATCTTAAAGTAAATTTGCAGTTGTGTGAAAGAGACAACAATCTACGTCGTGTAGTGCTCTGTCTCTCTTCCACTTCGTAATAAGTATAGGCTCCCTGATTGGTTAATTATGAAGACGAGACATAAAGCATAAATATTCATAAAAATATTTGCATATAGATTACATAAGATTGATATTATTGAACACTAGTTTCGCCTGCCGGGAGCAGCCCAACCGTACATTGTCTATCGTTTTGGCTACAAATAATTTAATAAATTTCAAATAAAACGATCATTATTTTAGTTCATAATGTAGATAAATTGTTTAGTCGACTGCTGGTAAAATCTTAACAGAAACCGCCCAGGTTTGAAGATTACACGGAACAAAGAGAAACTATTTATTAATTTTAAGAGGTCGATCTTCGAAACACAAACAATTACACTATATTGTGTGTAAATCATAAATTATTGAGCATAACAAAAATATGTCTTGATAACACAAAACACCAGACAAACCAACCAGCCCTTCAATTCCAAATAATCACTCAAACTCGCTATACCCTAATTTCGAATTCGTATCGTAACGCAAATTCGCACGTTCGCCCACACATTACCCTATAGTGCAACCCTAAACGCAAACCGTATAGTTATGGTAATGCGATACGGTATCGCGAGGTTGTAGTTATGAAATCGAAAGTAGACTACATGTTGCGAACGATGCCTGTGTACAGTCGAGAGCAAAAGTCGATGTTGGAAAATTATTACTAGTTTGTGACGTAACATTAAAATTTCATTTAGTGCAAGCTAACTTTTGAAAATGTAATTTAATTATTAAGACTAATAAGTCAGTAGAAATTAAAAAAAATATTGCAGGTGCTTTGCAATATTTTTTTTAATTTCTACTGCCTAAAGGAGTAAGTTTGATGCGAAGGGTGACAGACAGAGCAAAATGGCAAAAAATACAGGATATCCTTTGCCCAGCTGTGGGCTACCCAAGGCTGAAGATGATGACTGCGGATAGGCTTTAGGATATTTAACTACAGCCTATCCGCCTTGGTCAAAAAGAAATCAGTTTTGCTTTAACTGACATTTTTTTTAAGACAGAATTCAAAATTATAGTATAAATTAAGTTAGAAATACTATTTACTTAACGCTAGGCCAAGTTTTATTACCCAAAATAATAATTATTATAAAACGTATTAAGCAAAGGAGGAAACAGCATAAAAATACCTCATTCAACATTTACCTGTTTATCAACAACAATATAAATGTCAGATAATCTTTGTAAAACGATGTTTTATATTTAAACCCTTCCTTTTATAGTTACTTGACTGACATGTTGTTTTGCAACGTTTTTATGTCTTTCCCAAAAGGATTTTTTTTTAGAATTTATTTAAGTATTTTAGATCATCTACATTGTAATAAATTTTATAAAAAAAATTAGACACTTTAAGGAGATGAGGAAAGTGATTTTACAAATTGAACAATACCTACAAATTTTTCTGTGCTTATAAATAAAAAATTAATTGCACTTAATAACATTCAATACTCAATTCACAAAAAAATATTAATTAGACCCATTCAGACAAAAATTATCTCACAAATATTAAAAAAGCAAAGTTTGTATGCACGTTTGTTACGTCCTCCCCCTTAATACATACTATAGATAAATTACACCCAGACATAGAACAAATGATCGTGCTCATCACATAAACATTTGTCCTGGGTGGAAATCAAACCCACGACCTCCGGTATAGCAGTCAGGGCCACTAACCACTAGACCAACAGGCCCGTCAGCTCTAATGGAAACTTATCGCCGCGGGCAAAACCAAGAACAAAAACAAGTTAAATAACAATTGTCAAATTATAATTGCTGTGCTTGGCTGTACAACCATTTATGGAAATCTCTCATAAGGTCTATTCCAGTTAGGCTTTACTTTGCATAACTCTGGTTAATCTATTGAGAATAATCGCCTTTACGCGGGATAAAACGATTACATTGACATATTATTGATATCGATTTAGATATTTAAATGAGGACTAAGGCCTTTAAACGATTTTCAAGTAGATTTTGTGGAAATTATTATCTGGTGAGGTATACGGTGTTAATAAAAGAATTAAACGGAAAGTAAGCATAATAATGTTAGACCTGTGTCTCCGTATAAAAGAGATACAAAAATAATAAATAAAAAAAAGTAATTTTACTGTTAGAAAAATTCAAACAAAAAAAAACAAAAACGTAACGTCAATAAAAAAACAAATGTCTATAACCTATACACAACATAAAGGTTGTATATGCGAGACCACAGACAATAAACACACAGTGATCAGTGAAAGTGTGTCTGTCTGCGCATGAGTGTCGATACACCGGACATTACCGTAGAGGCAGATGATGCCGCGTAAACAAGGAACAAGTCTTACCGGAAAAGAACCGAGAAATTACTGACGTACCTAAAAATAGCGTTAAGGATGTTTATATGGCAATTACTGATTATTATGCTTGTTAACTTTTGTTTTTAAAATGACGCCCCGTAGTATTGAGGTAAATCCTATTGTCGCGCAAATTAAAAGCAAAAAAAAACTTAATTTTTTAAATATAATTTTTTGTCCTCGCTGTGATCGAACCCGCGACACTTTGCGCATTGAGTCTCTGCTAAAATGGATCGACTCGACTAAATCATTCACTTAACGCCTTGACTATTTTTTTGTAGTTCGCACACATTTAGCTACTAAATTACCCGCTACTCGACTAAAGTACTAGCGTAACGCGAACTAGCCTTAAGGTCCAGCCAGAGTCAAACAAAGCAAGTGCAAGATATCCCGTGACTCTGGCTTAGGCAGTAGGAGAGGCCGGGGTGTTTTTACTAGGTGGGATTCCGACATACCCCTACGCCGTGTCCTTGTCGTGGGTTGAAATCATCAGCGTATCACCCCGAAAAAAACAAAAAAAGAACGTGTAAGGTACAATGAACGAAACTTGATACATCCACACAAAGAAATAGGCATCAAACAGATCTGTCACTTTCAAACCGCAATCGATCGCATTGTGTAACCACACATAATAAAATAAAGAGTAAACTCCACAATGGTTCATTACATAAGGAAAGTTGCAAAGGCCCTTTAAGAAAAAAAACTGCAGCAATTCATTCACTCTCTTCATTCATTCATTCAAACGTCATGGCAGCCATATTGTTTAAGACAAGTGACATCTGTCTGTCACAGAAGTTGCGTCGTTGAGAAATGCTCGCGATTTGTTCGTCTGTCTGTGTGTTTGTTCGTTGCGTGATTATTACGCAATTTGACTAATTATCTTGTGGGAATTGCGCTTCTTTGCTGTGATATGTTGGGCTTTTGTGTCGGCATATTTATTGAGAACTTAATGGTTTTCACACGTTGCTACTGTGCCTTACATGTTGTATTAATTTATTACTAGCTGGAATTGTCACAGTGCAAGTGATATGGCGCAAGGTAACTGGTTCAATCGAGCCGGTTCACATCGCTTTTGAATTTGATATGATTTTTTGCTATGAAGCATTCAAAACCTACACTTAGGCTGACTGCAAAGAGGGATATTTAAAAAAAACGAGTATTCGGCGTTGTGATACAAAAATATCACTCTATCTGATCTCTTGTATTACGTTTTCAATACGTGATCATTGTACAAACTACCAATATTTTTCTATTCCTAAGGTATTAGTGAAATACATTATATTGACTATCAAATTGCTATCGCTTTTGCTAGGTACGAGACACCGATTACAGAACTTTGCGTGCTATTAATATTGCCAATATTGGCTTATAATCGCTAGCGGCCTGAAACCACCTGGGCGTACCACCAACTCCTCAAGTAAGGCTTTCAGTTGTAAAAGAGAGACGTCACTCTACACCGTTGAGTGCGGCATCTCTCTTCCACATAAATATAGTAGTAGTTTGATGGGCCTGTTGGTCTAGTGGTTAGTGACCCTGACTGCTAAGCCGGAGGTCGTGGGTTCGATTCCCACCCAGGACAAATGTTTGTGTGATGAGCACGATCATTTGTTCTGTGTCTGGGTGTGATTTATCTATAATATGTATATATTTAGAAATATATAAGTATGTTTATTATCTGTCTGATTGCCGTAACACAAGCTCTGCTTAGCTTGGGATCAGATGGCCGTGTGTGGATATTGTCCCAAGATATTTATTTATTTAGTAGACCCCCGAAGGCCCATTAAGTACACGTTTTCCGTCACGGCCGTTACTTAGTACTTGTACTGCAAACATGTAAGAAGAAAATAAATAAAGCAGTGGGAAATTGTAGAGTAAGGCATAGATAAAATCACCATTGTTTTAAAACATCGGAAAATGATTGCGACGAAAGAATGTATGAGAGAAAGTGCTATACAATACCTAAGTAGGTGTGAAGTGTTTATGCAAATAATTGTACTAGGAATAGGTAGCATTCGTATGAAGTTACTTTGACGTTAATTAAATGTATGACTCTCATTTTTCACTTAACTTTCAAAGAATATATTCCTCGACATTCCCACAACGCCATCTAGTCTCAAATTAAGTATACGAGAGTAACTAGTGCTTTAAGTACCTACTAGAAAACTGATATACATACTTATACATAAGTAAATTACACCCAGACTCAGAACAAATGATCGTGCTCATGCTGCTCATCACACAAACATTTGTCTTGGGCAGGAATCGAACCCGACCCTAGTCCGACAGCCCGGCAAAAAGCCTGATGAGAATTATATCTATTATATTATTTAGAGAACCCTGTCTTATTACGAAAGTATAATATTTAAACAATTAACGAACCCTACCCATTTTTCAAGTACTAGGTAAAACTCCATCAATTTGAAAAAGTGTATCAAAAAACACCTCAGTCACAAATTTTGACGATCTACCGAAACACTAGCATTTAACAATCGCACATACACATAATGTGCGGTATAAATGTATGTATTGAATTAATTTGTATGATCAAGTATGTAACTTCCCGAGTCATTTGTAAATATGATTGCTTATTAAACGCCTAACGCGTATTAATTTGCGTGACGTCGTGTTTATAGAAAATATTATTATAATTATTCGACTATTGTTCAAAGATTCCGTATATAAAAAGTAACAACTTACGAATAACGTGGCTTCCTGTTTGTAAAATTGTTTTCGAAATTAGCACTGTTGAGTATGAGACCACGGAGAAAGAAAAAGTATTCTTCCACACTAATTTTATTAGAAACGTTGTATGGGAGGCCTTTTTTTGACAACCAATCCTTTTTAAACAACAGCGACATTAAATAAAACGACCGCAGGTCATAAACATGCATAAAATTATACATACAATAACAGAGCTCGAAAAGCATAACTCTTCTTTGGCAGTCGGATAAAAAGGTGAGAGAATTGCATAAATATTTCCTTATGACGTTTAATGAAAGTCCAAACGGGACCCAGGTATCTGCCTAGGCAGGCTGGGCGCGACATGCCTCCCTAATGGACTAGGAAGCTACGTAAAATACTGTTTTTATGTTTTCATAAATGTACGCAAACATTTTAATATCTACATAAATGTTAACGCTTTAATTTACATCGTTGTTGTCATTACTTTTAATAAAGGACTTGGAAAGTTCCTTAGTTGAGGGAAGTAAATATGAATTTATTTTATTATTATACTAGCTGTTGCCCGTGACTTCGCTCGTCAAAAAAAAATTGAGATGAAAAATGGATAGTAGCCGATTCTCAGACCTACTGGTCGCATACATAAAATTTCAAGAGCATCGGTCCAGCCGTTTCGGAGGAGTACGGTAACTAACATTGTGACATGGGAATTTTATAAAGATCTTGTAGTCACTAAGTATCCCGGTAGATCGAGGATGAGATGGGCGGACGACTTAAAAAATGATAGGAGGAATAAAATGGATGAGAAGTGGAAGAGAGAAGAGAATGGCATAAACAAAGGGAGGCCTATGCCTAGCTATGGATTATTCAAGGCCTATGATGATGATGTCTACTGTTACTTTGACAGGTCTGTTGGTCTGAAAGTTGTGGAGTATTATAGTATTAACTTTTTCCAGTGATCAAGTCTGTGCCCCGTGTTAAATATTTTGCTACTAGGAAGGAAACTTTACCCAACTGTGGGAAATTTAGAAAGGAAACTTTTCCGAATATTTCCGAGAAAAAGCGCGCCATCTTTTTCATCAACTGTCACTTTCGCCGCGCGTCCCGATACACGTACGAGCAACAATAAACTTGAATCACAAAATCCGAACACAATTTGTTACAAAAAATAAATCGATTCAGGTACATGAGTGCATCGGTCAGAATAATAGGAAAGAAAGTGAATTACAAATTGAAATGGAAAGTATCGGACGTGGTACGGAGAGCCATATACGATAAACATACGAAAATGGATCTTATTCCGTTGCAATAAAGACTTCAAAGTTATCATGTGCGTACATCTGTACATCAGGAAACCGTTTATACTCTATTATGATTCAATTAGTTGATTTTAATAACAGTTTGAATTGAAAACAGGTTTATGATTCTATCTCGTATTGCTTTTCAATTGAAAGTTCGTGGCTAAAGTTAATCGCTTTTTTATCTTTATTATCTGTGCTCTTGTTATGGGAGGTCTATACTATAGCCAATAAGCTTAGAAAGAGATATAAAAGAGGTACAATAGCCTATAAGCTCACAGATAATCTGTATGTTTGTTTTATTTCTAATAAAATACGTATGACCAGTTTAAAGACTAGAAGCTATCCCAATGTAGTAGTTCGGAATAAAAGTAGGTGAAAAGAAACGTATCAATAACTTTAATACCCCTTCGCAAAGTGGTCGGTAAGGTAGCATTTCCACTAAGGATGCATAACCAAGGATAATCGTAAAGAAATAAGTAATATAATCGCTTCATCGATAGAATACATCCTAGACAATAGACTAGGTACATGTATGTTAACCATTATATGAAGCTTTACAACAAATTAGTACGAATATAAACCATACTGCTTTGATTTAAGGCTTTATCGATACCAATGATGTTAATTATGCACGGAATGTATAAAACAATCGTTGTAAAGAACTTAAAATTAATATCATTGTCTTAATGCAAGTAGTACATGCATACATACCTACAAAAAATGAACCAAAAAATCAATCTAATATCGATTCCAAGACATGGAAATATTGTACCAGCCTTATTTAACAACAACGCATAGTAACAAGTCATCTTTGTGTCATTCTATCTTTGTCATCGTCGAACGGAATGTAGAGAAGAATAACATTATCAAACGCTACTTAGCTAAGTGTCGTACTTGAATACTGCTATTCTTGTGTCCAACATGGAATATTTATCATGTTAGTACTTAACGATGATACATCGTATCGCAATGCGATTGCTAGTCACAGCACAGGTTACAAAGACAATTGCGTTGCATAATCCGCTTGACTGCTAAACCCAAGGGCCGAACCAAATCCATACAGACACCAGATCACGTATGGTGTCAATGCCATTACCAAAAAACAAACATAGACCATCACCTACATAACAGCTAAGTACTCAATTCTCAACCTTAATCTTTGGACGATAAGGCGGTGGCTGTAGTTTTATGAATGTTGGTTTGAAATTGGTTTTGGTGGCAAAGCGTTGTAGTAATTAATGCTAGCGCGATGACCCTAAACCGTGATTTGGTAGTCAAGAGAGAAATAAGTGATGTTGATTTATTAGTTTTTCGAGTATTGCCTGTTGTGTGAAGGCTCTGTTTAAATTACTTTAATTAAGTTGTTATCTATGACGAAATTTGAAAGGACAAATGCGTAACGTCTTTAAAATTTTAATATTTTCAAATCATTTTGAATGAATGTGCTGATGAAGTGGTTGGGTTGTTCATGCGCAACAAAAAGGAGCCAGAAGTAGAAAAAGTCGAAAATTATAACATATATCAGATAGAGCGAATGTAGAACGCGGTGGATCGGCACAAAAGGCGCCCATTGAGAGAGACCTTTGTCCAGCAGCACTTTATTTAACGACTCCCGCAATAGGTAATTTAATTCTTGTATTGCGGGGAGTTTCAGAGACATTCAATTCTCATGCACAGAGACACCCAGACTCAGAATGCACAAATTCTTGTCCTGCGCGGGGTTGGAAGCCGCGACACATCGCGCACAGTGGTAATTGGCGTGGTGACCCATACCACTCGGTAATCCGTGTAATTAATTGCAAATGGCTAATTGACTGATTGATTGAAGGTAAAGGTAATAAACAAAAAAATAACAAAACTAAAACCTTGACGTCATCCATACAGTTTTGCCTTAAGCTTATAAAATCCCGCTTTCTAAGAACCAAATTTATTGCAATTTGGCAAGAACAGCTTCTGGGTATTTCTAAATGGATAAACCCCGATACCCGATTGTAGAGGCAGATAACGACACGCCGGTGACGGATAATCTTACTTAATATGAAGTAAAAACCGGTCTGCACTTCCTGCGATATCAGACAAATATGTTACGTCTAGCATTTTGCCGTAACAAGTATTTCAATACAATTTAGCACCAAGTTATGACTGTATTATGAGCTACTTTGGAAATTAGAGATAGAATAGCCTGATGTTCAGATTTAATAATGTACAGTTAAGGCAATAGATATGCTGAACTCCAAATTAGGAACTCCAATTTGGAACAGGGTACAAATAAAGCTGACAGTTATTATAAATGTATTGTCTTAGCAAATAAAAGGGTCTTGAAGAAAGTCTTAAAGTTACAAAAGTTCCACAAGTTTTTATAACAAATTTTACCTCAACTAGCATAGATACTGTAAAAGTAGCGATGTCAGAAATAGATCGGTAAGTAAATCATTTGAAGGAAAATCTTGACAAAATAAACAATGACTCTCATACCAGTGCTATATCCAATCTCAAATTACTTGCGTGTGTATAAATAGACTTGTTACCGGTATTACATAAGGCAAGGCCTTCCTCAATAAACGCTAATCATATTACTAAGAGACACGACGGACGACACTCGAACATCCTGTATTAAGTAAATATTGGTTTAAACATAAACTTGAAGGCCTACCACCGCCTCTTAAAGGTTAGAAGATGAAAAACAAGACGGTGCACTACACTGTGTAGAGCAGCATCCCTTTTTCACAACTGCAACGGTATAACTTTAAGAGGTTTTGGAGCCTTTAGAAGAAAAGCATTAAGATTTTTTTTTTAATTTGGGAAGGATCCCTAAATGGATACCATATTTATTTTTTGCTAACTCTTCAATGTAACCTCCAGCTATATATTTAATTCATATCCAGCATTAAATGTAGCGGACTCTTTCACAAAACATAGGGTGTCCCACAAGGCACATTCTAGGTCCAATGAATAGCTGACAGAATTGTAATTCAATTTCAAAATCAATTGTTTAAGGGTAAGTAGGGCCGTATTTTCTCCCAGAATACTAAATCTTTTACAATAACATTGTTGTTTTCTAAGCTCCTAAGTCGTAAATATTTTCAACGAAGAAGCTTTGAGTTACTTTGTGGGTAACCGTTACTTGTTGTTTGTTTTTCTAATAAGTTAAAGGGTTCTTTAGTTGAAGGGACTGCGTGACTTGTAAAGTGGTTTCGGTCCTTTATTACTAAACACTATGGTCTGACTTCTAAGAAATATTCCTTTGTATAAAATTTAAAGAGTCGTGTCACATATTTCTGTTGTTATTCGGTGACCTGACAAAAATCAACCAGCGAGATCAAAAGATTCTGTTTCTGTTTTAATAAATAATATAGGTACCTATGCAGTTTACTTGAACTCCAGCTTAAAATGTATCAAAAATAAATCGTTTAATCGATGCACTTAATAACATCACTAATAAAAACTATACATCAAACCTCAATCACCCAGTACTTTTCAATCGTGAAGAACTGACGTCATTAATTCAAATCGATCGACTCCGCAACAATGTAGAGACCCTTGACGTAATTCAAAGTGCTAAGTATTTAATACGAGTACTATCAGGTTTCCAGATCGTGTTGTAATGGATACAGGCGCCACGGCTATCGGTCTAGTGTTACGAGTACGATAGTAACCGCATCCTTTGAGCATGCTTCCGCTTATACCTCTAGATCCTCGTCTATAAGGGTTTCTTTTGTATTGTTAGCAACTGTTAATATACCGCTACTTCTAGAAGCTTCCCTAAAACCCTTTGGAGGATAAAGTTAGTATTTTATCATTCATCGTCGTCATCGTCATCGTCATTTTCATGTCAAACAACGATGAGTTAAACTTGTGTTATGGAGTTATGTCATTGTGGCAGAAGCGATCAAGGGTAGGACGAAAAAAATAGGTGAATGATTTTAAAAGGCAGCAGAAATGAAGAATTCTCGAACTTTCAAAATCAAAATAAAGCAATCATACTATTGCATGTACTGTTATTTTTAAAGACGCCTAGAAAATAAATTCGCATGAAACAGCTCTAAAACAAACAAATTAAGTCCAACACAGTACTGACGTTGATACAAATAACTGAAGTGATGCGAATGTCGACAATCCGAACAATTGTATGGATCCCAAAAACAGTAAACCATTGATAAAAGTTCCCACGAAATAGTAACACAACGGTACACACAAAAAACATAAGTAAAAAGTTTTAGAATCCGATAGCGGACTATCATTACATAGATCTGAGAGGTCACTGTCTCACTAGTTGAAGGAGTTTGGGGTCCCGTTCTTAAATGATGGTCCAATTAAAACAAAATATGGTTGGTTTGGTCGGAAACTACCTAAAGATATAAAGAAAATCACGATGATGTAGCATGCAGGTCGCACAACACCAATCGTATGAGTCAAGCTCAATAATCTATTCAAAACAGTCTTTACCTTTGCAGTTAGATATGTGTAATTAAAATCCGAACAAACGGTTATACATAAATATTAATTGTGATAAATAGCAGCAGATGTGCCGACGGATAAAACATCATACTTCGAATTCTTGTTAAATCGATCAGAAGAAAAACTCGACATAAATAGAGATGGCGTAAAATTCTCACATACATAAAATTCTACATACAACTACATATTTTTTCAATTGCATTTCCCTTCAAGCAATAATCGCCCTTTAGGGCAGGCGTTAGAATTGCGTTTGCCTTGTGTGGTATTAGATTTATGGCGTTTTGAAAACTAACGCAGGTGAGTCGTGCAAAAACGCAATGAGATCACCATCGCCGTGTCATTTAGACGTGACATGTACCTCTGTTAGGTTCTAATGTAGTGCAGGCAAGGCACAGAAGATCCACTGCCTGTGGATACAACTGTCAAAGCAGCCCATTCTTTTGTACTGTACCTATATTTAAATTCAGATCGCGTGAAGGTTGTGGCCGCAAAAAAGGACAAGGGTCAAGGAATAAAAAAATCAAATAGGCTGTTGCTAAATAAATCAAAACTTAAATTGCGACACAAATTCAGTGAAACTGAAATCTGCTCGAACACTAGGAAGAAGCTAGACAGGATAATTGTAGATGATAAATCAGCATTATTTACCAGATATATTTTGTAAGCACACAACAGCATTCATCATTACGTATATTAACTTTACTCCGCAGCACAGTTGCATGGCCTATAAGACTGGACATACTACTTTATCCCGCAATGTGACAGACACACAGACATACGTGACGCATCCAGATCTGAGTGTTCAATCACGATCCACGGCCACGATACGCCACGATGACAAAGACAAGGGTTGGAGGCCTGAATGAATCGTCCAGGAGTTATTGATACGAACTGCGAAGATCGCGATCCCGTGATAAAGGAACTATGTATGAATGCCTCACAACTCCATTTGAAGGTACTTCGTGAAGCTGTAGATAAGGTTTTATCGGATGCCTGACGTGCCGTCAATTGATTGGGTAACTGGTTCCAGTTTTCTTTCTTTGTTAGCTTCAGGTTCTTTGCCTTAATGGATCGTGTATTCATTTGTCTACAATGCTCTTGGGTCATCTTTCTTGAAAGAATCGCTCATACATCTTAATTGTCATAAATATATTTTGAACAGAACCGAGTAACGTTTCTTATTTGCGGTTGATTTATGCTCAAACAAATGCTGGTGTAAGTAATAATATAAAATTTGAAGAGTTCTACCGGCATTCGATGGATGTGACACAAAACATTCAATCTAATAAAGACGACATTATATCAAAATGGAAAATCTAGTCTATTAACTTTGCTGAACCACAAACACATGAAAATGATTTT
Source organism: Chrysodeixis includens (assembly GCA_941860345.1). Lineage (NCBI taxonomy): Eukaryota > Metazoa > Arthropoda > Insecta > Lepidoptera > Noctuidae > Chrysodeixis > Chrysodeixis includens. The sequence continues at coordinate 10,071,006 of OW796105.1, forward strand.
GCTGATACGAAGACCAATGAAGCGGTCAACAAGAACAAAAACATACTAGCGGTTTGTTACATAACATGTATACAACATCCATTACTGCGTGAGCAAAAAGACGAACAGGAAACATCGCCGTCTACTGCGCAATGAATAAGATGGTAAGCGATTCAGACGTCGTGCGCGACCCATATCAAATAGAATTGCGGATACTCCTGACATTAGCTCAACATACACTTTGTTTAGCTATGAGCTCTTAAAACCAAACAGTTATCCATGTAGAAGTGAAACTAGACAACACAACATATATCGCGCCATCTTGCTTCCATGATAGTAGTTAAACTTACAGTCATACGCAAGAAGAACACTTAGCTAAGTGACGTTCTAAAATTACTTTTTGTCAATAAGAAAGACCACATAACATACAGCGACACTTTGCTATGCGTCGCTCTTGGATACAGCCATTAGTATCCCACAAAGGAATTGCTCTAAAAAATATCAAAGTTTCAACATAAATGAAGAAATTTGTAATCCATGGTCGTTACTGGCAGAAGGATATTGCCATAAAAAAAACCAGAATTGGAAAAACATATTATTAATTTTGATCAACATAGCAACATCGTTAGAATTGGCACAAATCGCCAACGAGGCTCAAAGATTATTTTTAAACATAATATTTAACTCATATTACTTGTGCAAAAAAAAAATAGGTCCATAAAGACACTGGAAAATGATCTAGTAAAGGACCAAAATGGCAGCCTATTAAGTATACCAATATAATGGGCTGCAAACTGACGTATCTCAGCCGTCATCAGTTGTAAACTAACCAGGGACACATCTTGAAGTAAACATTATTCTTTTATGCTGTGGTATAAACTTAAAAAAAAGGCGGATTTTATGCCTTAATTTTTTTCTGTCACTTACCAGCGTCATTCCGTAGAGAGAATGAAAAAAGTGAACAAAAGAGTGCGACAATAAGAATGGAAAATGCGATCGGCACCTCTAAGAGAGAGAGAGACGGCGCACTACACGTTGTACCTATAATAATAATATTCCACGACTTTCACACAACGCCATCTACTCTCAAGCTAAGCAAAGCATGAGTACAACCGATAAACATACATAAATACTTCTGAATTCATAAATGTTACACTCAGACACATAATAAATGATCGTGCTCATTACACAAACATTTGTTATGAGTGGAAATCGAACCCACGACCTCTGGTATAGCAGTCAGGGCCACTAACCACTAGACCAACAGGCCAGTCAATAATCACTTGTATAGGCTTGTCTCTCTTCCATAATTTTAACTGTTTTACTTTAAAAAGTACTTGTAGCCCTCAGTTTTATATGTTCAATTTACACAATAGATTCGCATTCAAATGCATTTGAAAACCACCAAAATCATTTGTATCGTTGAGTACTTCGTCCCAAAAGCTTACAGCTTACACCAAACGTGAAAAAGACCAGTCCCTATTAAAATAAACTCTTGGTTCCTCGTATCAGATACTTAATCATAGGAGCGGAGGATTTGAAGCTGCTCCAGGCTTCCGTGTGACAGACAGACAACAGACAACTGCCTATATATACCTGGTATATACTTAATAATATCCTAGTTATCCTAATAATAATTTAAACGCGAAACTTTGTAAGTATGAATGTTTGTTTGTTACTCTTATACGCTGAAACAGCTGGATCAAAGTTAATGTAATTTGATAGAGTTAGCTGAGACAATGGATTAACACACAGGCTACCTATTCTGCCGTCGTAAATGAAAACACAGTAACTTGAGTTACTGTGTTTTTGCTTTGGATAAAGATTAGTAATCTACGGCGCGAGCTCTATCTGGGGAACTTTTCGGTATGTCTGTAGCCCCTACCGTTGCCGAGATCCTTCACAGTAACTTTGCGAAATTTAAAAAAATATCAAGATATTTTAGAGTTAAACACAGTAAATTTCTATGTACTGTGTTTTAACGTAAAAAAGTGACTTTACTGTTCTTTAATTTATGATACATATTTTTAGGTTTATACTTTATTATGCTTATAACACAGTAACTTTGAATACTGTGGTATAAACTAAAATAAATACTTCATTATTTTACGTGATACATGAATTAAACACAGTATATTACATACTGTGTTTTAATGCCTGCAGTTTTGATATTGTAGTTTGAATTACTTGGTTAGAACACAGTAACCGTTGAGTTACTGTGTTATAATCTAACCTTTCACCCGAGAGGGGCTGGGGGGCGCTGGTTTTTTTGGATATTTTATCAGTTGCATACCGAGGGTCAACGTGAAAACATCGCTACTAAAAGCGTACAGAACAATATGGATACCACACTTGCAGAACCCGCTCAAGTTATTGCTTTGCTCAAAGCTGGACATAATCAAAGTGAAGTTGCTCAACGACTAAAATTGAGCCGCTACTTTGTACGTCGTGTGTACTAGAGGTTTCAAGAGACCGGTGGGTACATTCGGCGACCAGGATCTGGCCGGCGACGCAAAACATCAGAGCGTGAGGACCGTTTTCTTGTATCGAGGTCTTTAAGAAATCGGCAACTGAATGCGGTTCAACTGGGACAAGAGCTTCGAGAAGTTCGCAATGTCAGTATAAGTCGGTGGACAGTCAGAAGAAGACTTGGTGAAGCACGGCTGACTTCACATCGCCCAGCAAATGGTCCCAAATTGACTACAGCTCACCGACAAGCCCGACTACCATTTGCCAGGGAACATTTAAATTGAACGTACGAACTACGACCAATGGCGGTCTGTTATATTCTCTGATGAGTGCAGAATGACATTACATGGTCATGATGGACGCTCTGGGTCTACCGAAGGTCATCAGAGAGATTTTCACAATGCTGCATAAGCAAACACGTGGCTTTTGGCGGTGGATCGTGTAAGTTTTGGGGTGGCATAATGTTGAACACTAAAACTGACATTGTATTCATCACTGGGGCGAATATCGGCTCGAGATCGGGAGGTTTGACAGCTGCACGATACGTCGAAGAAGTGGTTGAAGGACATGTGAGGCCGCTTGCGTGGCTTATGGGAGAAGGTTTTCTCCTCATGCACGACAAGGCCAGACCGCATGTCGCTAGAACAGTTAGCGACTACATGGAAGACGTTGGAATTACCGCGATGGAGTGGCCAGCTTGTAGTCCTGATCTCAATCTGATTGAGCATGTCTGGGATGAGCGAAAAAGAAAGAAGAAGAGTGGAATGCTATATCACAAGATTTCATGGTCCATGAAAAACCGATTAAGAGCTGTTATTAAGGCTAAGGGAGGGAATACACCTTATTAATAATCAGTTTGCTTAAACATTTTGAGTTTAATTTTCATTATTTCTCAAGCAGCATTACGTAATTCTACCTGTTATGGGGTTTTGAGCCATAAAACCTCTTATGGGTATTTTTTTACACTGTATTTAACATCATTAAAAAGGTAATAAGGTAGGCTTTCAAATAGTGTGTATGTTTTTTTTAAACATTGATTCAGATTCATTAAAAAATCTTCCTTATAAAGAAAGTCAAGGTTTTATTTATTGCTCTCAAGTGTAGTTTAATTTGATATACCTAATGTATACATATTTAATATCCCTTATATCTTTATATATAATATCCTGATCATTATACAAAAATAAAAAAATAACACTAATGACAAAGGGTTAGCTTATAACACAGTATATCTAAATACTGTACTACAGCTTAAAGTAAAATAGGTTTTTCCTAGCCTAAATCACAGCATATCACTTACTAGATTGATATTCGGATGTGATAAATAGCTTAAAACACAGTATCATTAAAGTTACTGTTTGGCATTATTAAGAGACTAGTATCTTTACATACTTTAAACACAGTAAAAAATAAAAGTAGACTAAAACACAGTAACCACTTAGATACTGTGATTAAGCTTAAATTTTACGAAATATATTAAATTAATTCATTAATTATAACACATTATCTCATTTTATTAATTATTTAATTGTTATTCTGCAATTTTAAATATAAAAATATCAAGTTCAGTCACTTGCATTTCATAGAAAAAAAACCAATGTTATGTAACCATAATAGTTTCTTCACAACGTCATGTTTTAGTTTTCAAACTTTAACCGCCATTATCTCAAAACGACATTTCTTGAGATACTGTGTTTTCATTTACGAGGGCAGTATTAACTGTCGGTTATTTCAGGGTGTCAGCTAACTCTAGGGTCTAATAACAGTGTCAGAAGGGTAGTAATGTTTTTGCAGCTATTACGACATTCACGCGGGCAAAGTTGCGAGCAACAGTAAGTTAAAAATACGTCTCAATTATCTGAAAAAGTCTAGTTTATTTTGCATTATATTGAAAGCCATTGTCTAACCTTCAGGCTAGTACTAAGATTACAGAGATATATCTGAATGATAACGGGCGTTCTAACTGACCATAGAGTATTGAATAAATTTTAATAGAAAGAACCCTCTTCTTTGCAGTAACGATTTTAATATTGTATATTTTTCTAGTAAAAATAAACAATGGAATGGAAAGGAAAGGAACTCTCCTTACTCCACACACTCCACAGTCAAACCATTGCTACGGTTTTGTAGGGCTTAGCTTATAAGATACCTTTTTTTTTTTTTTTTTTATATAGCCTAAATAAGATCCCACTGCTGGGCAAAGGCCTCCCCTTTCTCCTTCCAAACCTCCCTGTCTTTTGCGATTTCTGGCCACGTGCGACCTGCATATCTGACAAGATCATCACACCACCTTCGGCGCGGACGACCTCGACGACGATGACCTGATGATAAGACACCTACTTTAAGAAATAAAGAGGACCTACCACCACATCCTAAAGTTATATTAATGCGTGTGAGAAAGAGAGACAACGCTCTACATCGTGTAGTGTTCTCTCGCTTTCACACCAGCAATAATATTAGATACTTTAAGCGTTGGTAGGTTTACGCTGATCTATACATCCTTGTACTGACGCGAATGTCTACCGATAAACTTCAATCGTCGTGTTTGCAACGGAAACTGTATGTTTATGTTTATATAAACATATATATATTTTACCCGACAGTTATTTAAATATATTATATACGTTATAATGTATGCGGTTTAACGCAACGCCGTTTAAAACGCGAATTTATGTGGATTCCACAAATATTTGCAGTTTTATTACTGTTCTAGAACTCGTGACCTGCTAAATATACATACAGTCATACGTGTATATGCTATATTCTTATTTCAGGGTCTAGGAACGAAACTGCAAAGGGAAGGCACGAACTATTTGAAAATGTAGACAGAATTTGAAGTAGTTAATCGACTATCGAGCACATGTTTATTGACAATTATCATTTAGCAAAACTCGACTTGGACTGCACGGATAGCCGAGTGGTATAGGTCACAACACTAATTACCACTGTGCACAGCGTGTCGCGAGTTCGATCTCCGCGTAGGACAAGAATTTGTGCATTTCACAAAAGTTCGTTCTGAGTCTGGGTGTCTCTATGCAAAAAAAACTACTGTTATTTTATCACGTCAAAATATAAATCAAAGCAAAATAACTTGAAAATTTGTTTCATAATTATCAGTCCACTTGTCGGTACATACATTATACCATTTTATTATTACTTAAATACCTAAAAATATAGGTCTTACTACTCTACTTGTGTAAGAACTAAATAGGGACACAAGTTTTACATAAGAAGACGTTATCTTTACAATCTGATAGGCTCGTTGCAAGGAAATCGTTTATAGCCATTTCAATAAGTCGGCATGAACATTGAAAGCGATGTTATCTGCTAAAAGGAAGTGTATGTCTGTATGTGCTAGTATAGGGAACAAATAGACTTACATACCTACCGCGGTGTTTTGCAGTAATATTGCGGTTGTGTAAGAGAGACGCCGCTATACGCCGCGTAGTGCTGTCTCGCTTCCACGAATTATAAGGGTCTCTGTTTGAATGAGAGTTACTAAGAAAAATGCCCTACTAGTAGCAGTTTATTTAACTAATTATATAGATTATTATATTGTATGAATAATAAAAGCCGGCTAAAGCGATCAAATTATATAAAATTACTTTGTTCAGTTGATTTTGTAATATATTTCTTACTTTTCTCGTTTAGCGAATGCTAACAGATATTTTTTTACAACAATATTTTACGTTTTATTTAAACCTGTCTGTTCTGTACTTAGATTAAAACTTTGCTTAAAAAGTTTAGATTTATCAATGGATCATATTCACCTCACAATATTAGCAACAAAAAAAAATTACCAACTAATTGTAACTAGAATTTATAAACAACTAATATTTCAGTATCACTTTTTTTAAACGACCAATTTGTTTGTTTCAGATTCCTGGATTTAAAATAACAATAAAAGGTAAGTTCAGCTGAAATCGATATTCCTTACTACTGATCTATTGTTTGACCGACCACGGCCAGTGAAACCTGGTCGAATCGTCAAGCCTTTAAAAGATAAATGCATAATTATGAAATGTCGTGGTGACCGGTTCTATGTATGGATTTGTATGCACGAGGTGCAAGTTCGATCCCCAGCGCAGGCAAATACCAATGTGACTTTTTCGAAGTTATATGTACTTAATTTCTTAATCAATCTTAGACACTATCGACAAACGGTGGAGGAAAACATAGTGAGGAAACCTCGATACCAAATATTGGAACCTGAAATCGCCAATCCGCAGTGAGCTAGCGTGGTGATCAATGCTCAAACCTTCCCTATATGGGAAGAGGCCTGTGCCCAGCAGTGGGACGTAAATAGGCTGGTTTATTTATTTAATATTATTATTTAACCGTTAATTCCCGTTTGCTTAATATAATGATATCATAAAGCTAAAGAGTTAGCATCTTTGATAATACGTGCTGATCTCATTAATAGTCCATTTACTAAAGAAAACTTCTCAGGTAGAAATTTATACTTTGTTGTTTGACTTAATTGTTTTAACGCATTTACGTTAACTAGGATACAGTCTGATTAAGAAACATGCTTAAAATTATAGTTATCAAATTCAATTTTACCAAACTACTAGGATATTACTAAGTAGTTAATACAAATTCGAAAATATTTATTATTGCTTCACAAAAACAATTGAATCGTTTAACAAATGACGGAATTTCGAAAAACAATTGAATTGAGAACCTACTTAATAAGTCGTTTAAAAGACTCATCATCATCATCTTCCTGCCCTTATCCCATTTCACTTGGGGTCGGCGCAACACGTCTTCTAGACATGTTGCTTAAAGTTTTGGCTATGGTTTTATGGTCGGCCGCCTGCCTGACACTAACCCTCTTTGGGAATGCGATTGTTGGTTGTTTACCCGCCGCCATTCGGGTGACCCAAGGTGCTTGGTACAGTGCACTGGGTCTTAAGGTCCATTAGTCGCCTTTTACGACACCCAGTGGAGGATATGGGGTGGTGCTATTCTTTATATCCGGACACCACACGGATGAGAACCTCTTTAATAAGTTGTTAAAAAGACTCTACATTGTAATAATAGTTGATGAAACATGTAATTTAAAACGCACCTGTCTTTCTCACAAGATTAGACGTGACGATATATAAAGCACAGACCATAGAGTCTACTAGATAAGATCGCCTGCTCTATGGTGTCCCTCATTCTATATTATATACGCCATGACTGCATTAGTTGTGGGAACATACAGTTTAAATACCCAGCCGCGAACGCTGCGTTTCTTTCACTTAATTGTTAATTTTTTTTCTGTAACTCATCTGTATGTCAAAACTCGAAAAAGGCTGTTAAATACTTACAAAAATAATTTAAAAGTAAATTAACAGAATTTTCTTTCAACTAACACACGTTCAGTTGATAATCTAACATGTACCTAAATATTTTGTTTTTAAGTTACTCTCTGTTGAACTCTCTAATTTGATAAATAACTAAGATTCATAAACGATAACTTACAAACTTTCGCCTTATAATATTAGTAGCAAATACTTGATACCAGTCTACCATGAGTAAATTTCAACAACCGATCGAGCCGGTCCAAAACTACCTCCCGTATGTTTCCAATCAAAGAACTCCAAGTATTCTACCGTGAAGGCCTACCACTCTATACATACACTATCAATAATGATCATTGGTCCTAGATAGTGTTAAACTAATGATATCCATTCTAATTTCAACCTTATAATCTAAACGTAACGTTGAAATTACCTTAAAAACAACTGAGGCTAGAAAGTACACAAAATAGATTTAAGTCTAAATAACTGTGTTTGTGTTTGTTTCGCGGCGAGAACCGGGAACGGCTTTCTGCTATAGGCTTGCATTATACTTAATATAAAGTATTCTCTTTATAATAAACCTTTAGGCTACAGACTATTATTGTGTAAAAATGTGTCTCTTTATGTGTACTATTGTGCAACTAGACGAAATTTTATGCAGTTAACTCAATATTGGTGTAACAATTGTAGGTGAACCAATTGAAGGGAATAAATATACGCTTTTAGACAGCGATTCTTAATGATTTCTATAATGAAAATGTATTTGAAAATGAATGTAAAGGTTTTTTGAAAAAATGAATGTAAACGATTCTAATTTCGAAGCTTGCCACCATAAAAACATTAATATTATTAGATATTACGAATATGCCCATTTTATAATGCTACTCTATATATTTTGTAACTTTGTTCGCAATGATATAGTTTTAGTTATTGCATATCACTTTAAATGCAAGTATATAACATATATTTTTAATACTATATGAAAAACTTTAATATCTTGACCCATTGTCCTCCAACATCCTATTATAAAAGAAAAGAAAAATTAATTTAAAAGTTCATATTAAAAGGAACAAAAAATAGACAAAACCGAATGAGTACGCACATCACTAGATTGACGTTTCAATTAAAAATTATTTATTTGTTAAATCAACGTTACGCGCGTCGATATTCTCCTTTTGTCGGAACATCACTAGTCTTTTGTAGTGTTGTTACATTAATCTTTTGTGTGAATTTATCGATGAAACGTTTATAGAGGCTTTGTTATTTGCTCACTCAATTAGTTTTTAATTAATGTAGCGTTTTAGTGTGAAGGTTTTATAAGTCTCCTGCAGTGAAGATAATTTGGTTTGTTTTCTTAAGCTTTTATTAACTTACAGTACAAAAAATATTAAGAAAGTAAACCATGTATGTTTGTATAGGTCAAACTTTGCTATCTTAATAGGGATGAAGACTGGGAACGAAAAGTAAAAATCGAATTAGTCCGTCAGATGGATAATTAAAAAATATTACACACGTAGGTATTTTTGCGTTTATTGAAACAGTAAAGCTGTCAAAGATAAGCTGCTATAAAGCTTAGGAGAGGGGGCTTTGGACATAACGTATTTGCCAAAATTTATACAAAATGTAAATTTCATTGACTGTAGTTTAGTCAATTTATGATTACTGGGCAAAAAAAAAGTATCCAATATTATTGAACATTAAATACGTCATTAGCTTATTTTTAATGTCATCAGCCTTATATTCGTTAACGACGACTTTTGCACACTTATAAAAGTTTGATAATACAATACCATGCTATTTTGAAACTCGCCTGGACTTGTTGATGAAGTCAAAATGGTGGTCAAAAAAAGATCCTATCACAGCTCGATATTAAATTACATAATTAATCAGTGTAAACGGTTATCGAGCATTTAATATGAATCGAAACAGTTTTATTCCCACGCGTTCAAATGGCCTTGGTACATTGTATAAGTAGAGTAGTTAAGAAGCTGGATCGATTTACATTTATTCATAAATCACTTCATTTATAGCAGTATTTAAAGTGACCTAAGGGCGTACCACTTTGTCTTAAAATAAGACTCTCGAAGTTGTGTGAGCGAGACAGAGAGATGTCGCTCTACGTCTTGTAGAGCGCTATCTCGTTTCCTTACTGTAGAAAAAGGTGGTAGTCTCTCTAAAATCTCTGGCACTCCTCACCCCCTGACGAGGGCAGCCCATGAGGATTTCTACTGGGTTACAAAAAAGGCTCTCTCAACTCTTCAAACAATATTATTTAAAATAACTTAAATACTTAGACAGTGGTTCATGTGGTGGTTCAGTGGTTCATGGTTCATTCAACCACCGTCTAAAAGTAATAGTATTCCGGGTGTGAAAGAGAGACAGTAGTACGCTGTGTAGTGCGTTGTCACACTTCCACAACTATGATATTATTATTCCACAACTCTAGTATTAAACCAGTAAGGCAGTTCCCACTTTGAATGTGCGTCATTAAACAAACTAAAAAACACATAAATCACAACGTACTGGCCAAAAAACTTGAGGAATCTAGTTCAGTTAATTGTTTGTAAAAAAAACGTTATCCGCAACCATAATTCTAGGAAGTATACTTGAATGTCATTGCTATTTGTTTTTTTTTATACTCAACCATAACTTATCCATGCTTAATTGGACATAATTTAGTTTTGGAATTAACTTGGACATATTTTTTAACAATCGTTCTAATCACTCTAGCCTGTTTAATATCATTGCTAAAGATTTCCCAAACTTATTGGTTTTCCAATTTATTATACAACTTAACACGACACATGTACCTGCTATACGGTAAAGGATGATCATTTGAAGTTCTTGTCACTAAATAAAAGATAGTTAAAAAAGAGAAAATTTGATAAAAAAAATGAAAATTGATGACGTAGGCCGATTTTTAGACAAACATGATATTATGCGCATAAATTTTCAAAAACATCAGCCCAGCTGTTGTGGAAAAAAATGGGTGGCACTACAAAATGATAATTTTATATTTTAGGAGTAGTGTTAGAGCCTTGTATGAACTTTTTTATTAAATAAATATTGATTATAAAACATGATGACCATCCCCGATACGCGGGCTCCTAAACTATCGCACTATAGTCTAGTAGCGGGCCGGTTCCGACCCAATTCCGCAACAATCAACCATTCTACACTCGTATTACAGCTAATTATCGACCTTACAACTTGGAGTTAAAGTCGAAATTAGTTTGAAGTGTTATTAAAAATAGTCTACAATCTATGTTGCAGTTTGTACAATGTGTACCTACGGGAGCCAGTAGGGCTGACAGAAATTAAATTAATAATTGCTTTTCGTTTTGCACTAGTTTCATAAAATTTGTTTTAACGGCTTAAGCGTTTAACAGTGGCAAAAGTACTTAAATTTCTGTACAGGATTCGTTGTAAATTCCATTCAATGTTATTATAAAATCCCTCATTTTTTACACATGTTCAAAACAATGCCTTTTATAGGCGCAGTTGTACACTTTTTTGCAGCCATCTTCATCTATCAGCTTTCACACAATCTATCCATCGTTTTGTTTGGTTAAGTTTGGTTAAACACGAACTTAGAAAAAACTGATTAAAATTAAAATACACTCAAATACTAAACTTTAAGTTTACCTTAACTATTCAGTATTTATTTTACACTACACACAAAATTGACAAGAGAATTCAGATACACACAAAATCGCAGACAAAGTCTACAATTCGTCCTAAATCCTAAATTAGTTGTAATATTGGCAGACTGGCAGCCCTAGACAGAGCAAAGCCGGGGGCAGTTTATCATTTTGGTCCGTTACCTCAGTAACTGCAATCCGCTTACCCACTTCACTTGTCTCAGGTTCGCAGGTGGCCAGGCCCTTCGGTTTTACACCGGGGTCAATGAACTCTAATAAAATCTAAGTCCTAACTAATCACTGCATCGTACTTACTCCTAATAGGTCGGGGAAAAAGTCTTTTCGCATTATAGTATGTATGAACTTGTAATAAAATCTTTCTCTCTTTAATAAAATTAGAATTATGTTCTTTAAAATTTTAACTTTCAATTATACCAAAACCAGCCAGATACAAATACTATAGCCAAAAAGATTTTATTATAGTCCAACAAATCTAAGAAGTACCGTTTGACAGTTATGACAAATAGGATAATAGGGTTGGGAGTAAAAAAATCGATTACTATAATATCCGATTTTTATGAGATCGATTACTATAATATCAGAATTTTAAGAGATTGAATTGTCATAATGAAACAAAAGTTATGTTTAGGATATTTTATTTATACACTACTAGTACTAGAATCGACATCGTCTTCGTCATCATCGTCATTTAAATTAATGACTAGTTGATTATCTATGAAATTATCAAAGTGTACGTCTCTGTCGAAGTCGTAATTTATTTTAGGGTACCTATGTATTAAGTGCATAATGCGGTCGCGCAGTAACGTGTCGTCAATTGATAATTTGAAAGTAATACATTCGATTTTTCATATATGTAATCGATTTTTTCGCATACAAGTGTATCTGAAGAGTCACAACACTACAAGCAGTGACCTAACTACGTGACTTTGCAATGAGGTCAAAAATAGAACTATTAGAAATTATTTACTATGTAAATATGTGTTATTTTGCTTTGTTTAAAAGTTTTCAATTAAATTAGGATATTAAAAATTGAAAATTTTTAGATACAATAATAAAATCTTTCTAAATTCATGGTTTTATGACAAAGGTTGTCGAAACTGAGTATTGTACGCATGAACAAAGTTGTTTCGGTTTGAAAATGATGAAACGTCAAACGGTACTTCTTAGATTTGTTGGACTATACAAGTTCATACATACTGTAACAAACTTTTTCCCCGACCTATTATATTAAGTACTCCCGTAGTTCCGTATGCAAGGACAATGCAAAGATAGTGTCGTTTTAAAAGTGTTTTTTTCTCTACATTTTACTTAAAAATGACAGTATCTATAAGACTGTACAAACCAGTATCTTAAGTAATGATATTTATACAAAAACTAATATTTTAAACGCCTATAGAAATGTAACATTTTAGTAATTTACGTGGTTTAGACTTGTCACTTTCATACATTTTAGCGCAAATATTCCAAAGTTTGTTGAAATTACTTCTCTGTACTTTTGGTCTCACTTACGATTTATTAAAACGTTTACAAAGCGATCGATGATAAGTGACGGTTGATAAGTGATTAAAAAATCTATATTTCCGAAAATTAATAAAAATTTCTATCCTTATCGCGTTGTTATCAAGACCATAATTCTGAAACTCTGTACAAGATACTATAAGAATGCAGTTAAGGTGTCCTTGGTATAGTTTTTGCCCAACATTGGGGGATTAAGAAGCTGCTATTAATTTAACTCCGTCTGATAAACAAGTAATATCTCAGGTGCAGAATAAAATAAAGAGCACTATTAACATGATATTAACATGATATTAACATGATATTAACATTATCATCATCTTCCTGCCCTTATCCCATTTCACTTGAGGTCGGCGCAACACGTCTTCTAGGACATGTTGCTTAAAGTTTTGGCTATGGTTTTATAGTCGGCCGCCTGCCTGACATTAACCCTCTTTGGGAATGCGATTGTTGGTTGTTTACCCGCCACCATTCGGGTGACCCAAGGTGCTTGGTACAGTGCACTGGGTCTTAAGGTCTATTAGTCGCCTTTTACGACACCCAGTGGAGGATATGGGGTGGTGCTATTCTTTATATCCGGACACCACACGGAATTATTATTGATATTAACATTGTCGATTAATCAAATAGCCTAGGAATTGCAATAACAAATTAAAACGACCATTCAATCCCACGCACATGAACGGGACCAAATAAACCAGCCATACATAATATTGTAAATGTTTTTATACTTAAAACAATTGTTCAAGTGCCATTTAACGTGTGAACGTAGGGTGTGCCAATATTTTGTAACCATAGACAAGAAAGTTCATGAATAATAAATGAGTATTTTAGTCACCAAATATAGGTAGTACGTGTTTTTATGTTTAACTGCTACTACAACTACTAAACTATTTCATCTAATCTTGTCATAAGGAGTAGGTACTTGAAACGACTCATCCGTAAAATTGATTTTGCTGCAATCACGTAGTAATTCGGGTATCTACTTGACTTCAAAAAACTAATTAGTCCGTCATGTAGAGTCGATGAGCCTGTTGGTCTAGTGGTTAGTGGCCCTGACTGCTACACCGGAGGTCGTGGGATGGATTCCCACCCAGGATAAAAGTTTGTAAGATGAGCACGATCATTTGCTCTGCGTAATGGACCACCAAAAGGACTTTTGCATACCACAATTTAATTAAGAAAAACTAAGTAATCCTTGAAAACTAATTAGATTTAAAAAATATATCGCGAAAAGTAGATACAATAAGTGGAAATCTCGTGTAACGTCACTTACCAGTACAATTACTAGCAAGTGACGTTACTAGCCCCAACTTCCATACGATTTACCATTTTTGATTTAGTTTACGTATTTTTTTATAAATTTGAATAAAATACAAAAAACGTATCCCAGATTTTTTGAAATGTATCTAACGATTCATTAGATTTTTTTATTTATAATTTTAGGCCTTTGCTCAGCAGTGGGACACAATAGGCTAGGAAAATATATATATATCCTATTAAATCAAGCAAAACAGTTTGGTTCAAAATTTGAGTTGGAGAGAAATTTGAGTCAAAAGCTTTGATCGTCTCGTAGTGCCCTGAACATGAAACGTCGGGAAAGCAGCGGTTCGATACAAGGCTGATACCGTTTACAAGCCTGCCAATTAAGCCCGGGACACGCCCGTCCCGCTAATGACTTACTCCGGGACAAACCACCCAGGAGCCGTGACTATAACAACTATCCTAATACTATAAGGCAGAAGAAAGGTTTGAATACTTCTATATAGTTCTTTCCAGTTCCTAGTTTTAACTTACTCCCCAGATTTACTTCCGTTTTTTACTTGCTTAAAATCAAATACCCCATTCCTTAATATATGTACCTTTATAAGCGATCTTGGGGAACAAAAACCAGAATAAATCCAAATTAAAATTCAATATCAGGTATCAAGCCATAGAAAAATAAACAAACCACAATCAAATAAAACTATTATACAAGAGAGATAAGAAAAATATATTTTTATTTATTTAATGGCTTTGGCTACTTAAAAAAAAATGTTTCAAGGAAGGGTGCCTAGTGATCTGTGGCACAGGTTTTACCTAATTTGGCCACCAGTCTCTAAGTTATGAACACCAAATTAACTATATAACTAATAAGACAAGTGATGATGAGAAAAGAAAGATATTCATTAATTATTATGTCAATTATTCAATTGCGTGTGTCTGTATATATGTTAATTCAATAACACAATGACGGCTCTCATTTGTCAAGAGGCTAAAAAGTGTTATACTCCAAGCTACGATTTGCTTCAAATTCCTGCGTTGAACATTTCGCAACAACGTCAGTTTACAACGGGTGTGGCCAACGCCAGATAAATTCGACCAAGATTGGTTCCAATGATTTTCGAATGTCCGTATTGTGCTGTAAATCACATTGAATAGGTCGAACGGATACTTTAAAATAATAAAGCATTATCTTGATCTATATTAATCTGTGTTAAGCATTTTTTTTCTAAGGCGAAATATTTGAAGGTTAATCTAATAAATTGCTAAAGCTTTTTCTTTGTATTTTAGTATTTAATAGCTAGGTTATGAGATAAAAAGTAGATTAAAAATATGTGATATGACATAATGATAATAGTATAAAACGAAGTACCTGTCGCTGCCTGTCTGTTCGCTTAAATCTTTAAAACCACGCAACAGATTTTGAAGCGGCTTTTTTTTTAATAGATAGAGTGATTCAAAAGGTAGGTTTACATGTATATCAGCATTTTATCGGTGCGAAACTGGGGCAGGTCGCTAGTATAATAATATGATAATAAATAAATAGCTTAGACTCTACTTTTACCCTACAATTCAGTTATGCTATATTATTACTTACTTAAATCTAATATTTCCGTGGTTGACAAGTAAGAATGTTTCATCTATTTATCAGCCTCCAGAAATCGCATCAATTTCGCTTGAAAGAGTAGGAAACATCCATTCGTCCATCTGTATTTACAAACACACGCATTTATAATATTAGTAAGATTGTCTAAACGATGGAACCTTTATATCAATCAGCAGGATAAATTACAAATAATTGAAGTTGAAAGTAGGACACAAACGTTCAAAATAATTTGGCTGTCATCGCCCTGGGGATGCCCTGAGGAACTCCACCTCTTAAAGTAACTGTTGTGATTGTGGAAGAGAGACAACGCATGCCCAGTGTATACCACTATCTCACTCACACAACTCTGACAATCATAGTTTAAGAGGCTGCGGTAGGACCTTAGGGTATCGAAATGAAACCCCATTTATCCAATTATTTCAATTTGTTTTCAAAATATAATAAGGAGAAACTTTAACATTTTATCTTACCTACCTTAAAAAACTATTTTAGAAAACAAAAGATATTTAAAAGTATTCTGTTTATCACGGAACATATTACGCGGTCCTTTTAATTTAGACACAAAGAGGTGTTATATTTATTAAAACATATTATTATATCGAACTTGGTATTCAGGTGATCCTATCGTCCAGTGTCCATGCTACTTAAAGGTATAGCAGTAATTACTTATATAATATTGACGCTAAGTAGTAAAGATAATATTAAGAAATAGTTAAAACAAAACAACGAAAGTAAGACTAAAGATTGTTTACTACAAGAAGCTATGCGATAACTTGATATTAGAATGTTTGGATAATGCACGTAAAGTATAATTTGATTAAGCTTTTAAAGCTTTGAGATAATTGTATTTTGGTACATAGATTTTTACTTATATTAAGACTGAATGGCATTGTTAAAATAATAGCAGCATTTTTTAAGTGGTTGAGTAATATGGTCGTAAGAAACCATTTTATTCAAACATTTGATTTATTTATAAATCATTCACTCTTAAAAGAACGCAAAACCATGACTTAACTAATGTTATTGAAAATAGCTCTAAGAGTAGATAATAACTTGCCAGAGTTCTGCATTTTACACAATTCAATTTTGAATTGCTGACCTGAAAATTTAAACAAAGCTTTCACGAGTTATCAATATCATAATTTACAGCTCAGCTTAGCTTAGCTTGCGGTGTAGTACCATCCTAAACAATGCATGACTTTGTGAGAAAGGTGTTTCAAATCAAATTTTCGTTTGATGGGATTTTGATTAGGATCCCATGACGATATGGGGCTCCCAGCATCCCATAATTATATTGACGTTGTTTTAAATGTATTACATTGTTACTGCGTACTCATCTTCATTAGATTAAGATTACATTTTAATATTAAGAACAGCTTCTGTTATTTATTTAATACTTAGGCTCTTCGTCCTATGCCAGTCACTATTAATTTAATATGGTACGTGTTTAACCAACTTCAAAAAGGAGGAGGTTTCCAATTCGTCGTTATCTGTTATGTTATTATACCCTTTATTTTCACATTCATTTTTGACAATTGTCAGAGGTACTGCAAAGATAAGAAAGCATTTATTTTGTAACTAAGATTATATCACTTTTACATGTCTTATACAATATTTTGAGCTCGCTGGATTCGAAATATGTACGAAGTATAATAAATAGTGATTTAAAATTAGGCGTGAGAGCTTAGGTACCTATCGAATAATAACACGTATTGAAGTTGTAACATACGACAACTATATTAATTTAAACCAAAAGGCAGGTAAACACGCACAGAATGTCGGTATTTGGACGTCGAAGCGGTCACGAGGCACAAAATAGCACAATTCTTGTAAACCAAGTATGGCTCCAGTCTCATTTGAATACAGTGGGGAGAAATTACCGGAGAAATTACCATAGGTAAATATTTACCCGGTAAAGGAGATAAATCAATTAGCTTTACCTTACTGCATTTGTTCCGTTTAAGGCCTTTAGAAAGACTCAATAAGCGATTGTTCTTTAAATAGACGATACTAGAATGTCAATGGTTTTATTTCGTGTTGCTATATTTTGAATTTAAGCGAAATAGATATATTTTAGTGTAATGGAGGTTATAGGTCACCTTAAGAATATTAGGCAATAAATATTGTGGGAATTGCGGCTTTTAATATAAAGCTCAAATAGTCTTGATTGAAATTATTATCAAGTAATTCGTAGAAAATCAAAGAAAACTTGTAATTCATAGCAAATTGAGCTTACGTAGGGAGATGGACATTCCGTAGCAAATAGGACTTTCGTAGCAATTTTGCAAACAAATTTGATATTCAATATTCCAAATACGACTTTGGTAGGAAAGCTCATTACTTGGACCTCAAACAATTAGGAGTTTAAAGAATTTGCGAAATGTTGACAATGGGCTACTCTGGGCTACATTCTGACCTAGGTTAGAACCTTTTTTTTGTAAAGAAATAATAATTGGGGTAGAGACAGGGGAATGATGATGACTAATGTAAAAGGACTCTAGAAATTACTTACCTCGCTTGTCTATAAAACGAGAGCATACCACAAACACCTCTTGAAATAAGACAGTTGTGGAAAAGAGACGTTGCTCTACGTCACATATAGCGCTGTCTCGCTTCCACAACTAAAACAGTCTTATATAAAGTGATCGTATCTCCCCAGTTTTATCACAATACTAGCTGTTGCCCGTGACTTCGCCCGCGCGAATGTCGGTTATAGCTGTAAAAACATAACCCACTTCTGACCTTTTCTGACATTACCAAATTCTTCTATATCGAACAAAATTATTATATCTTTCCAACTACTATCGTTATATTTTAATCAATATAATAATATACAAAAAGTTAACAAACTATATACCTACTAAAACCTTCCTCGAGAACCACTCTATACATTGGTGAAAACAGCATGGAAATTGTAGCAGTAGTTTTTGAGTTGATCGCAAACGGACAGACATGGCGGAGGACTTTGTTTTATACTATGTAGTGATAATAATAACAAACAGCATAGTAACCTTGACCTTTCTCCTCTAGTACAAATGAACTCGATATTTACAAATACGACATGCTCATCGATCACAACTGATCAGTGTGATACAATAGGTATTGTGTTCGATTCCCGAGCAGGCATTAATCGTGATTGAGTAACCTCTTGCTCTCAATCGGCTTTTATGTTTGTTGCAAAAGATTATTTTCTTTTATGTTTTATTCGACTGTGTCGGGAGCGAAAAGTATAAACAATTATATGGCTTTTGCACTTAGAAAATTACAGGTGTCTCGAAGAAACAAGTTTTTTAGTTAGTTTAGTTATTAAACATGAACTTTCCATACATGACTGTAATTAACTGATCAAACTTAAATAGGAGGACCAAAATATTTTATGAAAAAAATAATAATCTTGTAGTCTGAATCTGGTTATTACCATGTAGAAAAGCCGTCTTTAAAAAAATGTAGATAAGCTAGTTATGTATGTGTAAATTGTATACTAACTACCAATAAATTACGTTAGTTACATGTAATTTATTTCAAAGACAATTAAATAACTTATCTACATCATTAAGTAGCTTTTTTAAGACACGTCAATAAATTATATTTCAAAGCAGTAGAAACATTTTTTTTTATTTCATAACACTGTTTGCACATTATCGATTGGCATAATCGATAAATGGTGAATAGACACATTACGAGTAATTTAACAGGTAAATATATCGATATGAATCTATACCTGCAATCGTTGCGTCATTAATCGAGTAAGATCGGAATTCGAAACGCTACCATTGTTTTACTTTGCTACAATAGTTAATGCATTATGAACTCTACCGTTAAGATATAAGAAACAAAATTATTTGTGCTTAGAAATCGATCAAGGTCGCTAAACGATTTCGGTTACCTTACATATTCAGTTTTTTATCTTGAATTAAATGCTAACTGTGTTTTTTTTGCATTCTCCTTAAGTAAACCTTTTTCCTGCATATCATATTGAATCAGTGTAAAAAGAAAATGACGAAAATCATTTTTGTTGCAGAAACAACGACCGAACGATGTACTGAAAATATATCAAGAAAATGCCAAGAACACGAGTTACAATGATCAGATGAAACAAAATGAACGGTCATTGGCCGGTATCGTTCAACAGTGACACAAATTATGAGTGAAAAGTGAGAGAAATAATTAAAAATGGCGCATAAAGTGAAGAACAACCATTACGTGGCGACGCACAGGTCGGGAGTGGACTCTCCCTCCTCCGGGGGGTACCTCCCGCGAGCGTCCTCCAGAGACGAGAATGACAGCCACCGGGCACCCTCAGAAAGAACTCTATCAGAATATACGGTAAGATATAACTACAATAACAGGTCGGGGAAAAAGTTTTTTCGCATTATAGTATGTACGAACTTGTAATAAAATCTTTCTCTCTCTAATAAAATTAGAATTTGGAATTTTCTTTAAAATTTTACTTTCAATCATACCAAAACCAGCCAGATAAAAATACTATAGCCAAAAAGATTTAATTACAAGTTCATACATACTATAATGCGAAAAGACATTTTCCCCGACCTATTATAATATAATGCCCGGACCTATTTCGACCACGGCGGCTAGTGTTACTATGACACCAGTCAGCTACGCAGGACGTATTATAGTGCACGAGCGGGTGCGCAAACACAGTTGCACTCTCTGTTCCTCTACTCTCATAGCACGATGGGACGGCAATACGACACGACCGGAGAGAGATCAGGCGCAGGACCCACATATTTACGCGCCTTCCGAAACATAGAAGCTGTGATATGTGCTATTCCTTGTAACATGTACATTAAAGGTTGTGACTTAAGGATGCGAGTTGTAATACATTGCGGAGCCGCGCGCCTGTAGTACCAAGAGTAATGTATCACAGCCAGCAATGGATCGCAACTCGCACAATATTCCTCGCATCGACATTTATGTCATTATTCACATCAATATTTACAGTACCTATGAAATTCCTCTTTCACTTCGTTAAACTAACATTTAGGTGAATATTCAGAAACACGGGTTTGTTTTTATTTATTTACATTGGTTTAATGGTCTTTAAACTTTGCAATGCGTCGGTTAATGTGAAAAATAAACGTGTTCTTGCAAGTAATATAATCATTTTTACAGCGCTACCGGATCTAGGTAAACAAATTATTGTATCAATAAATTAATGTTCATTCAAATAGTTTGAAAAATAAAAAAATGTTGATAGCCCTTTTGGCAAGGTATCGCAAAATTAAAAGTTCAAAATTAAATTTCAAGTTCTATGTTTTGAAACGAGCACAGATACATGAATTTCATTGGAAAATTAATACACTACTAATCATGAATTTGATAGCCTCAAGTTATAAACTTGTAGCGATTATTTTTAGTATCAAAACAGACGTAAAACGCTGGTCAACGCAACTATTTTGAGAATTAACTCGTTATTCAGAAGATTTATGTTCGGACGGCCATAACTTATTTATATGAGTTCATATATCGGGAAGCAAAAGCTCATAAGGATCCGCTCTCTATTAGATTCACAAGGGTTCAGTTCTAATGATACATATAAACCTTCGTTAAACATTTTGTGTATGAAAAAAGGCCGCATCAAAATCCATTGCGTAGTTCTAAAGTTCTAAGTATACATAGGGACGGACGCACGCGGGAAGCGACTTTGCTCCATACAAATCAAGCCGGAAATCAATACGGATCAAGCCGGCCGGTATCCCACAACTGGGCAAGACCTGCCGAAGTGTGAGATTGGGCATTGAACTTGATTAGTTTTTAGAGTCAATTTATATTTCTCTGACTGCTAACGCTGAGTTGAAATGACAAGTAAAAGTCACATCACGTGTCGAAAAGGGATGTCATTCCCATACATATAAAGGTGTGACCTTGCTAATCCAATGTCACATTTTCTGGGCCCTCAGATTACCTCAAGAACGACAATTGTTCTTTCCAACCATTGTCAGATTAGCCATGACCAATAAATTCTGATCGATGTACTGGACGAACTTACAAAAGTGTAATTCTTATTTTATTTATGTTTACAGACGATGGATGAGAGAACACGGTCACCTTCGGGGGAGCACAGGAACGGCAGACGACACCAGCACACGAACGGCTCTCCTCGGGCCGACTCCGGCTCCGACGTGTACGTCACCAGCGCCGCCTACCGACCGCCTTCAGAAATCAGGTGAGTCACAGAAACGTCCGGACCGTGTTCGGCCACGGCGGCCAGTGTTACTATGACACCAGCCAGCTACGCAGGACATATTATAGTGCACGCGCGCATAAGCGTGTGCGCAAACACAGGTGCACTCTCTTTTCCTTTACTCTCATAGCCCGATGGGACGGTAATCCGACATGACCGGAGAGAGATCAGGCGCAGGGCCCACATTTTTACGTGCCTTCCGAAACACGGAAGCTGTGAAATTTATTTCTTAAACGCACACAACATTCGAAAAGTCGGTGCGCGCCGAGGGGATCGAACTCAAGACCTCTGACTTAGCAGTTCTATGGTCTTGCCACTAAGCTATCACAGCTTCAAAGTCACAGTACTGGAAACTTAAATGATATAACGGTTTACACACGCGTATTTATCGGGATAGCCCGACTAGTTTCGAACCCAACCGGCGCGCGGCGGCGGGGTCGTGAGTCGCGTTAGTTCCACTACGGAAACTAGTCGGGCAATCCCGATAAATACGCGTGAGTAAACCGTTATAAAATAATTTAAGTATGAATCATTCTCACGAAAGTTACTATAAAGGTGCTGGAAACATGGCCAGAAAGTCTACCAGCACGTTTTGAAGTAATGTGGAACTTCTACAAAAGTGGTGATATCGGATTTTCATCGGCTCAATCATCCCAATCCTCTTTTACTTGTCCCCGAGTGGCGCTTTTATTCTCTAAGCAACATTCAAACAATATACAATACAAAAAGACTTAACGAAAATTGTAACACAATGTTAGAGCTTACCAGAAAGGCAGTATTTTCTTTGTAAAGATAACGCAAAGTAACCAATACTTAGTACTCACCGGATAGGTCAAAATAAATCTGTTAGACCCTTTAATTAGACTAAGGTCAGATAGCGTTAACCGGGCTGTTTTTAATTTAACTGCTTTCCGAATGCTAAGAGACATCGGAAAGACCCAAGCTTTGAGCTACTTGTTTCCACAGCCTTGTTTGAAGCTCTTATAGTACAAGCACTGTTATCTCGTAACAGTTGTAACACACATTGCATGCTTACCAACAATAAAGCATGCATCATTTAATTGTACACCATAAGTTCACTGAGCCGTGGTTATGTGCACCGTTACCATCGAGTGGTGCCGCTAAATCCTTTAAGTCGAATAATTTCAGGCAACGGAACGCGCTACGTGCCGCCGAGGTCCCCGAGTGAGGAGCAGACGGGCGGTTCAACCGCTATGTTATATACTTGAGGCCCTCGACTGTCCTAGACAATGTTACATTACATTCGAATTGAAACAAAGAGAATACTTTAAATGTATGGGAATGTATCTACTAGCCAAAGAGGAAAATTCTTTTCAAAATGACAATTTTTTGACGTGTCTTCGACTTATCAATATACATTAGAGCGATTCGATTAACGCTTGCGCGCGTTAATGTTCGTCTAATCACACCTGTGGTAGCGCAAAGCTTGTGATTATATTTCTCAACATTATTCTTAGGTACTATTTATTTGCAAATTTTTAGTAAATAATACTGCCTACTGTTCTGTTCTGTCTGCCTTATATGGGAACTTTGTAGGTTGTTACAGGGACTACCCCTCTCCCCATAAGAGGGAGTGGGTGTAGTTGAGGATTCCCACGCGTTAAAAACGGAAAAGGGGCTAGATAAGATAAATTATTCCGGACGCCAACGCTGAGGAATGGATCAAGTGCATTGAATTGACAAATCAAAGTCCCTTGTCAACGATGATTGTCATTCCTATACATTTTCTATTAGCTTCTATTGTAATGTGGTGTAACATTACCTCTGGATTCCTCCGCCCGTTTGCCTCAGCGTCCGAACAAAACCATTTTGCATGAAACGCGCGGATTGATGGAAAATTACTCAAAGTGCAATTTAACGGGGCATGTATGAACTATGAATCACAAGATATCTGAATGTACTAGCTACATACTACAAAGGCTACATATATTCTTCTCTATCTGAGAGCATACAGCAATAGATAGATAGAATATTCTTTATTGCATACTACATGAGAAACAGATTTAACTAACGTAAAAGTTACAAGTTGGTACAGTAATAATGTTAGTAGTGTAGATGGGAATTCTGCCATTAAATTCTATAAAACTTTTTTCCAGTTATAGTCACTATTTTAACATTCAAGTTACTATTTTAGATACATTAACATGTCAAGGATTCACAAGACGATTTCTTGTTCTTTTAAATATTTCTTTCTTCAACATTGTTTCACGAGGTACGTAGAAGTAGCATTACACTGCACATCTACTTTAAAACGAAACCATGCACTAAATAACATTCGAACTTAAAATCATGTAATATTCACACGTTGGCCGTAAAACGAGAAACTCATTGCACATCTCGGAGCCACAAAGCTTCCCAGTATCAGTGCAAATTGTGCCTGCTTTAACCAAACAAATTTACAGCTACGTTATAAATCATTGCTCATATAATTCAACCGAGCTCGCTCTGCCGACAGTTCAATGATGTCGCGACACGGGAATCGAACCCAGGCATCTAGGGCACGATTTATTAGCTCCTACGAACCTCCGTTCTATTTCTACCTAACTGATCGATCCCGTTTAGGGAATAACAACTCTAATGTAAAGAAACAAAAGCTATATTTCATTGTATGTTACAAAATAATCGTATCGGTTTAGTCAGTACTTGTGATAACAGTGTAGTAAGCAAGTATTTGTAACTATCTCTCGCTACCAACGAATTAAAAACCGTGTGAAAATTGTTGCCGACAAAAAAGCACTTGATTTTGTTGCTGACAACAAAAAATCTATCGGGAAGAATAAAAAATCCATAGATGGTTAGTCCGGTGGTTACGACAGCGCAACGAATTGAGTTTACTTTCTACTCGCGTCCTTAAACATCGGCGTGATAGTACTAGAAGTATACAGGGTTATCACATCACACTTTTTAGAGTAGAATAATATGAATAATATTGATAGACTTTATTATACCTACCTATTCCTAATTGTGTTTATTATTTCTGACGCTGGCGATGACGCTTTTCTAATATTTGTATTCAGGGCGAACTAATAGCCTGTATTTTTGAGTATTGACTTGCTTTATTTTTACGGTGTACTGTATACTCTTCACACTAAATTATAGAGCTTGTTTTTCTCTTCTTAGTTAGTGGTTATTTTTTGCAGTCGGGTTTTTTTATTTTTAATAATTATTTTATTAAACATGGTCCTTCCTAAACACAGAATACCAAGACAGGACTATTTTAAAATACTCTATAATGCACGAACGACAGCTAGAATTGTTAAATTTAACTCAATAAACATATTTGAATCAATATCAATAATTCATGAAAGCGTAAACAAAAAAATAAAACAGACTATATCTAGAATGTCCATTGAATTTTATATAAAAAAGAACTTACCACTCATTGTACCTACCGACAGTTTACTTGATGTCCTTTTTTACCTCCGACAATAAACTTTTTATACTACTTGACATCTTATTTATAAGTAAATATTTGTTCATCTCACAGTGACTAAGGAGTTCCCGCTTGTTATTTTTTATACAATTTAATTCTTGACTTTCTCCGTAAACTGACAATGAGTTGACAAGATTTACGACAGGAATGCGCCCAATTAATTTCATTGGATGTGAATTAATAAAGTAACAAACGTTATTGATTTTTATTTGAGTGTACTGACAAGTTTTTATAGCAATAGAACTAGGTTTTTTGTCCTTACGTTACATGTAAATACACTAAGTACCTACTACCTTGTAGATAGCGTAAAATAGTCTAATATTCCATGTCGTTTTCTCTGAGTACAGTTTAATGAGAAGAACGATGTGCAGATTGGCCAAATCGAACAATATGATAAATTTCATAAAATAATCGCGTAAACAAATCGTAGCTAGAGGCTAACTGTAAATGCGTTCAGTTGCATTCAGATCAGTGAATCAGGTTAGAAATGGAAGTAAAAAGTTAGTAATTGTGTAACTGATGCCAATCGAGTCACGATCGAGAAGATATCAGAGGAAGGTTACTGCGAGATGCCGTTGCCATGGCAACCGGGAGGACAACCTAACCCTCACAACTTAGGCAGGGCGCAAACCGATGACTTCTATAGTACCTTTATGAAATCATCCATTCTCTCCGCATATCTATCCCTTCTTTGCAAACGTGCAACGGTGCAAGCAAAACGCTCAATCAAATTACGCTACATCTTACGTGATTTATCCAAGAGGAATGTCTCTATATTCATAATATCGATATACCTAATAGCTACAAGGATCCCGTATATGGAAAACCATCACTTTCGACAAATAGTTGAGTTGATTCCGACGTTAATATTATCCACGTGTCAAAAGATCCTTGTAGCTCTATAGCGTTTAGAACTCCCTTAGAACAGGTTCCTATCAACATTTTAAAATAATTCAAAAATCGTAGATTATTATGTTGGTCGGTCTATTGGATTATCTATTGTTATACTAGAATACTTTACCTTAGTAAGTAAATAATACCAAAGCGACTTTAATCGACTCAAACATATTACTTAAATTAATATCATAAAAAGGTAAAGTTGGTGACTTTGTGGGGGGTATCTTTTATTTATTTTATTCCCCCATTTGGCAATTTCTATATTTTGCTAATTTACGTTGTTGTTGCATATTTATTGTATTTTTCTGTTTTTAAAAGAGTAACTTATGGAGTTTTTTGCTGGTTCTTCTCCATAAGAATGACATTTTGGAACCGCGCAACTCGAAATATAGATAATACACTCGAAATAAAAACCTTTTGATTTTGATTTTTTTTTTTATCTCTGTAATTACTGAACAAAATTTGTAAAATCCTTGTACCAATGTACATAACCAGACCGGGTAAATTAGTCTTTCAAACATTTTTATTTTAAGCGTTCTGGATAATTTAATTCAAACAGCAACTTTTTGTTAATATCTAACCTTGACGACAGGTAAGCTCATTTCACGACTGTCGTGACATACGTGCCGCCAGATTAGGGACGCGGCGATGCGCGTGCGCACCTCGGTCACACAGCGCGCCGGAACGAATGCCGCTGTCACGGAATGGAGATTCCTAAATTATTGAATACAAACGCAAATTATATTACGCTGTTCCGATTTCTATGCAAAATAGAAGATGATTATTATTATTTTTGATAGAACTTTAGGTTTTTCGGCGAACGGGTAAACTGATGGCACGGGCCTAAGCCTCCATTAGTACTGTCAGATAGTACAGGCATCGGTAGTGCTCTATTAAACCTATAAGGAAGTGGTGCGTAGGTTCACATTAAAGAAATTTCCTAACTAGTCAGCACGTATTTAAAATTACTGCTTTCTGCAGCAAATTCGGAGGCAATTTTTTTTTTTTTGTAATTGTACTACTTGACATTTGAGCTTGAATTGATCCACTAGGTATATCCTGTTTTGTTACATTTTCACCTAACTTTAGCTAAAGATCCTTCTACTCAAGGGGGTTCAGGCCAAATCTCAGTCATAGATAAAACTCCACGACATAATATATATACTGTCCTTAAGGTTTCTGTACTTAATGTGATTATTTTTCTGTTTCAGTCGGCAGTCACGGGCGCCTCGCAGTGTGTACTCGTACAGAAGCGCAGTGGCGCCCTCTGTAGCCTCCACACACAGATCCAAAGTCTCGAGAAAGGTAAGAAAAAGAAGGACCCTACCACCACTTCCTATAGAGCTGTTTTGTTCATTGTGGAATAAATACGCCGCGTGCAGCATGGTAGTCTCGTTTTAATTTTTTCAAGTCACGGTACCGTTATACCTTAGCCCTTTGAATAATAATAATATAGAATGAGAAAAATATATTACCGTTATTAGGTATAGCTAGTAGGTATTAATTGTAACATTAATAAATAGATTATTTATGAGCCCAATTCCTTTAACTGAATTTCACTCACAGCTGTTTTCAATTTACTTTGACATACCTTTTCTGTTAGTTATTAATTTGCGTGTCTGTTTGTAGGCCGGTGTGAAGGTGGACGCGATGGCGGCGCCGAACCCTTTCTGCCCCAACGTGAAGGGCATGTGCTGTCTCATGCTGCTCCTCAACCTGGGTCTCATACTCGTGACCCTGGGATTTGTCATCGTCCTCCAATTTTTCGAACCATTGTTCGTCTGGTACGGCCCTAATCCTTACTTCTTTACTAAAATTGTTAATGCGATAGTTTGTTATTTGTATGTATAGATGTTTGTTACTCGCACTGAATGAATTTTGACGTTTGGTATGGAATTGGCAGTGTTATCACTCCCCCCGGTCGTAGGTTGAACAAGATCTTAATTGTAGCCCTCATAGATGTGGGTGAATTTAGCAGATCAATGTCCAGCAGATCAAAAAAAAGAGAGTTCTATTCGCATGCAGGTAAGTTCTATAGTTCCTGATAGTTTTCAAAAATAGTTCTGACGTTATTGTCCCAAAAAATTACAATTTAAAAAATGGTCTGCTAGCTTCCCGTAGCAGATCGAAAACTCGAAAATATCATTTTCATTGCCTTATAATATATTTCCACAGCCTAGAACTCTTTTGTTTTAGACAGAACTATAGCAGAACTGCAATGCACAATTCGATTCGAGTCTAGAACTCAAGTCCCAGTGCCAGCAGAGCATGTAGGAATGTCTAAAAACTCAAAAAATATCATTTTTATCACTTGTAAAATTGCTCACAGGCTAGAACTCTTACGTTTTAGACAGAACTATAGCAGAACTGCAATGCACAATTCGATTCGAGTCCAGAACTCACGTCCTAGTGCCAGCAGAGCATGTGCGAAAACTTAAAAACTCGAAAAATATAATTTTTATAATTTGTAAAACTGCTCACAGGCTAGAACTCTTTTGTTTTAGACAGAACTATAGCAGAACTGCAATGCATAATTCGATTCGAGTCCAGAACTCACGTCCTAGTGCCAGCAGAGCATGTGCGAAAACTTAAAAACTCGAAAAATATAATTTTTATAATTTGTAAAACTGCTCACAGGCTAGAACTCTTTTGTTTTAGACAGAACTATAGCAGAACTGCAATGCATAATTCGATTTGAGTCCAGAACTCACGTCCCAGTGCCAGCAGAGCATGTAAGAATGTTTCAAAACTCGAAAAATATCATTTTTATCATTTGTAAATCTGCTCACAGGCTAGAACTCTTTCGTTTTAGACAGAACTATAGCAGAACTGCAATGCACAATTCGATACGAGTCTAGAACTCACGTCCCAATGCCAGCAGAGCATGTAAGAATGTTTCAAAACTCAAAAAATATAATTTTTATCACTTGTAAAATTGCTCACAGGCTAGAACTCTTTTGCGATCCGCCCACATCTGCAACAGTGGGCGGAGAGGCGGTACGGAAAACTGACGTACCGCCTCACGCAGGTGTTGACCGGACACGGGGCCTTCGGGCACTACTTGTGCCGGGTGGCCCGCAGACTAGCCACCACAGCGTATCACCAGTGCGGTGATCCTGACGACACCGCACTGCACACGCTGGCCCTGTGTCCGGCCTTCGATGGGCCTCGCGCCGTCCTCGTGTCTGCGCTGGGCGGAGTAGACGTCTCCGCCCTGCCGGCTGTTGTCGCAGCCGCGCTCAGCAGCCGCGCAGCGTGGGACGCACTAGCCTCCTTCTGCGAGACCGTTATGTCGCAGAAGGAGGCCGCAGAGTGCGTCCGGGAAAACGATCCGGACGCGCCCCAAATACGCCGACAAAAAAAAACAAAAAGGGTTAGGTTAGGTTAGGTTTTAAGTTAGGTTAGGTTTGGTTTTTAGTAAGGTTAGGTTTGGTTTTTAGTTAGACTAGGCTATTTTTGGTTTTTAGTTAGGTTAGGTTTGGTTTTTAGTTAGGTTAGGTTAGGTTTGGTTTTTAGTTAGGTTAGGTTTGGTTTGGTTTTTAGTTAGGTTAGGTTAGGTTTAGTTTTTAGTTAAGTTAGGTTTTTAGTTAGGTTAGGTTTGGTTTTTAGTTAGGTTAGGTTTGGTTTGGTTTTTAGTTAGGTTAAGTTAGGTTTGGTTTTTAGTTAGGTTAGGTTAGGTTTGGTTTTTAGTTAGGTTAGGTTAGGTTAGGTTTTTAGTTAGGTTAGGTTAGGTTTAGTTTTTAGTTAGGTTAGGTTTTTAGTTAGGTTAGGTTAGGTTTTTAGTTAGGTTAGGTCTGGTTTGGTTTTTAGTTAGGTTAAGTTAGGTTTGGTTTTTAGTTAGGTTAGGTTAGGTTTGGTTTTTAGTTAGGTTTGGTTTGGTTATTAGTTAGGTTAGGTTAGGTTAGGTTTTTAGTTAGGTTAGGTTAGGTTTGGTTTTTAGTTAGGTTAGGTTAGGTTTGGTTTTTAGTTAGGTTAGGTTAGGTTTGGTTTTTAGTTAGGTTAGGTTAGGTTTGGTTTTTAGTTAGGTTAGGTTTGGTTTTTAGTTAGGTTAGGTTTGGTTTGGTTTTTAGTTAGGTTAAGTTAGGTTTGGTTT
This sequence comes from Chrysodeixis includens, assembly GCA_941860345.1. Lineage (NCBI taxonomy): Eukaryota > Metazoa > Arthropoda > Insecta > Lepidoptera > Noctuidae > Chrysodeixis > Chrysodeixis includens. Next base: position 10,101,437 of record OW796105.1, read on the forward strand.
TTAGTTAGGTTAGGTTTAGTTTTTAGTTAGGTTAGGTTTTTAGTTAGGTTAGGTTAGGTTTTTAGTTAGGTTAGGTTAGGTTTAGTTTTTAGTTAGGTTTGGTTTTTAGTTAGGTTAGGTTAGGTTTGGTTTTTAGTTAGGTTAGGTTAGGTTTGGTTTTTAGTTAGGTTAGGTTAGGTTTGGTTTTTAGTTAGGTTAGGTTAGGTTTTTAGTTAGGTTAGGTTCGGTTAGGTTTTTAGTTAGGTTAGGTTTGGTTTGGTTTTTAGTTAGGTTAAGTTAGGTTTGGTTTTTAGTTAGGTTAGGTTAGGTTTTTAGTTAGGTTAGGTTTAGTTTTTAGTTAGGTTTGGTTTTTAGTTAGGTTAGGTTTGGTTTGGTTATTAGTTAGGTTAGGTTTTTAGTTAGGTTAGGTTATGTTTGGTTTTTAGTTAGGTTAGGTTAGGTTTGGTTTTTAGTTAGGTTAGGTTAGGTTTGGTTTTTAGTTAGGTTAGGTTAGGTTTGTAGTTAGGTTAGGTTAGGTTTGGTTTTTAGTTAGGTTAGGTTTGGTTTTTAGTTAGGTTAGGTTTGGTTTGGTTTTTAGTTAGGTTAAGTTAGGTTTGGTTTTTAGTTAGGTTAGGTTTAGTTTTTAGTTAGGTTAGGTTTTTAGTTAGGTTAGGTTAGGTTTTTAGTTAGGTTAGGTTAGGTTTAGTTTTTAGTTAGGTTTGGTTTTTAGTTAGGTTAGGTTAGGTTTGGTTTTTAGTTAGGTTAGGTTAGGTTTTTAGTTAGGTTAGGTTCGGTTAGGTTTTTAGTTAGGTTAGGTTTGGTTTGGTTTTTAGTTAGGTTAAGTTAGGTTTGGTTTTTAGTTAGGTTAGGTTAGGTTTTTAGTTAGGTTAGGTTTAGTTTTTAGTTAGGTTAGGTTTTTAGTTAGGTTAGGTTAGGTTTGGTTTTTAGTTAGGTTAAGTTAGGTTTGGTTTTTAGTTAGGTTAGGTTAGGTTAGGTTTTTAGTTAGGTTAGGTTTAGTTTTTAGTTAGGTTAGGTTTTTAGTTAGGTTAGGTTAGGTTTGGTTACCTAACTAAAAACCAAACCTAACCTAACCTAACTAAAAACCTAACCTAACTAAAAACTAAACCTAACCTAACCTAACTAAAAACCAAACCAAACCTAACCTAACTAAAAACCAAACCTAACCTAACCTAACTAAAAACCAAACCTAACTTAACCTAACTAAAAACCAAACCAAACCTAACCTAACTAAAAACCAAACCTAACCTAACTAAAAACCAAACCTAACCTAACCTAACTAAAAACCTAACCTAACCTAACCTAACTAAAAACCAAACCTAACCTAACCTAACTAAAAACCAAACCTAACCTAACCTAACTAAAAACCAAACCTAACCTAACCTAACTAAAAACCAAACCAAACCTAACCTAACTAAAAACCAAACCTAACCTAACCTAACTAAAAACCAAACCTAACTTAACCTAACTAAAAACCAAACCAAACCTAACCTAACTAAAAACCTAACCTAACCTAACTAAAAACCTAACCTAACTAAAAACTAAACCTAACCTAACCTAACTAAAAACCTAACCTAACCTAACCTAACCTAACTAAAAACCTAACTAAAAACTAAACCTAACCTAACCTAACTAAAAACCTAACCTAACCTAACTAAAAACCAAACCAAACCTAACCTAACTAAAAACCAAACCAAACCTAACCTAACTAAAAACCAAACCTAACCTAACTAAAAACCAAACCTAACCTAACCTAACTAAAAACCTAACCTAACCTAACCTAACTAAAAACCAAACCTAACCTAACCTAACTAAAAACCAAACCTAACCTAACCTAACTAAAAACCAAACCTAACCTAACTAAAAACCTAACCTAACCTAACCTAACTAAAAACCAAACCAAACCTAACCTAACTAAAAACCAAACCTAACCTAACCTAACTAAAAACCAAACCTAACCTAACTAAAAACCAAACCTAGCCTAGTCTAACTAAAAACCAAACCTAACCTTACTAAAAACCAAACCTAACCTAACTTAGAACCTAACCTAACCTAACCCTTTTTGTTTTTTTTTATCGGCGTATTTGGGGCGCGTCCGGATCGTTTTCCCGGACGCACTCTGCGGCCTCCTTCTGCGACATAACGGTCTCGCAGAAGGAGGCCAGTGCGTGCCACGCTGCGCGGCTGCTGAGCGCGGCTGCGACAACATCCTGCAGCGCGGAGACGTCTACTCCGCCCAGCGCAGACACGAGGACGGCGCGAGGCCCATCGAAGGCCGGACACAGGGCCAGCGTGTGCAGTGCGGTGTCGTCAGGATCACCGCACTGGTGATACGCTGTGGTGGCCAGTCTGCGGGCCACCCGGCACAAGTAGTGCCCGAAGGCCCCGTGTCCGGTCAACACCTGCGTGAGGCGGTACGTCAGTTTTCCGTACCGCCTCTCCGCCCACTGTTGCAGATGTGGGCGGATCGCAAAAGAGTTCTAGCCTGTGAGCAATTTTACAAGTGATAAAAATGATATTTTTTGAGTTTTGAAACATTCTTACATGCTCTGCTGGCATTGAGACGTGAGTTCTGGACTCGAATCGAATTGTGCATTGCAGTTCTGCTATAGTTCTGTCTAAAGCAAAAGAGTTCTAGCCTGTGAGCAGTTTTACAAATGATAATAATGTATTTTTCGAGTTTTGAAACATTCTTACATGCTCTGCTGGCACTGGGACGTGAGTTCTGGACTCGAATCGAATTGTGCATTGCAGTTCTGCTATAGTTCTGTCTAAAACAAAAGAGTTCTAGCCTGTGAGCAATTTTACAAGTGATAAAAATGATATTTTTTGAGTTTTCAAGTTTTCGCACATGTTCTGCTGGCACTAGGACGTGAGTTCTGGACTCGAATCGAATTGTGCATTGCAGTTCTGCTATAGTTCTGTCTAAAACAAAAGAGTTCTAGCCTGTGAGCAGTTTTACAAATGATAAAAAATGTATTTTTCGAGTTTTGAAACATTCTTACATGCTCTGCTGGCACTGGGACGTGAGTTCTGGACTCGAATCGAATTGTGCATTGCAGTTCTGTCTAAAACAAAAGAGTTCTAGCCTGTAAGCAGTTTTACAAATGATGAAAATTATATTTTTCGAGTTTTTAAGTTTTTGGATATGCTCTTCTGGCACTGGGACGTGAGTTCTGGACTCGAATCGAATTGTGCATTGCAGTTCTGCTATAGCTCTGTCTAAAACAAAAGAGTTCCAGGCTTTGGAAATATATTATAAGGCAATGAAATTGATATTTTCGAGGTTTCGATCTGCTACGGGAAGCTAGCAGACCATTTTTTAAATTGACATTTTTTGGAACAAAAACGTCGGAACTATTTTTGAAAACTATCAGGAACTATAGAACTTACCTGCATGCGAAAGGAACTTTCTTTTTTTGATCTGCTGGACATTGATCTGCTAAGTTCACCCACATCCCTCATAGACAATTGTGATAGGCTCACAAAATACTCAGTTAATGGCATAGATAACTTTCTAGATTCCTTCCCTTCTAATATTAATTCCTTTAGCATAACTCTGACGTGACGATTGAAATCAACCCTTAAGTAAACCCCATGCAAACAATACTGACCCACTTGCGAGGCACAGGACCCCCCTATTTCCTTACCATGTATTGCCCTGACAGAAAAAAAATCATTTTGGACTAGAAGACCAGCCACGATTGTTTAAAGTAATATCATTGCGGGCGTGGAAGCGCGGCAACGAACTACACGGCGTAGAACGGCATCTCTCTTACACATCTGCAATAAGCCGTAATGTTTTTTAGTAATTTCAAATCCTGTCAGTGCGATGGCCTCCTACCTCTGGCCTCTTGCTACAAAATACCGGCCTATCTGTCCCTCTGCCTCAAACAAACAAAGGGCGTGTGTTTTCTCCACTCCCTCCCTTTTGACTACTATTAATTGACTTTTTGTAATTTTCCAGGATCCTAGGCATAGTATTCCTTATATTCGGCTTCATCACATTAGTTGGAAGCCTGATCTACTGCGTAGTGCTATGCCGGGAGAACCCCTACCCGCGGTACCCAGACGACTTCTACTGGACACACCACTGGTCTAAGACCATCGGGCCTTCAGAGATCCACTACAGCGCCAGTGAGAAGCAGTACGTCAAGAACGGCCATGGAGACAGATACAACAAGTACAACGGAAAATATTCAGACCGAGAAAGTGCTAAAGGTTACTCCGACAGGGAAAGTAAGCTTAGTAGGTACTGAACTACGATCAATATGTAATGAAATAATTTGTCTAGATCAAAGTTCTAACATCATTCACCCCAAACACTAGATGTCGCTTTATTTTAAAGGCAGTTTTAAAGCAGTCGTCTACGTGTGTAATTAAGCTTAACAATTGAACAATCTTCATTGTCAAGTACTGTCCTAAAAATCAAATGACGGAGCAAAGTACTCTGTTTTGGGCCAAGTTTAAATAGCACTAAAATTGTAACAAAAGGTGAATTTTATTTTTTAGTGTTTGCGCTATGAAAGCTTGCTAGCATTTTGACATGATTTTTGTAGTGTCGGATGTATTCAAAGATTTTTGTCCTGGAACATAGAGACAAGTAGAGTATCTATGTATGCTTCGTCACATTTTCGGATGTTAGCAAAGCCAAGTTGTCAAACTTTTTAGTAAAAAAAAGTTTGCATTTCCAGAAGGGTACGCAATATCCACGAATAAAAATTACTAATTTCATTAAAACGGTAAAGAATATTGTTGTAGAATAGTACTTAAGAACCCTGTTTATTGTACCTAATATACTTGTAGTAACAATTTGTATCTAATAATGTTAATTTAATGTAAATAATATTTTATATTAATGTTGTAAGAAACACTCTGAATTAAATGCCATATTACTTTACCTGTTATTATAAGAGTGTCTAGCTGTAGGTTTGTGGCAAGTTGTCGAACGCGAGAATATACAATCTATAAAATGAACACGAAATATAGAACTCCAAAATTGTTTGTTAATTAAATGGCAAAAATTTAAATATTTTTCTCAATAAATAATATTTAGTAACAGATTATGGTTTTATTTAATATCCTATTGGGTGCTGTAATCGTTTATGACACCCTTAGTTAGGTAAACCTAGAGATTTGACACACCATCATATTAATTCAGCCAGGTAAGCTGTTACACAAAAATAGTATAATAAAATTTGTTTACCATTGAACTGCATCTGTGAACAATTGGGCTTACGAATAATTAGTCTGCCAGATAGATTTCCAAAAAATACTGGAAATCAATCTAGAGATTTCAACTGTTTCGTCTTCATTTTTAGGGTTCCGTACCGTAAGGGTAAAACGGAACCCTATTACTAAGCCTCCGCTGTCTGTCTGTCGGTCTCCAGGCTGTATCTCATAAACCGTGATAGCTAGAAAGCTAAAATTTTGACAAATGTTGATTTCGTTTGCCGTTATAACAACAAATACTAGAAATTTAAAAAAAGTAAGGGGGTTCCTCATACAATAATCGTGCTTTTTTATATTTGTTTGCTCAATGTTAAAAATGGTAACATGTACACGTTTTTTCTATTATAGATGATAGTATGGAACCCTTCGTGCGCGAGTCCAACTCGCACTTGGCCGGTTTTTTTTTTTATTTTAGCAAAAAAATGCGTATCCAATTTTTTTTTAAATGCTGTTAAGACTAATCAGTTTTTTTTGTCTTGTTCAACTGCAATTTTTAATATTGGAGCTATCGCAGCGTAAATACTAGGTCTGTGATTAAAGAAGTAGATGTTTTACAACTTCACAGTAAACTACAACACTTATGTTTGGTTTGACTAGAGCTAGTATTTCGCGCAATTTGCCAATGTCAGGATGGCCGAGCGGTCTAAGGCGCCAGACTCAAGGCAACTTGCCCGTTCGACACGGGTTGCGGGCGTTCTGGTCCTCTCTGAGGGCGTGGGTTCGAATCCCACTTCTGACAAACTTTTTTATAATATTTAATTACATCTCGAGCTCCGCGTATCACACGCTAACTTTGTTTCAAGGATTTTTTTTTAATTTACACGACACCCTCATTTCTTTTCTGAATAATGATGAAAGCCAGTAACATACCAACAAGTTGAAGAAAGGTTGAAGGAATAAAACGAAATAAAGTTTTATATTGTTCATTTATTTACAATCGTAAAAATAACATTTTCTATCGAGAAATTACATCAATTTGTAACACAAGAACAGAACTTGACATTTAACTGAAATTTTCATAATAATATCCGAATTTTAATTTGATAAATATTTCATAATGAGATTGTTTTACAAAATGTAAACATGTATAAATGTAGTGAATTATAAAATTAATTAGAATGTCAGGATTTCTTAAAATGCTAAAAAAGTAATAATAAAATACCTCAATTGAATGAAATGAAAGATAGAGACAGAAAGAATAGATGGAAAAATAAAGTCAAATTGTAGGTAATGTCTTGTCATAATATGTACAGTTTGACACAAAAATCTATTTCAGAAAATGCTTTATTTAATCTTTTAAAATTTCACATCAATGTGTCAATAGACTTTTTAACTAATTACAAATTACCTAATTATGTCTAAATTATAAATAACTATTACTTAGTTATAACGGAAAGGTTACAAACATGTATTTCTCTGTGCAGTCACTGACTGTAGGCCGAAATGTATAAAAAATACAATGTGTAAGATGTATTCGATACGAACTATAATAATACCTAGCGCGGCGTCAACGCCCGCATGCCCCGCACTGACCGAGATCACCAATCCTCTGGCGATGCGATACTGGGCCCTGCAACAAGCACTCAAATTAGATTTAAAGTTATAAAAAGCTTGTGATTACCGTGACTTCGGGTTTTTTTTTGAAATTTGACAGATAGCATGCTTATCATAGGTGTGCACATGAATGCTGGTTCAAACCCAGAAAAGTACAACCTGGTTGAAGCAAAAGAATTTCAAAGCCTTTGTTGACAACAAATGCTCTTGTAAAGCGTAGAGTAATGAGCGTTAATGGCACCTGAGGAACTATTTTATAGCTACAGGGATCTATAGACATGTGGATGACATTAAACACCATACATCCCAAAGCATCTATTTCGTCCATCACGCACTGTGCAGCTAATTTTGCAGAAGTTCATTTACAAAAAAAATATTACCCTATTGGTCGTTACTTCATTATCCATTAAATATCTTGGGACAATATCCACACACGGCCATCTGATCCCAACCTAAGCAGAGCTTGTGTTATGGTAATCAGACAGCTGATAAACATACTTATATATTTCTAAATATATACATATTATAGATAAATCACACCCAGACACAGAACAAATGATCGTGCTCATCACACAAACATTTGTCCTGGGTGGGAATCGAACCCACGACCTCCGGCTTAGCAGTCAGGGTCACTAACCACTAGACCAATAGGCCCGGCAATGTTACCCAATTGGTCGTTACTATTCATTGCTAAGTACTTACGGCTTAGTCGGAATCTGAGAAGCTGAAATTGTGAGGGTCCGACTCTGAATCACTTGCCACCTTCTTCTTCAACTTCTTTTTAGGCGCTGCCTTCTTCTTTTGGTCCTGAAACGTAATCAAATTTCATAATATTTTAGTTAAGGAATAAAAGACACTTATAACCAACATATTGCAATGAAATGGTTTATTCAGCAAATAGGATAAATGTTATCTCTTTTACATGTCAAGTTTCAAAAATATAAACTCACTGGAATCGACCTTTCCTAACTGGCTACCCTGAGAAGAAACGTCGAAACAAACTCAGGGGTTATCCTTTTTTTAAAGTCCAGCCAATAAAGTGTTTTCACGTCGAGTAAACAAAATGCTGGACTGGCCTTTATGTTATTAACTTATGCTCGTTTTCTTAACGAGCCCAGAAGGGACCAAACCAGAATGTAAATTTAAGTAGCATGCTACTTAAATAATATAGGCACGACAAAAAGACTGGAGTCGTCACAAAAACACTGTCACGTGTTTTTTTGTGACAACCCCAGTCTTTTTGGCCGGGCCGAAATGGACAGTTAAATGGAATACAGACCTTTTTGCTGTCAAATATGCTGTCATCGTCTTCGTCACTGAGCATGTCTTTAGCGGTCCTCTTCTTGGGCTTCTTGCTGTCGTTGTTCATGAGCTTCCGCTTAGGCCCCGGCTTCTTCTTAGGCGGGGTGTCCTCGTCACTCGACAGTACCGTCGTCGTGTGACTCGCACCGTTATTCTTTGCTCTATCTTTTTCTTCGTTCTTCGTGTCTTCGATCAAGGAATCAAATAGACAATCTGAAATAAATTATTTCGGTTTTGAGTTTGCGATAGCAAAAAGGTATGATATTATCTCAGTAGTTTGAACTTTTACATGCGATGTGATCGTTTATTTAACTAGTTGGTCGCGTCTATGGTATGCAAAGAGGGGGAAGAGGGTTGGGCTGTGGTTACTCTGCTTAGAGCAGATAGTCGCTTTGCTCACTCGCTATTTTGATAGCATTTTATTTATGTGTTAAATTTCCGTGGTTATAAATAGTGTAATGTGTATGTACCGGAGTCCATCTCTGCGGGTTTCTTGTCGGCGTGTTTCTTGAGGTTGAAGTCGTCGTCGTCGTCGCTGGCGGAGAGCGCGCGCGGGGCGTCCCCCTCGTCCTCCAGCTTGTTGTCCAGCAGCTCCACGTCAGAACCTGAGTCTGATTCCTCAGAGCCGTCCTTGTATTTTTGAACCTTTAAAAATTATATCATTTAATATTTTGCATCACTTTGTTTAGCATCCAAATCAAAATAATGAGAGTATTCTTTGGAGCAGGTGGTTTAACATTACATTTACAGTATTTTTTGGTTAACAGTTTTTCGTGGTTTCATTGTTGAATTGCAATAAAGTGGAAAACTATAAATGTATGGGACTCATATTCGAGTGTTAGCCAAAAATAATCCAGCCACAAGTTAAAACAGGAAAACAAGAATTGGTAGAAGATTCAGTACGATGGTAGCATGAAAACTTCAGGAAAAGACGATGGCTAGTTTTAATGCGACATCCTGGCGGGGCCGCGAGGTAATGTTAGAAGGTTATAATGAACGCAGGCTACCTTAGTGGCGGCGCGTCGTGCCTGTGCTCTGGCGCGGGGCGCGGGCGGCTCGCGCGGCGACAGCTCCACATCCGAACCTTCCTCTGAGCTGCTGCCGCTGAACGTGGCGCGCTTCTGCAGAGATTACACCTATTATACACTGCACTATGCATGCGGCACTATGTTAGCCAAGACAATAAAGTATTTGACATATGAAGAATAAGAATCATTTATTTGCCATAACAACAGCATAATAGAAACAATATTTCAATTGTGACCACACTCTAAAATTAAACGATTTTTTTTAGACAACAAACGGGACTTATTTGCAATATAGAGCGACATTTCTTTCTTTTATCCCGATTTTTATTTATGCTTTTCCAGAAATTAACGTTTCAAAAGTGTCTCTGTGAGTTCACTTTCGAATCGTTAATTTACTAATTGTAACCACTCTTTGATCATAAGCAATCCATAAAAACCACGACTCAAAATGAATTAGCCGTCATTTTACCGATTAATTTAACAGATAATACAACATAAATTTAATTATGTAAGTGGATAAGACTGACCTTCTTCGTTTCTTTCTTGAAAGCAAGCTTAGTTTGTTTCAAACCATCGCCAGCTCCTTTATCCGTTTCTGATTTAACCTTTTCAGGCTTATCAGGTTTTTCTACCTTCTCCTTCTTAACGCGACCTTTAGGCTTCTTCTCCGCACTTATCGGACTGATGCCGGTTGGATCATCCTGCAACAAACATGACACAAAACTAGGTTATTAACAGAACTCGTATTTAAATACAAAAAGAAACGACTTTAGAATTTTACCTGGCTGTGGGAGGCCACAAGCTGGTAATATCCTTATATTATAAATGCGAAAGTTTAGATGTATGAATGGATGTTTGTTACTCTTTCATGCCTAAACGGCTAGATCAATTTAGATCATATTTTGTATGGAGTTAGCCGACACTCTGGGTTAACCCATAGGCATAGCCGCATAGGCTGCGTTATGTTTTTGCACCCATAAGCTATAACCGACATAAGCGCGGGCTAAGTCGCAAGCAGCTGCTAGTAATACATATAAATTCTGATCACAATAAAAGGCAATTGATTTATTATAGGTTTATGGGTTCACGGGTAACTTACCGGATCATATTCTTTCTTGATTTCTTTCCTAGTTTTCGCCTTCTCCGCCGCCTGAATCCTCTTGATCAGATCGTCAGAGATCTTCGGCTCCACCCGCCTGCCGTTGTCCGCCGGTGCAATATCCATCAGCGACTTGCGATTCTTCTTATTCGCGTTCTATAATTGATAAATGAAAATTTAATTGACTGTGTACTAAATTCTGCAAGCATAAATTATGTAATAAATTAAGTATCACCAAAATAGCGACATGTTATTGTCGTTAACAGCATCTCTCGCTGTTTTGTAAGATCATGTCGAGATAAAAAGCATATAAGTGTTTAAGTACTTAATTGACGAAGTATTCACTTTTAGGAATAATATGAATAAACATAGGAACCAGATATTAAAAATAACAAATTATAACGTTACCTTAACTCTTTCCATCTGATCAGCAGAACGAAAATAAAATGAGGATTAATTTATGACATACAGTTAAATCTTATGACGAACAAAATGAAGTTTTACTTTATACGGCCTTTATTTATATTTTTTACATACATACATACATAAACGTCACGCCTCTTTCAGGGGTAGGCAGAGATCACATCTCTCCATTTACTACGATCCTGGCATACCACTTTAGCTTCATCCACACTCATCAATCGCTTACTTTGCTTTGAACTTACCGCGGCTTTGGCGGTCTTCTTGTTGACCGTCATCTCTTCCTGCCTCTCTTTCTCTTCAATTTCCTCCAACTTGATGAGGAACTCGTCAAGATCCTCACGCCACAGCATAGCCGGTGTTTTCGCTCTGTTTACAGTGTATGACAATTATATTCAATGAACTAGTCGCATGCTCGAGTTACAACGTGTAAAATCCTAATATTGTATTTTAGGTGTGCCCTATAGGGTCCATATCGATTCTACCATAAAATGTACCACCTGTATAACATATGGAATGCTAATAAAGAATTGAGTATTGATGGATGCATGATTATTGCTCTTTCACACTTAAACTTCTTAACGAATTTTGAAGTTTATAGAATTAGCACAGAGGCTACTTTTTACCTGACTGCGTAGAAAGACGTTAGTGACTTGCAGCTACAAGCCACACGGGCGGCGTCGCGGGCAAACGCTAGTTAATATATAAATGTACTCACTTGAGTTCATCTAACTCCGCAAGCTTCTGGTCCCTTTGCTTGAGCAGCTCATCTTTCTTCTCCTTAGTCAACATCCACATTGACATACCCAACAGATAGTTGAACTTTTTCACCTCCTTCAAGTTTTGGAAAGCTTTTTCTGTAAATATTTTTTAATTAATTAGTTTATGTTACTAAAGTTGTTAATAATTATACAAAACTAGGATAGATAAAGATCTTAATATTAACATTTTTTTTACTTGATTGATCATTGTCTTTTAACTCATGGTTATAATTTGTAATATTTAACTTCTTACATAACTTTACAATTGTTATAAAACGACATCATGTTTTTTACTATATGTATAATCAGTTAGTATTAATCTCCTTGAGCTGGGTCTAATTTAACTATGATGCCCTTTTAATTTTGTGATTTTAGACCTTAACATTCCCTTTACCCTGTACAGAGAGCTTTATAAGATAAACAGCAATGTGTTGAGGTACCTGGATCAACAGGTTTGCCCTTCTCCGCTTCTGGTTCTGGTTCATCATCCGACTCCTGAGGGTCCTCTTCCACTGCAGTCAGACCTTGGATCTTGCTCGCACGTTTCTTCCAATCCGCGATGGGGTCAGGCGCATAACCTGCATTAAACAATTACATAAATAAAACTTATTAGTTTTTATATTTTTGTCCGATTTTGCCACCCTTAAAAACTTAATCCAGAAGTGTTCCGCTTGTTTGTGATTCATTTATTTTTTTCCACAATTATACAAAGATAACCTAACAAGAAAGCAGTAAAATATTAGCTACGTCAATATTAATACTTTGTACACAGCCACAAATAAATTTGAATTCGCGTTTCACAATCGCACACACCGGGCGCTAAATGATTTCAAAAAAATGCCCGGTGAGAATGCCAGGTGAATAAAATGGAAGTTTGTACATCGCCAAGTGCTTAGGACTTATTATTTTGTACTGCCCGGATAGCCTAGTGGTAAAGGTCACCACGCCAATTACTACTGGATGGGACGTGGCGCGGGTTCGATCCCCGCGTAGGACAAGAATTTGTGCGATCCACAACTGCTTCTGAGTCTAGGCTCAGTCTCACGGTTATGAGAGTCCTTCTTGCAGTAATTGCGGTCCGGACCGATTTCGGCCACGGCGGCCAGTGATACTATGACACCAGTGTCATTATAGTGCACAAGCGTGTGCGCAAACACAGATGCACTCTCTATTCCCTTTACTCTCATAGCCCTATGGGACGGCAATCCGACACGACCGGGGAGAGATCAGGCGCAGGACACACATTTTTACGTGCCTTCCGAAACACGGAAGCTGTGATATTTATTCTTAAACGCACACAATATTCGAAAAGTCGGTGCGCGCCGTGGGGATCGAACTCAAGACCTCTGACTTAGCAGTGCTACGGTCTTGCCACTAAGCTATCACAGCTTCCCCTCTTGCAATAGGACAGTACGAACCTCTCTTGATGAGTTCCTCGACCATGGCCTTGCGCTTCTTGTTCTCGACCACGAGCCCCTTGTCGCACTTCTCGAGGATGAAGCGCGCCTGGTTGGACAGCTTGTCGGCCTCGGCCTGCAGCTGGCCCTGGCGGTACTCCTTGCGGCGCGCGTAGTACTGCACGCGCAGAGCGTAGAAGTCACGGAGGATCTCTTCTACTTTATCGTACCTAGTTCGATAATTCAAAATCAGTCATTTATTTAAATTAGGCTACAATGTAGCACTTTCTGAACGTCAAAATCATATTAGACAGCACCCCATCGCCCACCCTTCACCGCTTCCTGTGCTTTCGCTACGGGAGAAGAAATGGCGCAACAAACTCCCCAGAAGCACGCTGTCTTTCTTATACATTATAACAATATTATAGTAAGGTATTCGTTTTTATTTGTTAAATATTGGCATTTGAGGCTATGAAACAGAATGTCTAGCTAAAAAGACTGCTCATCATTTTGTTTTTACAATAATTGTACTATATAATAAACTATATTGTAATATAATATGTACAAATTATGATGCACCATGAGCTTGTTTGCTTCCAGACATAAAATACAACAAGTTCGACTTTCTCATAGGTTTACATTTCCATAATAAAACCTTGTTACCTGTTATTTAATTTTGGTTCTAACGTTTTAACATCGATTGAATTCGGAACTTGGTTTGGAAAACAAAAATAAGTAGTTTTAAGGTATGGATAATTGGAAAGAAATTTGAAAATCAAACCAATCCAATGCTTAGTAATGGCTAAGTTTCCATATATTATTATGTTCACTACTGCATTGACGTAGCTTGTTTGCTTTACATTATTAAATTAACATTATTAAATGTGACAAGCACTGTAAAGAAGGAACATTGTTGTTTTGAAGGTTTAAACAATTTATCACCATTGTGAAACATGACTCACTTATGTCGATCACATGCCATTACATCATTCTGAATTTATACATATTTATTATAACGCAGTTTTCAAGTATTCTTGTTATTGAGTATGTTCGAAGAGACACTTAATCCTACTTATATTATAAACTCGAACATTTGTGAGTATTGTCAGACAATGTTTGTTTCTCTTTATCAATTTTAATGAAATTTGGTATAGAGTTAGCTGACAACCGAAATAAACACATAGGCTAACCGATTAAATCAGATCGAGGTGTTGTTTTGCAGCTATAAACGACATTCGCACGCAACAGCTTATTATGTACAGTTAAGGAATATTTACTTTTTAAGGCAAGAGTTGTGATCGAAGGCGTTCATGCAGGTCAGGGATATCGTGGTCTGCAGCTTGAAGACTTTGTGGACGCCTTCCGCCTCGACCTCGGCCAGCTTGCCCGGCAACAGGCTCACCACGAACCGAACTGTCGTGTCTGTGTTGTACTCCTACAAACAAAGTTTTATTGAGAAATGTATTCTGAATACAACAAGTCAATTTGGTTCAAAAACTCTAAATATCTAAAAGTAAGGCCAACCAGAATTGATAAAAAACTTAAACAAGCGGACCGTTACTAAGTTACATTGCGATAAATTTTTTCGTGTATTGAAAAAGAAATGGGTGCGAATAAGCGCGTGTTTGTCGTTAGACCTTCACAGTTCAGACTGAGTGAAAATTTAGTATTGTTTACTGTTGAAATAGTATACACTTTTCATAGATTTAGTTGGTGTACTTTATGTTATCTACACTTATATATTATTATTTTTTTTAAAGATTATCTTATGGAGTTTCTTACCGGTTCTTCTCCATGAAAGTGACATTGTGGAACCGCGCAACTAGTCAGTAACGTTTCGAAAGTGCCTGATAAGGCCTACTATAAATAAAAACCTTTTGATTTTTGATTTTGAATATATTTGTGTGTAAGTGTGTGCGGGCTCACGAGTGTCACTCGCGAGATGACGTCAGATAAGAACGTGTGGAAGAAGAAAACATGCTGCGCCGACCCCAAATAATAATTGGGAGAAGGGCAGGGGAATGATGATGATGATGTGTGTGCGGGCTCACCCTGTACTCAGAGATGAGCGGCTTGGCCTTGTCGGTCCCGAGCATGGGTTCGAGCACGTTCTCCTTGTAGTTCTGCGTCCAGGCGCCGACGGGCAGCTCGGTGATCTCCAGGCGCTCGCCGGGCAGCACGGCGGCCTCGCCGGAGATCACGTACTTGTCGCCGAAGCCCTCGATGGTGCCGCGGAAGTTCTTGTACCACGGGTGCATCGGCTTCGGGTCCTCGCCGTCTAACATCCGCCTGCAATTTAAATATAGCTGTACGCTGCACTATCTGCTATACCTATCATGTTAATATATCCATGATCTATAACAACCATGTAGGATACCCCCCACACTAGCGTCTTTCGAGCGTCGTCGTCGTGCCAGCGTCCGCGCGACGTTGACGCCGCGGCGACGCGACGCCAGCGCTGGCCGCCAAACGAACGCCGAGCGTGCGCGGCGCTGGCAACGCGTCGCCGTTGTTGTTCACAAAAAACGTTGAACTGACGCCGCGGCGTCGACGTCAGGTGGACGTTGCGCGGACGCTTGCACGACGACGAAGCTCGAAAGACGCTAGTGTCGGGGGTCTCTAGGTCATCATTTTCCTGCCCTTATCCTATTTTACTTGGGGTCGCCGCAACACGTTTTTTTCTACCATTCTCCCCTATCAGACGTCACATTATCATTTACTCCTTTTTCATTCGTATCCATCCATCTTTTCTATGGCCTCCGTCTATCAACATTCATACTCATCACTCTCTTAGTAACATGAGACTCATCCCTCTTCATCACATGTCCATACCAAGATAGACGATATGTAAGTAATACCACTATATTTTATCACCGGTTTATAAGCAAAGTTTATAAGCAAAGCGAATAACAACATCAAAAAAGAATTTCGCAATATATTATCAGGTCCCTACGCAGACTTAATTTGGCGTAATCTACACAATTATTATTATGTTAATACATCCCAGTCACGGATGTCTGCCCGAACATGATAAATCTAGAAACAACCGAAGATAAGATAGGTGTAGGCTTGATTTACTATATTGTCTATATATGTATAACAAAACTATGTAACGTGGAAATGTTCTTGTAGATTCCGACGGAGTTGTAAAGCCAAGTAATCTTGTGTTGATTGAGTAGGATACATGTGTTAGGCATTATGATATACAGTACAACATTCAGCCCGTTTGGGCTACATTATTATTTATAACAAATATACAAAATACAAATTATTAATTATTTATAACATAAATTCTAATTACTTATTTTCACAATTAATAAGTAGATCCTCTCTTGTACCGGTAATAACGTAACCATAAATAGTCTAACTGTGTAAATCTGAAGAATACTCAGTATAAAAAAAATAGGTAAACCAAATATTTTTGTAAAAACACATTTGTAATAGGTACTTGTTACGTCATTCGCCTAACAGATGCGTTTCTCGGAAAACGAAAATAAAACCCAGTCAAGTGTGAGTACGACTCGCGACACTGAGGGTTCCGTACAAATAAGGAAAAGAGAAACAAAAATATTATAATAAGGCAACAAAAAATATGCGGTTCTTGCAATTTTTCTTTTATCTTTGCTATAAGGTAAATTTCAAGATGCTAAGTTCACTGGAGTACGCTGTAGGTATTGATTCCCGTGCAAGTTTTGAAAAAATGCGGTATAAACGGTCGTATCTTTTGATTTTTTTTTCTATTAACTTAGAAGTTTATTTTTTTTACAGCTACGGACAAGTTGACCGCTCCAGCGCAATTGTCCCTTCATTAAGTAGCTCTCCATCGATGTTTGATCGACGGGGCTCAGTGTTGGAAACCCGATCTTGACAGCGTATGCGAAGAATAGCTCGGAGACATTTAAGATGGAAGACATACATACATACATAAACGTCACGCCTCTTTCCCTTGGGGGTAGGCAGAGATCACATCTTTCCATTTGCTACGATCCTGGAATACCACTTTAGCTTCAACCACACTCATCAATCGTTTCATACACGCCCGTCGGTTTAGGGTACTCCTGACCTGACCCTTTTTTAGGACTTTCCCTATTTGGTCATGGAACGTCTGTCGTGGTCTTCCCCTCCAAACAACTCCATGGAAGACATCGAGGCGTTTAATGTCACCTTTGTGTAGACACCAGGTCTCCGAGGCAAACAAAAGCAAAGGTAGTATAATAGCATTGTATACAGCTAGCTGACACTACACATTGGTAAGTCAGTGGCGTAGCGTGCATTGGCGGGGCCCCGTATAAAAAAAATGTTTGGGAGCCCTTATATGGGGGTAAAGATTTTTCACAAAAGAAAAAAATATTTTGAAAAGCAATATTTATTTATCATAACACAATTTAAAAATTTTACTAAAATCAAATTTTAAATATTCATTCTCCTTGCCTTGGCAAACTGAGTTATTAAATCATTTATGGCTGATGATGATGATCTCTTTTCCTTTCGCTCATTTCTTTTACAAATCGCTACTAATACTGTTAAACCAGAAGAACAATATTGTTTGTACTGAATTACAATGTAATGCACAATTACGTAAAACGCGTATATAAACACTGCACTCCGTGGTTTAATATCCAATGTAGAGTATGTATCTACACATACATCGCGATATCGATTTTATTATTGAGGGATTCCCCGCCGAGTTGTAGATGAAGTAAATAAAACGGGGGGAAGTTCCGCAGCCCGCCATAACGATGTAGAGAATAGAGTGTTGCCAACTTTTGAACGCACGCTTAAGGCGGGAAAAAAGTATTGCTTTATAGAATTTTGTCATTTGTAAAATAAAATAAATTAGGAAGTTTTAATTGCTTTTTCCTAACACTTTGGGACCCCCCGTGACCCGGGGGCCCCGTATAATTGATACGGCAGATACGTCCCCGTATCAATACGCCAAGTACGCCCCTGCGATAAGTCCACCAAATGCTGCTGCAGTCTTGGCGACCCTTGCAGATATCACAGACTCCAGACGATTGTCACTGCGTACGAGACTACCAAGGTACCGACGGGTTCTTACCTTCTTTAAGGCTGGAAACAGTGCTCGGTCGACGGTCAGTGCTGACCGTACGTCCAGACCGTCAGAAAATGCATTTAGTGCTACGCTGACGGCGAACTGCAACGCGTGTGTGCAGTTCAAATGTAAAATTATTTATCGTCAAAATCCAGAATTAATTCTTTACAAACATCTTGCCAAGCACTTATTCTAGCCTCACGATCTTTATTAAATACATGCGATAAATCCCATATTACCGGAGTGCCGGACGAAGCCGCACTTTTGTAATAAGGCATTTTGCTTGGATGCGCGAGATATCGATAACGCTTTTATCCAGGCGGACATTGAGGGTGATCTTATTCCCACACTTAGCTATGTCATCGTTGTCATTACCGCCGAGAAGTAGATGGCAAAGAGTGTCGGTGCCATAACACAGCCTTGTTGGACGCCGCTCGCGACCGGGAATTGTTCCGTAAAGTTGTATTCATAGCGTACGCGAGCGAAAATGACTCGTGAAACTTACTTATCAGGTTAACGTATTTTGGTGGACTTTCATATTTTTTAAGAGACACATCTTTAACATCCCACAATGTGGACCTAGGGACCCGGTCAAACGCTTTTTCTAGGTCCACAAAACACAGAGGTCACGATACTGTACAAGGATTTTTTTTTAAGCAGTTTCAGTACGAATATGGCGTCAAATGTGCCTCTATTTGGTCGAAAATCACATTGGCTTTCAGGTAAAACGATTTCAACAAGCTTGATTAACCGTCTGACACTAGCTAATATCTTGCCACCCGCAGATAGTAGGGCGATACCTCTGTAGGAACTAGACAGGATTCTGGATCAAATTAATGCTTGTCCTATAGGGAGATCGACGCCGCGACACATCGGGCACAGTGGTCATAAGCGTGATGATCTACACAGTACTACACACGGCTATTCGTGCAGACAAAACAAGTAAATGAGCTAATTCATCGTCCTTCGGGTGATTTGAGCATCTGGCATAAGATTAGATGCTAAATACGGTATATAAACAAACAAACTCCATGAGCCAACTTCTGTTTAACAATAACAGCGACTGTTGCTTGCTACATATAATTGTTATGTTAAATAACTTACCGTATATTTTCAGCAATATCCCTGGGATTGTAGTTCGGTATTTTCGTGGACCATCCAGTGCCTATACCTTCAGCGCCGTTCACCAGCACCATAGGAATGATCGGGAGGTAATATATCGGTTCAATTTTCTGATTGTCTTCGAACTCGTGCTATAAAATAAAGAACATTAAAGTTAAGGAAACCCCAAACAGTTCTGCTTGAGTAATTAAGTTAAATTTAAGTAGGCTGAAAAATAAAATTCCCGCCATTTTATATCGTATTCGCAAACATGGATTTGCTTCAATATTCTTATAGATAACATTTTAATCATTGACGAACCGATAGGCCCGTTTGTGTTGTGCGCAAATAAACCTTATCGCTAACTATATAAATATTAATTTTGATTGGGAGACTCTCGATTATTATTAGCGCGCTGATATGATATTCATTGGACGCAACAACGCCGAAGTAGTTGTGCATCATCGACGCCATACATACGCGCCCTATCACTGTTTCAAATGTGTTATTGTATTTCAAACAAATAACAGCAGCATTTTCCTTGAGTAATTATATATATAAACGTGAAGTTAAAGTGAAAACAAGTGTTGGTGCAGTTCTGTATAGAATTAGTGTGGTCAGCCATTGCCGGTAAGCAATCTTAACTTTGTATTTGCTTTTGTACTCCATCTAAACTTCAACCTTACTGATTTTTTTTTCTCTTCTAAATCTCGGAGATGTAATATATGAAGTTACCGTATAATTGTGAAGTTAGATGATAAATTCAAGTAAACTCTCAATATTATAAAGAAAAATGCCAGAATTTTCCAGAGAGATCTGCTAAAATAATGGACAAAGAATGGTCAAATTATATCAAATGAGTGTAGAATATTTACACTATGGCGGTCGCCACCTTTATATTATGGCTGAATTCTGTCATTATCCTATAGAGATTATTATAAATTAATAATAACATTCTGAAATAGACGATAGCTTATTCAGAAATCATAACAATATACGACGTTGTAGGAGGTAATATCTAAAAGTACTGAAGACTTCAAAAATCTTTTACCAAAATAAAGTGGGCAAGGATCAGTTAGTATATAACATACATCACAAGGCAAGGCAAATAGAATATTAAAGTAGATAGCAAGCTCGTGCATTGAGCCTCGATATAAACATTAACAATATGAATGTTTAAAAAGTTAAGCTGAATTATACACTTAAAATGCGTTGTGTGTCTTTGCAGACGTACAAACGATCAAATTAGAATTTTAGCATGCGCATCCTATTGTTTCTACATCCTTAAATGTTTTATTATACATAAATACAATTTGAAAATAAAAACGTATTACTCCTGTCTTTTGACCGACGCGAGAGCACAAATGCGTCAACGAAGTTGACTGCTTTATAGATCTCTTAATAATAAATAAAATTGATAAACAATATGTTCTTATTTTTTAATTTATTATCAAAATATCTGCGCTTAGATATTTAATGATAATATTCTGAATTTTGGAATAGTTTTAAGTAAAACAACTGCTACTACTAGTTTAATTAATACAACTGTGTACTACAAGATTAATAATACAAAAATAACCCAATGTTTCTATTACAGTCGAAAAAAATTGAAGAAATGGAGTCACACTTCATAAAGTTAGAAGACTCAATAAATAGACGTCATAGACGCGATGTAAAAGCACAAATGCAAGCTCTATCTAGAATAATAGGAAGTAATTGTTTAGCACTTGAGTTAATCATTTTTGCGTGCAAGAATAAGAAAAGAAAAATGTTACAGTTCCTCGTAGGCGACTCAGATCTAGCAAACCTCAGAAATAGAAACCTTGATAGTGCGCAACAAGAACAGAAAATGATTGAGGCGTTTTATCATGCCATGTGCGACAGGGACATGACTATGGTATCAATGTTGTACCTCTACTGGCGGGAATTCCCGCAATCGCCAAGAGTTAATAATCTTCATTTAATTAGAAGATTAGACAATATACTAAACCAAGCAAAAGCAAAATGCAAACTAGAATTGGTTCACAACCAAAATATTAAAGTAAAACTTCAATGTCTTACAAAATTTATTAACTTTCAACTCAGTATTTACACCCGATTGAATAATAGTAGACCACGGAATAAAGTGGAAGTTATACGAACAGTTTTGAAGGAGTATAAAAACTTTAAAGACATAAAGAACGTTCGGTTACCAAAAGAAACATCAGATGAAGACGAAAAATTAGCTGTAAGTGAACTGAGCGATGACAGTACTTTAAATCCCCAAATGTTTTATCATATTTTGTATGAGGAATATTATAAAAAATTAGATTTCTTTACTGCTTTATTAGTTTTAGATAACATGCACATCATAAAAAAGAAATGTAAAGTACAAAACACTGACATATATCAAAAGATAGAATGCACAATTTTTTATTATCTTTGGAGGGTTTTTGAAAATTGGACATTATACGTGCCTTTAGACCCATCCATTCAAAAAAAAGAATGTAATGTTAAAAACAATCAAATCATTACTAGAACAACGATTGACATCGATGCTGATAAAATTAATAATGCGCCTGTAATTTATCTTGAAAGACAAAAATTTGACAAATGCTTAATGAATTTACTTTCAAACTTCAACACGCAAGATTATGATGACAACAACAATATTCTTTTTGATATGTCCTACTTAAAACACCTACCCTACATGAGGGATTACTATTCTCTTATGAAGGCCGTTTACTATATCAATGTAGTCGAAAATGATACAAATATCGACGTATTGTGCGTTCAAAGAGCTTTAATGGTTATTGGGGAAATGACAAAAAGTTCTAATGAGTCTAAACATTTATCCAACGAAGCGAGAGCATTGCTAGAAGCAGGAATATCAGTGGATACAATGCAGCAACTGATCAATATAAGAAACCATATTGCAAAAGCCGATGAAGGAAAACTGAGCAAAAGGATAGAGGTTGCTTCACAACATGAATCATTATTTCGTAATATTCAAGAGGAACTAAAAGAAATGAATTATCATTTCAAGTCAGTTGCTAAAATATATGAGACAATACTACATGAAACGATGGTTCAACATGGGCTCGACCTTATAGAGGAAAGAATAGAACAGTGGAGACCCGATGCTAGAACTCACATGGACCACATTTACGCCAGTTCGATAAATCTTGATAAGATAACCGATGACGAGCTGCACGCAAGAGAGCTGTACGAAGAACTAGAAAAAGCCACTGGTCTAACACAAAACTTTGTAATGGAAATAGATGAAATGTTAAGAAGTCGCAAAATATTACAGGATAAGTTGAAAATACTTCAAGATCAATGCGTGCAGATTGCCAAAAGGGAACTGCCACAATATATATCATATATAAAAGAAACCCTCAATGAAATGAAACATTTAGATGCACACAAAAAAAAAATCACGATTGAATCCGTGCAAAATGTTTTGTCTTTTTTTTCTAAAATGGGTGCATTTGATAATCCCACAAACTTTACAGAAATTACTTATAATCGACTTCACTCGGCCGAGCAGGGTATTTATGAACTGATAAACCGTATACCGCATAGGATCAACACAGGATTAAACAACATGCCTATTAAGAAAAGAAAAACTTTCGAGAATATAAAGAAATTAGACAGGTTGTTCATAACTATAAAGTATTATGACTTGAGACAAGAAAGAGACTATGACTTGAGACTTAAATTAATATCAGATTTAAGAGACAGAGTTGACAAATTAAGAACAGCTTTGAGATCAGGAAACGATCCGGATAATCAGTCACCAGAACATCTCTGGCGTAAATATACAAATAATCGAAAATTCCGTTTATTATTCGAAATGCTTTTAAGTGACATATTTAACATCTTTAATGAGTGTGATATGACAAATTTATTCTTTAAACCTGACAAATTGCTAACCAGCATAAACTTGCGGGTTGTACTGGCACACGGGGACCCTATTCTCGAAGTGCTAGGAGATGTTCTCGATCCCTACGACTTCCCCAATGCGCTACTATCGAAAGCGTTGGCGATCGTTGAAGCCGGTCCATGTATAGAGGCTCTAGAAAATCTATATCGCGAAAATATTCATCCAGAAATTAATATGAGATTAAATTTTAACCAGCAAAGGTGGGTACAGATATACAGAGAATGCAATGAACGTGACAAATACATAAAATTAATCAACATCAATAAAAAAAAATAGCTTCGTACACAACTATATCTCAATATCAACTCTTAACTAAAAATAATAATACGATTTTTAACTAATAGGTTTTTCATTACCCCTTGGCGTAGTAGCGTATAAGGCTAAAGATTCGAGTTACTTTACATTTTTTTACATTAGACGAATGTTTTACACTAAATGTCAATTAGGTCACGATAGTCGTGTCAATTTATGGTAATTATCAAATTTGAACACTCCAAGGAAATGCTTAGCTAGACGTGATGATGAATTAGAGAATAGAAATTAGAGCGGTAATTAATTGGCCAAGATATGGACGACAAAATCTCGGTAGACCGAGGATAAGATGGGCGGACAACATAAAAAAGATAGACGGCCACAGTCAGAGGAGAATGGCATAAACTAAGAGAGGCCTAGCTCTAGCAGTGGGTAATTCATCAGGGCTGATGATGAAGGCATTGCTATAGATAAGGGAAAAGCATGCATGTTACCAACCATTCCAGGCATAAAAAAATCCAGTGAAAATCTCAGAAATCGAAGACTTAATTTTTTTTATAATTATTTGGATTTACTTACTGTTGTATAATAAAATACATTTTTTATATTATTTTAGTTGTGTACTTTTATTTTAGTTTTATGTAAAAACCTATGCAACTATATTCCGCTAAACTCGAAAACTAGTCGATCAATGGTGGCTACAATTTGTTTCATTATAGAGACCTGAACCTAAACTACCTTTAATACCGTTAATCATCAGATCAGCACTCCTTTTTGATATAATTAAAAGCAATGGAAATATTAAGAGGTAAGTTAAGAATACTTATATAAATAATAAATATAAATAAATACCTTGAGACAAATCCACATAAGGCCATCTGATCCCAAGCTAAGCAGAGCTTGTGTTATGGTGATCAGACAGCTGATAAACATACTTATATATTTCTAAACATATACATATTAAAGATAAATAACACCCAGACACAGAACAAATAATCATGCTCATCACACAAACATTTGTCCTGGGTGGGAATCGAACTCACGACCTCCGGCTTAGCAGTCAGGGTCACTAACCACTAGACCAACAGGCCCGCCGAACCGTCAACTTACAACAAGTAGTGGATCATCGTGTGGATGGAAGAGTAGCCTGGTGAGCGGCGACATGAGCGTGAAGATGTAACGCGGGCTGGCAGAGTCCTTGCCGCCGCACAGCCGCGTACCGAACTGCCCGCGCGGCTCCAGCAGGTTGATGTTGTTGGAGCCCACGTAGTTCTGCGCCAGGTTCACTATCGTCATAGCTAGCGACTGCTCACCTGTTCGACACAAAAATAAACCATATTACAACACCGATCGAATGTTTAGGGAGTTTGAAACCAGAATATTTTATGGAGAATATTTCATCCTGGCTTCACTTCTTAGATTGCTAGGTTAATGATCACCAATCTTGTTATTTGATAAATTAAAATAAGAAGGTTTCACACCAAAAGTTGTAGTGTAAAACTTTTTCATTTTAACCAAGTGGTGCCATGGCGTCATACACAACGACGGGTTTTAAATCAGGTAATTATTTAAAAGCAAATACACAAAATACTAATATCTAGTGTTTCGATCACACAAATACTTATCCCATGCGGGTTTCGAACCCGCAACAAATTACACACAGTGGTTAATAGCGCCAGCAAAAACAAGTAGTGAAATGTACAATTCGTACATAACGATCAGTGGTTGAATCACGAATACGAGGTGAGTATTGAATGACAGATGCAAACAGAAAACTCGTCAAAAGGTAAAGATACTCTATTCTTTAATAAATTGGGGCACAAACATGGCCTTAGTGAGTCTTTTCCCTAGTTTTTCCATGTTGACTTCGCAGTTAAGTCAGTGAACCTTTTTTTTAACTTTATCTTGATCCGGCTAATAATGATCTTGGAGTCACGAATAGTGATATGTTAGACCTAATATTAATACAGCAATTGATGTCTTGCCAAATAAACGTAAACGAGTAGAATTCTCACCATGATGGTAGGCAGATTGTTCGGCCACTGAACCAGCCAGCTGGGCCACCTTGACCTCGCGTTTGTCGTTACGTTTGATGCATGTAAAGATCACTTTACGCTGACCAGGTTTCAAACCGTCAACCATAGACGGTATTGACCTGAAAATTAAGAAATATACCATTAGCTATAAGACCACCATTTGATTGTATGTTACTGTATATAATTTAAATTTGAAAGCTGCAACTATGGTATTCTATTAATGTCTGAACAACACTATAATTAAAAGCCTTATTCTTACTTATTTCTATAAGGTACTTTATAAACATTAAGTATTATATTTACCTCACATTATCTCCATTCGAAAAGAGAACCAGCTCTAAATTTACGAAATCTGAATACGAAACAGCTTTAGTGTCTTTTGTGTATAAATATCTTTCAGGAAGGCCAATCTCTTTCCTACGTTTCACTTCATCCATATGATTTGTCAACCACTCTTTGCGTTGATCCGCGCCTTTCTTTGAAAACGCTAACTCGATATGGTGGTCGTCAGTAGGACCTCCGTATTTAAACCTGATTCTATGCCTGTCCATATTCTGGAAGTATTCCTTAGCCTCCTTAGATGTGGATGTACCCAAACCCTTGTAGTATTTGATATTATACGTGTGATGGTTCTCTGTATTGTTCTTCCATTCTTCAAACTCAGGTAATGAGTAGAAAGAGATTTCTTTGTCTTTTTTTGTAGCTTTTACAATGGGAGTAATAAATTCTTCAAGAAATGGAAGTTTAAGCAACTCTGGCCAATTGTGATGTATGAAATTGATAATCAAACCTTTGATGTGAGATCCGTCCTGATCTTGATCAGCCATGATCATCACTTTACCATATCTTAATGATTTTAGATCATCAACTGAATTGTATTTCTTCTTGTATTGAAGTCCGAGTATCTTAATGACATTGTTTATTTCAACATTTTCTAATACTTGTTTGTGTGATGCATCCCTGACGTTGAGAGGTTTACCCTTCAGCGGGAACACGCCGTAGTGGTCTCTGCCGACCACGCCGAGGCCGGACACAGCCAAGGACTTGGCCGAGTCTCCCTCCGTCAGAATCAGGGTGCACAAATGCGCATTCTTAGTACCAGCGTCGTTAGCATCCTCTAGTTTAGGTATGCCTTTCAGTTTACTCTGTTTCTTACCGGACGCCTTCACCAATTCAGTTTGAGCTTTAAACTTTGCCCATGTCAAGACAGACTCTACTAGACCAGATTTTGTCACTGCTGTTATGAATTTATCAGAATAATTACATTTAGAACCAAAACTCTTAGCTTGAAGAGTCATATATTCTTTTGTTTGTGAGTCAAAGGTTGGGTTTACAATCAAACAATTAATGAACACCCACATATGATTTTTAACTTGTACAGGCTTAATATTTACTCCACCCTTGTTTTTCTTTTTTAGTATTTCTAGGACATTCTTGACAATGCTGTCAGAAACTGTATCAACATGTTTTCCACCTTTTGTTGTTGCTATTGAATTCACAAATGAGACTTGTTGAAAGCCTTTGTCAGAAAGTGTGAGGGCAAGTTCCCACCTGTCATTAACTTTTTCATAAACAACTTTCAATGGTTGCCCATTTTCATCTTCTTTACCTTTTATGTACAAATCTACATAGTCTTTAAACTTATTAATCTTAAGTCTTTCACCATTGAGGTATACTTTAACACCCTGTGTTGACATAGCAATGTCGTAAGCTCGCCGGGACATCAAAGCTACTATGTCATCTTCTAACTTTTCCATCTTAAACTTAGCCAAGTCTGGGCTGAAAGTCACTTTAGTAAAATCGTCATCTTTGCCAGCCTCCTTCACCTTAGGTTCAGAGGCCTTGGTCATGTTAGAACCCCATGTCTGTTTAAAATGTTTTTTATATTGTTTTGATGCAGTTTCTAGTGTAAACTTTGTTGAGAAAATGTTACATAATTTGGCACCATAGCCGTTCCTTCCACCTGTCACTTTTTCTTCCTCGTCATTATAATTTGATGATGTGAGAAGATGGCCAAAAATCATAGTAGGCACATACATTTTCTCTTCTTTGTGCATAACGACAGGTATACCACACCCATTATTGTAAACAGAAATTGTATTCTGTTCCTGGTTAATTTCAATTTTGATTACATCCATTTTGGGGTCTCTTTGCTTGTTGTCAGCAGCGTTTACTAAGATTTCGTCATATATTTTGTATAATCCTGCAATAAGTGAAAATGCATTGTTAAATTCGAATTATTGATATAAATAACATTAAAAGGTTTTGTACAAAAAGTTAAATAATCTGAATTAACCTGGCACAAAGTTCAATTCTTTCTGAACCATGCACTCCTTGGTCTTGTCAAAGATCCACATCAACTCAGAAGTCCGTTCAACAGACCCTATGTATGTGTCGGGACGAAGGAGGATGTGTTCAAGTTGTGTCTTTTTCTGGTAAATTTTTTCAATTGTGCCCTTAGCACCTTTGGCCGGAGGCGCCGGCTCCCCCGTACCATTTTGAGCAGGATTATTCATTTTATTGAACATAGCCTGAAATGAAAATAAAGGATCATTAACATTTATACCAACATCATAAACTTTGAGACTGAGTCTCAAAATAATAAAGAATCTACTTATGATTCCAAATAAAGGTCTTCAGCAAAAGAAACAATGTTTGCAAAAAGACATCAAAATTTGTTTAGTTGCTTTATATATTTCTTTAATTACATGAACTAACAACTCACTAGTTACAAAAACTTTTAGCTACAAAATAGAAATTTACGAAGTTTAGATAAATATATTAAGTACAATCATTATTATAGTAAAATCTAAAAGTGGATTTATACTTCAAGAACATTAAGTGAAGAAAAACACAGTACATTTATAAACAAATTAAAATGAATACTATTACTGAAATGCTACTACCATATAAATAAATACTTAAATGATATAAATATATCAGACAGCTAAAAATGCTGTAATGCAAACAAATAATATCTCGTTATTGGTACTTAAATAACAATAATTAAAGAAATAAATATTAATTAAATATAATGAATAATAATTGAATCTAATTGATAACAAGATATTTTGATATATTTCTTTCTAAGAACAAGCACCCTCTCTCATACATTGCTATACCCAACAGAGTCCACATTGTAACTACATTTTATAATGTAAGACCTAAACTAACATGTTGAATGCAATAAATATTTGAGTATTACAATAACCAAATTGACAAAACAATGTAGGGTTTAATGGCACTGGTAGGTTTATGCAACATATATGGTAATCATGGTGCACAAAATAACAGAACTAAAAAATCAAGGATTTCATTTGAATTATGCCTTCTAAGGCGCTTTTAACATACTGATTCTAGCTGCACAGTCCTAAAATATCATACCTATTAAGAACTGGTAAGAAACTAAAGAGTCAAGTACAAATGTGACATGAGTTGAAATCTAGCCCGCTAAGATAGCTCTATGCAATGAGTATGCATATAACCTTGCAGCACTTGTAGCATGAAGTGGTAAGTGTAACAATATTCATTATAGCTGTATTGTAGCATTTAGTTACACATGTACAAAAGCTTCAATATTTCTCCCAAGGTAATCCAAGTTGTGACTTAAGAAAAGTCTTTGGTCGTCTTTACTTCACACATAATCAAAACAGAAATATTTTATAATACAACATGTGTAAAAACAAGTTGCTTCAATTACTATACCACATCTGCATGTAAAATAAATGATTTCATAAAATAAAATTAACAAAATAAGTTTATATTTATTGATGGTTTTATTTTTTTACCCATACAAAAATTATTTATGATGCTGTATCAAAATTATCTTTCTGAATAGACTATTGCTTCCTCGGAGTAAGATTTACTTGTAAGATTATTGATGTATTAAAGAGTAAGATGTCTTCAAAAAATTAAGAAGTAAACTACTGGTCTAATTTACTCAACTATATAATTATGTTTTAACATAAAATAAACATGTAAGTATTTTTTAGAAACAAACCACTTGATATTTGCCCAAGTGAAGATCTTGGAAAATGATTAATGCAATACATAGACATGAACGACACAGCACAATTTATTATAGTTGAATAATTGGTCAAACATAAAAATAATGCATGTCAATATGGTATGGAATACCAACAACCAGTAGAAACGTAGATCTACGATACTGTTTAATGTTGCTTTGTAGAAGAACCAGATTTTGTTACTGTCCCATTCTAAAGTATATTGAAATCGGTTGAAAATAGAGAACACAAATGAACTATTGTAATATTAACCGTTATTTTAAATTGAAATATATTAATCTAATGAGGGTAGTTCGTCAGTCTTTAAACTTGAATTGATTCAAATCATCCATCCTTTGGGACCTTTTGACTATGAGATTATAATAAAAAGACAAACAACACAAAAAAAAAACAAAGATTCAACAATATTTGCACTAGCAAAAATCTGCTACGATAATTAGTACATAATTTACATAATAATTAAGTTTATACGCTTGTCCATTTACTTTAGTTACATTTTATAAAAACATATTAATGTTCCATACGAAGTCATCAAAGTTTACATGTAAATATTACGAATTTGGCCGTTACCAATCAAAATGCCGCCAAATGCTTGCTCACCTTTATATCAGCCATCTTGTTAAAGCTGCTATTTAAACGCGTTCGATTGACGCTAAATAGCGTTTGTCTGGAAACCAGAACAAAAGTCGCACTAATAACGTATGCTGACAAAAAATAACATTTTCGAATATGCTTTATTTTGCAAATACAC
This sequence comes from Chrysodeixis includens, assembly GCA_941860345.1. Lineage (NCBI taxonomy): Eukaryota > Metazoa > Arthropoda > Insecta > Lepidoptera > Noctuidae > Chrysodeixis > Chrysodeixis includens. The sequence continues at coordinate 10,131,370 of OW796105.1, forward strand.
GACCGCAATGAAACAACGAAGACGCCGAGATCAGTTATAGACAAGAACTTTTTCTTCATAAATATTTGACTACGTATTGTCTATACCACAAAATCGACTAATACGAATAAGCCGTAAATAAAGATTTAAATTAATTTTAATTTCTTTTATTTCACTCAAACATTACACGGTGAGCAGCATTTTCAATATTATTACTTTTATAAACGGAACATTACTTTACTTACTCGCATTTAAACTGATTATCAATATCAATCGGTCAATATCGATTTTTTTATAACTATCTCAATATGACAATATTCCCTAATAATTAGTTAAAAAGCATGTCTAAAACGAACTTACCGTTTAGCGTTTAATATCGTTACATACCCTTAACTATTGATTTTATAATCCATTTTATTACGCAGATTCAATTTACTCAAATTATTAGTTTAGTTAAGGAAGAAAACAATAAACAAACAATCGTTTCATATGTTATCTGTTTTGGACAGAACGAGTTTATTGAGTATTGTTATTGACATCACCAGCGATAACACCAACACAAGAAAATATATTTTTAAAACACTATTTTCAATACGGCCACAGTCACTATATCACATTAATTTGAATTTGTATCGAAATAGCACTAAATACTCCAGAAAATTTTGATTCTGCACCTGCAGTGACAATCGGTCTCAAAAAACAATGACCAAAAGTCGGCCATTTGCAATCCAAATATTTCAATGGACGAACACTGAGGGGCGCTGATGGTTCGAAAAATTACTGTCATTTTGTAATTTTCTAAACTGTCTACGTTTGTATAGCTATGAGGAAAAGATGATGTTAGGCACCTGTAATTGGGTAAATGTTTTCTGTGGTAATTTTACATTATACAAGAACTAATCATAGGGCGCAAACATACTACCAAAACCTGATCCCACGCCACGCTACCGTGTGTCAGTCCCATACATTTAATACTATTATGGTCAGGTGCACACACAAGACATAGTACCCTGGTGACACGCCTACTCTACGCGGACACATCCAATCGACGGATGCAAATCAACGCCGCAGCGCGCCGGGCGTGTTGACACACACACACCATCCGACGCGATGCATGCAGTGTGTTTCCTAACAAGATCCGATGCACATCCATTAGTCATTCAAGAACATTCGATCTTTTTTTAATAAAATTTCGGATCGAAGTTCAGCGATGCTTGATGCAGCATCAGGTAGCGTGATGGCAATGTACACGATGCTCATCGGATGTCGACATGTGGCGTGGCGTGTCGTTTTAAAAGTATGTTTGAGCATGCTCTCGTTATAATAGACAATCTGGTACTTTCCCAAGTCGGAAAGAAAAAAAATGACATTATTCATTTTGTCTATGTCAGTTCATAAAAGTAAGGTTAGACGTTCGAATGGCGGTAGTATTTTTAACTACTAAAATTCGGTTATAATAAAATGTCCTTACTATCTTTAGCCGCCACTGTACTTAAAAGATCAGCAGGATTGCGATTTCCTGTTAAATATGTTTCTGAGAAAAGTAATATTAAAACAATATCATCTACTACCATCCCGACCAAAACAATTCATGATGTAAACACAAATGTAATAAAAGACGTAATTTTATTTAAATACGAAAATCCAAAGTTCTACATGTATATGAATATATTTGCAGTAGTTCAGTATATGTTTTGGACATATTTAGGAGTGTTTTCGTTCTCAACTCTAAGAGACGCGCCCGTAGATAAATCCACAATAACCGATGATACACCTTGGTTTAGAAGGATAAATCTTGGGGAGAACAAATACAGAAATACATTAGGAATTGTATCCGTGGTAATAGGTATGTACTGCCTTAGCACACATTACTCAAGTACAGTTGGTAAATAAATAAAATTAATATTTAATTACCATTTTAGGTGGAAGTTCACTTGCAGTTATATGGATGTACACTCTCCGTTCTGTGCGATATTTGATTCTCAACAAAGGTGGCAAGAGTTTAACTTTTGTGACATACACGCCATTTGGTAAGAACAGAATGATGACAGTTCCTATGGAGAATGTGTGTTGTAAGGAAGCAAGAAACATTGCCCGAGTTCAGTTACCCATGAAGATTAAAAATAAGTGGATGCATTACATGCTAGACATGCGGGGGGAGTTTAAGAACCCGTTACTCTTTGACTCCACTGCTGGCCTGATGAGGAAATGGTAAATCAGTCAGTTGTATTTAAAGCAACAGTTTTGTATTTATTGTAAATATAGTTGTAGTGATAATTATATTGTTTATTTTATTTTATGAAGGACTAGCTAAACCTTGTATGTGTTGCAATGCCATGTAAGGAAAATGTATTTACGGGTTCCTTACTTAAAGGGTAAACATACTAAACAATACATGATTGTATGACTCTGTTCTCTGCGAGTCTCCAGGCTATATTTCATCAGCTGTGATAGTAAGACAGTTGAAATTTTCAGATATTCTTATTACTGTTGCTACTATAACAATAAATATTAAACAAATGGAATAAAATATTATGTTTTAGAGGGTTTTCATGCAACAACCATGTTTACAGCAAACTAACTAATCAGATCCGTAGATATTTTATGGGACTCTTCTTGTGCAATGGTTGTTTGTTCAATAAACCTCTTAGGGGTTGTAAACATGCATATAATCATGATATATTAGCTTTTTTCCTGTGGCTCCACCTGTGTGGATGACTGTTATAGCTGCAAAACAGTTATTTAGTTTTAAAGATCTATTCTAAGCATAAAATGAGACAGACACGGGAGAAGACTGTTTTATACTATGTGCTGAAGAGGTCAGGTTACTAAACTAAGTTGATTTGACAATGCTTAGTTTCAAGCAGATAAGAAATGCTTCAATCTCAGGTAAGTAAGACGGTACTTATTACAATTCTCCTAATCAATGCAATTTCGCACATGTTTATTGTTGACTCTTGGTTGGTAACCAAATTCCAGTGATTGGATCAGTGGGTCATCTTAGGGGCAGAGTGATTGTTCCTTTTTATGTTTACTAGCGACCGGCACTGACTTTGCACAGGTGCATTTATTATACATGTAAACCTACTACTTGAAATAGTACTCTCCAAAAAAAAAAAAAAACAACATCAAAACTCATTGTGTAGTTAGAAAGATCTATGCATACATAGGGAAAAATGGAAGTGAGTTAGTTTTACAAGTAGCCGATAAAATTGAATTAGTTGTCTAGTGAGCTTGGTGACACCAAATAAGTTGGCAGTAGCGGATGCATGACAGTACACTATATGGCGTAGGTAGAGCGGTGTTTCTTTCACAACTGCAATGATATTACTTGAAAAGTTGATGGTCTACCCTCTGGACAGGTATAAATCTGTGTGCTGCATGCACACTTCTGTACCTATATGTAATTTAGGTAATGCACTATTATGCACTAAATGAAACCATAAGTTAAGATTCATCAGAAAAATCTTTATTATTTGTTTAATTATAGTAACGGAAATACGTCGCCTCAACACAAAAATAAAGAAGTACAATCAATAACAAAAAATAAAATCTTTTTTTTTATTTACAATATCCTGATTTTATATTTGAATGGCAAATGCAAATATTGTATACCATATTTGTGTATTCAATCTTTTGACCAGCCAATATCACTACCAAAGTTCTAAACTTATATTTGCATTTACCATAAATACTAAAACAATCAATATTTAAAAATTTAAGTCAATACCATAGACAAGTCATTTTATAATCAACTTAATGAGATATATTAGAGTAATGGTTGTAAAATACTTGCAACATTATTTTTTTAAACACATTCAACGCAACAAAATATTAATTTGAATAACGATATTCAACAAGTGGGCGCTATTCCTGAAAAGAAATAGAATTTTACCTGTTTTACTGGCTAGGTTGATACATAGCTCCAAATAAATTTTATGGTTTTAAACGATAAGAAGTTATTTACTTGTTTATTGTGTGAAGTGCTTATCCTACTGAATAAATGTTCAACTTCACCACCTAATCTACATAACTCGGCTATTGATATGGTTGCTATTTGTTTCTTTTTGCGTTGATCAGCCTGTTAGAAAGTGGGCTAAATAGTGAATACGAAGATAAACGAGAAAACAATAAATACATTGCAAGTATATTACAACTGAATTGCTTATCACATCTATTCACCTACTGACAATTTTTGATTAAATCTACAAATGCTTTTACTAGCTTGCTACAACAAGCTACACAGGATCGATGGAGTCTAAAAAGTCATTTTAAAAATACATACATCTCTGGTCTTTGCTAAATTTAATAACATTTGACCATTTGAATACACATTATTTAAGATTATTACCATCTAGTTATATTCTTTTATACTTAAATCAGCGAGAAAAATAGTCAATGTTTTGGAATGACGTCATCGATCCTTGAATTAAAAAATTAAGTACAATATTAATTCTTATTTACATTACAGTCATAAATATTTAGCATACTATAAATAAGTTAATGTTAAGGCCTCGTGGCCTCCGCACGAGCAGCAGTGACAGCAGTGTGTAGTTTGAGGCTCGGCTCGAGAATGTGACTGGGCCTAATGACGTCACTTCCTACTACTCTACTATTATATTAGACAGAGTGCTTAGATATTGTAACAGGCCACTGCGGTCGATTGCGTTTGTGTTCCCTTGTGGTGGGCGCTCAAAGTGCCAGAGAAGAGGGTGGCTGTAGCCGGCGGGAGGCCTCCCCTGCTCTCGCCTACTTCCACCGGGAACCAGTTACTGTAACCGGCCAGTGCCAGTTTGTAAGAGCCATTTTACCAACGCCATCACAGGTGGCAACCATGCGTTGACACACACTGCATTGCAGTTACACTTATGTTCAATATACCCAACTTTCTCATTGGTGTTTTGTATTGTATTCTACGCTATTCATATTCTATTTTATTACAGATAATTAATAACTATTGTTACATCAAGTTTGGATTTGAAACTGTACAAGATTGACGGTTGTGAGAAAAATATTAAAATTGAGTATATGACATGTCCACGCAGTATATTTAATAAAAAAAAAAAACAATTTTCTTCTAAATTAACCAAGCTTCTTTTTATATTTGAATGAAACACGAAATTGAGACGCAATTTTAATGTTCTCTGTAAGGAAAATCTGACGGACAAAGAGTTCTCATCATCAAGTGAAGATATAAAACAGTGTACATACAAAACATTCACTTTAAAATACAAAAAAAGGAGCTATAAAAAGAGATCTTTTATGAAAAAATTGTTGAACGTCTCACAGTAGGCAGTCTAGGCACATACAGGCCGTTGGGAGTAAAACATGAAATTACAAAGGAAATAGACTGCCGGAAATAGTCTTCGCTAACTTTTGACAAAAAGAAATCGCCATACATACTGCGAATGCTTACGTACACGTTATGACCGGGTGTTAAAAGATCAACACATTACAACTTACAATCATTTTTGAATGCAATAGTCGAATATATGTAAATGTAAGTACTGTTATTGCCGTGTTGTAAATAAGAAGCAATTTTTACTACAACAACGACATAGAATAAGCAATCATAAGCCGTTTTCAATATTTCATCCATTCGTTTAAGAAAAAAAAAAACTGCTCCGACTGTTGTCAAATCAAAAACAAAAAATTGATTATTAAAAACGGCTATAAGTATATTTGAAAACATATACTTCTAGATATCCCAATCACATTACCGATAGTATTTTTTAAATCGAAATAAATACGTTTTACTATATCATGATCATTCTTCAGTCTATCGCTTACAATTAAGTCTCAGTCAACACCAAAAAAAAAAACAAATGACAAGTTTTAAATCTAGTTACTTTGTACAAGATATAAGAAACTCTTTTTTTAACAGTGGCAACACTCAGGGAGCTTATTAAGTTGAAGTAAGTATCATAAATTCATAACTAGTACAAATTGTTCGGGATTTTTTTTTTTTAAGGTTAGTCCAGTTTAGTAAATATATGATATGCTTTTGTCTATTACTAACAAGAGTATTGACCACATACCGAAACAAGCATTTTACATGATCTTATTTCTGTTTTTGAAATGGAATATTGTCAGTAGCAGACAGAGTAGTACGTATTTTTAAAATGCAATTGCAACCGTTGCATGTAAGTACCTATTTTATTTCAGTATGTTAAAAATCTCCCTGAGTTTGATTTGCGGCTATATGGCCATGCCCGAACAAGTCACCGTTGCCAAGCTTACGGCTAGTGATAGTCCATGTATATTCTCGTTAAATAATGTTAACATCGATTAAATGCTTAAACAATTTATTTATAAATGTTCATTTGTAATAGCTTGTTATTCACAATGTAATCAACTAAAACATTTGCTAAATCGACTACCTCACAGTAATGTAGGTCTAACTTGTCGCACTTTTATTTCTTACTCTTTAATGAATGATTTTAACACGAGGAAAGTTGTTTTACATCACATCATTTGGGATTTATGATGGGTACGTTCAGAACGTCTCGTTTCGGACAGTCTTGTTCAGCGGCGGCTACTACACGATGTATAGTGGAAATATCTTGGTTTGTTGTAGTAGTCAAGTGGTTTGTCAGTGAGGTGCGTGTTGTGGCACGTCTAGTACCGCGCGCGGCGCCGCCGTCAGTCGGACAGGTAGCGGTCGCGGCTGCCCTCGTCCGGGCTGATGCTTTCGATCTCATCCACTTCCTCCAGATTCTTCGTGCTGGGGTTGCAGAGCCTGGAATCAGTATCATCATTAATTGCAATCTGTTTGGCAGAGGTCTGAGCCTGAAATATTTGCTAATATTGCGGGAGGGATATGCAAGCATTTTTCAATCGTGCTGATTTATAATTTACTAGCTGTGCCCGCGACTTCGTCCGCGTGGAAAAATTATTTTGGGCATCATTTATTTTTGCGGACGACCTCCTTAGCTTTATAAATTATAGCTGTTACCCACGACTTTGTCCTCGTCATTTTCTGTTATTATTTTAGACAATTTAGTTTTTAAATTATTAAAAGAACATAATTATTTTAAAGTACCTACTTCTGCGTAAATTATATTTTTAGTTTTATTTTCTTGTGGCAGAAGTACATATTGATTTTCTCCACAACCTGATACGTTGATACAACTCTTAACAAATGCATTAATTTCGACCGAATTTGATTACTATAAAAACGGTTCTAGTGAGTTAATCTTAAAAGATAGACGTATACTGTCCTGGACATTTTTTTAGATCATTTCAATAGAAATAATTCTTTAATACATATATTTTTGGTATCTTCAACCGTTTTCGCAGCGCACGCAACGGAAGCCCTCAAGGATGAAAAAATTTCCCCGTTTTTGTCACATTTTCCATTATTTCTTCGCTCCTAATAGTTGCAACGTGATGTTATATAGCCTAAAGCCTTCCTCGATAAATGGTCTATTCAACACAAAAAGAATTTTTCGATTCGACCCAGTAGTTCCTGAGATTAGCGCGTTCAAACCACGGTTCAAACAAACAAACTCTTCAGCTTTATAATATTAGTATAGATAATATGGATATTAATGCGTGCTTGCACAGGGAACTATACTCAGACCTTTTAACTTAATTACATAATTTAACTTTTAAGATCCCGAAACGGATATTATGGTATTTTTTTTTGGATACCACCACCGTTCCTTTTATTTTACGAGGTGATTTAGGGATACCTTAATGTTTCGCGGACTACAAACCCCTCCAGGCATTGGCCGGTCACCGCGGAGACGGACACTTGGATGAGTAACAATTCTATCCTTCTTTCCAACTTCTGGAAGCCAGAATCTCGATTGTCGGTATCCTTATGTGTGACGTACCTGCACTTGCAACAGACGATGCATGGTGCAGCTAGCAGCAGCAGTGGACTGGCCACCAGTAACAGAAGTCCGAAGCCTGCAAAGATTCCTACCACCTGGAAAACACAATATGAATGATTAAAATAAATGGGACTTGGTCTATCCCACATCTAAACTATAACCAAAGAATAGTCACTGATATTTAAGTAGAGCTTCTTGCTATGGTTATCTTAAAACCTGCTTTTAAATTAGATGGAAATTACAAAGCAGTGAGACAATTGTATTATAACGACACTTAGCTAAACAACACATTAAAATGTTAACTTTTCTCCATATTTCATTTAAGTGACAAAAACAGCACGACACCTAAGGGCGGTATTTTGCTGTGCGTCGGTTTTTCAAACGTTAGTTGTTTGATCCTCACCTGTGCGCGATGCCATAGTACCGATGCGCGTGAATGTCCCAATTTGTTTTTGCAAGGCCCTTTGTCGTAATGACGTAGCAAGAAATCATCCTGGAAATAAAGATATATAATATTATTATTATGAATTTACTGCATGGTTAAATTAGCCGAATGGCTTATGGCCAGTGTGCCAACGACCAAAATGATTCAATCCCTGCATGTGGAAAGTATTTATTGCTACACATAAGTTTTTACATAAGTTCGAGCAAATAACAGATATTAAAGGGTTGCATATAACCCTATATAATTTTTCTGATCGTGATAGTGTAACAGGGTGTAAAGTTTTGGTATACTCACATCTAACGAGGCGAGACAGTACCAGCAGAAGACGTGCTTGCAGCGTTTGCACATCATCTGCGCGCAGCCCTCGTCCTTCTCGATGGGCACGCGGCACATGGGGCACAGCTTGATGAGCTCGGAGTCGGGCAGCAGCGGCGCGCCCGCACCGCCCAGCGACGAGGACGCGGCCGCCGCCTCGCACGTCATGCCGCCGTGCCACTGCACATATTTCAACAATTAGTAAAATTCGTTCTTGAAGCTATGATAGCCTAGTGGTAAGTCAAAGGTCTCGACTTCGATGCCCACGGGGCGCACCAGCATTTCGAATGTTGTAAACGGTTTAGAAATAAATATCACAGCTTCCGTGTTTCGGAAGGACGTAAAAATGTGGGTCCTGCGCCTGATCTCTCTCCGGTCGTGTCGGATTGCCGTCCCATCGCGCTATGACAGTAAAGGAAAAGAGAGTACACCTGTGTTTGCGCACACGCTTGTGCACTATAATATGTCCCGCGTAGCTGGCTGGTGTCATAGTAACACTAGCCGCCGCGGCCGAAATCGGTCAGGAGACATTACATATTACAAGATTGTTTCAATTTTAGGTGAGAGCTAGAAACACGTCTCTATCTACTCTATTCCATTTATTGTCCCAGTGACTATGGTTGCAGTCACAGCGTTTGTTAACAGATCAAATTTATTAACCTTTCTGCAATCGGGAGTCAGTCGTGTCTAAACATTTTTAGCACTTATTTATACAAAACGAGAGTTCAAAGTATATTTAAACTAATAGTTAAAGGTCATTTCAAATTCAGTTTCTGCATTGTAAATGCGAACGGCCTGTAAACACTTTGAAGTGTAGTCTTTTGAAACTATTTTCGAATGTCTAGCCGCTTTATTAACATAAGCAAGAGAATTAACCTATAGGAGAGGGCATTACCCTGGTTCAAAAGTCTCGTCTGCTCACAACATTTCTTATGCTCCGCTTGCGCGAAACGAAAACTTATTCGCTTTGAATTAATAATATATTCATAGAAAAACGTACATTGTAACTCATACAAATTTCTTCAGGCGTAATAAATTGGACTTGTTTCTTAATCTTTGTTTTGCTATTTGAGTGTTTGTGTATTTTTTACGCTTTTCTAAAGTGTAAAGCTTTTCTTTGAAGCTAAAGTGGTGTGCCATTGCAGGATCGTAGCAAATGGAAAGATGTGATCTCTGCCTACCCCAAGGGAAAGAGGCGTGACGTTTATGTATGTATGAAGTTACCTAAAACCTTAGATTAAAAGATAGGCTATTTTTAACCGACTGCAATACAAAGGGTAATGCGAAGTCGCGGGCAACACCTAGTAATGATATAAATAAGATCCTTTTAACTGAGGATATTCAAGAGACTGTAACATTATAACCTCTTTGCCATCACTGCGGCCTCGATATCACACAAAGAGTTTAACTAGGCAAAGTATATCGCATAGACGCAGACTCATTTTCGACCTAGTTCTATTGAGGCGTAGTGAACTGAAAATGTGAAGCTTGGTATCTCCGTCGTATGGAGAATACATAGCTCTTTTACTGTAGTAACCTAACCTTTTCTGGAAAAATATTCCTTTTTTTATCTTGACACGAAAAAGGAGTGTAATGATTTCAACGTTGCATGTTTGTTTACTCTCCACTTGCACCATAATAACTGAATGCCTAGAGTAATTTTGATTCGAGTATCGTAAGGATCTTTACAACCTCTCGATTGATATTGGAACATTTCAAAAAATATCTTTGCGATATTCGGGAGGGCAATCGATACTAAAATTTTAATTACCTGCTTTTCTGTTAGATAAACTGATTACTGATAACGAAAAAAATCTATTTCACGAGTAACTTTAGTTAAGTGTGTGCAGTTAGTTAGTGTATTGTAAAATGTGATTAATTATTTGATCCCTAGTATATCCAAAGACTAATTTCGGTATTCTTGGTTTTTCATTAATTTCCTGAATATTTTAATTAATGATATTATTTAGTACTAGCTTTCCGCTCGCGGCTTCACCCACGTGTAATTTGGGATCGTGGTGTTTTTTAATGATCTCGATAGGACTTTCTTTCATAGGCTAAAAAATTGTTACAATTTGAATTATATTATACAGCTTGAGTTACTCAGGGATGATGTAGCTTTCTAATGGTGAATATTTGAAAACGATAAGTAGTTTTGGAGTTTGTCGATTACGTTATGTAACAAAAAGTAAAGCGAGACTAAAACATCGTCTAGAAAAATTAAATGTATCAGTTGATCTCCCCCCCCCCCCGCCCGCTACCTAAGGGCATGCTAATCCTTCTTAGTGGTCAATTGTGTTACTAAAGGAAGCCTAGTTCAAAATATCAGACTTCTATACCGAGAGGTTTCGGCTGTGCGTTAATCAATCAGTCACCAAATCGCACCCGCGAAATCACGATTGGAGGGTAGTTTGGAAAAACTTACATTACCAAACTTATTTACTTGCCTATGTACGTGTTCGTGCCAATTTTTAAGTTTATAAACCTAAGGAATAAAATTTTTCATAGAAACGTTTTTACCCCTTTTCGCCCCCTAGCGGTACAATTTCCAAAAATCTTTTTTTAATGCTCACTCCCGTCAGTAAAGGAAGCTTTGCTCAAAATATTAAACCCCTACACCGAGCGGTTATGGCTGCGCGAAAGTCAATCAGTCACCCAATCGCAACCCCCTAAATCACTATTGGAGGGTAGTTTGAAAAAAATTATAATGCCAAACTTATTTACTTGACCATATACGTGTTTGTGCTAAGTTTCAAGTTTATAAACCCAAGGAATAAGATTTTTCATAGAAACGTTATGACCCCTTTTTACCCCCTTAGGGGTTGAATTTCCAAAAATCCTTTCTTAGTGCACCCCTACATATCTAAAGGAACCTACATGCCAAATTTCAGCGTTCAACGACCAGTAGTTTCGGCTGTGCGTTGTCTGTCAGTCAGTCAGTCAGTCAGTAACGGAAGAGTTTTATATATATAGATGTGGTGAGTGAGTAATCCTAGTGTTTCACTTGTTTCTTATTTCCCTATAGGTATGACACTACCAATGTGTTTATCACGAAGCAGTAAGGTTGATTTTCGCAGTTAATATCTAGTTCATCATCAGCTGCGAACCCGTTTCGTTCCACGATTTAGAACAAAGAGATTTGGCGGGAAAGCGAAACGAACACCTTTTTGTTTTCGAAGAGAACGAACGTTGGAAAGACACGTCACAGCGCATTATTCGAAGTAGGTTTTATGTTAGGGAGCCGTTTTTTATGTGCACTGTTACGGTAGATTGGAAGAAGACGGTAGTCCGCGTAATGATGGCCAAAGCGATCTTTGAAATTCCGTTTTGAACTAAGTTGTCAGTAACGTGTCGCGGTTTTGATCCCCGCGTTGGGAAAGAATTTTTGCAATCCACAAATACTCGTTCGGAGACTGGATGTATTTGTGAATGTGAATTGAATGTCTGTGGAACCCCTCGCAACACAAGGATTTAATTCCTTAGAGCGGGAGTTGAATTAAAAGAGATTTATTGTTTACAAGCCCACAGAATATCTTTTACCTAGCCTTACACAGACTTCTCAAAATATAGTGATTTTATGATTACTCTGTAGGCATTCGGATCTACTGATTCTTGATAACATAACTGTTGCTAGCATTTAATAAGTTGACCTGTTCACTTTGGGTGAGTTAGCATTGCTTGTACATTTTTTTTTATGTAGCCTGTTTGAGATCCCACTGCTGGGCAAAGGCCTCCCCCATTTTCTTCCAAACCTTTCTATCCTTTGCTATTTCTGGCCACGAGCGCTCCGCAAATCTGACTAGATCGTCGCACCACGTTCGCCGCGGACGACCTCGACGACGAAGTCCTTCCTTCGTCCTTTACTTCGTCTTTTACTTTACGTCCTTCCTCTGGCGTCCAGTGTGTGACGATCTTTGCCCATCGGGGCAGGGAGGCATTTGTTAGGCTTCATTCGTGCTTGTACTTACCTCTTGGTTACACTGTGAGCAGAAATCATGCCGGCAGGTGGGGCAGTGCGCGGGACTGGCGGCCCGCACCTGCACGACCGTGTCGCAGCCGACGCGGGGGCAGAACGCGCGCCCCGAGTCCATCGCCACCTCTGTAACCAAACGCCAACGTTACAATACACGGAGGCACGGCCGTGGAGATACACATCTCTATATTATAAAACTGTACAAGTATGAATGGAAACTCTAATGACTTCAACCCACGTCGAGGGCACGGCGTGGGGATATGTCGGACTCACACCGACTAAAAACACCCCGGGCCCCTTCTATTATCAAAGCCAGAGTCACGGGATCGCTCGCGCAAGCTCGGCGCGACTCTGGCAAGCCTTAGTCCTGCTGGACTTCTTCTTAAGTATGAATGGACCTATGTTTCGTTACTCTTTTACGCTCAAACGGCTATGTTATGGAGTTGGTATGGAGTTAGCTGATACTTTGGATTAACATATGGGCTACTTTTTACCCAATCAAAAAAAATATGGTTTATGTTTTGCTGCAATAACGACATCTACGCGGGCTAACCCGCGGCAAAAAGCTAGTTTCACCTTAAGACTTAACCGCATCTGTAGGAACTGAATTGCACTTTCCTACGCTTGTATCCTTTTCTGTCACCTAAAACAGTCATTTACTAGGGCGAGAAAGATAGAAGACAGAAAAGGATTTAATCCGAATGGTCAACGCACTGATAAGTCAAAAGTGCGTTTTTGGTAGCGCATTTGATCGTTGTAATTTCTTTTGTGTGGTCTATAAATGTAACAAATACATAAAAAAAATAATTGGCTGGCAAAATAGCTGAAAACCCTTGCGAACATAGGACAAAGAACAAACGATCGTGCTCATCACACTACCTTTTGTCCTGGGTGGGAATCGAACCCACGACCTCTGGTAAAGCAGTCAGGGCCACTAACCGCTAGACCAACAGGCCAGTCAAATACGGGAGAATAAATCAGATAATACAATCTGTTTTTTTTTCTATTAAGGATCAATCACGATAATTGTCTGATATTATCCAGATATCATCAACGTAAGTATTCGTTGTTAATATTTCGGCTCAGTTGTTTTGCACGCTCAGATTCATGACGCGTGGTTTTGATCGAACGTTAACCGTTGAATATTACGGCCCACATTTTGATGTAAACATTTATATTGCGATGCTCTACTTTGTTTTTTTTGGAATACCTAATTTTCTGTGAAGTTTTATCATACACAGTACAAAACAAAGTCGCTATCTGCGTTTCTTCGTCGTAATACTGACCGTGATTGAGCCTGAATTTGAGATGTTTCTCCATGACGGCCGCGTCCACCAGACCGGAGATCTCGTCCAGATTGAGTGCGGCGCCCACTCGGCACCGCGCGTCCGGACACGACACCTCGTACGCGCCGTTGCAGACCTCGAACTCCACGTACGCCTTCATACACTAGAACAATGAACATACATTTATTAATGCGAGGTTATTAAGTCTGTAAATATGATATATTTACATTATATAGACACCTTAAAGTAATTTTGTTAGTCAGTTTTATAGTTTCCAGTGCCCTTTATCTTAGTAAGTATCATAAAGGTGAAAGTATCGAAGAGATCTACCGTCAGTACCTATGCATAAAGAGAAACTTAGCACAATAATTTTATAGAAAACAGTCCTTTGTTGTAAACGACTGTCACTAGCCATGTAACCTTAGAAAGTGGAAAGCGGGATTGCCTAGATATGCTCTGTAAGCAAGTGATGCTAGATCTGCACCTGTACTGTAATTTTTAAATAAAATATATAATAGTTTCAATGTATGATCATTAATTATTTGTCTTTGTCATTTTTTTTTTGCTGTTATCCTGTTTTTGTTTGTTTTAATTGTAAACAGGAGTCAAGGGGTTTAAGCTGAAAACCACCGCCTAGCTACCCGCAAGGGAGAGCTAAGCATGATGTTAACGCTTAAACCTTTTGCTTCCGGTATTATAGATTTTGTGTATGTACTAGCTGTTATACTGTAAATAATAAACGTTTATTCTATTCTATTCTACTGCCTGTACTACGAACTCTTCCCGAAAGTGTGTTGGTATTGTGGAAGTGAGATAGCTAGCTATACCGTGTGTGTTCCTCTCGGTTCCCCTCCGGCTTTAGTACTTTAGGGGTTAAGGGCTCAGCCCCTGTAGCCAAGTATCAACGTCAATAGAAAACGGTAAAATGAATGGAAATAAATAAAAATACGTAAATATTCCACACAGAACGCTAAACAGCGGCAACCCTTGAACTTGCCAATACTGGAAGCTGTTCTATTTTGAAATTTTTGAATCCTTAGAAGACATAGGCCTTTGTATGTTTGTATGTAACTAGCGAAATCCCCAGCTTCGCACATTTAAACTTCTACATATAAAACATCCTCTTGAATCAGTCAATTTATAAAAAAAAAAACCACTTTAAAATCCGTTGCGTAGATTTGAAGATTTAAACGGACATACAGACATACGGCGACCCGCGACAGCGACTTTGTATTACTATTTAGAGATAGTGATGATATAGTGCTGGCGGTAAAGGAGCACCTTTATAGTGTTCAAAGGTAGCATCAATTAAAATAAGTCGGATAGCGAGCCGGGCGCGGTACACACGGCAGGTAATTTTAATTAATTGCGCCAAAAGCTTATTTCCGGGACTCGCGTGCTCTGCGGTCGTGTAGTGTGTTGCGATGCTAAAGATACATACACACGCGACTGTATTCAAGCGATACGAGTAAATATACGACTGTCATAGTTTGCCAAAGTAAGAGAATAACAAGCCATTTGCGGGGCAAATGCCACTTCTTAATAAATAAGGAATATTCGGCAATTGAGGTTAGCTTGTTTATTTATGAATGTGTTTACGCTTTGTGGTAGGTAAACTAGGCAGCATTATGTGTCTTATCTTTAGCGACCGAGTCAATTCAATGAAATGTTAAATAATAATTAACATTATAAAATAAATTAATTTTACTGGTTGAGAATGTTAGGTAAGAAGTCGTTCCGTATAAAAAAATAAGGTTGAAGAGCCAATCTTCAGTAGTGATAAGATTGACACTTCGTGAAGATTAGCTCTTTAATTCATTATATCTTTGTACATATCATTGTTTTTCTTTTTGATATAGCCTTTTCATTGGCTCATACAGCTGCAACCTTATTTTTTATACGGAACGACTTTTTACCCAACATTCTCAACCAATAAGTTTAGTATACACAGAAAAAACATTGATGATAGCAATCAGTCCCAATAGGAAGATTTAATGTACAAGTCAATATTGACAAGTTAATATGGATGATTATAATTATTGCTCTGTAAATACAGTTGAGTATACAGTGCAGCGTGCTTTAGCAAACGTGACAAACTCATTGTCTTGATGGCACGCGATATGAGGCTTCCACGTGTAAACGTCTTGGACCATCTGAATAACGGAGTGCTTTAACTTCCCCCCTTTTTTTCCGGGGTGAAACTCTACTGACTTCAACCCACGTCGAGGGCACGGCGTGGGGATATATCGAACTCACACCGACCAAAAACACCCCGGGCCCCTTCTATTGCCAAAGCCAGAGTCGCGGTAGGTGTAAAGAGCCTAACCCTTACTACCCGTAAGAACGGACGCGCAGGACGACGCGTCCGTTTTCTTCGTGGCCTGTTAGCTGATCGGGTGACAGGGTGGCGTTAACTTCCCCCTGGTCAGATGAAACCTAGAGGCCTTCCACCACCTCTTAAAATGATATAATTGCATTGTGGAAGAGCTTCAACAAACATCCATCTGATCAATTTCATAAGTCGTAAAACTAATAATATATCCTGACCGATATCGGCAACGGCGGTTAGTGTTACCATGAGACCAGTCAGGTACGCGGGGCATATTATAGTAAACAAGTGCGTGCGCAAATATAGGTGCACTCTCTTTTCCTTTTTCTCCCATAACGTGATGGGACGGCAATACGACACGACCAGAGAAGATGAAAACGCATTTGTAAATATCCACCGAAACACACCTATCAGCTAAGGTGATATTTATTTCTATACATTTGTAAAAAACATTCGAAAAGACTTTAACTTCGCCGTCCGTCGTCTTACCACTAGGCTATCGACAGCGTTTGATTGACCAAAAGCATTTATGAGTTGGACGTTCGACTTACTATCTTACTAACGTTGGAGAAACAGGTCTTTTTCCAAAGAAAATCAAGTAACATGATGTAGAAAAAATTTCTTTATCTGAGTTATGTTAGCTAATCTTTGTGAACATTCGTTTCGAGTTGGCAGTTTACACATATGTATGGTTTCCGAGGCCGTAATAAAATGATGAATAGCTGCAGTATAAACGTAAAACAATGTAAACTGTAATTTATCACAAAAATAACGAGATAAATGAATCTAACACGTGAGAATGACGTAGCTTGGTAAACGTACGGTTTTAACTTAATTGTGTTTATTACTCGTATGTAGTCGTTTTTAAACAAGAAAATATGCAAACATCCTACTACTAATCTAAACGCGAAAGTTTGTGTTATGGATGAATGGACGTTTATGTCTTTCACGTTTAAACGATTGGATCAATGTATAGAGTTAGCTAACTCTCTAGATTAATACATAGGCTACTTTTTAATCGATTGCGTGGGGGTATTGTTTTTGCAGCTATAACCGAATTTCATGCGGGCGAAGTCGCCAGCAACAGCTACTTACTTGTAAATACTTCAATTTTAAAGTTGTACAGTTTGGACACATTATTTTGTTTGTATACAACGTTGATAAAAGCGAGAGGCATTAAATGAAACCACATATTCTGTATATCATTATAAGGCTACACAACAAAAATCAAATCAATGTAAGCAATAGTTTAGTCACAGGATATTTTTTTAGTTTTTTTTTAGTTTGAACAAGCTGTATCTTCCTGATTAGGTGACTAAGTTTTATAGGCATAGTTATCTAGTTGGCTCCGGTTGGGTCCGAAACTAGTCGGGCTATCCCGATAAATACGCGTGAGTAAACCGTTATAACGTATTAAGTATGAATCATCCTCACGAAAGTTATTAAAAAATATTGCTTACATTGATTTGATTTTTGTTGTGTAGCCTTATAATGATATACAGAATATGTGGTTTCATTTAATGCCTCTCGCTTTTATCAACGTTGTATAACAAATTCAATACCAAAGACAATTCTGGAAACGTCATTACAAATCAACATGAAAAGTACTAAAAGTAGAGCTTACTTTTCCAAGTGCGCCAAAAGAGGGGTCATGTGTTAACCATTGCTACGGTTTTGTGGGGCTTAGCTTATTTGAAACTTACCTTTAAGAAATAAAGATAAATAAATAATGTCAAGAAATAATCCAAGACAAAAATACTCGAAGCACAATCCTTAAATTATGTTGAAGGACGGGTAAGTGCACTTGGCAGATAAGGGCATCGAAATGATAGCAGTAAACATAAGGTAATATTAGGTTCCAGACGTGCAATATCTGTATGCATACTACTATCAGCTGATAATTATTGTGACGTCACCCTGTCGTCTTTTATGATATCGATTCGATAAAACAGGCTGACACACATATTATTGTTCTTTACTTTGGTACTTTATATCAGTAGCTGTTCAGACGAAGGTTTGTCTGTATAACACTTTAGTTATGGGTAGGCGATTATAAAGCGAAGTATAGGAGCAAGCAACGCGATCAGCATTAGCGCTCGACGAGATTTAACCTGGCCTTATTTTCCGGGATGAAACACTATTAACATCGACCCACGCGGAGGGCACGGCATGCGGATACATCAGACTTCCACCGACTAAAAACACCCCGGGCCCCTTCTACTGTCACAACCCGACTCCGGCTGGAACTTGTCTAAATGCCATGAGCATTTTCTCTTTCCTTCTATTAACTTCTAAACATATTAAGTGCCTAGGCGAGTAAACAGGTACTTAAATTATGTATTCAACTTGTTTTTCTTGAAGTAAACAAACGACGTGTATACGAACAACATATTTATGTAGCTAATATAATGTTTTATTGTAGAATGATTTGTTGTAAACAAAACAAGTACGAGTCGCGATAAAAAATATTCTAGTACCTAAGGTAAACTACTATTATTACTTATTGTAAGTTATTTTTTGATGGATCACATTCGTTTATTGTGGGGAAGTTGCATATATCCATTGTTAGGGTGTGAATATTCCAGAATCGCGCAGTGCACGCGCAAGAAATCCCGCAACGCTGGCTTAGGCAACTTAAGGGGCCCGGGGTGTTTTTAGTCGGTGGTAGCTACTAAATTTCTTGGTATTCGACTAAGGTACTTAAGCCTTAAGTCCTTAAGTCATTCTCTACCAGTCGACCACAAAAAATACAATAAGTAGGTGCATAATACAAAAAATAGAGAGGTAAAATACTCGAAAAGAAAAAGCTACAAGAAAGGATATTATTAATTAAACGAGAAATACATTCGTTTATTTTTTTCCGTTTTAATGAAAGGCAATGTCAATGTGAAAGTATACTTGTTTTAACAACAAAGGTGAGTGACCTACAATTAACGCTCATATACGTGTAAATGACCCTATCAAAGGTATTCTTGATGTCAATATTACAGAAAATAATTGAGACTTATGTTTCCTGTACTTTGATGTTAAGACAAGGTTTTTCACCTTTCAACTAGTTTGACAACACTATGAATGGTTTCGATTCTGTAGAAAATTATCAAGAATATAAATTCGTACGGTTACTATACTGGTCTAGGTAATTAGTGGCCCTGGCTGCTATACCGGAGGTCGGGGGTCGATTCCCACCCAGGACAAGTATTTGTGAGATGAGCACGTTCAATTGTTCTGTGTCTGGGTGTAATTTATCTATAGTTTGTATTTAGAACTATACAAGTATGTTTATCAGTTGTCTAGTACTCATAATACAAGCTCTGCTTAGTTTGAGACTAGATGGTGTTGTGTGAAAGTCGTGGAATATTACATTACATTACACACATAAAACTTCTTGAAACATTCCACCTATTAAAAAACCCCGTCACAATCCATTGATCAGTTTTAAAGATCTAGGTACAGACAGACAGAGGAAGGAAGGGACTTTGTTTTAAACTACGAAGTGATAATATTATTTTTTGCAGGTGTTGGCCGTGTAGGTATCAAATAAAGAAAATCGCATCGAATAGTGTGTGAATGGAACTATAAAATCTAATCATGACGTTACAATATAAAGAGCACACGCACAGGTACCGAACCCAAGACCTTGGTAGTAAAAAGTGAGAGACAAGGTCACGACGACCTTACACAATGCAGGCCTCAGCGGCAGATGGGAAAAAAACTTAACATATTAAGTACTCATATTTTTATAGTACACTAGCTGTGGCCCGCGACTTCGCCCGCGCGGATGTCGGTTAAAGGTGCAAAAATATCACCCCTCTGACGCAGTCGGTTAAAAAGTAGCTTATGCGTTAATGCTGGACGTCAGCTACCTTCATACCAAATTTAATCCAAATTGGTTTAGTCGTTTAAGCGTGAAAGAGTAATAAACATCCATCCATTCATACAAACTCTCGTATTTATAATATTAGTACGAAGGAAGTTTTGTATTTCACTAGCTGTTGCCCGCAACTTCGTACGCGTTAATTCGTGGTTTGAATACTCCCGCAAGAAAAAAAAGAATTAAGTAAAAAAAAATCCTGGATAACAAATGGCCCATTCTCAGTTTACCCGATATAAACACAAAATTTCATTAAAATTGGTCAAGACATTTCGGAAGACGGGAACGAACATTGTGACACGAGAATTTTATTAAAATAAAGATAAACATTTTTCATACCGTACAAAGACAGCATTGCGATCTTAAGGGCAAAATAATACCAAGTTCAATAAACGCAGTTATCCTTTTGAACTCGTTCGTACATCAGCCGTCTTATAAGGCACGTAGCAAAAGGTCCTTTTGAATCCTTTCTGACTTTTGTAGTACCAGGCTAGCATGCGCGCGTAGGAGCCGCGTCGTGACTTACTTGCCGTGCGTAAGTATAGATAGGTACATTGAGCTCTACATAAGGCTAAATAAAATGCATGACGTAATTTTCCAATGCTGTGTGCGGCACACGGACGTGACCGGTTGTGCAAGTGTGCATCGAGGCGACTGCACTGCAGAAACCGCCGCTCGTTCATGCGCTCCTGGTACCGTCGAATGCGAAAAGCAGGGGCGTTAGCGAACATTATTAAACTTGATTACACAAACAACGTTACTCATCGCGTATTTAAATTTATTTTCTTAAAATGATTTGAGTGTTTATAAGAGTTGAATAATTGGGTATTTTGAGTGCCTTGAGCTGCAACCAGTGTGCTGAATGTGTCTTTTGAAACAAGTGGCATACGCGATAGATTCCATTTTAAACTATATTCCTACTCATATTATAAACGCTGGCTAGGTCAAGTTTTATGATATTTGGTATGGAGTTAACTAACACCCTGGATTAACAGATAGGCTACTTTTTTTACAAGATTACGTTAGAAGGGGAGGATAATGTTAGTATAATCGACATACGCGCGGGCGAAGTCGCGGGCAACAGCTAGTTAGAAATAAAACTGACGTGATTACTTCTAGTGTTTACTTGGATAGTAAAACAGTCATTTTATCAAAGAAATAATGTATGCATTGTGTGAGATTTGGTGACGTAAGGTTTTGTCGCAGTTTCTTCTCTTCTAAAAATATTTGTAATAACGGGATAACGGCTAAAATTGCGCGAAAAAAAACATGATTAACTATAGTTAGTACACAGACTAGAAGGTTATAATAAATCTCCATCTGCAAGAGAAAGAACTTACATCCACCGAAGATAGCAATTATACTCACAGGAAACATTATTTATTTCAAGAAAACAAAACACAAACTTCATATACCTAAGTGTATTTTTATTTCTTGAAGTAGGTACCTAGTATTCAAAATTCATATTCAAATGTCGTATATATCTCTTGGGATAAATTCGTGAGAAGGTTGTAAATTCTAGTACATTTTAAACGCGTCTAAATATAGCCGAAACCTTTGAACGGCAAAACGATAAATAGTGGGTTAGTAGTGGGCGGAACTTGCGAATGTTTTCTAAAAATAAAACAAGGATTAAATTTATTGTAACAATCGCTATATGTATAACTTTACTTCCGAAGAGTATTGTAGTTTGAACTGTGTGCCACACATTCGCTGTGACCTGCGACATCGTAAAGACATAACCCTTCTCTGATGCAGTCAGTTAAATAATAGTGTATGTATTAATTCAGGGTGTCGGCTAACTTCATACCAAACTTCTGAAGAAACTTCTGACTTTTGAAGAAAAATAAGAGAGAGAGAGAGACCGCTCTCTTGTAGCGGTATCTCGCTTTAACAACTGCACAAATCTTCCTTTTAAAGGTGGTGGTAAAAGCCAGTGGTTTACTGTCCAAATATAAACCCAACAAAACAAAGCATTAAGTACTCGTGTTTGTGATCCTTAAAACATGTCATCGCTAAGTGCTACATGTGGTAAGTAGCGACGTTGATGCACTTAAAGTTACCGCGAACGATCTGTTCACTCTTTTTTGTATAAAATATAAATTAATTTAAACAAACAATAAAACCGACTTCAAAAACAGCGGCACTAAAAACTTGAAAATAATCTAAATGACAAAAGGCATCATCATCATATCACCTAAGTACTGACAAAAGTCGATGCTAAATAAAAAAAAGAAAACGACGAATTGAGAACCTCCTCCTTTTTGAAGTCGCCTGAAATTGCATTAAACAGCCTATAAGAGAAACATTGCAAAGATTTTACAAAACGATGTTATGACCATTCGTACTGTCTAGTAGACAGTGTCTACTATTTTATGGGAATTTAGAGTTGAACTTTGGCAAAAAAACGATACTTATTTAAGTGAGTCTATCTATCTCTAAATTTCTCTTCAAAATGACAAAGACAGTATGGCAGTTAAGGGCCACATTTTGCTATGCGTATGCTGTGCGTCGTTCTTCCTCACGCTTCGTTTGTTAGACTACGTCCACTACTTGATTTAGCAACTTGGTCGTGACCTTACTATCCTATACCCTGACCGCAATGTCCTCCAAATCGAATACATATTTGGTGAAAATTCGCAGGCATTGTGAAACACAGAACAATATAGTCAAATTTTATGGCAAATTATTGCACAATTTTAATAATTTGTTATACTACGTCCAAGGTAACGCAGAATGATTTGTGACTATAATTTTTATTCACGCTACATTCGAGAAGTTTGTGCCACGTGGAGGACATTGTTGATTATAACTGTATCATGATGTATATTGCGATATTTTCCAAATAGCAGACTGGGTTTTAAGTTTAAATAAAACCTTTGAATTTTCGTACTATGAACTCATCTAGGTTCAATATAGACGCCTTAAATCCTGCCTCCTTACTCCAGAAACTGGTTTGGTTCTATTTTTGACTTGGATTTAATTTGGTTCTCGATTTGATCCTGAAATGAAATAATTCTATAGAACCAAATCAAATCAAAAGGTTTTTATTTCGAGTAGGCCTTCTCAGGCACTTTCAAAACGTTACTGACTCTAGTTGCGCGGTTCGAAAATGTCATTCTTATGGAGAAGAACCGGCAAGAAACTCCATAAGTCACTCTTTCACATCGAGGGTTATCCGATCGATTGTAGTTCCTTCTGCCACTGCATGAATTAGCACTAGTGTCAATTCTAGCGCACCAACTCGATCTCAATTAAATTATATCTCGATTAAAACAGAACTCGATTTTGTCGGGAGTAAGTCTTCTGATGTGGTAATCGCTAAATTACCTGGTGAGCGTCCTGTTACCTAAGATTATTATTAAATAATTCAATGGGCAATAAATGACCTCATTCATTTTTTTCCTTTTTAATTCCATGTTTACTTTTAACCTGCGTTCCGTTATGAATGATGCAGCTAATAAGATTTGCGTCGCGAACCCTACGGACGGTACTCATTTGCAATTCACTGAGACTAGTTTTGTAATTTGCATCTGCATTAAAAGTTTCCTTGTAAGCCATATTTCAAAGTAAGCCAGCATGCGGGACTACCAACTCTTAAAGCAATATACATGCGGTTGTGGAAGCGAGATAACGCACTACAAAATGTAGAGCAGTGTCTCTTTTCCACACCCGTGATAATATTACTTAGAGCGGTGGTGGTAGTGGCAGACCCACTGGAGACCGCGTCAGCGTGGGTGTGGTATGCTAAGCAACAGACTTGTGAACCTACGTAGTATTCATCCAATGCATTCTGCTTCTTACTAAAAATATCCTCAACATTTCAATATTGAATTCTCCGGTGATTTCACCAACAATAGCTGGGATTATTTGAATATGGCTATAACAAATTCTAATCATTTCATATCATGTTGACATGTAGACCAAGACACCACAACAAACAAATTATACAGTACTAGCTGTTGTCAGCGACTTCGCCCGCGGATGTCGGTTATATCTACATAAACATTACCCGAAGCAGCCGATTAAAAAGTAAGCATGCAACATGGGGTGTTAAATCAATTAAAAAGTATCCCATTTGGTTAATCAGGGTGTCAACTAACTCCAAAAGAGCCGAGAGTATCGAGCCGTTTGAGCGTGATAGAGTAACCTACCATCTCAAACATATTCACAGACTTTTGTGTTTATATTATTAGTAGGATCATCACGGATGATGATCAAGAAATTTTGCTCCCTAAAGAGCACAACTAAAGAGTTCAATTGTTTATACTTAACGAGCACTCATTATGAATGCAGTCATTAGCCTAGATATGCTAGAGTTATAACACAGTGTAAATACATACAGTATTAATTCAGCCGTTTCTAAGAAAAAAACAAATGCCTACAGCCGCGTTGTATGTAACAGAGATTGGGTTGTGCACCTACAGCATTTAAATTACATCAACAACACACCGTCCGTTCGTTACTGCGACACGCTCGCGACTGTATCACGCCACGATCCGATAAAGTGCGAATAACTCGCGTTGCGTCTGTTAATATGAAGGCTTACTGTATTATATTTAACTGTGGTAATAGATGAGTATTTCTCCACAGCTGCAACATTTTTGAGGCGAGTCCTTCACGCTTGGAGATCTAGCCTACCTCGTAATTCCCGTTTACCTCACCGTCCGACTTCACAAAGACTTGGTTTACGGAACGTTTGCTCTTTTAAACAAAACCCAACTATGCAAAGACATGGAAATCATAAATGCTGTTTTTAAATTTTAAACACTGTAAAGTAGTATTATAGGAATAAAAAGTTCGTTTTCTTTTAGAATTAATATCAAGAGAGAGAGAGTCTTTTAGATTAATATCAAGATTTGAATGTCCATGAATAATTAAATCACTCTTTTCAAATTTTTTTCCAGAAAGCTGTAACCAGCCTACAAAAGCCTACAAAATATTAGTTATCATTATTAATAGCCTATATTGACATAATAACGCATTGACATAAACTTATTTTTTTTTTTGTTAAAAGTTCGACTCGATCAGTATAGAATTATTTTACAAGTATATTTAATATCGATGTCTATCATTATAGTTAATAACATTGAGAGAATTATATTTGACTCATCCTCACACGACTATTATGTCATTATAACAATCTGAACGATTAAAATAAATAAACTGTAAAGATTAGGTGTGACTCATCTTTGTATATTATTCTTCATGTTTTGTAACAATAGGGAATAAACAATGTTACATCGCATTAGAATAGAAAACTTCAAATGTGACGAGAATGACATTTCTTTTCGACAAACGTCTTTAAGATGTTTGCGGGCCTGTTGGTCTAGTGGTTAGTGACCCTGACCACTGCATATGTTTAGAAACATATAAGTGTGTTTATCAGCTGTCTAATTACCATAACACAAGCTCTGCTTAGCTTGGGTTCAGATGGCCGTGTATTATTATATCAGTCAGGTGCAATCTATTTTAGCAATTCATCAGCGTTCAGAAAATTCATCCGTGTGGTGTCCGGATATAAAGAATAGCACCACCCCATATCCTCCACTGGGTGTCGTAAAAGGCGACTAATGGACCTTAAGACCCAGTGCACTGTACAACCTTGAATCACCCGAATGGTAGCGGGTAAGCCATCAACAAACGCATTCCCAAAGAGGGTTAGTGTCAGGCAGGCGGCCGACTATAAAACCATAGCCAAATCTTTAAGCAACATGTCTAGAAGACGTGTTGCGCCGTCCCCAAGTGAAATGGGATAAGGGCAGGAAGATGATCAGCGTTCAGAAAAATTTGCCTAAAATTAATAACAATAATATATTCTACGACTTTCACATTACGCCATTTTTGTCTCAAACTAAGCAGAGCTTGTATTATGAATACTAGACAACTAATACCTAAACATATTTCTAGATACATACATATAGATAAATTACACCCAGACACAGAACAAACGACCCTGCTCATCACACAAACATTTGCCCTGGGTGGATACCCACAACCTCTGTTATAGCATTCAGGGCCACTTACCATTAGACCAACAGGCCAGTCAAATTTGATCTCAATTCTCAACTCTAGAGGCCAAATATCAAAATTCAAATCCAAAAATCCTGATTAGGTTATTTGTTGCACGATCAATTGACATTCTTAGAGGTATTATCGATGAAAGACAGAGTTCAATGTTATACTATGGAGTTACTATAGAGTTATACGATAATTATACTAATGCCGACTTATAGATAGTCGAATGGTACAGATGACCACGGTGTACCTATACCAAACTACGAGACGCGAACTTCGCGGAGGACTAACATTTGTGCGGTCCAGAAAATGCTTGTTCTGAGTCTGGGTGTGTATATGCATGTGACTTGCATGTCTGTAAAACCTACGACAGCAATTATAAACGACTTACACTTGTCACTTCTATAAAGTGCGATTAGACGTATATCACTTGTCTAGGGAGACAAGTCTAGAAATTTTCCTTGCGCAATAATAACATTAGTGACGCTTGAAAGCAATGAATCACCGCTAGTATTTATAAATAAAACACAAATTGCAAAGATTATAGTTCGCCACATATAATTATGTGTACGTTTGTCTGTTCGCTTGCTGTTAGTGTGGAGTAATCGTCTATCTATAGGTATACGTATTAAACAGCCGCATATAAGAACGATACTAAGATGAGAAACGTTCTAAAATGTCTATTCGTCTGTGATAGCCTAGTGGTAAGTGCGTAGGACTGCTAAGTCAAAGGTCTCGAGTTCGATCCCTACGGTGCGCACCGACTTTTCGAATGTTGTGTGCGTTTTAGAAATAAATATCACAATTTCCGTGTTTTAGAAGGCAAATAAAAATGTGGGTCCAGCGCCTAATCTCACTCCGGACGTGTCGAACTGCCGTCTTATCGGGCTATGAGAGGAAAGGAATAGAGAGTGCACCTGTGTTTGCTCATACGCTTGTGCACTATAATATGTCCCGCGTAGCTGCTGGTGTCATAGTAGCACTAGCCGCCGAGGCCGAAATCGGTCCGGACATTATTATTTGTCTCTAAATTCTTCTTGAGAGTGACAAAGTCAGCATGACTGCAAAAGATGAAGGTGAAGCGTCTCTGCACATCGTTTTGGCATACGACCGAAAGATGCGAGTTGATTTCAGAGAAATTTTGGCCTAAAATGTTGAATTTATTTCGACAAAATTTGGTTTGGAGTAAGTTGAAGTTATGTAGAATTATAGGCTCATTTGCCACAATAATGAAAATCGACTCAGACGGGACAGCACTTGACAGCAGGCATATACCTATCCCGAATAATTAAATGAAACATTTAGAAAACGACGCAAAATGTATCATTATTTAATACTAGCTTTTGCCCGCGACTTCGTTCGCGTGAAATAGTGACTTCCGGCAATTTTTTGGTTTTAACCACATAGTTCCCGATCTCGCGGGATCTCTTCAAAAATGAGATGTGGAAGATATTCTAGGGATCTCTTCAAAAAGCAACATATTTTTTTTTTTTTGAAATTTGAAATAAAAACTATCCTATGTCCTTTCTCAAGTTCCAAACTATGTCTGTACCAAATTTCACACAAATCGGTTCAGTAGTTTAGACGTGAAGAAAAGACAGACAGACAGAGTTACTTTCGCATTTATAATATTAGTTTGGAAGTTTGGATTTAGCGTCTATTATGAAAGAGAAAGTACTTACTACGTGTGTTAAGACTCGCGTGATCTCCGCTAATTCATCGTACTATCTCAGGATTATTTATGTTCCTAACTACAATTTATTACGTGTAAAGTTAAACACTAACTTGTTACGATTTACATTTTTATTTATTCATTGGCTGTCTTTCGACTGATGACTACCGATAGTTGTTGAATCTTATACGATTCTCTTAAGTTAGTATTGGGTATTTGACTAAAAATCTTATTAGTCCATCTGATTAATTTAAAAAAAAACGTGTTGTTATTTACGCAATGTAGAATCTTATTTTTTATGCAAATCTATTTTATGGACTAATTAGTTTTTCTAGTCAAATACTTAATTGTAGGAGTGAGACACTACCGTGTACCGTAGTGCAGTGCGCCGTCTTCAACTCAAAGGCAACTCAAAGGCAAAGGCAACTCAATAGTCCTGCATTAGGGGTACAAGGTATGAGAAATGGTTAAACATTTAGCAGTTCAAATCCAACAGATACACAAACGTATTTTTTAGACCACTAGGCGCAGTCTTAGGCATATTTTTTATACGTATTTCATTTCTAAACGTATTTGTGAGTCAAGGTTCTATGATTCCACCAGAATATGCGTTTATTGATACAATAAAATTCTCCAGGTATGTAACCTTAATAAAAGTGAAAACATATTCTAATTTAGCAATATTTTGCAGCAATAACAACAACGCCTAAAATGTTCAATTTGTTGCAATATTACAACTTTACAAGGATAACATATTTTCTTTCGAAGTAGATTTATTGAAAGTTTGTAAAAGTGTAGTTCTATAATTATTATGAAGAGTATTTGTCTTATAATAATACCAGCCTATAAACGTTCTACTGATGTCCGTTTTACCCTTTGGGTACGGAACCCTAAAAAGTACATCAATATAATATTGAAACAGTCGCATTGGTATTAGCGTCCGGTGCAATGGGAATTAAACTTGCGCCTCATAAATACAAATCCGTACATGTAACCGAAAGGCCACCACGATACTATTAAAATAATTTGTCTTAGATTACTTTAATTTTATTCCATTCAAAAAAATATTTATTAATCTAAACGATTAATTCATACTGCTTGTAAATTGTGGTTAACTATGTTCTTAAAACTTGCAATTGAATTATTTGTCGAATTTTTATTGCGCATTATATTAATCATGAAATCTTATACCGAAATTGCTGTGTAGTAACATTTCAAAGGAATCCTAACATTATTTCAGTTGTAATAGTATTAATTTAATTTGCATGAGTTTCACCACTTTTCGTAAATTTCTTAAGAATGAACATTAATGCTAAAATATTTCTTGGTAAACCTATTAAACACATTGCTGGAAAATTATCTACTACTATTATAATATAGATGATTGTTACTCTTTTTGGATTAATTTTAAAATTTAATTTGGTATGAAATTGAATACTAAATAATCTTTACTGCCATTTAATATACAGTTTTTACATTATAAGGGCTTAAATAATTACAGTGGACTTATAAAAACTCTGCCCCCTAAACTAGAAATAACCCTGGATTAACACATTGGCTTCTTTTTTACCCACTGCGTCAGAGCAGGATAATATTTTTGCAGCTGTAACGGATAGTCTCGTGGGCATAGTCACGGGCAACAACGAGTATTTTAATAAGTATACCATATACAAGTACCTTAATATTACTTAAGTAACGGTATAAAGTGTTGCCAAAACGTAACATTGCTTTAGGTTAGCCATCTGTAAGTAATGGTCTATTTGGCTTCCCTAGGCTAGTTCGAAGCCAAACGGAACAGCTATCAAGGTCACAGCTCACAGCTGATATTATACAGGTGTGCTAAAAACTGTCTAAAAATATTTATAATCTTCGTAAACGCATCAAATTTACTGGCATTGACGAGTATAATTTAAGTACTGCCGTATTTTTGGCGGGACTGCAGGATGTTCGTAAGTTATCGCGACCCTGGCACTCAAAGGGCTCCAGGAGGAACATAGTTGGTTTTAGTCTGTAGTCTGACACTCCCGCTGCACCTACAACAGGTGGGGTCATTTGAATATCACTTAGAACCTAAGATTTATAAGATATCCCAGGAAAACAATTGACTATCTTGTAACCCACAATACGCAAACTAAATTAATCAGTAGTTAATACGCCTCGTGGCCAGAAAAAGCAAAGAAAGAAAAAAGGTTTGGAAGAAAATAGGGAAGTTTTGCCCAGCAGTGCGATCTCAAACTGGCTACAAAAAAAAATTACGCCTAGGTAAAAACAATTTCGTACGAGTGTGGCGTGTTATATTTCTCCAGTAAATGTCTATAAAAGCTAGTCTGGCTATGTAGGACACTTATCAAGAACACGGTCAGAAGCCTGACCTACTTGCGGGATAAAAGATGCAGTACTGTGTCCGACCTGTATCCCTTTCACAGGGCTGCCCACCTAGATTACGCTAGTACTGTGTCCTACATACCTTGTATACCTATATTTTTGTACCCATACATTTGTATGTCTTACCAAAGATAAAACATACCGCTATGTACTGACATAAGATGTGATCTCTGCCTACCCCCAAGGGAAAGAGGCGTGACGTTTATATATGTATGTATGTACTGACTTTTACTTAACATCTGTATTTTATGTTTACCTACGTTTTACAAACAATAAATTCTGATTCTGATTATATTACGTACTACTAACTACAGTGTATAAAATGTGGAAAAACAAGATAGATACCGTACATATTATGTAGCTGATCTGCGTTCACTTCGTTTGAAGGGCATTTTTTGAGTAATAGGCTATTCCACTCACAAATGACTTGGGTTTTCTATGAATATTTTAAAAATTAAAAATAGTTTCCAAAATCAGTCCAGCAGATTTCGATATTACCCCATACAACGTCACAAATCCCTCTTATTAATGATTTTCTTATGTAGTGATAAACAAAATACTGACTTAACTACGACTCGTACTCGAACTGTAAAATACAAAAAGGTTTTATGTCATTCCAAATTATAGGTCGGGGAAAAAGTCTTTTCGCATTATAGTATGTATCTTTCTCTCTCTAATAAAATTAGAATTTGGAATTATGTTCTTTAAAATTTTACCTTTCAATTATACCAAAACGAGCCAGATACAAATACTATAGCCAAAAATATTTTATTACAAGTTCTAAAAACTATAATGCGAAAAAAAACTTTTTCTCCGACCTAATATATGTATAAGTTGTACAAATTGGGTGCATATTTCAGGTAATGCTATAAATTAAAATCAGGTTAGTTCGAGTTCGACTAGCGAAATAGCTAACCAAATAATGTTGACTTAGTTTTGATTAAGGTTGAGTAAGAGAAGTTCTGCCTTGTGGAGTTAGGGTATATAAGGTTTGAAACTTGGCTCTACATGAAATTGAATAAGTTTTAGATGGTGCAAGTCATAATATGGTTAAATATACACAAAATAGCACACAGACAATTAACACACAAGCATTTTGAAAAATGTTTGCAGAAGCTGTTGCAAACATGTTATTCATGTTGAAATTCATACGACTAATAATTTTAAAAATAAAAATTGCCTAACATTAAAGTTAACTTGTACTGTTGAATAACCTTAGACATATATCTGACTTCTTTTTCTTTTATTTATTAATGTTCAGTCTAATCCATTCTTTGCAGAGGCCCATAAGAAAATGGCTACCCTGGATGTCTTGATGAGTGGCCAGTGTCATTCAGTATTCCATTTTGTTGAACAATTTAAAGAACATAAAGATGATAATGGGGGAGTAGTGAGGTTGTAATTTGTTCATTTAAAACACTGCGAAAGTTTAACGTAGATAACTTCTCAATTTAGTTTAAATACAAGTGGTGTAGGTAAAACAAACTTACATGAGTTATTTAATTCGTATAGAACTTACAAACATCTAAACAAATAGAATAGTTCTCCATCTTCTGATTAATTCTGTACCATTTACAGTTTACATTTAAAAGAGAAGTGAACAACAGTGCTTGAAAGTAAGTGGGAGTGAATTATTCAAGGAAACAAATGAATGTTGCATAAGTTAGTGGCTGGGGTATACCTAAGACTTTCGTTATAAAAATGACCTTTTATTGCATTTTAGTGTAAACTTTGTTTGATGTGTGAAGTGAAGAGTGAAGAACAGTGAAGTAATCGTTCTTACGTAGGCATGAGATATTAAGAATAAAAACTTTTAAACTTTCGCGACTTGTACACATATTTTAGACGACAAACGGGATTTATTCGCGATATAATTCGATATTTAATTTCTCCCGACGTTTCTGTCGAGTTGCACCGACCGTGGACGGTGGACGGTCGGTGCCTTAATAAAATAAAAGCTTTTTAAACAAAACAGGACAAGAAAACACTAAGATTAATCCTAATTATATTATAAGAGCTAAAGTTTGTATTTATAGATGCTATGTTTGTCAATGTTTTGAAACTATAACAGATTTCCACGTGGGCATACCCGCGGAAAAAGCTAGTAGCCAAAATTTATTTAAAATATGAAATTCAACATCACTTGACTAATTGATAAAAACCGTTATCGTAGGAAACAAATAAACTTCGATTGCAAAACGGAACGACGAATCATTTCAAGGTGAAACAAATGGAGACATCTTAGCTGAATCATGTTGATTAATTAATTATTTAATCGATTTTCCCATTTAAACTATTTTTAACTATAGTACCTACGGTCAGTAAAAAAAAGTCGGTTAAAATCATCTGATCTTTAAAACAAATGTACACATTTACACAATCAAATTAAATAAGTTGCTGTGTGTTGTGCTAAAATTGAAAAATAGGCTAAGTTAACACATTTGCAAAACAGCTAATGAAAGAATACCGTAAATATTTCAAAGAACGATTCGTTACTCATTTCCATTGAAACCAAACACTTTAGAAACCACTTTTGTTTTAGTATTTCTCGTCGAAGAACGATGACGTCATAAGAAGGTAAACAATGGTTGTGCATAAGAATGCAAAATGCGAAGCGAAGTTAAAATAAACTGGACTTTTATCTCCAACAATAGTTATACCTTGTCAGAAAACATATTGGTATAAGCCGTCGAAACGTCCACTGTTTTAGCTAAAACAATGACCAAGATTTAAATAGCTAGTAACAAGCAGGGCCGTGTGGTTGTCGGCAGAGTAGAATAACACCACCCCATATCTTCCCGTGGGTATCGTAAAAGGCGATTAAAGGAGTGTGTGAAAAAAGTGTTGACCCCCTGTACCTTTTCTTGCACCGAAATACTATTTCATCTGTCTTAGTCTTCCTCCGGTCGTAACGGTCTCCGTTCCACTGGACACAGAAAGACAAAGACGAGTAAGTGCACCTGTGTTTTGCGCGTACTCTTGTGCACGTTAATATATCCTGCGCAACTGACCGCTTCCGTATAAGGACTCCGCAATTCAGTTTAGTCCTACGGCGATAGGGGGAGGTAGAGAGGCTTGACGTGATGCTCGTTGAGCTTTGTCTGACTCCTGCACGTAGGCGGCCTTGGGGGTGTAGTATTACATCGTGGTCGCTTCTGCTCTGCATCGGGGTGACAGGGCGGATTCGGCAACACCCGAGGTGACAAAGCAGCCCTATTTAGGGTGGCACTGCTTTCCCCGCTCAGCCGGGGAGGGGGCTAGAAAAGGTGCCCTAAACAAATGCTCATCCCAACCTACAAAGAGGGTAGCAACCGCGGCTGCCTCTGCATCACAAATTCGCGGTCGACGTTACAAAAATATAAAGAATATAAAATCAACACCAGCATTAATGACCTTTGGCGCGTGGAATGTGCGTACACTTCTAGATCGCGAAGCAAACATTTGTCCGGAACGAAAGACTGCCATCGTAGCAAGAGAACTTCATCGCTATAATATTGATGTGGCTGCGCTCAGCGAAACACATCTCCCCGATGAAGGAGAGCTGACAGAACACGTGGGTGGATACACTTTTTATTGGAAGGGACTTGCTGCCAACGAACCGCGAAGGTCAGGTGTAGCTTTTGCAGTCAAGAATAAGCTTGTCAAACACCTAGAAGAATACCCTGTACACATTTCCGACCGTATTACTACACTACGCCTTCACATGGAACATAACAATTACCTTAATATCATCAGTGTCTATGCCCCAACGCTAGACAAGTCTGATGAGATTAAAGACAAATTTTATGAGGAGCTAACGCAGTGCTTAGATCGTATTCAGACAAGAGAGCAGATCCTACTCTTGGGTGACTTTAATGCTCGGGTGGGTCGGGATTATGAAGCCTGGCCTAAAGTTCTAGGCAGACATGGTCTTGGAAATATGAACAGCAACGGACAGCTGTTGCTTAGTCTCTGCGCACAATTCGATCTTGCGATTACAAACACCATGTTCAGATTACGAGCTAAATATAAGACCACGTGGATGCACCCTAGATCAAAGCACTGGCATCTTATTGACTACGCTATAGTGCGTCAGAAAGATGTGTCACAGGTTCAGGTTACCCGTGCCATGCGCGGCGCTCACTGTTGGACTGATCATCGGCTTCTGGTTCTTAAGATACGTTTTCGACATCAACATCCCCGTAGATCAGACAGACCGAAACAAAAGCATCTGAATCTTGAACGACTTCAAGATAAAGACACGAGAAAGGAATATGCCGAAAACTTGAGTTCTGTTTTGCAGCCTCTTGATCTAGAATCCGGTGAAGTCGGCAAAATGTGGGAGTCCCTTTCTTCTCAAATTCTCGGAACTGCTACATCAACTTTAGGTCCGAGGGTCCGAAAACACGAGGACTGGTTTGATGAAAATAATGGGGTACTAACGGACGCTATTGATAGACACCGTCGACTTTTGAGGCGGCACAGCAGAACACATAGAGGTGAAACTGTTACGGAAGTACGTCATAGTGAAATGGAGCTTCGTAAGCTCACACGAAAGGCGAAAGAGAATTGGTGGTTGAAGAAGGCTCATCACATACAATGGCTTGCTGATACCAACCAGCTAGGCAATTTTTACAATGAGGTAAGAAGCCTGCTTGGTATATCCTCCACTTCAAAAGTCCCACTCAGGCCGACCAATGGCAAAGGGCTTCTTAAAGATAGGAAAGAAATACTCGAGCGATGGGCGGAGCATTTTCAGAAGCTACTTAACGTGGATCATTCTGTCAACATAGACCACGTTCGCTCGTTACCTCAACAGTCTCATGCCTTCGAGCTTGACGAGCCAGTGTCCCTAGAGGAGGTTACTCTGGCCATTAAACAGCAGAAAAATAATCGTGCAGTTGGAGTGGACTCTATACCGGGAGAGTTATTGAAGTACGGTGGGGAGGACCTGCACTTTGCGATTTGGAAACTTTTTGCCGTTATATGGGAACAAGAACAAGTCCCATACACTTTTAAAGTGTCTCTCATTCGGGCTCTATATAAAGGCAAAGGTGATCGAGCCGATTGCGGTTCTTACCGCGGTATTTCCTTACTCTCAGTTCCGGGAAAAGTCTTCGCTAGAGTTCTAATGAATCGACTTAGAAATTTATCGGAAAAGATCCTGCCAGAATCCCAGTTTGGTTTCCGACCCGACCGTGGTACCTGTGAGGCCATTTTCTCATTGCGTCAACTACAAGAAAAAAGCAGAGAACAGGGTCGCAATATGTATCTCTGTTTTGTTGACCTTGAGAAGGCTTTTGATAGTATACCGCGAGAAGCCCTTTGGTTAGTTCTGCAGAAACTAGGATGCACAGAGAAATTTGTTAGACTTTTAAGACTGCTTCATGACGATATGCAGAGCTGTGTCGCTGTAAACGCAGATCAGTCAGAGTTTTTCCCCGTTACCTGTGGGGTAAAACAAGGTTGTGTCCTTGCGCCCACACTGTTCGCGTTATATTTTGCAGTTATGGTTCAGGAAGTTTTACAGACAACTCCTGAAGGAATTCGCATACGTTTCCGTAATGTTGGCAATCTTTTTAACTTAGCCAGGCTCAAGGCTCGTACCAAAGTTTCTTACGCACTGATCACTGAGATTGTCTATGCAGATGATCTGTGTTTTGTAACTGAT
Source organism: Chrysodeixis includens (assembly GCA_941860345.1). Classification (NCBI taxonomy): domain Eukaryota; kingdom Metazoa; phylum Arthropoda; class Insecta; order Lepidoptera; family Noctuidae; genus Chrysodeixis; species Chrysodeixis includens. The sequence goes on from OW796105.1 coordinate 10,167,131, forward strand.
TCCCCAGAAGGCCTGCAACGACTTATGGCCAATCTACACAAATCCTGTCGAAATTTCGGTCTGAAGATTAATGTCAAAAAGACGGAAGTGATGTCTTTAGATGTCCGTGGTCAAGAGACACTGACCATTAAACTCGGTGAGGACGTACTAAAGCAGGTGAATACATTTCGCTACCTGGGGAGCACTATAACATCAAAGTGCGACCTTGATGCTGAAATCAACAGTCGGATCGGTGCCGCAGCCGCGGTATTCGGCAAACTGGATCGCAAGGTTTTCAGCTCACATGACCTGAAGCTGGCTACTAAAATAGACATATATAGGGCTGTAGTATTGCCGAGCCTGCTGTACTCATCGGAGTCATGGACGGTTTACTGCCGCCATATTCGAGCTCTGGATCGTTTCCATATGAAGTGTCTGCGCAAAATATTGAACATCCGTTGGTCTGACCGCATCCGAAATACGGAAGTGTTGCGAAGAGCTAACATTATGGGGATCGAGGCCTACCTCATGCGCAGACAGCTCCGCTGGTGTGGACATCTATCACGAATGGCGAATAAGCGTACAGCAAAGTGCATCTTTTTTTCTGAACTTGAGGAGGGCAAGCGTAAGCATGGCGGGCAACTCCTCAGGTATAAAGATGTGCTGAAGCGCCATATGAAAAAGTGCGATATTGAGCCTTCAGAATGGGAACAAATGGCTATTCGACGACCAGAATGGAGGACGTTGGTAAAGACCAGAGTCAAAGACTTTGAGGACAAACGCTGTTCCGAACTGGATGCTAGACGCGATGAATTAAAAGCACGCCCACCTTGTGCCATACCATACAATTTTTGCAATGGTGTACTGACCTGCCCACATTGTGCGCGAACATTTAGTAATAAGATCGGCTATGTGAGCCATGCACGAGCACATCAACGACAAATGGAACTGTAAAACGGAGAGTGAAGAGGTCGCCGTGGCCGAAATCGGTCGAGGAACATATATACAATTATACAATACAACAAGCAGGGATGTTACAAAGGTTCGTATAAGTAACCGAAACTATCGGATATTCGAGATAGTACATCATCAGTATCCGAATCTAATATAAAAATTTCGGATAAGGACGGATATTAAAATAGAACATCTTCGGTTCGGTTCTTGACGGTCGAGCCGTAACACAAGCTTCCCGGCCCTTGATTTTAAATTTTTAATATCCCTAACAGAAACAACTAAACCGAAATAATTTTATATTTGTAGTTGTAACCGGTGAAGAATTTTGATGTATCCTTATCCGCAACAGTATCAGACAAGTGAGTAACGTAACTTGGAAGACAACAAACAACATCGATACTAAGAAACTGTATTGTTAGGAAACAAATACTCGACCTTTAAGGCCGGCTATACAAGGACTGCTTGAAACGGTATGGACTCCTTCAAGCTTAGACTTCATGGTAATAATAATAATGTCCGAACCGATTTCGGCCATGGCGGCTAGTGTCACTATGACACCAGCCAGCTACGTGAGACATATTATAGTGCACAAGCTTGTGCGCAAACACAGGTGCACTCTCTGCTCCTTTACTCTCATAGCTCGATGGGACGGCAGTCCGAAACGACAGGAGAGAGCTCAAGTGCAGGATTCACATTTTTACATGCCTTCCAAAACACGGAAACTGTGATATTTATTTCTAAAACGCACACAACATTTGAAAAATATATTTTAAAATGATGTCGAATAATGAGAAGATGAAAAGTCGATATAATCAACACATTGTCATGTTAACGACAAATTCCGAATAGTTTCGAATGGCCATGTATAAATCAATAAAACTTAAAAGTAAATCCAATCGCATATGAAAAACACATGAGACCGGAACTCGTAATGATCGGAATCAATTTATTTTGAACCTTTTTGGTGTATAAATAGATTTAATTAGAGGGTGTGCCATTTCGGGGTCAGTGGCCGGACGTGAGACTGCAAATGGGCATAGGCATGCAAATGCCATGCTCGCATATGCTCAAAATAAGATATATTAAGGTTGATAAGGTGTTTGGTGCGGCCTTGAATGAAAATATTTTAGACGACAAACGGGACTTATTCGCGATCAGTCCACCCGTGACCACGGACGGTGCAACTCGATCGAAACGTCGGGAGAAAAGAGATATCATTTTATATCGCGAATATGACCCGTTTGTCTTCTAAAATATGTGTACAAGTCGCGAAAGTTTAAAATCGTTGAATGAAAATATCCTTTATAGTTAAATAGTTGACGGGAAACGCCTCTTTTTACTAGCCTGAAGTGTCCCAATATTGGGCGAAAGTCTCCCCACTTCCACTTATTTCTCTCAAGAGCGGCGAATAACCACTTCGATAAGAACGAATACAGATCATCTCAATATTTCCGTTTGGACTTAATACCGAAACAGAAACTAATGAATAGATTTAAATTGTACCTTGTATTATAGCTTTCGATATTAAGGGCCCCTTATTCCGAAAGTTTAGGCATTTAACGCACCGAAACGGCTTGCGCCCGCGTTGCCGAGGAGCCGTCGCGATTTGAACTCCGGTGACCTATGGCGGCGGGCGGGCACGCCACAGTATAAATAAATAAATCAGTAGTTCATATATATATTGTGCTAGTAATAAGTAGTAGTTTGCAACAAAAACATAATAATATATTAGCTTGATGTGCTATCCACTAAACTATTGATTGTCAACACTAATATGTTATGAATGTGTGACTAAGGAAAGCGATGATCATTCTATAGAATTTAAAGAATGATTGTAGAAGATTTGGTGAGTACTATACAGCGTGGCGCTACCACCCCGACATTAATTTAACACGGTTAGGACTAGTAAAAATGAATCATTTGAATCATGATACGTTTTGATATTACGTAAACTGAAAGACTTTTTTTTTTCAAACAAACTAAATAATAAACATCTATCTCAAATTGTGATCACTCTGTGCGAAAGTTCATTCATTCATCAAATAACTTACCTACGACTAGCGGGCTTACGTTTACTCGGTGCGGCAACGTCGCACGCCGCCGCCGCCCGCGTAGGTACAACAGCTGTGCGCACCAGCTGGCAACAACGCGTCGCGACTTGTAGGCATAAAATGTCTCATGTTCGGTCCGATTTTGTGACTTGTGATCGATAGCCATGTTCAATTTCTTTCAAATCTTATACGTAATAAAATAATGTAATAATAAAATCAAAATACAATATTAGTAAGTACATCTCCTTGAATTTGACGGAAAGGATGGAAATTTGCACCTTATAAAGGTGAATATTCCCATTATAGATTTTAAATTCTATACATACTGACTTCTCGTTGCTCTGTGTATAGAAGTAATCATATTGTGTCGTATTTATAGAATAAGTACTTACGCAATACACTTTCGGATTATCTTCACTTCAGACACCCTTCTTTTCTTAATTTTGTTTTTTTTTATTTACCATTTCAATCACTTACGTAAATTTGTGGTCGCGAGCAAAAGTTGCATAGGTCCTACCTCGATGGCGTCCGGCCGGACACTGGCACCGAGCGCGCGGTGCGCGCGAGCACATTTCACGTATTTATTTTATTTAAAAAAAAAAAATAAGCGCCATATTAAAATTGTATCCAATAATATCCCTGGCAAATCCGATTAGTAAATGAAATGTTAAATTTATATAAAATTACGTTCAGTCCAAGTCTTATAAAACTAAAAATACTTTTAAAATCGACCTTACTTCTGATTTTTTTTTTATCGAGCAAAATGTTAAATAATTCGTTTCTATCCAAAAAAGTCACTAGATAAAACATGTATCTGTACTATATATTTTTTTAAGAATTTAAATATGGTGATTTCTTTGAAAAAAACTCGATCTAGAAACGTAAATTTCGAATAAGGGGCCCTTAAGGTGAATCTTAAGGTTCTATGTTCGTAAAATAATTCGTGCACTTCCTTAGGAACGTTCTATCTCCGTAATAGAATTCGTGCTCTTAGGAAAGTGGATAATTATATTATCAGTAAACGAACAATTCGATAAAAACGACCAAGATATCCGACGAACAAACGTAAAAAAGCATATATACGGTCGAATTGAGAAATATCCTCCTTTTTGAAGTCGGTTAAAAACAGAAGAATAATCTCTGATTGTGTATTGTACCTGAGGTATAAGTCTTTAACATTGATAAATAATGCGCGGATGAGTAACATAAGGAAGAGCAATAATCTTCAATAATACCTGCGAACAGTGAGAGAATAAGACAAGTGTCTTTGTATTTCCGTTTCTTACGGAAGAGGAAGTTGGAGGTAAAAGTTCGAAACACTAAAGTTTAATTTCAATTTCTCTTCCTCGTCGATAAACGGTTGTAATTAATAACATTTAAAATGTCGAAGTCAGTTCTTGATTGAAACTTTAATAAAAGGCAGTGGTCCGTTAAATGTTCTGTTTTAACTACATTTAGTAAAACGAAAATTATTCAGCTTTACTAAAATAAACAACTACGGCTAAACAATATTTTTAATTACTAAATCGACAAACCTAAACTTTTTATGTTGCAGAAAAAGTATTTATTACGAAACATGTTTGTCACTAGTGTCTTAGAATAATTAAGAAAATACAGTAACTTTGAAATAGTCACATCGGTACTTTTGCCTGCACTGGGGATCGAACCTGCACCTCGTGCATATAAATCCATACAAGGCCACCACGACATAGTCGATTGTATTTGCTAAAAATCCTTATTTTCATGGGACACAACAAGTCTGCCGCGGTACACCCTTTGCAGAACACTGATATTTTATAAGAAACGAGTTTTTTTTCGAGTGAGTACTAAGTCTAGAGGGCTTTTACCTAGTACATTACTTTAACCCCTTTTTTACCCCGATATCTAGAACACAACAGATTGATTGATCTTTAATTTGTTGCCCAAACTAATTCCGACCGTAATAGGTTGATTAAAACAATCAGACTATTGGTTTCTTCTTTCCTTAACGCTTTAGTAATTGCGACCCACATGAGTCAGTTACAACTAGTCGAGAACAAAATGCTATCAAGTTCTAGGTTAGTATCTATTCCTAGACCGGTCGTTGACCTCGCGATGTGGCCAGCAGCAGATGTAACGTCAAACGTGATAACTTTATTTGTAAACATATGGTTAAAATGGCGGACAGATGCAAGCAGATATTAGAATTACATTATTCAATCGAGAATATTCTGATTGACTTTTTAATACCAGAGGGAGACGAAGAAACGAAGAAAAAAGAGAGAAAAATGAGAAGGCTCACAAATTCACAACAATATAATAATAGCCATATGTAAGAACGATGTTTAGGTAACAGTCGTTTGAAAATGCTTATCTGTCTCTTTATTCTAATGGACAATTACAGCATAAATGCTAAGGGCGATTTTTTGCTATGCATACGGCTATAAAAGTAGCACGTTCACTATCGACGAAGCATTCAAAATGTAAACTTTACTATGCATAATTATGGAATATGAATTTTTAAACATACAAATTATGTTGCATAGATGTGGATACTTTTTGGTTAGCGTTCGTCAAAGGGGCTCGAATCTCGAAAAACAAAACTTAGATAGAATTAAGGAACTGCGTGTTTATAATAATGGCAATTGAAGTAAGGAGGTTTTCATACAAGACATCGTGAACCTCACAGTGGTCATATTTTGCCATTGACATAGCCTCTAAATTAACGCAGTAAGGTTTGTTATCCAACAACTCGACTACAACTTGTGGTCCACTGCACAAATGAATAATTCTGTAGAATAATTAATATCATAACATTTCCTTTTAACATTTTCAAGGTAATGCTTATTGTTATGAAAATACCTTATGGTTGCGCGCGCATGGTTTGCGTTAATCACTTACATTCAAATTAAATGTGAACTTTACATTTATGCTACCGTTCATTTCTAGGGCAAACCCAGAAAGACTGTTCGGTAAAAAATGCTTTAAAAACTTGACTTTGACGAAGTGAGAAATTCCTACTTTATTCCTCGTATATGGGGCATAGTTGATAATAGTAAAGGAGCGTTAGTTAGCGTTCTTGCAAATAATATACGACAACAAACGCCGGCCATTTTCAGCCTAAGAACTTCTCGCGACACCCACGACATCAATCCAAGATGTCTGCCGTTTTATTTAAAATAAACCCCAGTAAGGTAACACTAAAGATATAATTACAATACCTATAATTGTCACTTCAACAAAAACTCTTCAAATCACTCGCCAAGGGATTCCCCATAAACAACTAAACATGTATAATATACCGACTGGTAGTTACCCTTATTAATGATCTTACAGCAAGCAAGTGTGATCATTGGTGATTAGCTTAATTATGATTTATAATGTTGTTGATAGATGACTTAAATTATTATTTTGTTGAGTATTAGTGGCACATAGCAACTGAATAACTCAGAAAGGCCATAATCGAGCTTTAACAATAAAAAGAAAATCAAACTATCAAACTTATTTCTTGAATTCAGTTAAAAAACCAAGTGACTACTATTGACCAACATGTATCAAAAACATACGGTTATAAATTAGGATAGAAACCAAAATACACAAAGCTACAAAGTGCAACAGAACGAAAACAGAGCGATGTCTGAGTCCACGTGTGTTTCTATTTATACCGGCTGTATAAGGCAGCTGTTAATTAACCTTCGCGATCAGAATATCTCTTGATTGCCAACTGCGATACGTTGTTACATTGTTTTCGTTCATGTTAGCAGGTATATCGGATCTAGTTACGAGGTTTCATCAAGTCTTTAAAGTAAATTTCACTAAAATCGGTTTAATTTCATCATCATTACTTTTATCACGCATTGAAATAGACGAAGCGAATAAGTTTCTTGGCCAACAATTTTAGTATTAATTACTTTATCTAATATTTTTTTGTAAACTCAAAAAGGGATTAAGAAACATAACGAGCAAGATAAGGGTAGTGCTTATTTCCATAGAGATCTCCCAGCAGACCTTTAATACGAAATCAAAGAGGTTCGCACAAGAGGCAAGTCCCTGATTCCTGTTGGAAAGAACCTTACCTTGGTGCAGAATGAGCATCCACAGCCGGAGATGAGTGTGACTTTGTCAACGGTGGCATCTTCGAGGCAAAGCTTGCAGTTGATCGGCGCGGCAGGCACGAAGCCGCTGCCGGCCCCGTCAAGGGAATACCTGATCAAAATAATCAAGTAAATAATAACCAAGACCCTCAACCACCTTAAGAGACTACTTAAAACGCTGAACCTGAACTGCTAGATGCAGCTAGAGTTTTATTAAACATTCTACACGTGTACGACAACGTTGACGCAAACGAATTGTCTGAAAACTTTGGCTCGCATTTACATAACAATGAAACAAAAATAGATGGTGAAATAAAAAGGCAAAATTTATTAGCAATTATTTTCCAACTGCCTCGGTACTTAACCTTTCATACTCTTAAACTTTACGCTATCGGAATTCCCAGTCACTCGTAAGTATTCCACAAATTGTTTTTCTTTTGGAAATCCCTTAAGTTCAAGGTTGAAGATAATGCACGAAAATTATAAATTGTATAAATAGGTAATACAAATGAATGAGTGTCGTTGTCATCTACATGATGAAACCTTATTTAGTATAAGACAATATTCACGTTTAGAATAAACTCGACTTTTAATTTATACAGCAAACAGCAAATACACGTTTTACTTCAGAATATCGCAAAAAAGAAACTTAAGAGGAGTAATTCAAAGGTTGTCTGTAAGAGATCGCTCTTAGCGATAACACCGCCCATTGAGGCACCATGTGACTTTTACTTTTGTCAAATCTGTTTTTCATGTGGTGTGCAATAAAGACTATTCTATCATCATCATCAGCCCGTTGCAGTCCACTGCTGGACATAGGCCTCTCCCAAGGTACGCCACAGAGCCCGGTCTGCTGCTTTATGCATAAAGAATATTCTATCTATCTATCTAATTGTAGAATCTAGGATGAAGAGGTCATTGCGTGTTACCTGGAGCCACCAGCGCCGGCGAGGGACAGTAGCGAGGAGCACCGGGAGCAGACGGAGGGCGCGCGCAGTCTGTTGTGTGCCCTGATAGGTTCCGAGCTCTTCTCGCGGTCGGTCAGCGCGAGCACCGTCGAGCACTTGCGAAGACCTGGACAAAGACATTATGATAAAAACTTCGTCATTTTGTGTAGATGGGTACATTGTTAGATCTGGCTTACTCAGAAATCGGACTCAGAAATTCTATTAGTAACTGTTGTTTACATTGTGATGTCATTCAACGCTCCTGCCATTCTCATGCACGCATTTATAAAATCCCATAGGAAGATGATTGAATTCTAGAGGAAGCGATCTCCATGCTCATAACCAAAAAGAGTGAGTAAACACTTAACATAATACTTAAGAAGAAACTGTATAGAATTCACAAGGCAGATACTAGTGTTTTCCCCACAATCCCAGCTTCCATTCCACATTTAATATAGCTTATTGACTTTGCCCAATAACTTTTGTTTTGATAGAGTTCGGGCTAACACCACCTTTAAACTCGGTTTCTACAGTTGCAATATTAAATTCTTCGCTGTTCAGAGAGCAAAGTTATTTGCCTTCAGCTCAATAACTTAGCTTCGTTCGCTTGTCTGCCTGAATTGAAAGTTATTGAAGCATGAATCTATTCAGATACGAACTTGCTTTGCCTTTTGTTAAAATCTAATATCTGTAATTAAGCTCTCCTGTAATCGATTCAATGCTATGATGCGTGAAGTTGCAGATTGTTTAAAAACTTATTTAAAAGTAATTACGATCTGTTACTATGGGGTAAACTTCTTCGAAATCTTCCATTAATTAATTTGACGTAAACAGATTGTTTATGAATAGAACCAATGACTGTGAAAAGGAATTAAAAGTAAAAAGTAACAGGAAGACGCTAGGGTTGAATTGAATACAATTAATCAAAATCGAAAGTAAATATTATGAAAACGTGAGCGATGATGTACATTAGCACAGATTTGAGAACGATAAAGTGTGTAATAAAATGAAGTAAGTTATGATACGCATTCCTTTGTATACTATAACAAACTTGAGTAAAATTGTGGCGTAGTATTCAAAGATTCTTTTTTAACAAATCATCGGTTGTAACTACGATTCCAACTTCTTCAAACACTCCTTAAAAGTCACTGGTCACAAAAGTTCCTGTACTGGAATCATTCCTTATAATATGTAGTTAATATATTCTATAGTATTAATGAGCATTGCGCCTAAAGCTGCTTCAGGAAGATCACCACCAATGTGGAAATGAGACAACGTTACGCATTTTATAGTATGCCCTCTCGCTTTCAATATAGCAACTCTTAATCCTAAAGTACGGTCTGCAACTAAAGTCGTTGAGTAAGATAAAGGACAATGCCAAGCCTCTATAGAAACTTCGGCTAGAACCGACAGAGATAAATGTTATATTAAAAAAAAGGGCAAAAAATATAGAAAATTATGCACGCATTACATTTTCAATAAAAGCTCACGAAAAAAAGTTATATTAAAAAAAGTTTTTATTATTTTCGACAATAACCTACATAGATTCTCGTTGAATTGGCCTATTTATTTACATTATGGATTTAGGTTAAGGCTAAAAACCTATAAGTCATCAAAAAGGATCTATAAAATAAAAACAACATGTAAATATAAACACCGAACGAAATAAACCGCAATGATAATTATGTTGATTAATGACAATAAAAAAAGTGTTGCCACTGGTGAATATTATATCGTTTTCATTCGATTAATATCGATGGTCAAAAAATAATCGATATTATTTTTGTAATATAATTATTACTATGTAAAACTGAAAAAATATTTTAAGCAGTAAAAAGAACAAAATATTAGACAAGGTATTTATGGTATTATTGTTTTCACTTTTATAATGATCAATATAATTCATAATGATTATCGATATCCAATTGATTACTCATTTTATCTTTTTACTGGCAAGTTTTTTGTAAATGTCATATTTTTGATGCAATAATCGTTGATCGACTTTACAAAAATTAATCGTAACGGTGTGCTTTTTTTAGTTTTATTAATAATTGATAATTTAAAGTATAATAAAATATAAATAACAATTATAATGAATTGATTGTCGGTGACAAGCCGTATTTTGGCATTCTCCTTTACATAGAACATACTTCTTTTATAAATGTTCAGTGATATCTACAATATTGGCTTTCAGTAGATTTCCGGTGCTTTGTTGTTATATGTTTTGGAAATCAGACAGTGATCTTGGATTTTCTTAACTGTACAGGTAAATAAAAGACAAGAGGATATTACGATTACGAGTATCTAATGTAAACAGACGGATTATAAAGTTATCGTTAAATCTAAGGAAATCACAAATGTACCAAGAGACGAGTGTGTGAAAAATTAAATGCATTCAACTGCAGTAAAAAGCCCATCTTGTTAGTAATTTAAATCAATGAAAAATATTTATTATCAAGGCATTATTAGTACACTTTCGAAATAAACTTTCCAAATTGTGAAAGGCTGAATTTATATCGAGTTACTTGAGATGATCAGTCCCTGTACTAAGCTATAAGCCTATAATGCAAGACTGTTAACACTGTGGAAGCGAGACGGCGCATTACACAGTGCCTATTGGCATCTCACTTCTACAATAACAACAACCTTGTTTAAAGAGTTTATAGTGAGTACGCAGGTGAATACGATATAATGTTTGCAATGAGATGTGTAGGACTAAAGGTAGAAGACATAATTAATATAAGAATATTTATTTTTACAGTTTGACTTGGACTAAAATTGAGGCAATTTGGGTAAGCTAGTCATTAACAATGACAATTCTTTGAAATTTATCTTAATACTTGCTTCCTAAATAAATACATTGACGGTATATACGATCCGAACTTTTTACAGAACAGACTATATCCCAAATCACTACTTACGGCACACGAGTACTTTTTAAACCTTTTTTTAGCAATTTACAGCTTAACTTTCCATTTTTGGGTGTTATTTGGATCAGGGTGATAAATAAAAATGTCGTTACAACAACATCGCATGCTGCTAATTGGCAATCACAGAGCCTCGGAACATTAGGCCGTGCGAGCTGCGCGACCCAATTTCATATGCGGTAATCTATTTATGGGAATCCATGTTATTTCCCCAGGGTGGAGTGAGAGGCGCTGGTAACGTGGATTACACGCGATATCATGAGATTACTGATTAAAAATGTACGGGAAATTCAAACGATCAACATTTTTAAGCATGTCAGAACTTTCTACGGATAAAGTTGTTTATGAGATGCGTTTAAGGATGAGTCGATTGATTTAATTAATGACGTTAGTTGATGCTTTTTTACTTTTAGATACAAATTCTCTAACTTGAAATTGCGGACACATAAGTGAGCAAGCATGGTGATCCTTTCTCTTTATGGGATAATGCATTTACCTAATGGGGGACAAATACAAACTCATCAAGGCCAAGGTTCATTAAGGCTGAAATACATTGTACTAACCCTCAAGCAGGGGCTGCGGTTGTGACAGCACGGAGTCCCTGCTGGCTGCCCTGCGGACCGGCTTCGCAGGCCGCGCTAGAGACTTGAGGCCCCCGCTCAGGATCAGCTCCAGGGCACGACGACCGCCAGGCCCTGTCGCGCCTGCTCCCATCTGGTCACAAAAACTTCACGTAAGAAAACAAGAAAAGTAAGTCAAAATTATACGATAAACGGAACTTATTCAAATCGGTGCAATTCGATCGAAACGTTGGGAAAAAAGAAATCAAAATCAAAAGTCATTCATTCAAATTAGGCTTCAATGTAGCACTTTTCGAACGTCAATATTTTTAATAGACAGCACCCCATCGCCCACCCTTCTCCGCTTCCTGTGCTTATCGTTTAATATCGCCAATAAGTCTCGTTTGTCGTCTAAAATATGTGTACAAGTCGCAAAAGTTTAAAATCGTTAAAAGTAGGTCAGTAAATGTACACTTAAGTCAGTGAAATGATCATATTATTATTGTTCCCTATATCGCTCAACCTTTTTGAAATGCTTTAACCGAAGATCGGGTTTTAATAAAAGGAAGATTTAAAAAATTGTGGATCAAAAATCAGAAGTAATGTTGAAATGGGTGGAATGGATTTATTTGAAGAGTTACAATAGATAAATTAAAAGAAATGTTGTAAGGTCGTTCTAATTACATCATTTTAATAAACAGGCTAGTATTACTTAGAAGTAGCACGTAGTTAAAACCATTTTAAAATCAATTTATTGTTACGAAGTCAGGCTAGCTGGAAAGCTTCAAAAATTGATCACTATATTGTTTTCCGACGATTTTGGGTATGAATGATTCTATCAAAAAATGAATTCGTTATTTTGACTTGATATATTTCAATACAATAATCTGAAATTGAAACAAATGCGTAGGGGACAAAAAAAATAATTATTTTCTTTCCTGGATATAACCGGGAGCCAAAACAAAAAGGATGAAATAACTAAAGCATGTGTTTGTAACTTGATACAGTTGTTTAATAACTTGGCACGTTTGCGAGGCGTTACTACGAATTCTATGTTCTCCTGTAATTAGTTTGCATATGTAATGTGCCCTTGAGAATACTCTAGCTCCACGTTAAACCTATAGGTATATATTATGTTGATGTACCGTTTATGAGTAAATGACTCATTCATTATTAATTAACGAATTGTCTTTAGTTTGTTAACGCTGCTTGACTTTTGGACTTAGAGAGATTGAGACGTTCTACACGGCGTAGAGCCGCGACTCATGAATTCCGCAACAGTACTACCTAAACCGACGGGCGTGTATGAAGCGATTGATGAGTGTGGATGAAGCTAAAGTGGTATGCCAGGATCGTAGCAAATGGAAAGATGTGATCTCTGCCTACCTCCAAGGGAAAGAGGCGTGACGTTTATATATGTATGTAGTACTACCTAAAGGGGTTGTGACTGGTCTCTAAACTTTTTGTAAAGCTATATGCAAAGAAAAAGGTTGAATATCGGACTAGAGCAGTACCTATAAAAATAAATTAATGGCGAAAAGAAATGATACAAATAAGGATGAACAAGTATTGACATAATATATCACCACTTTACAACATATTATGTTACATTGCAATGTATTTTATTATTAATATAAATACAAATCTCTTTGCACGTCCTTTCATAGACTTTCATGGTAATATTAAAATTCCTGTTCGTATAAAACATGTCACTAGTTTAAAAAAAAATCGCGTTCTACATTTTCCTTAAACAAAATGGATCCTTGAAATCTCAAAAAATCGGACACAGACAGAGCAATTATCAAGTCGTTTCCTCAATACATACGAAGCTGACCGATAGTGTTAATTGCATGCAGACTTCAATACGAAAACATCATCTAAATCGGGTCTAAAGCACTCGTGACATATTCATTTGTAGTGGTACGTTAAATGTGCTAAGTGCCGTGTGTTGCCGCTAATGCGCAAAGGTAATTGGATAAGGATATATCGCGAGTTTTAAGGTTACCGTGTCACTCTACTCGGTTCCTGTTCCGTTATGTGTTAAAAACCACGGTTCTGCATGCCAAGGTATTTATTTTAACGATATTTCTTTGATTAGTGTTCGTTCAAACTACTGTATGATACCTAAATTTAAACGCATATTAACTTCTACCGGTAACTGTATACCTAAAAGTTACAGTATGAGACTTTTAGGCAACTTGAAAGTGATTGACATTTTAGTATTCAGACACTTCAGAGGCCTATTTACGAGCTTGTATAATAGGTAATATTGAGTCTGAGATTCAGTTTAAAATTTTGGACTTTTCAAGCCCTTTTTGTTTTTTTTTTTTTGTATCCGGTGGAAATCCTTCATGGACTTCCTCCGCCGTGGGGAAGAGACGGAGGGGTATGCCGGACTCCTACCGGCTAAAACCACCGGAGTGCTTCTCTGTTCCCTTTTGCCAGGGGCCAGGCGGGAACGGCTTTACAAGCTACCGCGACCCCTGACAGGGGAGTTTCACATAAAACTGCTGCTTCTTATGGTGGGGAGTAATTAATATTGTTATTTCCCCTCGCTTTTAAAAAGACGCGCGGAAGCACCGCGCGCGCCGGACTTTTCAAGCCCTAGCTTAAGCTCTTCCCTCTTATATCAATCAAGACTGACGTAATTTTTTTTTTTATTTGAGGCTAAAGCTAACCTAATTTCCGTAAATAATTAGACAATACATAGGTACTACCAATTTAGGAGACGCAAAAAAATCTACCCAAAATTTAGAGTGCTTGGTTCACTTCACATGGTAATAACCATTCAAAAAGCATTCAGTAATATTAGTAGATATTCCCAGCAGAACAGACACTTTTTTATACGTAATATAATAAACAATCGTGATTATCCGTGTGGTGTCCGGATATAAAGAATAGCGCCACCCCATATCCTCCACTGGGTGTCGTAAAAGGCGACTAATGGACCTTAAGACCTAGTGCACTGTACCAAGCACCTTGGGTCACCCGAATGGTGGCGGGTAAACCACCAACAATCGCATTCCCAAAGAGGGTTAGTGTCAGGCAGGCGGCCGACTATAAAATCATAGCCAAATCCATTAGCAACATGTTTATAAAAAAAAAAAAAAAAAACATGTTGCGCCGACCCCAAGTAAAATGGGATAAGGGCAGGAAGATGATGATGATAATAAACAATCGTGAATACAAGATCTTAAAATAACGGTATAATCACAACGAGAAATCTCTCAGGCAAGTGTATTGTACTTATACTAGAAAGAAAAGCCTATGTGCGGTAAAACAATAGCCAACTATACTCTATTTGTTTAGGTAATTAACTAAATGTAAACAATCTTGGCGTTACTTTTTAACCAAAAAAATAATTTAAAATATAGATATTACCACTTACAAATCAAATATCTATAGTTTTAGAAAATCTGAATGTATTTCAAGTTATAAAAAGTATTTTACATTTTTCAAGATCACATTTTGTATAAAAGACATACCAAAATTGTTTACATTTAGTTAATTACCTAAACAAATGGAGTATAGTTATGTAGGTCTCAAACAATTAAACATATAAAATACGATCTGAGAAAAAAATATGCCATTCTAAATGTAAGTGAAAACCTTCGAATTATGATGTGAATAGTACTTGTACTAAGAGACCATAGAACAGGACTGTTGTCGTTGTAAACGAGACGACGGTATGCGCAGAGTAGCGCTCCGTATCTCTTTAATAATAGCAAGAGGCTTTGTTCAAGAATTCATATGCGTATTCATATTCATACGCTTCAGTTAACAACAAATGGGTAAAGATAGAATGGAGACCTTTGGACCTAACGGCAGAAACGGCCTCTAATATTAAATTGCCCATAGTTAGGCTTACCATTTTTATACTCTGATACAGTCGGTTAAAAAGTAGCTTATGTGTTTATCAAGGGTGTCACCTAGTCCCATACCAAATTTCATCAAAATTAATCTAGCTGTTTAAGCATCCATACTCTAAAATTTTCTCATTTGTAATATTAGCAGGATTATTTCGCTGTAAACATTTCCGTACCTACTGCAAAAAAAGAATAAACGCAATTTGTAGGTACTGGACTTGAATTAACAGATTTTTTTACATAGTTTCTATTAAAAGTTCAACTAGCCTCCATATACAGATACCTACGTCATACGCAGTTTGAAATATCCTGTGAAAACTGAAAAGGTGAACACATAGGAAATGACGCATCAAACCTCTGGAAAATGGAAATTTCAGGAAATGAAAGGCTTTCATAACGGGGAAGCGTAGAGGACATAGGAAAACAGTACTTATAGACTACTTACTAGTATTAAATACAGGTCACTGGTGCAACAAGTGAGAACTGTTGACAGTAAAACTGGACTAGAAATAATTGAATTTTGTTGTAATAATGAATGCATTTATTTATACAGGATGTCCGATAGACTACTAGCCCAGTTATACTCAGTAGTAGGGATTCCAAAACATACAAAAGAAAAAGATAGAAAAACTAACTAAAACTTAATTGGTTGAACTTTAGCTCAGTTCAGGACTTGCTCAGATTACATTGAAAAGAACAGTCATAAGGTGCAATTAAAACTGTTTGTACAAATCCCCTACCTCTGTTTTGTTTCTCTATTCGAGCCAATAACCGGAATAGATGCATTTAAATCCTACTCATCTCTTCAATGATACCACGAATGTCTTTTTAAGACTAAAGCAAGAAAAAACAATTGAAATTTGCACGACAGCCCTTGCCAAAAATAGCGGTACCCTTGCGGACCTACCACCTCTTAAAGTCAGGCTACAGTTGTGTAAGCGAGACACCACTCTACGCCGTGCATCATGCCATCTCGCTTCAAACAACAGTCACCATCATCTTCTTGCTCTTATCCCATTTCACTTGGGGTCGATGCAATACGTTTTTGCCTTCTATTCTCCCCTATCAGACGTCACAGTATCCTTGACTCTTACTTCATTCATATCATATAGACAACGGTCCTTGTCTTAACAAACAAAGCGATGTATTAGTACAGTTTTGTTATCGGTATGTAGGTAGTGTTAATACCTTGAGAAGGTATGAAGGACTTTCCGGGTCCTAATTATTCTTTGTCGACAATATCGTCATTCAGTGTTGCCAGTAATTTGTGTGATTACTCTTTAGATAACACGTATGATAAGGTCTATAGGAATTTTATACAATGGCTTTTTTGTTTAGAGTTTTTTCGCAACTCTTTTGTTTTCATTTTTCGTGTACAATGTGCGCGTTATACGGAAAATTTTTGACTAAATGACAATTTCAAGTATCGTTACCCACAGTTTTTTTTAATAAAATTTAAGGCATTGTTCCAATCTATATATATAAAACTCTTCCGTTACTGACTGACTGACTGACTGACTGACAGACAACGCACAGCCGAAACTACTGGTCGTAGAAAGCTGAAATTTGGCATGTAGGTTCCTTGAGATATGTAGGGGTGCACTAAGAAAGGATTTTTGAAAATTCAACCCCTAAGGGGGTAAAAAGGGGTCATAACGTTTCTATGAAAAATGTTATTCCTTGGGTTTATAAACTTGAAACTTAGCACAGACACGTATATGGTCAAGTAAATAAGTTTGGCATTATAATTTTTTCCAAACTACCCTCCAATAATGATTTAGGGGGTTGCGATTGGGTGACTGATTGACTTTCGCGCAGCTATAACCGCTCGGTGTAGGAGTCTAATATTTTGAACAAAGCTTCTTTTAATGACGGGAGTGAGCATTAAAAAAAGATTTTTGGAAATTGTACCCCCAAAGGGGCGAAAAGGGGTAAAAACGTTTCTATGAAAAATGTTATTCCTTAGGTTTATAAACTTGAAAATTGGCACGAAAACGTGCATAGGCAAGTAAATAAGTTTGGTAATGTAAGTTTTTCCAAACTACCCTCCAATCGTGATTTCGCGGGTGTGATTTGGTGACTGATTGATTAACGCACGGCCGAAAACTCTCGGTATAGAAGTCTGATATTTTGAACAAGGCTTACTTTAGTAACACAATTGACCACTAAGAAGGAATTTTTGGAGTAGCAAGCGCTTAGGTAGCGGGCGGGGGGGGGAGGAGATCAACTGATACTTTTATTTTTCTAGACGATGTTTTTATCTCGCTTTACTTTTTGTTACATAACGTAATCGACAAACTCCAAAACTACTTATCGTTTTCAAATATTCACCATTAGAAAGCTACATCATCCCTGAGTAACTCAAGCTGTATAATATAATTCAAATTCTAACAATTTTTTTAGCCTATGAAAGAAAATCCTGTCGAGATCATTAAAAAACGTCACAATCCTAAATTACACGTGGGCGAAGCCGCGAGCGGAAAGCTAGTACGTAATATAAAACAAACTCGCTTAACGCGTCTGTCTGTCCCTTGGTACCTTTACATCTTTAAAACTACGCGATAGATTTTGATCCATTTTTTTTTTCAATGTAATGTTTTAAGAGCTCGGTTTATAAGTATTGTACCCGTGCGAAGCTGAGACAGGTCGCTAGATGACTGTTAAATTAAGTATTTACATTTGCAAACGAGATAAACACATGATTTAAAGCAACATACATCGTTTAGCACGAACCTCACGCGTTATTAAGGTAACTGAAACTGGACCAGCACATCTCATTGTGCATGTGTGTGTGTATGCGTGCATGCTCCTCATTTCACATCCATTTGTTCCGCGGCCATGCTAACTTGAATTACAGAGCTCCTCTGCAATGTTAATAACGTATTGTGCAAGTATACATAAATTTACAGGTTAGGTAACAAGAGAATTTCAATGAAAAACATTCTGTTCGCGTACTAAGAGATAAAGACTAATTGTGGAAGTGGGACGCCGCTATACGTTGTGTTGTGCTGTCTCGCTCCGACACGGGCAACAATCGCGCTTCCATAGCTCGTAGTAAAGGCATAAAGTTTATGAAATATAATGCTTTGTCACATTCTTTTGAGTCTGCAAAAGACCGACACTTAAAACGCAAAAAAAGTATAGGCTTCTACAATATTAACGTACCTATATTATTTTACCTAACTTTCAAATAATAATTAATATTCACACGGAGAAAAAAAGGGGAAACGAATGAATATACAGTATACACTGGGATAAAACTAGAGATAAATTCCAAATAATTGTAACATTGACCATCCATGAAACACGATAACACATCACACTGTACTTAGATCCCGGTAGTAAAACGAACACAAGGACAAGCACAAAAAATCTTTTGTTATTTCAAGTGCATTTCATCATCTATATGCTTAATGAATCATTATAATACTGAGCAACAAAAACCACAACAATATACTTAATCTTCGAGTTAATTTAGCATAATATACCAGTCTTCCACAACCTCTAGTTATGAAAGAGATGGCGCTCTACGCCGTGTAGTGCGTTATCCCGCTTCCACAATTACAAGTTTTACTCTAGAATGTGGTGGTACGCAAGTTGTACCAATACATAATACAAGATAACATGATTTAGCAAGTTTATTCACTGTGTAAAAGAGTTCGTATTAAAATGTCATTTATTTTATTGGTTACGAATGATGAGCTAGTATTATAGATTTATAGGTAATACCGAGTCAGCGTGTTCCAAGAATTGCTAAAAATAAATTGTCGATAAAGCATGAAATTTGCATTAAAATGTTTAGTCCGGCTTCAATGTTATAGGTAGGGAAAATACATGAAACAAATGAGTAATGTCGTACAGGGATAAAAATCCAGTTTAGAGTAGATAGGGTACTATTTTGACTATTTATACCTATATCATCATCATCATTCCCATGCCCCTATCCCAATTGCTATTTGGGGTCGGCGCTGCATGTCTTTTTCTTCCACACTTTCCGAATTGACGTCATCTCGCAATTAACACTCTTTGCAGCCATATCGGTCACACAATCCATCCATCGTTTCTTTGGTCGTCCTCTTCCTCTATATTCATCCATATTCAGGTCCAGCACCTTCATTGCCATCGACACATTCTACCTAAAGTAACGAAAGACTCTAATACCAAGAGACTTCATTTACATACATTTCATTTGCATATTTTGACGGTGACTGTAATCGGCATCATATTTTTATCGTAAGTACATAACACCATATTTTCACGACTTTTTTCACCAGGTATTTCGTATAAATAAAGTATACCACGTAGACGAAATCACAGTAATTTCCTTTCATATAAAATACTATCTGTAGCCCAAGACTTCGCCCAAAATAATGTCGTTTACAGCTACAAAAACATTACCTAAACTGTCCGAAAAAAAAGGAAATTGTTAATCTAGGGTGTCAACTAACTCCATACCAAATTTCATCAAGGGTTTAAGCGTATACTCACTTATTTTCACGTCTATAATATTAGTAGGATTTTGTATTAACAACCATACGTAAGAGCGACGCACAGTAGACGCATTGCAAAATATCGTCCTTCGTCTTTATCATTGTCAAGTGGATAGAAGAGTCAAGTAAACATTTGAGAACGTCACTTAGTTAAGTAACCTTCTTTCTGGCTGATACTTAAGTTAGAGTATACCTAAGTAAATACTAAGTTAGGTACAAATGATTGGTATTCTCCGTGGAGAACAGATTGGCTCGCAACATTTATATGGGACACGCGATACCCATTGAATGGCAATGGGTGTTGACAGTTGACGCAAAACCATATAACATCTAATGTATGCATCACTCTGGTCTCTGTCTACATGTTTTATTTATTAACTGGCTTCAAAAAAGGAGGACGTATCTCAATTCGATCGTTTCGTGCTTGTAAAATGTTTGCGCTGTGAGGTTACTTGATAAGTTAGGTAGAAGTTTGAAAAGTGAGCGCTTTCGGGTTCCAGGGTCCCTCAAGGTTACTCCACGAAAGCATTCCTGATTTTCAACTAAGGGGAATAGAAAAGAGCTGCGGTGGTCACAAACAACAGTCTAGACATGACCGAATAGGATTATTTCAATACTAAATGAATGTGAACCCCCTGGATATAGGACGAAACCTCCTCCCCCCCTCACGGAGGATGGAACATGAGGATTAAAACTGGGAAACCAAAAAAAGGTCTATTCGTTGAGGCCGAGAATTTTGAGAAGAATAACTATCTGAACAACTGTAATTTCCAAAACATAATTACTCTTTACCAATCTACACAAACCATAACGCATAAATAAACACTTATCATTATTTAAAACAGCTTACCTCATCTTTACTAAAGAGGACTTATCAACTTGATACACACACATACACATATGTTTAATACAAGTACATACGAAACGTAATTGAATAACAAAACACTCGTGGATTGCGTAACTTTATATTTATTGCGGCAAACAGACTGCCTGGCATAATCCAGTATCCAGTTGACTGTAGGGATTCACTTATGTAACCTATTTCCATACGAAAGTGCCGGTTGTATTTTAGATTTTAGATGCTAACATTTGTATTGATTTGAAATTAAGTCTAGTTTGTGAGGGTAACATTGGAAGGACGCTATGTAAATTACTGGTGTTTAGAAACATCGCAATTAGAAAGTAAGGTAGTAGTTCCCAACTAAAGCCATCTAGTAAAGCGTAGAGTAATTATAAGGGGAGCCAAACTGGTTCGTTTTTTTTAGATAGGTAAATTGTTTCACTGCATTAAATAACACTAAATAAACTATTATATTCCATGTGATATTATATCTATAGCATAGATGGAAAATAGTTTTGTGCTTATTTTTGTAAAAGAAACCTATAGTAAAAATGGGGTTACAAAAATGTTTTGTGCGACCTGAGGCTAGATGTAAAAAACGGTTGGGAAACCCTGGACTAAGGCCTCCTTTAGGCCATGTGACACATTAGAATTTGTAAAATAACTATTGTTCGTAACACTGAATTCATAATTATTTATTACAACGGTTTCCCCTTGTATTTTACGGGATCGACTGATTAGTTTCTAACTCAAAAGGATATTTTAGACAAGAACCGGGTCTTACTCGCGATGTAATTCGAATTTCTATTCTCCCAACGATTGTTGTCTAAAATATGTGTACAAGTCACGAAAGTTTAAAAACATGAACCCAAAAGGAGTCTTTAATGATGAGCGGACTTAGTGGCGCCAGTTTGACTCGCCACATCGCAAATTACGATACATTTCGGAGCCATGGTAATAGCATCAGAAGTAATAGACTATCGACGGCAGTGTATTATAACTTCTATGCTCTTAATTTACTTACAAGGATTGATTGGACCACAACACCAATGCCAGTTCTAAACGTGAAATTTGACAAAGGACTGTTCATAAGCGTTTCAGAAACAGGCTAGATTGCAATGAGCGTATCATTTGAATTAATACGAGATGAATCTAGAGTTTCCATATATAGCTATACTAGCTTGACGTGTGAACGAAGCCATGCGCTGCACTTTCGCAAATTAAAACTTATTTGCTGCGAAGCCTGGATGAAACCGTTTCTATTACACTCTGGAAATTTTAACACTGTAGTAAGAACTACTAGGATATGTTGGCACGTGGTTAGTATTAATATGAAAGCGCTTGTGTTCATATTTACTATTTTTAGTACAAGAATCAAATCAACTGTCCATCAAAAGTGATAGTTTTTCAAATTTGATGGCCTAAGTTCCGATTTTGGCCACGCGCCAAGAAATTCTTGCAGCTCTCATAGTAGTATTTATATGGAAAATTCTTGCTGTAGAAAACCTCATACCCTAACTAACATAAATATTTTAACTTAATTCCATTGTACCTGTTCTGATAGCTGCAAAAGATCAAATAATAAATCATAGAGGAAAACAAACGAACGGACAATTAAATGAATTACGGGTAGCCGAGGAACATCACCTTAACATTAGTACGAACAATATAAACGGTTGTGTAAACAGTCGCAAGATAAATATTTACATTTAATTTACAATCGGCTTTGTTTAATTGGTGGATTTATTCGGAGAATCTAGTATTCACGACGATGAAGAAGAATGTTATACCTTCTGTAATTTTGAATAACAATATGTGCATTGTTTTTATCATAATTCCAGGCTGTATTTCTGTATATCCCAAAATTGGTCTATGTCTTCATGGGGCTCTCCTTGCTAGGGAAGGAACAACCATTTTACTAGCCTATACAGCAATCCCAACGCTGGGCAAATTTTTTTCCAAACTTCTGACTTTTGCGAATTTTTGGACACCTGTTCCTCTAGCATTAATCACTTTTTTTGCAGATTCAGCTTATATTTAAGCATTTTGTTAACGTCATCGGGATTCTACATCTCCACAAGTGACATTTCCTGCTAGCGTGGGAAGAAATAGCAGACATTTCTTTTAAAAATTCTGCTGATATTTTGCGCTGATTAAAATTTACGCCAGAAAATAAATTTCGCGGGATGACGTTATGTAATCGTGATGTTTTGAAGGTTATTTTTCTATTTTCAAGTGACCTTTCGTAAATGTGATTAGCACTAAAACCCCTTTACAATATTGAGACGTATAATTCTTATGGGCGCAATCAGCTGATTTGAAAAATAGCTATACATGGAACATATCCCAGAGTTAAAACAAAAAAAAATGTTGTAATCTTACAAATAATTTTTATCTGGTCTTTGGTAAAGAAAATTAGAGCCACGTCCAAAATTTAAGCGTAGCGACGAAGATAAAATATAATTTTACCTAGATGCAAAATGTACAAAGCATATGTTTGCTTCTTTATCACATATTTGCACTTATCCTTCATTTATAGTTCCTTATTACATGTAAATGAAGATTCACGAGGTATTTTAAAGTTCACAGCTGATGTCTTCCGTCTGGCAGTTGTCCAGCAAATTAAACCACTCCGTCGTGATACTGATCAGTGCTCAGAGCTGTTTTATATGTAACAGTGTTATGTCAGCTAATGTAGGTACTTCTAATGGAAAAACTACTCTATACTATGGCTATTATTAATAAATTTAGATGATGAAAAAATTCTAGATTCTGAAGCGAAAGCGTTTTTCATTTTATTTATTCTGTTTGCCGAAACATAGTTCCCGAGCTTAGGGCCTATACAATATTACATCGCATTAGAAGAGATCTCAT
Source organism: Chrysodeixis includens (assembly GCA_941860345.1). Taxonomy (NCBI): domain Eukaryota; kingdom Metazoa; phylum Arthropoda; class Insecta; order Lepidoptera; family Noctuidae; genus Chrysodeixis; species Chrysodeixis includens. Next base: position 10,190,693 of record OW796105.1, read on the forward strand.
TGGCGTGCACTCGGAGAGGCCAAAGTCCAGCAGTGGACTGCGATTGGCTGATGATGATGATTAGAATAGAAACTTCACATCTATACATCCATACATAAACGCGCCTCTTTCCCTTGGGGGTACGCAGAGACCACATCTTTCCATTTGCTACGATCCTGGCATACCACTTTAGCTTCATCCACACTCATCAATCGCTTCATACACGCCCGTCGGTTTAGGGTACTCCTGACCTGACCCTTTTTTAGGACTTTCCCTATTTGATCATGACAACGTGATTTTGACTTGTCAGTTCAGTACATTGGAGCCATGCAAAAGCCTTAGCGATCGGAGAAATGTATCTTGGCCTTAGTTTATCTTACTTACTTCCCTATACGGTATATTAATTATTTTAATAAATAAAATTGCAATTAGTGGTTTTCCGACCGTCACCTAGTTCTAGTTTAAGTATATATTAACATCGATCGATGTAACATTAATGAACATTCAACATGACACTTATTGCAATTTGCATTTTAAAGTGCTGCGATTATAGTTTTCTCTACATTGTAATTATTACTCATTTGAAAACAATAACTATAAACGGCTAAGGTATCTGAATCGATAATAATTAATCCTTTAAAAGGATTGCTGCTGTGCTGCGGTTTTTGATCCTGGTTTAATACTGATAATTAATTTTTTTTTTAAAGTCTGAAATGTAGTTTACCGAATAATATTGGATAGTGGCTAAGTATTTATTCTTTTGTCCCGCAAACACAAATTGACTGAAGTCAAGTCTGAAGTCAATCAAACTAATGCATGACGTCACAAGCACTCTCTCCTAAACTATAAAGCAGTTCGTCTTTGAAATTTTTCATTGTTCAGATAAACGCAAAAATTAGTTTCTAATATTTTTTTACTTATCTATCTGACGGACTAATTTGATTTTTACTTTTGGTACCCAGTCATCATCCTTATTATGTTGCTAATTTGTGATTTTTAGTACAACAAGCTTATTTCCAGCTCTGCCATGGATGCTAGTTATCGCTACAAAGAATACGCCTAAGTATTAGGTGCCATTATGTCAGAATCAATACCAGATGAGTCTAGGGTTGTAGGCACAAAATTGGTGTAGGTGTTTGAACGTGGTAAAGTTACAAACGCATTCATTAACACACTGACAAAATTTCGCTTTTATAATATTAGTTATATATTGTATAGATTTGACCTCACTAAGACTGAAGAGATTTGGAATATGTTTTTAAAATGTTTTTCGACTTGAATAAATTAGCAATTTATTGTCCCAATTGTTGTTAACATTACAAATACTTTAATATTATTTGCCTGTTTAGTATCACGATAAAAAAATTAAAATAATAGTTTGTATTGAGTCACGGAGTATTTATAATTCGTTTATCATTGACCCTTCCTTAATTATTGTCGCTAAGTTAACAAAGTCCATGGGAAAACATTATCAATTGTTTCTTAAATAAACACTATTTATCAATGAACAAAAACGTTTGTTTATATGACACGTGATGGTCAAATTATAGAAGAGATATCTAACCGTGGTTGAATATTTATGTAATTAAATAAAACCTTTAGGTCGACAAGACAGATAAAATAGATACAAAAGTCTAATATACGATATGATCTTCGTTTAAATACACCTTTTATACATTGAAACATATAAGTTTCTTAATAAAACAGTCAATGTCAAAAGAATATACTGCATTCCCCGTAAAAATTATAATCAAAATTTATGTGGCGAAACATTTTAATAGTACAGTTACTTTACAGAACAAAATGGTCGTTACCATAACCGTGGGCTGTTCAAGCACATTGTACAAATAAAATAAATACCTATTTAAAATAAATTAACCAATAGCCATCAGAATGAAATTAATACGTAGTTAATAAAACGGAACCGCCAGAAGTAGGTCATGTTTTCCTTCCGTCAGTCGGTCGGAACCAGAGCAATATTGCTAATTAATTGATAATACAATGACGCATACGTTGATAGCGATATGATGGCTTTTGACAACCTCTATACCTCTATTAAAGTCGGAATATTGGTACCGTTAAGAAAGACAGAAGATAGTTGTCATGGGTAAAAAATAAAAACTTGACTGATGGTGATGCCATTTTATCATCATCAGCCCTGAATATCCCACTGCCGGGCATAGGCCTTTATTTGTTTATGCGATTCTCCTCTGTCTCCTGCCCTTTGCATCCATCCCATTCCTGTTCTCTGTATTATCTATTACCTTTTATGTCGTCCGTCGTTTTTTTCTGGTTCTAGGTAGAGAGCTAATAATTGCTATACCTCTTATTTTGAAAGTTGTGTAGCCAGTATTAATTGTAGTGAAAAAAGGATTCTATTGATACCCCATACACCAGATCGTACTACTGGCGGAACAAATAAACTCCCTATGGATAGTCGTTGAAAAACGTCAGTTTGAGTATACCGCCTTTCGGCATACATCTGAATGGGCACCAAATGAGACCAACTTGGTGACAGCTACCTTCCTTGAGGCAACTGACCTCAAATGAAACACCTTCGTAAATGTTTGTACGTCACACAATAACAAATCTACAAAGCTTAATGCAGTTTTCATCCGTATTATGTTAACTGCATCTTTTAGGGTTTCGTACCTCGAAAGGAAAAAAACGGACATGAAAAACCCTTATAGGATCACTTTGATGTCCTTCCGACCGTGTGTCTGCAGGTATGTCAAGACGGGTTTTCCTCTGTAGATGTTTAAGGCATTTTGAAGCGATACAGAAATAGTCCAACCCAAAAAATATTGTCTTTATTTCCACAGTTACCTTGAACGTCGCCAAAGTCGACGAAAAATATAAATAAATTCACCAACATTTCGTTTATATTATCGTTTTGTAAACAACACTCAATAACAAAATTAACTCAGTGACGCATACAGGTCCGTATTTTGAAAACAACAATAGCCATACGACGAATATTTTACAAGCAACACACATTATCAATAAAGATTACCATTTATATGACGGTTGGGTTCATACAATGACATAAGTCGCATAAGAGATAAGACATTTATATCGTTGAATACTTTTCATCCATCTCCCGATATATTCGCAAAAATTGTATAAACTTTAGTATTGCAGTCATCATCATCATAAACCTTGAATATCCCACAACTGGACATAGGTCTTCTTTTGCCATTCTCCTATCTCTGGTCTATCGCACGGACCCTACACCTGCTATCCTTATCATCTAATTCTTAGTATTGTATTACAGAACTATTATTTGTACTGTTCTACTTACTAACAGTTATATCGCGACAAAATTAGTTAATGCTTTTCTTAGGAAAACATGAGTGAATTACAGGTACGCGAATATATTGTGCTACCTAACATGGTAAACTTCAAGAATGTGGAACAAAGTATAGTTGTAATGATGTGTATCAGCATCTACCCCCCGGTTTCTGAAAGGCTGATCAATTGAATCTACTGTCAAATTAACTGATCACGACTGTGATTAGTTGAACATAAAAAAAATTACAACCAACCACAGAGCTTAATATGAGATTTGACTGACGATTAACAAATTTTTGTGGTAATCAGCGTTTGAGAAATCAGGGGTTAGATTATCTCGCTGTAGAGTTAAGTCCAATAATAATATTTATGGACTATAATGAACTGTCTAATAGTAAATAATAATACAAGTCTTTTCATCATCTAATTGCCTGTCAAAGGTATCTTGCCTTCTTACCATGCTTAATTGCGGATTGGCGAATCCAAGTTCCAATATTTTTCAAGTTATATTTATCTATTATATGTAGATACCTATTGTCTATGACCTTACATGCAACCTAAAATAAACGACAACCTTTAAAAACACACGCTACGAGAAAATAGCCGGCTATATTTCAGCATAGATCAAAATATTTCGCAAGATATCGAGTCACGAACGTGGCGGTATAAAGGGCAAGGTCGAATGAAAAGGGATCAGGGCCTGTACTATGAGCTGATGGAAAAAAAACGGTCTCTATGGTTGGAGCGAGCCGGAGCTACAGTACACGTAGTGGCATCTCATTTTCACAACGGAAACAGTTCTAATTTAAGCTATCATGGTAGTTGTTACTTAGGCCGAGAAAAAACAAGCCTTTCCTTCCATATTGTAATTTCAGTCAAAGTTTAGCTCAAGGTTTCGATACGCAAAAAGGAAACAATTTAGTTAAGAAAATTATTCTATAAGAAAAGTTGTTTCGTAAAAACGGGAGCTAAATACGTGATAGGAAAATAATTATTCTTTTATATTATTGGTTAAATCAAAAATTCGCTCGGTTAGTGTAACAGATTGTAACAACGCTATGTAAAGTGTCGTAAAACCAATCTCAAATTATTTTTTTAATTCGACTTACCGTCCTGGAGGTTAACACTGCAATAAAAAAAGTTCTTAGCCCTTTATTTATAAATAGTAAGGGCTAACTATAGCAAGGTTGACCTATATGATTATCCATCAACTTTTTCTAAGCCTATCGATTACCTGTCTATAATTATAAGTTATCACATTACGTGCGAGAGGATTTGATTCATCATTGCGCACGGCGCCATGTGTGGAATGTGTAAACATACAGCCTTCATAAAAACCCTTGTAAATATACGTGCGTTACTAATACAGCATAAGGTATCCCACGCACACATAACGCCGAGCGCACAGATGAGTTGAACATCTGTACCTACCTAGTACCTATACAGTACAATAGAGTGCACGCGAGTGCTGGTGTCACCTCCTGAGGTATGTCAGCGGCAGGACGTGTTGGGGAGGTAGACAAAAACTTTATTTTGGTGTCCCAGAGGAAATCCTCATGGAATCTCCACCGGACGACGGGGAGGGGACCGGACACCGGACTCTTACTATCTAAAACCACTGGAGCGTCCTCATCTGCCCATGGTCAGGGGCATTGGGTTCACATTCACCATACCCCCGGAAAAGGAGACTCACACTATAGTACCTACACGCTCTATAGTAAGTAATAGTGCCTTGTATAACTATGTAGTATATTACATGAACAAACAACCCAGCACATTCCAGTAATGAACGACAGTACAAACGAAGCTATTCTCCGAAACGAAGGTATTTGTTTGTTCACATTTAATTAAGTACTACAAATAGACTAAAGAACTTATGAGGCAATTTATTACGGAAATACGTAATGGTTTTGTAGTTAACTGGAAGTACGAGCGAATAATACGAGTAACAACAAAATAACTGAAATTGGACAATTATATCAAACTAGCTGTTGCCCGCGACTCTGATACAGTCGGTTAAAAAGTGTATCAACTAATTCCGTACAAAATTTCGTCAAAATTGATCCAGCTGTTTGAGCGTAAAAGAGTAACAAACATCCATCCATCCTTACTTACAAACTTTCGCGTTTATAATATTAGTAGGATAATAGTGGTTTTATATTATTATTTATTGAAATGAAATACAGTCATTATAGTCGCAGTGATGTATATATCACACAAAACTGAAAAAGTCAGTTTAAAGACATAAAAAAAAAAAATAGAATAAAGAAACTCACACACATATGAACGAACCCTTAAAACACAACACTTCAATTTGTATTCGCGTAATTAAATAAAGCTTTTATTTATACAAGAAAAGAAGAAAAACCTCCAACTCTCCGAGTAGGTTTCATTAATACGTAACGATCAATGGAGTTGTGACGTCAATTCTTATTGAAGGTAACTATAGGGCTTCAGCTATCGGTGAGCTGAAAACCAGAAGGGATTTTTATAAATCCGGATTACAGCTCTATGTATAGGAAACCACTATAAAGACACATTTAGTTAAGTCAGCAAATTGGCGGGGGTCCTCAAGGGCCAGAGCCTGCCGGGGCTGCGGGATGTTCGTGAGAGTTAACGCGACCCCGGCACCCAAAGGGCTCCAGGAGGAACAAAGTGGGTTTCAGTCAGTAACAGTCTGACACTCCCTCCCGCTGCACCCACACCGGGCGGGGTCATTTGATGATTTCCCACGAAAAAAAAAAAAAGACTCATTTACTTCAAGCGAGAATTGTGCGAGGTGTAATACATTGCGGAGTCGTGCAGCTACGGTATCAAAAGCGATGTATCGTCGCCGACAATGTATCACAAATCGTCTAGATTATTTACGGTCTTATAAAAGCGACCGCGAGATTACAGTTAAGCTGATTCAGATTAGTGGACTCCATTCAACAAAATATCGATTTTTCATTACTTATAAGCTATTGGTGTCCCACTACTGGGTAAAAGTGAGACTTTTTGTTTAATCGATTAAGAATTTGGGTTATTAGTTCTAAATTATGCTCAAACCTTCCCTGTATGGGAAGAGGTCTTTGCCCAGCAGTATATAAGCTATAATTTATTATTAGTTCTAAATTAGCGATTGCGAGTTCAAACCATTTTTTTAGCTTTATTACATTAGTAATTAGATTTTCCATAATTCTTAATCGTTTCTCAATCACTCAGATTATGGTTATCTAAACCATCAATTCAGCAAAGAGTTTCTAATGAATGATACATTATACCGACACGCCCATTTTGCAAAGAAAATAAGCAGAACTCCAGACTGATAGGGCGACACACATCGAACCGATGATTGATAACACATCAACACTAATTAAATGCATTAAGAACCAAGTTTGTAAACAATTTCTTAATGCACTTATAAATATGTATACTTAACGTTTAAAAAACCACGTGTACCATTTAACCTTAGTACAAGTTCATTAAGAGTTCTTTCGTCATATGATTTAAAATCGAGAAAAAAAATTGACCCCGAGAACTCTCGACTGAGGAATGAGATGTATAAATCATACGCATCAAATGCCGAGAGCCCTGAACTGCTCCCGAGCATTTAAGTTGGGCCATTACTAAAGGTCGTCTACTTAAGTAATAGTCTTAGAGAAAAACATCGAAAGCCTACGACCTTGGCTAACTTGGCAGAAAGCCGTAGGCCATAACAGTAAGCAATTTATGGCTACGACAGTATTGAATGTCAATTTGTATATTAATATACATTTACATAAATACGTCACGTCGTTACGTCAGAGATAGTTCCGTACGGGTATACTTAGGCTACACATGGTAGTTTTTTATTATGACTCATATGTAGTGTCACAAAAAATATGCAATTGGACCATGTCGTATGAAAAACAAACCACGGCGACGTAGAGACCAATTTGTTGTATTAATGATACATCACTTTATCAGACAGAATTACAAAAAAGTCTATATAAGGATAATATTTACTAGGTACTTAAATACAAAGCAAAGGTAAATAGAAAATGTTACATTTCATGCTATAGCAAAGTTCTCGATAATATAGCTACGTGTCAGAGAAAGTATTGTCCCTGTGTAACTGTTTTAGGACTGAAACTCTTCTTATAAAGTTACCGAAAAAAAAATGCAAGATAATACAAACAGACTTTAGGTACAGTCACAAGCCAAGTATATTCGACCAAACAGTTGCAGTAGATTTCTCTTTATTATTATTATTATTAAACTTTAATTGTTTAATCGTGTATATATATTTTTGCTCGCGACTGTCACCATATTTAAGTAAGACTAAACTTGCACTATTATTGCGTCAACAATCAATTAATTTCAGTCGAGTTTGCGTCAATGCACGAGTACTTTTAACGCAAACAAAGTAAATTACAGTCCTATTGAGAAGTGTTCCATAATTCAATAACTATTAACCGTTTGATGTTGCATATAAGTAGGTACCTTGTCTAATATTTATGTATTTTAAACGTTTCCTAGTTTCAGGTGGCGCAGGACAGACAAATGTAGAACGATTATGGGTGAGACTTAGCACACAGTGGGACACAAGAAAAAAAAATGTGAAAAAGAATCCAAGTGTAAGTTGTTGCTGTGAAGAATATGTGACAAAAGAAAGAAACTATTTATTCCCACACCATTCACGTAGACATCACACAAACTAGTCATAATTGCAATAAATATATCATTTTCATAGATACCATAAATATGTCTAACGAAGACAAATGTAGACTGACAAAACAATAGCTTTGTTTACAAATATCGTTTACTCCGTATAACACATTATCCTATTGTCTTTCATTCAATTCGATCCTAAGCTCACACAGAATTAATAGAGTATCGTGAGGCACATACACTAGAACTAGAATTCGGATCTACGGGACATTACAAGAGTCGAAAAAAAAATGAACCATTACTTCAAATGCTCATTTATAACTAGCTGCGGTTCGCAACTTTGCCTGCGCGAATGACGGTTATAGTTGTTAAAACATTACCCCCTCAGATGCAGTCGGTAAAAAGGTGCCTTGCGAGATGATTCAAGGTGCCAGACGTTACCCCACTTTACGGTCGGACGCAGTCGGTAAAAAGGTGGCTAATGTGTTAACACAGGGAATACCCTGTGTTAGCTGATAAGCTAACTCCAATGCCAAATTTTAAAATTAATCTATCTGTTTGAGCGTGAGAAAGAAACAACTCTCGCATTTATAATCTTAGTAGGATTGTTTTGATACTTTCCTTATTTTTGTTTCTAACAATCCAGTATTTCGTAATTCGCTTTTTTATTCTTGGTATGTTGTGTACGTTATTCGTGTATACCCGCGATACATGAGAAATTCCAATGTGAAGCAATGTTTGCTCCAATCAGTCCCTGATTGTTTTTCTACACACGTTTCTTATTGAAACAACATTCCGACGTAGGACATTTTCTTTATACCATCGACCCTGACTGTTCGTGTTGCTAATATCGCTATACTTTATATACCTTGACTTATCAACCGTTTAACTATGAGAGTTTTATTTATTTTTATTGATTTCTAACAACCTCTTTTATTACAACCTTGACAGCCGTAAATGACAGCTAATGTCACTTGATTTTGACGCACGCTGTTTCACACTCGAGTAATTTTCCCACAGATTAAAAAGCAACTTTTGTAAAAAGTTTCGAACAAACGAAACTAACTGTATACGACTATTAATACGTAATTACGTACAATGTTGTTCTAGAACGTTTTTATAAGGTTTATTTTTAGGTGGAACAGCTTATTAGATTGCGGTATGCGGCTTCGTCTGTAATACGGCCGTTCGATCGGCAGACACTGCTAAACCGCAATGACGTCGTATGGATTAATCAGATGTTAATCCTTCCTTGTATCTTCTATATGTTACTATAAATATTATTGTTTACACACGTGATAGTGAAGTTTAACGGTTACATGTGCGACAACTGTTATAAATACTTAAGCAGGGCCATGTGTTCAAGTCGTCCCGCTGCCTCTTTCGGCGAAAATATACGTTTTAAGAATTATTCATCTTAAACAAGAGACACATTTCTTATGATTAAACAACAAGCTAAACTCACTCCAAAATATTTTAAATTCCGCTTTTACGATCGAAAACAATTATTTCAAAAAAAAAATATCTTCCACACAAAATTGTTGTACGCATCAAAATTTGCATTTTTTTTACAAAGTCTAGTTAAATTTGTAAATTACATGTGAAGGTATATTAAAAAACTTTCTTAGTGAACTTTGATTAAAATCAAATTACATAAGTCAGTATTCAAATCAAGGACATCTTGACACCTGAATAATTCAAATATTGTAATATTCACTCCGAATACATACAGAAAACAAGATAAATGTGATTAGCAATAAATCTGACATTGAAACCTACGATTTGATATTGTAAATACTTTTAAATATCTGATAGCAAATTCTAAAGCAAAAAATATATCGCGATAAGATTGATAAGAATGTTAAAGCATAATTCATAATTACAAAACTCAATTTTCAGTGGTTTGAACTGGTTTGTCTTTTATAATTTAGCAGAAAAAATAAATAGAATTAGCTTTATTCACAAAAGACTCTACCTACGCAATTATGTCCATATGTCTATTTATCCCTAGATTTTCTCCGTTGCATGACTTAAGGGTATACTAGCCTGTCTATCGTTCAAAAACGAAAGGTACATTAAATTTATTTAAAACATCATAATTAGCAAAGGAAAAATTGAATCCCAACGAAAATCATTATCTTTCTTCGACTTTAATAATATAACCGTTTTATCCTCGGTGGACTCAATCCTGAACAACTTTCATTTGTCATACAATCATATGTCAAAACATAACGGATCTTAGCCGTGGAAAGTAAAAGGTACAAATATTTCTTTTCCCTGACGTTTCGACCGACTTGCAAAAGGGTCGTTCATTAATCACGTGATCTTTTTATGGCATATTAAACCTCCTTGGTGGTACGTGGTGAGGTTTTAGAGACCCCCCCCCCCCCAGCCAACATCATCACGTGTATTTAGTAGGTACGGTCAGCATCATTAGTCGATTAACACATTTAAAATTTTCAAACGAACTGTACACAATCGAATTCAATGAATTACTTTTCTGCTATTAGGTAACAAAATAGGTTTGACACCTGGTTATAGTTAAAACATACGAAGCACCAATTTCTATATGTCATAGAAAAATAATGACACTTTGTAAATCGGTTTGTGTTAACCGACTTCTGTTGATGACTGTACCTACAAATATATTTTTTCTTTTTACGTTCCTATCTAAACATAGGTAAAGTCACAAATTATCACACCCCCATAAACCTGTGTGATATTTTGCGATATTTGTACAACCCCACCCAACCCCTAATAGCTCTCACATAGAATACGGGATTGAGTTAGAAATTGTAATAAAAACAAATATATTGTTGTTTAAAAAAAGTATGACAGGTTAAATGATTCGCGTTTTGTTATAATCACTGATAATAGTAGCATTTTATTTATATTTACGTCTTCACGTGCGTCACGCAAGTCACTGACATTATCGCGATCCTATAGAACGCTGGGATCTTGATATAGACAGTGCTGTTCTTTTAATAATGTGACGTTTGTATTATTTATAAGCTAACGATATGTAAGGTACGTTAAAAATATGTGATAATATTTTTGTCATATCTAAAATGGCGTATTATCTCTGCCATTCAGGAGAATGAATAAAAGGCTTATAACAGAAAATACAAATGGTAGTATTCTGCAGGACTTACAAGGAAAACTGTAATACACGCAAATAATATTATCCACTTAAAGGTAATCGGATAATAAGATAAGAATTTCAAATATTTAATTCCATTAAATAGTATACCTACATTTATAAGGAAAGCAACTATCCTAATAAATAACACAAAATGTCACAAAAATAAAATTTAATAATTTGACAATACTGACGTGTCTCTGCATACAAATAATAAATAAATTATACCTAATAATAATTTAGAGAAATCACAATTACTTCTTCAAAGTTCATCGACCGTTTCTAAAATAAGTCTCATAAAACAAGTGTTCTTAAATACGCTTAAACAGTTTACTACGTGTAACTTCGTAAGGGCACCGCCCTTCAAGGACTCGCTGTGACGTCACACGAAGTGACCTTCAAAAAGGTCGGGTACTCCGCAATTTGTACCCTTAGCTACCCTTAGCGAAATGAAGCAGAAATTCCTAATATAGGGGTGTATGGGGATCAAAGTATGTGTGAAACGTAATTAGATAGTCACTCACGTTTTAAGACGCTTATGTTTATAGAAATTTTGAATAGAATAGATTGTTATAACTCTTTGTTTAGTCGAGACATAGTGAAAATACAATTGTGTGTAGTTCTTGACACGTCTCAGATATGCGAACACTAGACAGAAATGTCACATCGCTAAAGAAAGGAGACTTACAAATATTAAATGGAGAGAACAAATCCTTCTAAATTATAAAAAAACTTTTCAACGAACTAGGACTTTTTCAATTCTTGTAAAGGTTATTCTCTTAATAGTTCTGGATGATCTAAGAGCATAGTAGGTACCATCGGTTAGCTACGAAGGAGACCACGTTGGGTGGATGGTTTAGTTAGGTTGGCTGAAAGCACTTGGATGAACGACGCGCAACATATAAAAAGTGTCATAAAAGAGAGGCGTTCACCTAGCAGGGGTTGAATCGGGTTGAAATTTTGAAGGCCATCGGAGTGGAAAAAGAAAGAGACCGAGATATGAAGATTCAGATGAACCTTAAACTGACTATGTGCATAGGTTAAAGGAAAGAAGGGAGAATAATACTAGGACCCCAATAGATGAAGAGAAATCAAGGTTGATATCCCCCGAATTTGTTTTATAGGATGTTCTATTGCTTGTAGCATCATCGTTAAAATTTTGTGAATACTGTAAACTGCAAAGCTTATTTCTAGTTGAATAATCAATACAAATGTTTTCTAAATCGCTTTTGTAATGTATCTGTTCAACATCTTTACTTAATTACCTATCTCGGATTGCAGTAATAATTCAAATTCTCTTTAACTGACACGACTTTGAAATTCAACTTTCTATTTAAATTGAATAGTTTCCAATCAAAATGATTTATTATCAATAATCTGTTTTATTATCAATTACTATCAAACTGCATTTGATATGATTGATTCAAACGAATTTAAAGCGGATGCTAATTGATAAGAGACGGGAACAATTAATTTATTGATTGATTGAAAGTCAAACTCCAACACATTTTTCGTTAGGTTCACACATAGAAACATGTCCCCTTTTCAAATGAAAAATGAACGAATCTCCAAAATTAAAATAAAAATAGTTCAAATTAAGACAATTTATCCGGTCATTTTGTTTAGGGTAGTCATGTCAGGAGGAATCAGAGCTTACAGACACAATTAAAAGAAGTAAGCACCACAATTAAAGATGTACAGCCAAGTCAACCAACAAATAAATTTATACTTGTATAGGTAATATACGTAGGTAAGGTACTAAAATGATGAATGACTGAACAAGGAAAACCAGAAGCTCATAAAGACCATACAAAATATAGACAATGTTAGACAAAACGAAGATGACATAATTTCGACCAGGGAAGGAACAAAGTGGGGCGTCGCGACGCGTCTCAAGGGCGCCTGAATCACCCAGCGACCCGATGACTTGACCTCTAATGCCAGCTGATAATTACAAACAAGAGTACGATAAACTTGAATTAACTAATATAATTAATCATATAATGACACGTTGTACGGTACACTTACGAAAAAAACGAGCGTTATCTGAACGACGTTGTCAAGAACTAAATTGTTCGGATAAGAGTTGTTGGAATTTATTTGATGTTCTGAGATGTAATATAAAGTATGTTTAATATATGGGTATATTTTGAAAATGGCTTCCGTGGCTGGAAATATTTCATGGAATGACATCAATCTATCTTCTATTGAATGCATACTGCTCTGTTTTACATTCTTCCCTTATTCTTTAGCCCTTGACTTATACAAAACATTGTGTAGTAGTTAAATTAATAAGTAATTGGTATAATATGCACTAAAATTTGACATCACCTTCAAAATACCCAAAAAACAACTATCTATTAGTATAAAGTACATTGGCGTATTTTGTCAACAATTTCCCTTGATCGACTTTTACAATTCGCACGCTCAGATAACGGAAGATAACCTTTCAGTTTATAGAAGCTTTATCGCCTGTCCGAAGTGCCTGCGGTACGGAAAAATATTGACATTTCATACGTATTTAACATTACTTTAGTTTGAATAGCAATACATTCGTTAATATTAAGGAAAATAAAACAAAATTAGAAATAATGTTTGAAATACACGTGATTCATGTTAATGAGAACCTAGGATCAATTAAAAGTTTGTAGTAAAGAGTATTTATTTATAAACCTAATAACCTTACCCTTGCTCGGTATACCTCGTTCGGCATGATCGATAAATATGAAAATCAATCAATGTCAGATAGACTACATAATAATCCTGAGGTAACGTTATCACTAATCAGCACTGTACACACCATCGAAAATGACGCCACAACCACTACACTTGGACACTAAGGACAGGCGTTACTACAAGTTCACACTTCACAGAGTTAACGAAAGCGTTCGAGTTACGACCGATCGTGTCAACAACCGAGTGGCGAGTGCGTCGGCTCGCGGTGCCATCGGCGCCCGCGCACCCTAACGCTTCCTTGACGCGGGAAAAAAACGTATAGTACTAAATAAGTACTGTAGTGTAAGTAATTGGAGTACAGCACTTTCCGTATCCGTGTTCTCGCTTCCCGATTGTATCGAGATGAGATGAATGAATGCGCGATCGAGCGTGGCGCCAACAAACGAGTTTTTGCGACTAGAAAGCTGGCAAACGACTCGCTTCTTGGTAATGCCATCGATTCGCGTGGTATTTGTAATCTAATAAACACGGTTATTTTTACACATGTCATACGTATATAAAATCAAATAGCGTGTAGCAAATGTAAGTTATTCGTGCATTCGTCGAGTAAGTTACTAACAATACTGTAATATAATGTAATAATAAATTATTATCATCTGTCATTTATTACCTAGATGACAAATGTCTTTATTTACTGATGACTTGATTTGAAAGTAATCTGTGTAATCTTGTTATCTGAAGACAAAGTTCGGTGTATGCAATGTATAAAGGGCTCACGATACTCCCTTGGGGGATACAAAGGACTATCACGTATATAAAACTAGCAATTAAGTAAGAGTTATTCTAGGTTATCCTTAACTTGAATCGCATTTACATACAACAATATAGCATCAATGTATAAAATTGTATATTTATTAAAAGAAAAACATTCTTTAAAACAGAAGATAACGGAAAAATACACTGTTTTAGAATGAGGACTATAACGTATACAATTAATGATATGTCATACTGCAACATCCATTACTGAGATTATGGCACAAACATAAACAATACATAGAGCGCTTAATGAAACAGTTGTAAGAGAAATAGTAATTATTCTGATTTACGTTTTAAAAAAATCTTTGGAGAAGAAAATGGTACATGGACCAAAATACGAGGTCTTAACAAACAGACGGACAAATACGCTGTTTTATATTTTTTTCGATTTCTTTTTCTTTTTGCCGTGCGGAACCCAAAAAAGACTAATATAATCACGAAAGTGGCATTTTGATTGCAACAACTGACATGCTACGCGAATTGATATTAGCAACGCTAAGGATATAACTAAAACAGCCGTACGGTATACTGTTACTCATTGTTAGCACAGATGGCGTGAATGTAGACCGAGAACCATTGCACGACCGCTAACATCTGTGAATGACGCCTTGTTTTCCAAACATATTATATACGGAAAGAATTTGCGCATTTTTGTGACATAGAAAATAGTATAAAATCTGACTTCAAAGTGAATGATATCATAAGTTTCGAATATCAGGTGAGATTTTACGAGTAGGTACTAAAATCTAATAAACCTATTTTTATTACTGATGAAAATGTTATAAAAGTTTATAAAAACAATAAAGAGAAACCTCCCATATCTGTTCTGTATTAAATTGTATCCTTCAACAGAAAATGAGGCTATTTTATTAAATCCTTGTATCATGTTTATCATCAAAACTACATTAGCACGGAAAGACCGCATTATTTGCACTGCATGATGTTTCTGCAAATATTAATATATGTCAGCAATTAAAATCGTTGAAAAACAATCTAATAAAATCTCATCACATAAAGCGGTTTCAATATTAATAGCATTTGTGGGCAAAACCCCCTGTCAGGAAAATGAGGGGGAAATATCATCAATAAAAAGATTAAAATTTGAAATCTTATTGCTTTACGGTTATATGATATCCTCGTACTAAGGTTCAATGTACAAAAGGTCAAAATCCTACTTAGCAACTTGGGTCGTCGGCAAAAAAGGTTGGAATCGATCTTTATCTGAATCTTCATTACCGAAGGTCGTGTTCACCCAAAAAGTGTCTATTCTGGCAACACAAAGCTACAGAAATTCGCAATGAAAATATAAAAGTATTCATATGTATCATTCATATGAACAAAACTACAAATAAAAGAATGACGAATTAATCTAATTAAAACAACGCAGTATTCGCCTGACCTTATTAGTCGATGCACAAAGGTGACCCTAATGAAACACGTAATGAAAGGAAAACGACACCAAAGAGATTCAATTACCATTAGTAAGCTTTTGTTGTTTACATTCCCTACGTGTTACTTTTGTTATTTTAAAACAAGAACTAATAAGTCGTTGTGGTAGGTCACTACTGCTACAATGGGAGCTAGTCTTACCTTTTCGCTGTCAGTTGGTAGCGTGCCGTAGCCGTACCAGCTCCGAGCGGCCTTGAGGCGCGGCTCCTCGCGGGGGGACAGCAGGCCACTGCCCCAGCGCGCCAGGCCCTCGGCCACGGCCGCCACGGTCGGCGTGTTAGGGCTGCCATTCGGAGAGTTCGGAGACGGCGCGGTCTTCTCCGCCACGGGCGGCAACGTCGGGCGCGCACATCCCGTCCGCCTCTCGTAAATCCTCTTCAGTGGCTCATCTATATCAGTCTCCAGTAAACCTTTCTTATCACTCCCTCTCTTGATCTCCGTAACCTTTTTTGCTTCATCCTTCTGTGCGCGCTTGGCCTCCGCTTCTTTCCGCTTGACACTCTCATTTGAGTCTTGTCGACAAAGCAACGCTTTCTTCAAACTCTCACTAGAGTCTTGTTTTGAGATCTGACCTTTTTTATCCGACTCCTTGATAACGGCTTTCTTATCATCTTTAGATAGCAGAGCACGTTTAAGGCTATCTGTGGAATCTTGTTTGTTTATCAATTTGCGAGGGCATTCTGTGTTCAAGGAGTCGGTCGTTTTCGAAATGAGAAGTTTGGAGTAGTCGTATGGACCATGGTCATTCGAGGGGGGGTTGAGTTCTAGCGACCTCCTGTTCTTTCGCTTGTTGTCTGCTGGCGCTATCTGAGCCTTGGCGGGCAGCAACCGCCGCGACAGGAGGCTGCGATGGTCAGCGAGTGGCGATTCAGGTCGCAACATTTTGAGCGGCGATTCTGGTCTGCCGCGTGGCTGCACTCGCCTGTAACAAAAAACAACATTGGTTTAGCACCAGTCTCAAAATTTTTAAACTTTTAGAATGTCTCACGGACCCATTCAATAACAGATTCCTAAAGAAAATGGTAACAAAAAAAAATAGAAATTTTATAAGTTATACTTTGCTGCTACAATACACGCTGACAAAGGCGGCCTGCCAGCACTCAAGCTCTCAACCACAGACCGTGAAGGCGTTATGAAGACTCTTCACAGTTTGTATAGCACTGCATCGATACACGATGTATTTTTACATCGGAATCGATCTGAACGACAAAGTGAAGGTTTTGTATGAATAATAACGTTTCAAGGTTAGCTATCTAGCTTCAGTTAAGTTCCACGGTTTTTGTAGTATCTATCAAATTACCACGAAAAAATTGGAATAGAAAATTTTAAAATCATACTATAACCTAATTTTTAGATGCAAGCAAAGATTACTTTTGTCACGCAGTTGAGTCATTCGATGTCATAAATATTATTTCATCTGGCTGATGTTGTAAAATATGACCATGCTTGTCATTTAAGCTCTAACCAGCTTCTATCTCAACTTGTAAGCAGGAGAGAATCACAAAATATAATTCTATGTTTTATCAAAGAATCCATTGCTTTAGCTCATATATCGCAAAGTACACAAGTGTGGTTGTAAACGAGTGTGCAAACACTGGCCGATAACGCCGGAGATTTGACGTTTAGCAACCACAAGTCAAATGACGGAGACAGAGCTACACCTGCAGATAGCGCTATCTCGCTCTTTTGTTAGAGTCCTATGTTTTTCATGTAGGTGTACTGGCATATTACGGTAC
Source organism: Chrysodeixis includens (assembly GCA_941860345.1). Classification (NCBI taxonomy): domain Eukaryota; kingdom Metazoa; phylum Arthropoda; class Insecta; order Lepidoptera; family Noctuidae; genus Chrysodeixis; species Chrysodeixis includens. The sequence continues at coordinate 10,208,411 of OW796105.1, forward strand.
TGTATCTATGAAATCGTATACGTAGCGTTGTAATATCATTCATATCAAAGGTCTGGGTTATCGCGGTGTGCTAATAGAACACGTTTTGTGTTGTGGTCTTCTATAACTTCGTAGCGTCACGATAGCTTCCTGATAGAAGGTAAATTTTAATGTAGTATTTTATGGTAAAGAGAAATATGCGATGGATAATATAATATTTTTTAATCTTACGCTATCAAACACTTATGATGGAAATAGATTCGAAATGTCATGTAACGTCATAAACTGCTATCGTATCGATAAATGACGTAAAAGTCCTCGCTTTTAACAATGATTCGCCTTATCTCAGTACTTTCTCGAAATACTCGCTACACTAATATTATTTTAGTAAGCTGGACAGTTCTAGTATGGTGAAACCCCTTGCTGAAAGCCTGTCACAGAAAATTCGCGGAACCAAACAATTGTCTATACTTTCGAAAATAACGTGGGTTTTGCTCGGTAAACAGTCTTTATGATTTATAGTGGGGAAGCCGCTTGTAATTTAAAGCTTCGTAAATATATCCCTAAAAAAACAAAATAACCGGGTTATTTGCCATTGTGGTTTTTGACTGTCATAGTTTACAATGCTATCATCTAGTGAAAAAACGTGTAGTTTTACACAGATTCTTAAACTTAGATTATATCTCGTAATAAAATCCCCACAATAGTTTTTATTACATCGACACAATTCCCACTTAAACCCAAATACAATTTATACTCCAAAGACAATGTTTTTTCAGAGCCAAAATGTAAATTTTCATTGTTGCAAAAATGAAAGTTAAATTAGGAAACGAACGAAATTCACATAGCACTGTTCTCTTTACAATGGATGCGCAAAAAATATGCAGATTTGTAGGAAAAACACGTTAAGGGGAGCTTTCTCGTCCTCTGTTAAAATAATTACGCGAAACAGTAACTGGGTTTATTAAAATAGTCATTTTGAAATCTTTTTTGGGACCTACTACCACACTTACGAGTAACAATAATCCAGTTGTGGAAGAGAGACGCCACTTCTTGCCGTGTAGTACGCTGTCTTGCTTCAACAGTTTTATTAAATATCAAGAGGTAGCGATAGGCCTTTCAATACTTCGAAAATTACAAAAATCAGTTTTATTTTTTAATACAATAACAGCCACTGCAATCGCATCTTTTTAATAGAAATCACATCATCATCTTCCTGCCCTTATCCCATTTTACTTTATGTCGGCGCAAGACGTTGTTTTCTTCCATACTATCAGACGTCACAGTATCATTTACCCCTCTTCTTCATTCATATCATTCCTTATACAATCGATCCATATTTTCTTAATAGAAGTAACACAATGACTAAATGAAGACCTACAGTATTTGATCCACAGTTGTTAGTATTGTTACAATGGTTATTACACATACCTATAAAGACTGCATACACGTTGATTGAAGTGGTCAGTAATAAGTTAATAGCAAGTAACAATAACTGCCATACACGATCATACACGATCATACATATACGTGTAACAATGGCAGCACCGGTAACATAATAACATATAGTGGTTAGTGTTGTTCGTCCTTTGTATTGTACACAATATGTTGGAGACATGGATAAAAATACCCGTTATTTGTTACTTATACAGTGTGTTTATTAATTAGCTTACACGTGCCTGCTATAGGACGGTATTTTTGGAATGTATTCCTCAAGATTCCCACAACGTCATCTAATCTCAAAGTCTACAAGTTAGTTGTGTTATGAGTACTAGACAACTCATTAACATACTTATACATTTCCTGTATACTTGTATATTTACTATTTTATTGACTTGTATATTTCTAAATACATACATATTATAGAAATAATACACCCAGACACAAAACAAATGATCGTGCTCATCACACAAACTGTTGTCCTGCGTGGGAATCGAACCCACGACCTCGAGTATAGCAGTCAAAGCCACTAAACACTAGACAGGCGTATTTACGGCGTACAGGCGTTTTTAGTACATATAGTTTTTACTTTTTAGCCTATGTTGTCTAGTATCACATTCAAATAAGAAATACTACGAGATAACGTTTACGTAAAAACAAACATGAATAAAGACAAAGATGAGTAAATTAAAATGAGATAAAATCGTTTTATCCTTTTAGCTATGCTCTATAATGGGTAAACATAGGAAATATTTAACCAAGTATTATAACTATCACGAAACTGATAAGGAGACGTGTTTTAAGTCATGTACGACTGTAATTAACGATAAAACAGGATTTTAAAGTAACTACACAACGTAAGCTAAGGAGCCCAGATAAAAGCAGTAAAGTTATTATTATGGTAATTACGGAACAAATGGTTTTTAATATTCTTGTTTATACACAAAGGCAACTGGTACTGTTTTACGATTTTTTACCGTTTCTAAATCTAATACTTATTATACCAATTATTTTTCTAGCCGTTTCTTTCTCTCTGCAGTGTAAAGGTCTTCCCACTATCTTTCTATCTCGTTCTGTCTAAGACTATGTTGTTGCAGGTGTCAATATTATTAATAGTTTAAACAAAAAAAAAATGTTATGATTTTATCACTTTTAATATCAAACCTACATAATGCTCTCCCAATATAATATATTTGACTGCTCGGATATCCGAGTGGTATAGGTCACCACGCCAATTACTACAGTACGTGACGTGTCGCGGGTTCGATTCCCGCGTAGGACAAAAATTTGTGCAATCCACAAAAGCTTGTTCTGGGCTGAGTGTCTTTGTGCATGTGAATTGAATGTCTGTGAAACTGCACGCGATTCACGAGCAAAATTCATTTGTACGGGAGTATATACCTACATAATTTAACAAAGACACAGAATCAGTAAAAAACTCACCATATCTGCAACATCATTAGAAAGGAAAACTATAACCTAATTCAATTACAGCAACACTTAACTAAGTCTCGCACGGTAAGTCAGTAATGCCTAGTTATCGCGAGAATACTCAGTACTTACCGTAGTTACTAAATGATTGCATCCAATAAGCCGACACTTGGCAGTTAATTTCGTAAACAATAGACCATTAACATTAAAGTCACTCAGAATCTCTGACAACATCTATTAAGTACTGGATCATGAGAAACAAAGTTAACAACAACACGTACTTGTTTGTTAACAATATTTTTAAAATTCAAGTTTTTTTCTCGATTGGAAATAAAGAATTTAGCAAATACGATTAAAATTTTGAAGTAGGTGTGCTACAATTACAATCAATCTCATTTATTTTATGAAGCTGTGATAGCTTAGTGGCAAGACCGTAGGACTGCTAAATCAGAGGTCTTGAGTTCGATCCCCACGGCGCGCACCGACTTTTCGAATGTTGCGTGCGTTTAGAAACAAATATCACAGCTTCCGTGTTTCGGAAGGCACGTAAAAATGTGGGTCCTGCGCCTGATCTCTCTCCGGTCGTGTCGGATTACCGTCCCATCGGGCTATGAGAGTAAAAAGGAACAGAGAGTGCACCTGTGTTTGCGCACACGCTTGTGCACTATAATATGTCCTGCGTAGCTGGCTGGTGTCATAGTAACACTGGCCGCCGTGGCCGAAATCGGTCCGGACACATTATTATTTTATGTTGAATATTTTTACACTAGCGACCCGCTCCAGCTTCGCACGGGTGAAACACTGGTGTATTATGTATGCAAACCTTCCTCTTGGATCACTCTATCTATGAAAAAGCCCTTTAAAAGCCGTTGCGTAATTTTAAAGATTTAAGCGGAGATACAGACTACTGACAAACGGTGAAGGAAAACATCGTGAAGTAACTTTGATTTCAAACATTGGAATCTGTAATCGCCAATCCGCAGTGAGCTAGCGTGGTTATCCATGCTCAAAGATCCCCTATACGGGAAGAGGCCTGTGCCCAGCAGTGCAACATATTTTGACTGCACAGATAGCCGAGTGGTGGCGAGTGGTATAGGTCACCACGCCAATTACCACTGTAAGCGACGTGTCTACAAAGGCTCGTTCTGAGTCTGGGTGTGTTTGTGCATATGAATTGAATGTCTGTAAAACCCCTCGCGATACAAAGATTACATCATTTAGTGCGGGAGTCGTCTTGAAAAAAAAAATATTTGTATTTTACATAGCATTCTACAATAGTTGTTTGTTAACAATCACGACAGTTCAATCCATTAGAAAGCGGCCCCGTTGGTAATGCCACCTATTGTCTGGCACATTGCCTACGCTACGGTAATTGTCTACTAATTAAGCATTACTTTTACCGGTATATTAACAATGAAACTTTAAAGTAGGACATGCCATGGAAATTTGACGAACGTTGGTCCAAAAAAATAAATGGGTATTCAAAATTATCGTAAACTTAGTTTGGAAGTTATTTAATTCAATACTATGCGGAAAATTAATTAACTATCGACATGTCCCGGCTTCGCATCGATGCAATACTGATGTACCACATTCATCTTAAAACATTATATTCAAAGAAACCGCATCAAAACGTGCATAATCAATGACGCCTATCATATTTTTTTCCGTATTTCAGGCAACAAAGCCCCTTAGCAATTAAAAATTACACATATACTTTAACAATACTTCAATACTAATTCATTTCAGGCCCCTTATCAAATAAAAATTACACATATTCTAACAATACTTCAATACTACTTCTACAAATACTCGAAAAAATACTACACATATTAAATTATGTCATTAAATTAAATACATTATCGACGCAAATAACATCAACATTTGCATCAACCTCACCAGTCAATATAACGACGATTGCTACCCGTATCGTCCCATGGGATCAGTTAGAACCAGGCGTGCATGTAATACCCCCACTAATCAATAATGCAGCACCCGGGGCGCATGACGTAGCCGCGTGACGCTAGCACGGAACACCTACGGTCTAGATTTAGATCACGTTGACTCACTACACATATTATTAGTTTCATTTTTCTACTGTATGTATATGTTTACTTGTGTTTTGTTGTTGGGAAGTTATTTTACTTTTCGGTTTTGTTTTTTAGGGTTCTGTAACCAAAGGCTAAAATGGAACCCTATTACTAAGCCTCCGCTGTGTGTCTGTCTCCGAGCTGTATCTCATAAACCGTAATAGCTACGAGTAGAAAGCTAAAAATTTTACAAATTATGTATTTCCGTTGCCGCTACAACAACAAACTATTTTTTTTTTTAAGTTTTAAAAATAATAAACGTAAAGGGTTAAAAATAATAAACGTATTTTTCGTATTTGTTTTTGCTCAATATTAAAAACGGTAACAGGTAGACGTTTCAAATTTTCGCTATGTATAGATGATAGACGGAACTCTTCGTACGCGAGTCTAATTCGCACTTGGCCGGTTTCTTTTATTAAGTTATGGTGAAATCAACACGATGACTGTTGTTGCCTGATATCTAATAAAAACTAAGTTTGTTGCCGAGAAGTATTTTTGCCTGATTAACCTGACCTAACCTGATTAAGCGAGCGAGTTGATAGCAAAGAACTTAATGGCAGAAAAAAAAAATGCTGTTAATTTTTGGGATAATAAAATTGCATGGAGGAGTCAGGAGCAAGAGAGGGTCACGTCCATTATAAGTTGCAAAAAAAAAATCGAATCGAGGTCTCCGTCTAGGAGGAGTTTGTCGCTTAATGACGGATTTTCGGAAAAATACATTGCGAGTTACTATATTTACACCAAAACACGTTGTGTCTGTCCCACAGGTGAACAAATATTCTTATCGTCTCTACTAATTACAAAATTAACTGTAAAATATAACAGAATTATTAAGTAATCTTGCACAATACACCAGATTAAAATTTATCAATTATAATCCTTTGAATCATAGATTAAAATAATATAAAAATTACAGAGATTACTTGTCACTAATTTGCATATAAATTCGTTTTGACCGCATATCGCAATTCAAAAGATTACATTTTAGATCTAACTATAAAAATTGCAATTAACGAAAACATTAATCTAAATTATAAATATTATACGATCGATATAAAAAAATATTTAATAAACTTTTAACATAAATTAAAGTATCAAAAATATATTTATACACACTAGCTGTTGCCTCCGACTTCGCCCGCACAAATGTCGGTTATAGCTGCAATAACATAACCCCCGTTCGAAGCTGTCAGTTAAAAGTAGCCTATGTATTATTACTCCAGGATGTCAACTAAATCTATATCAAATTACATGAAAATTGCCTTTTTAGCGTGAAAGAGTAACAAAAACCCATCCATCCATCATCATCAGCCCGTTGCAGTCCACTGCTGGACATAGGCCTCTCCCAAGGTACGCCACAGAGCCCGGTCTGCTGCTTTATGCATCCAGTCGCTGCCGGCCCTCTTGTGTAAGTCGTCCCGCCATCTGGCCAGAGTACGTCCCACGCTACGTTTACCAAGACGCGGTCTCCACTCCAGAACCCGTTTACTCCAGCCATCTATCCATACTAACAGATTTTCGCGTTTATAACAATAGTAGAACTACTTATTATCATCATATCTTCCTGCCCTTATCCCATTTTACTTGGGGTCGGCGAAACACTTTATTTTCTATTCTCCCCTGACTGCATCTGCCATGTCACAGTATCATTTACTCTTTTTTTATTAAAATTGTTCCTTATGCAGTTTATCCATCTCTTCTTTGGCTTTTCTTTCCATCTGTCAATAGAATAACTTATAATAAATATTTCATAACTTAACCTCGCGGTAGACCCAGAAGGAGATGGCGCGATGAGCTCGACTCATTTGTACAAAACTGGCCCCAGTTAGCCATAGACCGAGATAGGTGGAAGGAGGGAAGGGAGGCCTTTGCCCTGCAGTGGGACACTAACGGCTAGTAATAATAAATAAATAAATAATTTAGCCAGCCCGATAAGCAAAAACTAAACTTTATTTTCGAGATTAAAATACATTCTATTTCATTAAAAACCAACATACAGTTTCAGTAGTCAAAGTCAACATACGTATCAAGTTGAGATTGAACATTGATTGTGTAAAATCTCGTTTCCTACACGTGCTACCATTTGTTCTGGGAGTGTAGGCACGTGTATGAGGACGGGTGACCTTTGCAAGCCATCCCACTCCAACTTCTAGGCATGGGTCATTGCAATCACGGGAATTTGTGTAATATCAGAGTTCATGTTTTACAACACTAATTTAATATTCATTTTTAACCAACTTCCAAAAATCGAGGAGGTTCTTAATTCCACTGTGTTTTACTGTTGTTTTTGCAGATTGTTCCAAGGTGGTCCTATGATAAGGAAGTCAGCGTCTAATGATGGCAGACGACGATACGGTATCCGAGGAAGTCAAATGTATGAAATTTTAATAGGTACGTGTCTTTTATATTATTATTGTCCTACCTGAAATTGGAGCTGCATGTACCTTTTATTTTGCTTTCGCCGTTACCGGATCGTTGTCCGATGCCGATATCGTATCGGATAATGTAAAAACACGCTGAGGCATGAGTAATATCGAGTCGAAAATTTTGCCGAAAGGTATCGTTTTCCAATTCCTGGGTAGAGTCGTGTTTTGTTTTAAATCTTCTTGTTAGTTTACACGTATGCAAAGTAAACTAACAACAATTACAATTATAAGTTTCCTTACACGAAACCGCCAAGAAACCTACGAGTACGGAGTACACACACAAATTATACGAACATAAACTTTTAGCGAAATTCCGCGAGACGCTTCAAAGTTTGTGTAATTTAGTCTAGTTATAAATAGGTGGTGGGTTGTGGGCGAGCAACAAACTTGGTCGCCAACGCCAACGTATGAGGAAGTAGAGTTTTGCGTGTTTGTAAATAATTCACGTCATAGCTCACTTTAATATGAATATCATTGAATAGTAGATATTGTATGCCAATGCTGTTGCCCATATCGCATTATGCCAACGTTTAATATTTTAGTAATGTAGCTGATTTGTGTAACACATACTGGGAAATGTATTCAATGGTTGTATGAAAAAAGATTAGGAAATATCGTGTGACAGTGTGAGTCAATGGTATCAAACGTCGAATAGCATTTAGTTAAAAGATGACCTGTAAATTGCTGTTTCAAAAACTATAGGGCATGTCTGATTATAAAGAGAGGTAGTAAGTACTGCTGCACTCTCTGTTCAAAGAAAAATTTTAAGTAATACGTAAGTACATATTATAATACAGATTTAGTACATCATCATCATCAGCCTATCGCAGTCCACAGCTGGACATAGGCCTCTGAGGCAAGTGCACGCCATTGAAATCTGTTTCTGAATACCTGAGATTTTGTACAGTATTTTATTACGAACGCACCGTAAAATAAAAACCTTTAATGTCAAGACTGTTGCCGTTATGGAAACAGAACACCAATATGTGAAGTGCGATGCATCGTCTCACTTCCACAACGTCATCTTGAGAAGTCACAGTCATCATCATCTTCCTTACTGCATTTTACTTGGGGTCGGCGCTACACGTTTTTTTCTTCCAGTCTCCGCTATCAGACGTCACACTACCACTTAATCCTTTTTCATTCATATCATTCCTTACACAACCCATCCATATTTTCTTTGACCTTTCCTTTGCTCTCCATTCACCAACATTCCTACTCATCACTCTCTTAGTCACATGAGTTTCACCCCTCCTCATCACATGCCCATACTAAGACAGACGATTACTTTTCATTTTTTTTTCTGTAACAGGTGCTACTTTCAAACTTCCCCTTATAAACTCAAAGTAACCGGAGTTAAAAGCGCTAACAAGTTAACAAGAATCCATTCCGTTATAACGTTAGTGGTGCGAGTATTTAATTAAATATGCATAGTTCTACAAACACGAAAACCTTCGTGTAATCTACAGAAAGTATCAAATCACGAGTATTGCTAAATACACACGGAATCGAGTAAACTAACTTGGGCTCGAGAACTTGCTGTTATTTGACAAATATCCACGATGTATCAATATAACGTTTGTAGCTAGGAGGTAAGTGTATAAAACCTACTTTTCATCATCAAGAATGTCCTTATTTATTAGCTCAACTATCCAGGTATCAAATAGTTTCATCAATGAGCGGTTGAACCTTGACAGCGTAGAGTTACTTTCCTATTTACAATAGTACATATTTACTATTAGCTCAAAACAGGGCAAAGCCCTTTAAACCTATTTTGGTACGAATCAAAGAAGCCTGTCTGGCACACTTCTAGTAACTACTAGACAAGATTATTAGCTATATATCACTCTATAGAACGATAGCAGGCGCCAGACATAAAGCGGCCGTATAAAACCAAATCTAAGCCTATCGCCATGAAATCCAATACAAGGTACAGACTACAGAGGCGTGGGCAGTACCGACAGCAAAACAAACAGCTTCGTGCCAGCCAACGTGCAAATATTTGGTACCAAGTTACATACCATAGGAGTGTATTAACAGAAATACCAGTCATATCAAGAATCAAATATACGTTTGTAGTCGGGGCACTGAGTATAAAGTCGATACTCGATAAGTGTCATTCTGTTTTTGTCACTGTCATATGGAATATTGAGACAAATAGACAATTGAGAAGGTCCCTTAGAGTGTTAAACGTCACTTAAATGTGTCGTTCTTGAATACGAAAGTTATTTTTTTTAGAAGACTTTTTTTTCTTGGGAAATCATCAAATGTTCCCACCTGCTGCGCCCGTTGTGGGTGCAGCAGAAGGAAGTGTCAGACTTTTACTGACTAAAACCCACTATGTTCCTCCTGGAGTCCTTTGATTGCCAGGGTCGGCGGTCGGTGGCATTTAGTCCGCCATTGTACATTATTTGTATAAGAAGCATAAATAAATTAATATTTTAGTCACTAAATATCTAAATATAAACAACACCCTTATTTTTACCACTACGCCTAAAATAATCTAGGTTCTTACTGATCCTTCTGGAATTGCCTGCCTGACACGACGACGGTGAAGCGATATGGTGTGTGCCTAAGATCTGAATTGATTTGCCGTTGTGACGTCATCCACGCATATAGCGCGAACACTAAAGTACGTATGTATGTTCGTATGTATGTAGGTATGTGTGTATTTAAGGAAACATTCGTGCTAATACCTTGGCCAAAAATCCAGTAGTCTTACGTGATAACTATAAAGTTAAACATGTGAATTTTAAATGTTTTGATCGGTTGAAAACCTGATTAGTACATAGCAACTGTGAATATAGAAAAATGTTCATTTGAATAGATTTTTCATAGCTAGTTTTCTAGTTAGCTCTTTTCATTTATGGTGGCAAATAAGTCTTAATTCTTATCTCAATATCATGGTTATAGTATTTATTTAAGAAAACAAGGGCCCATAAAAATAAAATAAACACAATCAAAAACATACTAAAATAAATGAAATGTGTCAGTGAAGAAGTCGACAACATGTGGTAGTAACTCTTAAAACTTTAATGAGTGAAACAAAAAATAATATATTTACTTATTATTTTTCATAATTTGCAAATTCTTACATCATCCGGAGTCCCATGACCTTGATTTACGAAGGTCATTAACAGTTAACTTTTACTAATAAATTAATGCATAACAATTCTATTGTATTATAATATAACCAGATTTGCTTCGGTTTTTTGTTAATTTAACTAACTTATGTGATGTACAAATATGTGCAAAATAACTAAATCAATTTCATAAAAGACTTAAGTATATTATTATTTAAATGTGTTACCTACATATTGTCAAGGAACGTTCTTCTCATACATAGCACGATTTTATCATAAACCTTTTCGAATGAGAACTTAATAATTTTACTAATTATACAGACCACATTACGTATGTTTTATCGATAGCGTTTTAAAAGCTATAAAATCGATCAAAACCGCAACGAAATCTAGACCAAAACATGACATTTTCAGTTAATTGATTCCCGCCTACACGTTTTGACCGCAACTGTACTGTAATAATTAACCTTTGCGAACGTCAGAGAGGTGAATTTCAGTTAATTCAAGCGTTACCACCCAGGCTATCCATACTCACTTATAAATCTATATATATAAAACTCTTCCGTTACTGACTGACTGACTGACTGACTGACTGACTGACTGACTGACTGACTGACTGATCGACAACGCACAGCCAAAACTACTGGTCGTAGAAAGCTGAAATTTGGCATGTAGGTTCCTTGAGATATGTAGGGGTGCACTAAGAAAGGATTTTTGGAAATTCAACCCCTAAGGGGGTAAAAAGGGGTCATAACGTTTCTATGAAAAATCTTATTCCTTGGGTTTAAAAACTTGAAACTTAGCACAAACACGTATATGGTCAAGTAAATAAGATTGGCATTATAATTTTTTCCAAACTACCCTCCAATCGTGATTTAGGGGGTCGCGATTGGGTGACTGATTGACTTTCGCGCAGCCATAACCGCTCGGTGTAGGAGTCTAATATTTTGAACAAAGCTTCCTTTACTGACTAAAGTGAGCATTAAAAAAAGATTTTTGGAAATTGTACCCCCAAGGGGGCGAAAAGGGGTAAAAACGTATCTATGAAAAATGTTATTCCTTAGGTTTATAAACTTGAAAATTGGCACGAAAACGTACATAGGCAAGTAAATAAGTTTGGTAATGTAAGTTTTTCCTCCAAACTACCCTCCAATAGTGATTTCGCGGGTGTGATTTGGTGATTGATTGATTAACGCACAGCCGAAACCTCTCGGTATAGAAGTCTGATATTTTGAACAAGGCTTCCTTTAGTAACACAATCGACCACTAAGAAGGGATTTTTGGAGTAGCAAGCCCTTAGGTAGCGGGCTGGGGGGGGGGAGGAGGAGATCAACTGATACTTTAAATTTTTCTAGACGATGTTTTTGTCTCGCTTTACTTTTTGTTACATAACGTAACTCCAAAACTACTTATGGTTTTTAAATATTCACCATTAGAAAGCTACATCATCCATGAGTAACTCAAGCTGTATAATGTAATTCAAATTCTAACAATTTTTTAGCCTATGAAAGAAAGTCCTGTCGAGATCATTAAAATACGCCACAATTCCAAATTACACGTGGGCGAAGCCGCGAGCGGAAAGCTAGTAAACATTATATTATATGTAAAACTTTGGACATTGGCTGTGGTTTAGTTTAACCAATTTATAATATCATCAATATCAATATTTCAGTTGGTACTTTGGAAAAGGTGAAAAAGTTCGTTAGAGCGAGATGAATGCATACATGCCCATTGCGTGCGAAAGAGAAGGTGGCATTTTGCAGGATCTTTTAGATGTACCAAGTTACATCGGTAGACGGCGGGTAGATATAGGGCTACGTCTAGAATAAGAAGTTATATTAGTCTTATTTAAATACTCGTCCATTCAGTTCTTAGTTTATCCAGATAAGTGTAACAAACGATGTTTTATGTTGTGTAGAGAATACACAAGCAGTCAACAGACAAATGATATATTATTATGTACATTTCTAGAAACGTCTAAACGATGTCATAGACATTACTAGTTGGTTGTAATGCTCAAATGTATTGAAATGACATTTGTTTTCCATATATTTTCCATTTGTTTTAAATACATTAACGATTTAGAAAAAAACTTGCTTATATTTAGGTTCATCTTAAAATAAATATAAAATTGATTCAGGTGACAGTTTTACGTTATCGAAATATTCCATCTTTGCATAAACGTGTTAGTTGCGTTAGTTACCATCTTCTATACTATAATAAAAATGGTCGGGGTCAAATTCTGTACATTGAAGATATTTAAAAAAAAATGAGTGGGGGGCGTTTTATTATCGATACTGAAGTATAAAATGCAATTAAAAAAATTTTTGTCTGTCTGTCTGTCTGTCTGTCTGTCTGTATCTTGAACGCGAATCACGCAAAAACTACTAACCGGATTTTGATGAAACTTGGTATGGTTATAGTACCTACTCCGAGGAAGGATCATATCTACTTTTCATCCCGGAAACCGATACAGGGGGGGAGGGAGGAGAGGTGAAAGTCCCTCCCGCATCACGTAAAATCTACGAACTCAATGCAGACAATGTTTATACATAAAAATTATACGCAACTTGAGGTATAACTTAGTCTTTGTTTGATCAAAATCGGTTCACTCTACCAAAAGATATGATTAATTAAGTGAATTCAAGAAGTAAAATAATTACGTTACGCAATTCAGTGTAGCACTTGCAACGACATCTTATGACAAAAAATAGAACTAATGTTGATAGATAAATTCTAAATCCGATAGATGGCGTTGTGCAAATTTTGTCGTTTTCTGAATCGCGGTGTTAAGATTTGACACCATTATATTATTGCCGAAGGTCGGGCTAACATAAATACTATAATAGTTACCACTAACATAAATACTATAATAGTCAATAATAACTAGGGCTAACATAAATACTATAATAGTCAATAATAGTTACCACTGCCATCTATTATCTACGCCCAAAGTAACACCACAAACTGCCGTTTTGATATACTAGATGGCGCAGTCACGATGACGTCATATTTCTGAATCGCGGTGTTAAGATTTTCCTACATTTAATGACCTCTGTCAAAATCTCTGTCAAAAAGGTGGGTCGCATCATTATTATATTTTAAACTGTGATCCAACTGGTAATTTATAAATCTAAGAAGGTTGTCTTCAAAAATAAATGATGCCCAAAATAATTATTCCACGCGGACGAAGTCGCGGGCACAGCTAGTGTTGAATAAAAACCATATCATTTAGCAATATATGTTCCAGCTTTCTAGTTTTATAATGTCACCTTTATGAGGTTCTTGTAACCTAACACCATGACTTAACGAAAGACTTTCAGTTGTGTAAGTGAGACGGTACACTACACGGCGTAAAGCAGCGTCTCTTCTCCATATGCATTTCTCTTTTCTCCGAATGCTTTAACCTTCCATTTAGGTATAATAGGAAATGTTACTGATTGAGAATTCGAAGAAAACTGACTTTAATACTATTATTATAACGCAAAGTTTGGTTAGTTGTACACGCTAATAGCAAGAAATACTGTTTCGAATTGAAAAAAATATTTGTGTTGAATCAAAGATTGCTACGTAACATCACGCATTGGCCAGAAGAAGTGGAAGAACGAGGGTAAACCGTGTGGCTCAGCTAGTTAAAACCATAAGTATCTTTCATCGTAAACAATTTCAAATAAATGCAGTAACAAATACCAATAAGACTAGTCTGTACATAGGTCGACCTTGAGGAGTCGTCGATCGCTCAACGTCTAGCATACCAATAGGTTTCTTATCAAGGGAACTGGTTTTATAACAATGTCGTCCAATTGAATTTTGTTATTGTAACTGCAGTTCAAACATTACTTGCTTTAATATGAACTATCTTTTGTGAACAAACTTGAGGTTTTAGAGGGTATATCACCAGCTCTTAGAGTAATATAATTGCAGTTGTGGAAAGATGATAGCGCACACACGGCGTAGAGCGGTGTATCTTTGTCACAACTTTAATAATAATACTGTAAGACCAATGTAAGGCTGCTTAAATTAATCCGTGCATCAAATGACCCCGCCCGCTGTGGGTGCAGCGAGAGTATCAGACTTTAACTGACTAAAACCCACTATGTTCGTCCTGAAGCCCTTTGAGCGCCAATGTCGCGGTAACTCTTACGAACATCCCGCAGCACAAGATTATCTATCTGTGATTTTTGAGATATAATAATTACCAGCAGCAATATTACTGAAACGTATCTACTAATGTAAGCAATCAGATTGCGATACACCTTTAAAAAAAGTTTTTTGGGCAGTGTCTTTGCAAAACAGGGTATCCTGATCGTAAAGGCCTCTTCTAAACTTGCATGCAGTTTAACTTTGTGATTTTTTAGAGTTTTGGTATAAAGGCGAGAATACGTGACAAATATTTTAAGTTATCTAACGGACTAATTCGATTTATACTGTTCGTACTCTGACGTCATCATTAACAAAAATAATAGTCTTTTATTCGGATCAAACATTTGCAGTTCACACAATAGATTTTTGTCTCTCAAGTGACATGGCCGCCGTGGGTGACTCAACTATTTGTGCTCTATGCAGAGTTGCACACCTATTGTTATAGTTTCTTTCAGACGGTTATGTTTTTATAATAATCGGCGTCGAATCACAAGCATTATTACCCTTTCCCATGCAAGTCGTTACAGTTATTAAGATCAACAGTTCATCATTATCATCTCAGCCAAGAATCACACACTGCTGGGTATATTTCATGGCACTTTTCTCTGGATTGCGCGTCCCTCATCCAACTGATTAACAATTACTAACTCGAAAATAAAAACATCGAGTATTATTGTTTGGCTTAAGGCAAAAAACCACGTTACTATAAAGACATCACATAATTATTACAAAAAAGTAAGATCGTAAAATTCTAAAACAAAATAGAAATTAACAAATTCTAGCTAAATGATCTATAATTTCGGGCGATTCGAAAGCCATTTATAAATAGACATACACTTTCTCTTATATCCTTGTTGCATCAATAACTTGCTTTACGTATGAACACAACGGGAGAAATAAACATACGTTCACAGTACTGCAGTCAAAATAATTAATAATTATAATGCCTTCAGTAACTGGTACTAAGAAAAGGTCAAAAGCTAAGACCCAAGTTCTTCCGAGAAAGTAATTATGGAAAACGCGGAACCCTGCATACATTTGTGATTGTAAAAACAAAAGACTAACCTGGGTGACCCCCATTCGTTAACAGTACCTTCGAGTCGAAACGAGAAGGTCAATGACTTTCGCTCACTGACATTTAAAAGAAAAAAAAATAAAGATGCAGAAAACAAATTAATATTCTCGTCTTTCTTGTATATAATATGTATATTATATCTTTCTTCTATGCAGAAATGTTATATAAATAATAACACGTTGTTTTTTTGCTGTAGAGGATGTAACTCGTTTTTGTATTAGAAACCAACAACAAGAATATTTTTTGTTATACTGAGCAGGCATACACATACAATTTAGTATGGTATGGTTAGCCCACGAAATACTAAGAATCCATGGATCGCGGTAGTCTGCAACGCGTTTCCGTGGTCCCTACAAGGGAAGGGCGAAGGTGAAGGCACTCCGGTGTATAGGTAAGGGTCCAGCCTGTACACCTTCCCAGGGAGAAAGTCCATGAGGATATACTGGGGAAAAGTAAATACTAGAAGTTACCGATGGTAACTTAGAGGAGTCTCAATTTTTGTTTTTACATCATTTCACTAATCATCCATTTTTCTCGATCGAAAAACATTTGAAAAAGAAGTAAGCGTTATTTTCCACTTTCCCTGATCCTTTACTGCTCCTAGCAGAATTCATTACCATCTACAAATTCTGTAGTATAAACAAAACGAACCAAAATCTTTCTTAAACCTTTAGAGTCGTTACATAAGCTTACGTTTTACCTTCATATCGTTACGTCAGTGTGGATGGAAAGTGTCATCAAGATACTTTCACCGGCGTGCGGTGTAGCCCGTTGTATGCGACTTATCATATACAGCTTATTGCAGACCCACTGTTGGGACGGCCATGGCGGCTAATGTAACTATGACACCAGCCAGCTACGCAGGACATATTATAGAGCACAAGCGCGTGCGCAAACACAGGTGCACTCTCTGTTCCTTTACCCCCATAGCCCGATGGGACGGTAATCCGACACGACCGGAGAGAGATTAGGCTCAGGCCCCACATTCTTACGTGCCAAGGCAAGTAATACTAAAACGAAGAATCGATTCAGCGTCCTCTTTTTTTTGCCTATTCGCGGATCCTCTCAAAGGAATGGGGGCCCTTTCCTTTGGTATATTATTAGGTCGTAGTTAATGTAACAGCAAAACATTATGTTATAGAGTATCTACAACTGAATATGTTGAATTCATGCCACACGATACAATTCCAAAAAAATAAATGAGAGTTCATTTATAAGTCGCCAAGTCAAGCTAAGACTTTAAACAGACCGCGTCGCTTTTATCGCTGGGTGGTTTGCGCATTTACCGCTGCACACTTGACCTGATTCAAACCCTTCCCAGGTTTTGGGATATCTGCCAAATTGTATCCAAGTTCAGGCGTTTTGGCATAAAAGAGCATCAATTCTTATAGCTTTCACCTCATCAAGTGTTATTAATAAGATTGTTTCCTTATTCTAAACTCGCTGACCTGACAGACGTTTTACGGAACTAAAGTTAATAACTGCCTGTAATTATGTTGCTATTGGACATAGTCACATATTGAGAGGTGACGAGCATTCATTACCGCGATTAATCCTGCTTGTAGATTACGATTTCCACTAAAGAATTTAGCTATTTATTTATACTGTTTCAAAGTTAAATTACGTGATATGTTTGAAATTCATGTATGTACATCGTTTTATTAAATTACATGAGTAATATAATACGAAAAGCCTTTAATTCTTTATTGTGCGAGTGCATCAGCTGTTATGTCCAGATGGACGCGACAATGAGAAATGGGTCGCTTTGTGACGTCATTCAATGTGAATGTATAACGAATATATTATTATGTGATGCATTGACTGTTACGATAATAATAGACTTGTTTATTATACACACAGACATAATGATCTGGGTATGACTTAATCTTCTTATGTGATTATTCACAAAACTATCTCAAAATATTGTGAAAATTAAAATTACTAAAAAGTGCATTTCTGATGTGACAACTACGATTTATTTATAAACTCTTACACGCTTACCATTATGAAGTAAGACTACTGTGGGACTTGGCTCCCGTCTCTCCCTGCAACAATGCAAATAAACGATCGTTACAAATAAATTCTCTTATCTGCCAGAAAAAAAAAAAGAAAATTGTCAATGGATCAAGCTGGCTGATGATTACGTAAGATCGAAGACGCGGGATATTGGAAATTGGAACGTGGACGTATGATTTTATTAGACGACTTTTTTCTTAATTTGATATTAAGTAATCGATAAATTAATAAGATTTAACATGCTTTTTTATGCTTTTGATGTTAAGTATATTTTTAAATGTAAATATTTTAATTTAGTATAGTTTCTGTCACACATTGTAATATCGATTAAATAAAGTAATAATAAGATTAATTAGAAAAAATCGATTTAATATGATTAAGTAAACTAACTTGATAAATTTCAGATTGCTGTAATTCTGTTAATGATTATCATAATAGATTTTTAATCACGAATAAAAATGTATCGAATTCACGCCCGAATTATTACGCAGTTTATATGTAACCTAGCTGAAAATCAATTTAACCTAGTTTAGGTAATTTAATCGAAATAGATTTCGTGTTAACTTGAGATTTGATGAGAAAAATCCAGTGAACGGTATCGAGGTCAGTGAGTTAACTACGCTAATACCTACATTTGGTATCATACCGCGTTTGAGGTATAATTGACCACACGGTAACTGTAAAAATTACGATGACTTAACAAACTTGATTACCAAAAAGTTAAAAAAGAAACGTACAAAAACTGGTCGAATAGAAAACATCCTCTTTTTTTCATGTTTATTAAAAATAAGAGCTCTTGTTTTTAAATAACGCGTTACCAACATTTAAAACGTTTAGTTTCCTTAACGATCAACACAGAAAAACATTAATCGTGAGTCAAATCTCATTGTATAGTTTGTACTTGATTGTAAGTTTTATGGTGGCAGGGGTCTAGACACTGTCGTCACTGGTTGCCTTCGATCTTGTTAAATTTAGGGCTCTCATACAGCTGAAATCCTGCTTACACTACATCAACATGGTCTTTAGTTTTGTGGTATTATGTACTAAATAGACATGACAACGAATTTGATCTGTGTCTGTAGATAAAACGTGGGGTCATTTGTAACTGTAAATAAACAGTTAGCCTTGTTCTGTGTCTTATTTGAAGCCACATCTAAAGCCTAAAGGCTAGAACTAATTTGAATATAGAAGACTATAGTTAAGCTAGTTTTGTCTAGGTATTGTAAGTATCCATGTTAAAAACGGTGTGCCTACGTGACTACTATCGTGTATCGACTGTGTTCTGTTTATTTAATTTGTTTATATGTCTAAAAAATATAATCAAAGTCGGTTGTCGGTTGTTGCAAAAACAAAGTTTTTTTTCCATTAACGATTTTGGACGCGCACTCTTTGCCCAACTAACATATGAATTTTCATACAATTCATAACTAACGAATATCCTCATACATGTTTATTGTCATAACTATTTAAATAAAACGAATACTTTTCAAATCAAATAGAACGTGCTGCACGTGTATAAATCACAAGTCTAACAATAGCACCATTAGGAACCAATTAGCATTCATCCGCCATTTTCCTTAAAAAAGTAAATTGCTTTGGAGTACAGCTTACGAATAGCGTGCTGCTTACAAATACTGCTTGGAAAACAATAAACAGCCATTTTACCGTTTGTCATAAAACATTCTAGGAGTCAACAAAATAAATACCGAATTAAAATACAATAAAACTATGTTTATCAATAAAAAACCTGTTCTTTGTGTGTCAACAATGCATAATCATTTCTATAGTCGTCATCAGAAGGTTGATTATTAAACGAATGTAAAATAAATTATTTAAATTCTGATTTGAATGTAGAATTGTAAAGATTGACAGGTGTAACATTGAACCAGCCAACCGTATGCTCGTTGCGGCCTCGGTACAATCGTATTTAGCCGAAAGGACCCGAACTCAAGCCGAATGGATAGCTGAAAATTTACAAGGAGCCGAAACTGTTACTAAATTTAACTTTGACCCACATACAAAAGGTTCAACGACTTATATTTAGTTAATATGTCTGTTTTTGTGAGTGCACGTTTGCTAAGTAATAAACGTAAATTGAACGACCAATTACAGTATCAACAGATACAGTGTGTACATTTACTAGAAGCGTCCATTTATAAAATATGTTTTTTAGAGAATTTTAATAACATGAGTGATGTTGATCATCCCACGCTTGTAATAAAATCTAATAAGGAAACAGGTTGCTTAGTAACGTGGTACGCTGTCAGACAATAAAGTGTGGGTTCAATCTTCAAACATGTTTACACGATAAGTTAAACTGTCTTAGAATTGTTTGTATCAGAAGTAGGACATGAAACTCATTGACAAGAAATGCTTTAGAGCTTATGCTACCGCGTCTTCTCACAAGCCAGAGCGGTTATAGCTCAGAGGATATGTTGCAGGGTTGGCGACTACAGCGCTGATTTTTTTTACATCAAAGTATGACTGTCTTAAGCTTTTTTTCTGGTAAAGTGGGGGAATCTTCATGAACGCCCACGGCCAAGGGGGGAGCTGAAAGAAATGGCAGCCCTAAGCCTGTCCATTGACTATCCATCCATACTATTATTATTGTATTATGAAAGTGACTGTCTGACAGTTAGGCTCTAACAGTAAAACTGCTTTGAGGATATCTTGATCTCCAAAAAGATTCATTGAAGATTTCGATCATAATCGACATCCACGAGGAAGAAGCAACCAGAAACAGTTGTGCATAAGTGAATATTGAAATCTGATCTAAAATCTTAATTATAATAATGTAATTATTTCGTACGTATCTGTACACAGTGTAGTAAACATTGCTTTATTAGTTACGTAAGAGTCCAAGTTCATCTAGAATGAACTGCGGCGAACAACGTCTTAAAGTGTTACCGCAGTTGTGGAAGCGTGACAGCGCACTACACGGCATAGAGCGACGACTCTCTTTCTCTCTCTTCCGCAACAGTAGTATTACTAAGGCCGGCCACAAACACTCTGGAATTCAGAATCTGAAAAGTCTGTTCTTTGTTTCAATCCAGACCACTTTTAAGTTACAGGTGAGTAATACTAACCCATTTCTTATATATTTGCAATAAAGAACAGACTCTGAATTCCATACTGTATGAGGCCGGCGTAAGAGCTGATGGTAGGTCATCTGACCGGCATATAACAACCGCTAACTTCATTGCATAATATAACGCATAACCATAAATATACGGTACTTCAATGATAGACGATTAGATATAAGCATAACGCTCTTTATTCCGGTACAAGTTAGTGTGTATTGTATAGCTAACATAGTAATGGTAGAAACTTCTACATTAATTCTTGATGTAGCAAAGTATAAGCGTATTGGAATATTTTTGTTATTATTTTTGTTTCTTTTACTCATGTGACTAAGAGAGTGATGAGTATGAATATTCATGGATGGAGAGGAAGAAAAAACGTTTGTGGTAGGCTATTAACTTTAATATTTTGTAACATAAAAATAATACAACTAAGCTACCTTGGGCCGTTTATGTCTGTTTTTTAATAGAACAGGGGTGGATGGCCCTAGGTAGATGCCCCATCAAAGTTTAAAATTCTCAACCAGGCCTTTGCATATTCGACCTGTGTTCCTGTGTAAAGTGTGTATACCTTAAAAAAGGACGGGGTTTCTGCACTTGAAATTAGCATGTGAATTAAGAGAGATACAACTACTACTCTTCGTCTATAAAACATCTTGTTTGTTTAATAGTTACAAGGTCGTACATTGTTTACACAAAGAATAATGTTTAATCAGGGGCCTTATGATAGAATCAAAAGGTGTGCCGTCTTGATTTGACATTTAACTAGACATTGCCGGCTCTAACCTAATTGATAAAGAATGTATGCTGTTTCAGCACGCAATGGTTAATGGACAATCCAATAGAGGTACGCTTTACCTTTTTCGCCCTTGTGTGAAAGCAGTAGCGTTGAATTTAGTCTGTCACTGTTTTTTGGGATGATTAATTACCAGTATACAACAAATAACATTAAATAAGTATAGAAAAGAATATTTTTAGGAGTTTTTACAGTTCATTGATTATTATATTGCTGCCTACACTGCATTCCTTGAATTTAATTATTCAAACATTTGTCCTGGGTGGGGATCGAACCCACGACCTTTGGTATAGCAGTCAAGGTCACTAATCACTAGACCAACAGGCCAGTCAAAGAAATTGCAACTTATTGATTGATAGTCAGATTCCGTGTTAACCGCTTCGGATTTTTAAGTAACAGTACTAACCGTTGTTATTTTCGTTTAACTAGCAAACCTAATAATAACGATACAATGCGAGCGTGCGCTCCACAAACGTCAATGTAATGACTGCTTGTCATGCAAGCGTCTGACTGTTGCCATAACAACTCTGCCAATATATTCTATCCAACTAGAATCATTAGCAAATTAATCAAATAAAAAATGTTTGTTAGCAAAGAGCTACAAGGATCTTTTGGCACGTGGCCGAAATCGGAATGAATGCCGTCATATATGAAAAACCATAATTTAACCGACAGTTGAGTTGATTCCTGTTGCGAACATGCACACCAACGCCCTCAAGTTAATGTCATCCATGAGCTAAAAGATCCTTGAAGCACATTCAATTAAATTTTAATTATTTTATATAATCTGTTAATAATGAAATGGTGTACATTTATATCAATGCAGAAGATTTTGAGACACGTATTTCTGGAGGATTAGTGCCGCTGTTTTTATTTTACGTTAAAATTGATTTATGACATCTTATAAAACAATTGCTTTAAATAATAAAAGGGACTGGCTCTTTTATTATTTAAAGTAATTGTTTAGCTTCAACTAGAAATATTTAAATTAATACTTGTATCTCAATAATATATATAGCAAAATCAAAAGGATAGTAACACTGAATTTAAGTCATGAATGAATATTTTAGTTTTTTTTTCGCCATTGTTGCAATTAGAATACGTATAAAATAATATTTTACTAGTGAAACGTAATTCGGCTTGATTTATTATGTTTGTGTGACCTTAAATCAAATTCTTCTACAACGCATGTACCTATTTTGGACCCATTTTTTTGTTGGTGCATCTCAGATGACTATTCACTAAAGACTGATTGACGTTAATTTCTAGACTATTTGATCTTCGGTATTAAATGCTATAATATTATTATGTTAAGTGGCAACGCTATAGGGCGGTAATTGCTAATCTAGTGTATATACCTATGTATATCTCTCAATGCTTGAGAATAGACGAACAAAAACGTCTAGACAACCAGAAGTGTCTGCATTGACTATAGCTCGTTCTCATTGTGATAAAATCTTCCGTCTTGCAGCAGTCTAGTATCTACTTGATTTGAATCATTATTATTCGTATTAACATTATTTATTACTTATTTAAGCTTAAATTTGATAAAGACCTCACGTATACCGTACAGAAAAACAAGCGTATAATTATCTAAATTTAAATCAAGATTGTAAATCAAAAAAGTCATTACAGCGGTTTAAATTATCTTATACACTATTTGAACTTAATTACAAATATCCGCTTTGCTTGCGATCGTGTGTAATAATAATATGTTATAAAAATATTATAGCGAGTTAATTAATAACCGTATTCAAGAACGTCGCACGGGAAAATGTCGCCCTTAGGCATCATGGTGTCTTTATCGTTATCAAATGGAATTTTGAGACAAAAGAATAATTTTGTGAAGTGTCGAAGGACCGATGGCTTGCCACAAACGAGTCTTAGTGTGGGAACCTCGCGAAGGCAAACGTATAGTAAGACGCCCCCTAGCCAGACAGACAGATGACATGAAAAGGGTAGCTGGGATAGACTGAATGCGGAAAGCCCTACGCCTCGGCATAAATGGCATACATTAGGAGAAACCTACGTCCAGTTGTGGACTGCGGTAGGCTACTTGATTGATACATTTTATTTTGATTGACAGGCCTGTTGATCTAGTTGTTAGTGGCTCTGACCAGGGCTTGACATACCGGTAAAAATTTGGTATCGTTACTGCCTTTTGATGTAGATATCGTTAACTAAGAAATAACGTTACCATATTTAACGTTACTTCTGGCACATTTAAACGTTAAATATACAAAACGTTAAAATATATGTTACCGTTAATTTTATCGTTATAAGTTAGTTTTGTTACCGCCGCTCTCGAACACTCACAAAATAAAGTAAGACTGCATCGATGCCAAGACTGTGCCGTACGACCATTTGCGTGTTTAAAAAAAAATCTTTGCTTTTTCTTATTTATTTTATATTTCCCTTTTTAGTTAGTGGTTATGTTTTACGGTCGGGTTTTTTGGTTTTTAATAATTATTTTATTTCATACTTTTTAGTTTTTTTTTTTTTTATAAATAAGTGGCCCAGTTTAGAATACTGAAAGTAGGTATAGTCCAGTCATTTGGTAGTTTTACCTGGAAAGTTTTCCGGGAGTTTTGAAAATTGAGTATGAGTATTTTATAGATTTGGATATGCTCTTTTCGAATTTTAATTTTAACTTTGCGGCGCTCTTACATCCAAAACTATTAATTTTATGAAAAAGTGAATAAGACATAAAGTGTAGGATTTTGCTCTAGTTTAATTTTGTAGAAAATATTTTTTTCGTAAAATGCCTCAGAAAGGAGATATTCCCAAAAAACGGTTTTTGGGTGCCATTTTTTCAAAACGGCGGCGTGAGCGGCGGTGGTACGAGGTGGCAAAGTTAATTTTCAAAACTCCCGGAAAACTTTCCTGGTAACCCCCTTATTTTCTTCCAAATGACTGCACTAGTAGGTACCTCTCACAACTTGTAAGTTAATAAGTTTTTTATATTTTATTTTCCTTAAAACTTATATCTCTCATTTGAAATTGAAACGACAAGTTACATATATTTTTGGGCTTGTTATTTGAAACCCTTCGTTTTGATACCCCCCTTGATGGGATGTTTTTTTTTTCTTACCTCACAATACCTATAGGTAAAAAATTATAACCGGTGTCACTCTCACAAAATAAAATTCTATCGATACCTTTGAAGCTGAAACCCATACTTTGCCAAAACTTCGCCATTTTGTTTTTTTTTACTCTCACAGTCAATACAAACGACACCTTTCAAGCCAAAATCCATCAAGCCGTTTAGGCTGCAGAGCGTGCCAAACAATTATACAAACACTAGCTGTGCCCGCGACTTCGTCTGCGTGGAATAATTATTTTGGGCATCATTTATTTTTGCGGTCAACCTCCTTAGCTTTATAAATTATATCTGTTATCCACGACTTTGTCCTCGTCATTTTCCGTTATTATTTTAGACAATTTAGTTTTTAAATTTTTAAAAGATCATAATTATTTTAAAGTACCTACTTCTGCGTAAATTATATTTTTGGTTTTATTTTCTTGTGGCAGAAGTACATATTAATTTTCTCCACAGCCTGATACGTTGATACAACTCTTAACAAATGCGTTAATTTCGACCGAATTTGATTACCATAAAAACAGTTCTAGTGAGTTAATCTTAAAAGATAGACATATACTGTCCCGGACATTTTTTAGATCTTTTCAATAGGAATAATTCTTTTCTACATATATTTTTGGTATCTTGAACCGTTTTCGCAGCGCACGCAACGGAAGCCCTCAAGGATGAATAATTTTCCCAGTTTTTTTTTTACATTTTCCATTATTTTTTCGCTCCTAATAGTTGCAACTTGACGTTTTATAGCCTAAAGCCTTCCTCAATAAATGGTCTATTCAACACAAAAAGATTTTTTCGATTCGACCCAGTAGTTCCTGAGATTAGCGCGTTTAAACAAACAAACTCTTCAGCTTTATAATATTAGTATAGATACATACATACACTCGAAACACATAATAGTCCGGTCAATTTAGACATAAAAAAGTGGTTAAATAACAAAAATTCCCGGAAAGCCAAATTTTGGTGGAGACCTATAGTTTAACATTACGAATCAAATGTTAAAAGTCCCCATCGGTCCTATGTGTGCTTAAAAAGTTATTTGAGGTCAAAGGTCTAAATTTGAGGTTTTTTGGATTTTGCTTGAAAATGGTAATTATCTACAAAAATGGTATCAATGATTTTTTTCCTAACAGTTACCATTCCTGAGATATCGCGATTCTAAGAGTCATATTATACATGATATGCACACATTTCCACACCACCAGGCGCGTTTTTTTTACCATGGTTTTCCCTGTAGGCATATTCCACTAACTGTCAAAAAAAATTAGGATAATTGAAGGGCGTAATAACCGTCAAGTTCTAGATATTACCGTAATATTTTTATATTGCTATTGATTATTAGATTCACTACTGTTTTGATTTCTTTACATATTTTAATCCGATTCATACTCTTGAAAGTCTACTTCAACAATCATATCTTCTTCGATTTCTGCTTCTTCCTCTTGTTGGATGTTCATAAATTCTTCAAATGTAACTGAGTCATTGGTTTCTTCATCAAAATCACAGAAATCTTCCTCTATTGTACTCAACTGGGCATTTGAGCAAGACTGACCTTGACAATTAGTACACGCTGGAGAACACTGCTACCCGACTTTTTTACACCCACATTTGGCACTACAGCCTTTTTTGCAATTGCAAAAAATTGTGTTGAGGAGCTTTTCTGGAGCAGGTGGGAGTAAAGTTTTAACCGGTTCCAGAGTATTATCTATCAATTTCTAACCCCAGTCTTCTGGATTCCCTAGCCATGAGTTGATTGCCTAGCCATGTTTGAACTTGATAATAATATAATAAAAATAATAAATAAATTTTACTTGTAAATTTTATTGCGTTAGACTAAAAAACTAGGTCAAAAGGACACTATTTATTCAATAAAAATAAGGGTAATAAAAATAAAACTAGTTTTAAAATCACGAATATTGTAAAAAATGTTAAAAGTTACCCAAATTGACTGTTCGTTTTTTATCTACGTAATAATAAAAAAACTAGACATAAGTTAGCCAAATTTTACCTACCGGTATCTAAAAATCTATGCGTGGGTATTTCTACCTACTACTTCTTTACCTACAAAAAGAGAAAATGTAAATTATTTATACAGGGTGACTTTGAAGTCGTGGGCAATATTTTAAAGTAAGACACTATTAATGATACTAATTGCGTTAGGGCTATTTTTACTTAAAAAAAATAATAATAATGCAGGTAGTTACCTAGTTCCCCCCGGCGGGGCCGGGCATCCGACGCCCGGCCAGGCGCCGGAGGGGTCGCGGAAGTAATCGTCTTGGTTTCCCGTGACCCCTCCATGGTGGCGCACGCCGAAAACCTGGGGGTTTTAGTGGGTACGGGGCCGCCTCACGGCCTAAGCCCTACACTCCACCATTTTTTTTTTTCTTTTTTTTTTGCGTAAAAGTAGCCCTAACGCTATTAGTATCATTAATAGTGTGTCTTAGTTTAAAATATTGCCCACGACATCAAAGTCACCCTGTATATTTAAACACACCAAAACAACTATTACCTATTCCATAAAATAACAACAAAATAAATCTAAAAACTTTTTAAAATACGGAGTAACTTCTCCCGTTTTCCCAACATTTAACTTCACTGCTCTGCTCCTATTGATCGTAGCGTGATGAAAAGTATCCTATAACTGCCCAGGAGTATGAAGAATGATTTTATTATACCAAGTTTCGTTAAAATCTGTCGAGTAGTTTTTGTTTCTATAACGAATAATATACAGACAGATAGACAAAAAATTTCCTAATTGCATTTTTGGCATTAGTTTCGATCACTAATCACCCAGTAATAGTTACTTTTTAAATATAATTCGTGTATAAAATTGGAGTATCTACAGATTTATTAAATTATAAGTATAGATATCTATACACGACATTTATTTTCTTACGCCCCATCTTAATGTTTCGTAAAATTCGCAAGCGTGTTCTGTTAGCGCGTGCAACTTGAGAACACAACAAACGAAATGGCAACAGCGCCGGACAGCGCGACAGTTTGAAAATTTTGAGGCCTTTGAAGGGTGCCGGTGAAAACGGCAACGTCGCATAAAATAACCAAAAAATATCGTTACCTATTTACCACTACTTTTGAAATAACATTAAAAATACCGTTAATTTTTAACGTAATTTGTAACGTTATTATAATGTTATGTTACTGTCTACGCATCGTCATCAATAGAACATGTACCTGCGATTCCTGCGAGCCCACTACTACTAGATGACGTTACGATTTTAGTTCCGAATTCCTCCGCGCGCTGTGCCTCATTCACTTACAAATTAGCTCGACACTCGCGCACACGATATATCGCCAAAGTTACCAAATTGTAAACCAATCGTTGATTATACGCCTTATTACTATCGAAGAAGATTTTTATTCATCTCCAAACATAAGTTGGACCTTCAGCGCCGGATGCAGCAGAAGAAATCGTTGCGACCAGCATAAATCGGACGCACGAACGCCGCCATCAGCGAGGACATCTACGGACCCACGGCACCAGCATAAAAAGGTCAGGCCAATCATCCTTCTCAACCCTTTCCTTTATTGAGTGCTTCGTTTGTGTTGATATTGTGTGACATCTTAGTGTTTTATTCTCCTTAAATATTTAAAAACGCGTAATTTTCTTTCGTTTCGTCGATACCCTCAACTTAAAAATATAAAATTATCCTTTGTTAATCTTGACTGTAAAATAACTGTTTCCACTGCCTTCCACAAACTACAAAATGACTAGAACTCCATCAAAAGAAAGTCGTAGCAGTGGTGAGGAGTTAATTAAAGATTTGAATAAAAGAAGAGGAGTTGTTCGCGGTAAATTTAGGCTATTCATGAAATATGTGGACTCGGTAGAAATAACGACTATTACTGAAACCGTAAAAACGGAATTACAAACGCGTTTACAAAAGGTAGACTTATTACTAGAGCAATTTACAGAAATTCAGGACGAAATAGACTTAAAAATACCTGATAGTCAAGTAGAAAAGGAACTATCTGAGAGGGAATCTTTTGAAGCCAATTACTATGCTTATGTGACTAAAGCTAAGTGTATTATTACCGCAGATGATGCTCAAAACAGTTCCAAAGTTTTTAGTAAAGTTAAATTACCCACAATTTCACTTCCATCCTTTGACGGATCTTATGATCATTGGTTGGAGTACCGCGACACTTACCTTTCTCTCGTCCATAACTCTAAAGAAATAGATAATGTGCAAAAATTCCATTACCTACGATCTTCTCTTTCTGGCAGTGCATTATTGGTTATCAAATCATTGGAATTTTCTTCAGAGAATTACAATGTAGCATGGGAGTTATTAGAAAACAGATTCAATAACAACCGTTTACTTGTGCAAAACCATGTCAAAGCTTTATTTTCTATGACGTCACTAAATAAGGAATCACCCAATCTAATTCGTAAACTTATTGATACCGTTCTCAAAAATCTACGTTCCCTCAAAAACCTCGGTGAACCAACTGAATCGTGGGACACGTTGATTATTTATTTAATTACATCTAAACTAGATTCTGTTACCGAACGAGAATGGGAGACTCACAAAAGTTCAATTATAAATAGTCAAAATCAGTCAAATTCACGTACAACTGTAGATGATTTAATAACATTTCTTAAAAATCGGGCTGACGTACTGGAAACTATTAATTTTGCACATAGTAAATCATACACAGATAATAACATAAAGAAACCGTCACAGTCACAACAATCAAACAAATCACATAGTTATACATCAACACAAAATAAACAACCTAATAATAAAAATTCCAAACGTCCTCGTGTTTGTGCTATGTGTCAAGCTAATCATCCGCTTTATTCTTGCGAGTTATTCTTAAAATTAAATATTAACGATAGAATAAAATTCATTAATGAAAAGAAGTTATGTTGCAATTGTTTACGCGCTAATCACGCGGCAGATGAGTGTTGGTTTGGTCCGTGTAAGCAATGCAACAAAAAACACAACAATCTACTTCATGATAAATGTGATGATAGTGCGAGTGTATCCACCTCGCCAGTCGTTGCGCATAATTCTCAGGCATCGTCACAGGATACAACTAGTGGTAAATCTTTAAATACTGCCACATTACATTCTGCATCTCACACGACACATCAGAGTACTACTCATTCATTATTAGAGACTGTCCTGCTGTCTACAGCTTTAGTTGAGGTTGCAGATAAAAGCAATAACTATCACACTACCCGCGCTTTACTAGATAATGGTAGTCAGCATTCCTTTATTGCAGAATCATTATGTAAACGACTTAAACTCAATTTAATACAGTCCACTGTGCAAGTCTCCGGAGTAGGTAACTCGGTGACTAATTCTACACAATCTTGTGAAATTAATTTGAGATCTAAAACTACACAATATAATACACGCATGAAATGTTTAGTTTTGAATCAAATAACAGCTCAATTACCATCTTTAGGTACAATATCAAACATAAATATCCCTGATCATGTGCAGTTAGCTGATCCCGAATTTTATTCCCCATCAGAAATCGAATTATTAATTGGGGCAGATAAATTCTGGGAACTTTTAAGTGATGGACTGATTCGCCTAAGTAGTGGTCCATATCTTCAGAATACTAAGTTGGCATGGGTAATATCTGGCCCATTGTTGAATAATAAACCTTCACGCAACAATCGAGTTCAATGCAATTATTCACAATCATTAGACGCTCAACTTAAGAAGTTCTGGGAGCTAGAAGAAATAACTCAACAAAATAAATTAACTAATGACGAGTCTTTGTGTGAAAACCTGTTTTTGCAAACTACGTATCGCGACAACACGGGTCGGTTTTTTGTGCGCATTCCATTAGCCGAGCCTAGTGACACACTGGGAGATACGTACACACTCGCATTAAATCGCTTTCACGCACTTCAACGAAAATTAGATAAATCTACACCTGAATTTAAAAAATTATATTGTGATTTCATGAATGAATATTTGAATTTAGGTCACATGAGTCGAGTCAATCACTATCCATCACCAAATTATTTTCTACCGCATCACGGTGTTTTAAGAATTCATAGTAGCACTACCAAACTTAGGGTGGTTTTTGACGGAAGTGCAAAGTCAACTTCGGGTAAATCGCTCAACGATATCCAGCATATTGGCCCTAGTTTACATAATGATGTTTTCTCAATCTTGTTACGATTTCGTCAGTTTAGATTCGTTGCATGCGCGGACGTCGAAAAAATGTACCGACAAATTAATATTCAACCGGATCAAAGAAATCTTCAATTAATTCTTTGGCGAGAAAATAAATCCGATGAACTCGGTGTGTTCCAGCTTAACACAGTGACATACGGTACCGCGTCCGCTCCTTATCTAAGCATTCGTTGCATCAAACAGCTGGCATCGGAATGTAAGGATGACGTCATAAAACAAGTTATCGACGAAGATCTGTTTGTGGATGATTTAATTACTGGTCATGATGATAAACAATGTTTATTAGACATTTGCACCAAAGTAAATGATGTTTTAAAATCTGGTTGCTTCCATTTACGTAAATGGTTGTTTAATTCGGAACCATCCACAACAGATCAACAAAGGGATTTATCTTTAGGCGAAAATTGTTTAACTAAAACTCTAGGTATAGGTTGGTTAAATAATTTAGATTTATTTTATTTTACAACTAAAATTGATCAAAATTTGACTCATGTGTCTAAGCGCGTTATCTTGTCTGTTGTTTCACAGGTGTATGATCCATTAGGCTTGTTATCGCCCGCAATTATAATTGTGAAAATACTTTTACAGAAACTATGGCTCTGTAAGTTAAGTTGGGACGATCCAGTACCAAACGATATTCTGTCTACGTGGAAAAACTTTATTGCCACTCTTCAACACTTACAAGACATAAAAATTCCTCGTCATGTCAGGGAAATAAATACAAATTATACAGATTTACACATTTTCTCGGATGCATCACAGGATGCATACGGTGCATGTGCGTTTATAAGTACATACAGCGACAACTCACCAGCCACAGTTAGGATACTTTGTGCCAAGACCAAAGTCGCACCAATTAAGCCAGTCACAATACCGCGTCTTGAGCTGTGCGGAGCGTTAGTAGGTGCCAAGCTATATCAAAAAATAGTTCAGTCATGGAGATTAAATTTTGACAACATATATTTTTGGTCGGACTCCATGATTGTCATAAATTGGATTAAAATGTCACCTAATTTGTTAAAAACGTTCGTACAGAACAGAGTCGTGCAAATCAACGAACTGACTGGTGAATTGCCGTGGTTACATGTCGCTGGTAAAGACAACCCGGCTGACCTATTATCTCGCGGGCTCACGCTCGACGCGCTTCAAAGTACGGATATTTGGTGGCACGGGCCAGCATTTTTAAAGGACATGCACATGAATTTTAAATATGACAACCAAAATGAAATTATTAATTTAAACGATTTACCAGAAATGAAGTCAAAGGTTTTATTTACACAATCGACTTATACTAGTATTTTTACTTTTGAACGTTTTTCAAATTTTAATCGCATGAGACGTGCAGCCGCTTATGTGTTACGATTCATTAATAATGCACGAATTAAAATTAAAACTGAACGTAACATTGGTCCGTTGACGGCTGATGAATTAAATAAATCAACTTTATTTTTAGTACGCTTAGCACAACATGCATCATTTGCAGACATTTTTAATACATTAACAAATAACTTACCTGTAAAGTCGATGAGAAACATATCTAGTCTTGATGTGTTCTTGGATTCTAATCGCATTCTAAGAGTGGGAGGTAGATTAGTAAATTCACACACTTTCCCATACAGTAAAAAACACCCTATATTGTTATGTTCAAAACATACCTTCACGCGACTACTTTTTCAATTTGAACATAAACGTCTACTCCATGCTGGTCCACAGCTTCTCTTGGCCACTATCAGAGAGAGTTGGTGGCCACTCAGGGGTCGTGATCTGGCCAAGCAGACGGTACATAAGTGCATTATATGTACTCGCCAGAAAGGGAAGGCACTGTCAGTAAAAATGGGTAACTTACCTTCTGAGAGATTGGAACCGGGGTATCCTTTCTTGCGCTGCGGTGTAGATTATGCAGGACCTATGTTCATATTGAATCGGAAGGGAAGGGGTTCAAAACTTGAAAAATGTTATGTTTGCCTATTCATATGCTTTACCACTCGAGCGATACATCTAGAATTAGTCACAGGTTTAACTTCTGAGGCGTACTTATTGGCTTTAAAAAGGTTCCTAAGTCGTCGTGGAAAACCCGCTCATATATTTTCCGATAACGGAAAAACGTTCGTAGGCGCACTCAAGGAATTTTCAGATTTTTTAAATCAGAGTGAAAAAGATATTTTAAATTTTGCAGCAAATGAAAATATTAAATTTAGCTTTATACCTCCGTACTCCCCACATTTTGGAGGTTTGTGGGAGGCAGGGGTCAAATCTTTTAAATATCATCTCCGTCGGGTAGGAAACGTTAACCTTACGTATGAGGAATTTTCAACACTGTTAACACAAATCGAAGCCCTCCTCAACTCCAGACCTATGTATCCCATGTCTTCAGACCCAAACGACCTACTCCCTCTTACACCAGCCCATTTTCTGATTGGCCGGCCGCTCGTTGCACCTGCCTGCGAAGACCTCACAGCTGCGAATACATCACGCCTGGTCCGCTACGAGCGCATCGAACAAATGAGACAAAATTTTTGGAAACGCTGGTCGCAGGAGTACGTGTCGGAACTGCAGACAAGGACCAAATGGCAGTCCAACACCGGCACAATAGCACCCAATACATTAGTGCTCATCAAGGAAGACAATCTGCCACCCTTAAAATGGCGTCTTGGGCGAGTCATAAGCACTTCACCTGGAAAGGATGGACTAGCCCGTGTAGCTGACATCAAAACAGCTAACGGAGTAATACGGCGATCATACCCCAGATTGTGTCCGCTGCTACAGGAGGAAGAACCTTAACTTCTCCCAACTTCTACTTCTGCGTTGGAGGCTGTCACTCCAAGGCGGGCGGCATGTCTACGCATCGTCATCAATAGAACAT
This sequence comes from Chrysodeixis includens, assembly GCA_941860345.1. NCBI lineage: Eukaryota > Metazoa > Arthropoda > Insecta > Lepidoptera > Noctuidae > Chrysodeixis > Chrysodeixis includens. The sequence goes on from OW796105.1 coordinate 10,242,112, forward strand.
GTACCTGCGATTCCTGCGAGCCCACTACTACTAGATGACGTTACGATTTTAGTTCCGAATTCCTCCGCGCGCTGTGCCTCATTCACTTACAAATTAGCTCGACACTCGCGCACACGATATATCGCCAAAGTTACCAAATTGTAAACCAATCGTTGATTATACGCCTTATTACTATCGAAGAAGATTTTTATTCATCTCCAAACAGTTACTAAGTATCGCTACCAATTCATACCGATATGCAGGTATCTCTATGGAAATAACGATACTTAACGCTACTTTTAATGTGAATTGGTAACGTTTTCAAGCCCTGGCTCTGACTGATTTACCAGAGGTCGTGGGTACGATTCCCACCCAGGACAAATGGTTGTGTGATGAGCATGATCGTTTGTTCTGTGACTGGGTGTAATTTATCAACAATATGTATGTATTTATAAATATATTAGTATGTTTATCAGTTGTCTAGTACTTATAACACAAGATACTCTCGTACACCTACTTAATTTGAGACTAGATGGCGTTGTGGGAATGTTGAGGAATATTTATTTTATTTCAGAACGTCACTTATTATTAGAACATCGTTTTACCAAGTGCTGTTTTTGCGTACGGCTGTAGGTTACTGAAGGAATAACGATGATTTTAACAACTTGTTCTTACACCCTAATACCTAATCATAATTTTAAAATGCTTTCATTCGTCTGTCTCTATTTTATCCCTTAAAATGATAGAGACGGTAACAAATGATATTTAATGACGACATTTCAGTATTTGGCCATTAAACTATAAAACCATTGGTTATAAGAAATTTCGAAATACATTTCCGTTGCATTGCAATCTGAGCAAGGAGTAAGATTATTTATCTAATTAAGACTAGCACCATAGCTTCGTAAACGATTTAAACCATTTTTGGTGCAAGTTTTGTGTTTTTACAATAAAATGAATTATTTTGTAGGGTTGTTAGAATAAGGAACTATTAAAACGTTTTGTCACTTGTTTTTTCGCCTAAACAAAAAGTTTATGGCAAAAAGTTTAGTTTCGAAGCAACAATAGTCACACTTCACGTTCTAATAGTCGAAATTTATTTGACACCACAAAGTACATCGCTTTTAGCGTTTTACATTATAATGAAGGAAGTGACATCATCAAAACGACAACTACCTAGTACCTACTTACTTTTTTTAACACATTGGGCCGAAGGTCTCTACGTGTAGTACCTACTTTGTTTTTATAGTATAACCACAACACATAATCATTATTATGCGGAAACCTTTGTAGTAATATTTAAAACCTTTTCAACGCTCGCCGTTAATAAATTATTTTTTAAGGCCGTTTTTCATGAATACCGTACGAAAATTGTAGTTGCTTTGAATGGCTCTTTATTTTTAGTGCTCTCACTAATAAGGGCGATTAGCAGCATAAAAGAATTGGAAAATCGTTTATACATTCTACCTAGATTTGTTTGAAACTATAAATTATATTAAACCTTTCTAATAGATTTGCTATGTACAGGTGGGTATAAAAGGGCCGACAGACTATTTACTTCAAATAGTCTGTCTGTCTTCAATGTTACTTAATTAGTACTGAATTTTATTAAGGACATAGCAGTTGCAACATTCAGTTAGGCAATGTACGTGATGATGAATGTACGTTAACGAAGTCTAGCATCATTGTTAAACGTATTTTACACGTCTACCGAAGACATTTTTTATTCCAGCCCTTGACAGTTCGTTTAATCGAAAAGTTTAATTATGTCTTCAAACAGTCTTAGTCCGAGATTTTTTTATCTGTTAGTTGTACTTATATGTATGAGCGTTTAAATTGTATATTTATTATCAAAGTAAATCGAAATGGATGCGTTACGCTCGGTTCTCGGCGAAAGTAGCATGGGGCGGGCACGGCGCCAGCCAAACAAGTGAAAGTGCCGACGAAAGCCAACTGCGGAAGAGCGGCTTTCTTACCTTACCCCCAGTACTCGATATCCTGTTTTATCACTACTGGCAACACTGGCTGCGGTTCGTTCGTGACCGCTTTTAATTTATTCATCGTTTCTGCAGTTTTCTATATTGGGGTTTAGAGCACTGCATTATGCCACTGTTTTTAATATTTCAGAGTTTATCAATAGCTATTTTTTGTACACGCATGTTTTATTTATTTTAAGGTAGATAAAAGTGTGCAACAGTTACTGAGAACTGGCTGGTAACTATTAAACATCAAGAGAAATATCTTGCGTATATACTTAATCATATACCCTTAAGTACCCTAGCTGTGGAAGAGATATGGCGTAATACTTTCTAGTATTTCGCTGTTTGTAGCTAACAAATTTATTCAATAAAATATTTAAAATACAACGGGATTTACAGGTCTGCAAGCATTTTCTTGTAAAAACAACCCTTATCTATAGCATATAATATATGTATTTTATATGCAATGTAAAGCCCTTTTTTTAAATCAGGTTTTGACAGCTTCACAGCACTATGAATGGCTTTAGTATGCCAAATGTTACAACTTAACACATAAAGTTCATACATTACGACATACACAAGCATTTAAAATTTTAATTAACCTTGTAATTTGCAGGTCAATGAAAATTCTTCAATAGATTCTTTTCACTTAAATATGTTTTTAAATAGACTTTGGAATTTATAATAAATATTGTGATTTTAAGTTATTGAATCCAAAACTATCATTTAAGAAAGGATTATGGATGTAAACTAAGTCTTTGTACCAATTCGACGGGCCTGTTGGTCTAGTGGTTAGTGACCCCGTTAGTGAGTGCTATACCGGAGGTTGTGGGTTCGATTCCCAACCAGAACAAATGTTTTTGTGTTGAGCACGATCATTTGTTCTGTGTCTGGGTGTAATTTATCTATAGTATGTATGTATTTAGAAATATATTATGTATAAGTATGTTTATCGGTTGTCTAGTACCATCTCTCAAAATAGGTCTGTTGAGACTGAGATGACACTCTACAGTTGGATTCTAGTGTTCTGTAACTGCAAGGGTCTTTCTTTCTTCAACTAATGAGAGAATGAAGAATTTTTACAGAAATAGAAAGAGGCTGCTTCAACTGGTCTCCAAAGAAAGGTCATCAAACTTGCTGCTCAAGATCGAAAGTTGCAGAAAAATCTTCTGCAAGCCCTATGTCCAACAAAACAACATCGTCATCATCATCAAGACTGATATTTATACAAGACCTGACCAGCTTTGAATGGGTGAAATACTGGTATTATACATGGAAACCCTCCTCTTGAAACAATGTATTAATAAAAAGAAGACACCAAAATCCATAGCATAGTTTTCAAAATTAAAGCATACATACTGATATTGGTGTGCCATTGATGATGAGATATAATTGTTAGGCCTATATTTAAGTATAGATAACAGATACTTGAAAAATAAAACACCTAATCCATCACAATACAGGCTTGCTCATCTTAGAAATACAATTGCTTACAACTTGTTGATCTTGGCACAATAATAATTAAAGCAGTAAAATTAAAGAAAATGTTCTAATTCTTTAAAGATGCTAACAGCAGAGTTTTATTATTTTCTTTGATGACCATGACTAGATATTGTCTGTGGCTTAAAACTGCAAAAACATTATCAAAAAGCCTTTGTATAAATCATATACCCTACACATCATAACTCCCTACACAATTTCATCAAAATTTATCCTGTTTAGAGTAGAAAGAGTAAAAAACATCCATCCATCCATCTACACTCGAAAACTTTGGTGTTTATAATATTAGTAGGATTGGCAAATATTTTGTTATATTTTCCTTTTTCTGTCTAGCCTTCTCCAAAACATAGTAGGTCTCATTATTTAGCAGTATACTGCGTTTTACACAAAACAACTGCCTATCTGACCTCCAAAACCCATTTTGCAGGTCAACACAGTATGCATTAGTAAGACTTGTCATAATTATTAGATTTAGTGTCAGAGACTCATAATTCATGTGATTTTAAATATTTATGTTTTGTTTATTTGCAGAATGTTTGTCATTCAGTGTGCGTATACAGCATTCTAAATATTGTTTGTGATCTCAAATTCATTTTGTAATGCAAAACAGAATTGCAAATTACCATAGACCAAAAAATAAAGAGTCCATAGTTTTTCAATGATTCAGTCTTATTAAAAGTAAAAACTCTATTTAAAGAAATTACAAAATATATGTTAATAAGTTTGTGCAAATGGTTAAATTACTCAGTATTCCAACAACTAATTACTTAATCGCTGGTAAATGAGAAACATTTACTAATTAAATACTTACAACATTGTTGTGGTAATCTGGCAGCATCATTATTTGCCAACCATTTTAGGTATAATATAGTAGATATATTGATACCAAGATATACTACTTATCTTTATATCTTCATACCTCAAGTACCTACATTAAGTGCATATGAATACTAAATTAAACACAAGAATTAGCAAATAAGTGAGATTGATTAAAGTGGTGTGAATTACAGATAAAGTAAATCAAAGATGACAGACAACACGTCGTGCTGAGGAAAGCGACTCTATCACCTCGGCGCCGAGCGAAATCAATGGCAACAAAAACATAATGAACAAACAAAAAATATGTTGTTACCGTACCGGTCGTGCATCAACGTCGCAGCGGCACGAACGAGCCAGCATGGCTCTCACAGCGCAAGAACCGCTAACAAACACCTTCACTAAACACGTATACCACACCAACGATTAACTTCACCCACTACCACATCACGCACTATTTACTCAATACTCAAGTAATTTTAGACCTTTGATCGCAACACAGACAACACTTTATATCACAATTCACTAAAATCCGTGCGGATATCTTCCACAGAAACAGAATGAATGTACACAAATAAACCACCTCCGTGAGACTACTTGCGAAATGATATGTCAACTACCTAGTCGAATTATCTCGAGTATACCACAAGAAAACACTACATACACTAATGATTACATGTATTCATGTGAAACAACTTTGATTTAAATCTAAAATACTAATACAGTAGAATGTCTTGCGTCTTTTTCGGTTGAAATACCTTAATATTTGAGCGATACGTGAACGAGCGCACCACTGCTACGCAAACCTATCCGAAAACTGGAACTGGTTACTGGGAACATTATCATTGCGCCTCGCAGATAGCCAACCGAACAAAAAGTAAGATCTTTCAGCTGACGTCTGACAATTTTGACAGCAAGCTGTCAAATGCCACTCGTCATTGAGTGTTCTCATTCTAGAAATATGTATTCTACTATTTATCGATTTAAAAGACTCAAACTTCATCTACACTCGTACATTTTAGTGTTTGTTTGATGTAAATACTAGTACAACAGATTTACCTAACTTTTTACAAATACAATACATTATAATGGTGTGGCAGTGAGTGTTCTACTTACACGTATTCAGTTCTGTCTTGATATTTTATGAATGTTACTCTCCTCGCTATTCTACCATTTTAAAACACTATTGCTTTAGTCTATATTTATCGTGTACCGTACCGTAGGCAATCAATGTAATCCTCTCTTGGTTCACAACTCTGCTTAAAATTCAGAATAGTAGCACATGCTTCGTTGGTTTTATTATATTTTTCAAATTGTAAGATCTAGCCTTAAATCGTAATACTCGTACTAATATTTTTTTGTCCAACTAGAGTAGCGTTTCATATCAAATAACCCATTTTTCCATTGTCTTTGCAAAAAAAATGTTGCTACTTTTAATTATATAAAAACTCATGGTAGCAATCATGTTATGTCCCTTTTTAATGTTGATATTTTGAGAAACTACAGATATACTTCCTACACTATTATAAATAAATGTCTCCTCTCTATTTTACTTACCCACACCGTAAATTACGATGCTAGATTTTTCTCCCGTAGTTATATAGACCGTGTCCATGGAACCTTTCTAAAAATTGGAAGTTTCATACTATTTTAGTAATAATAAAAGTACAGATAGATTAAGAATCTGTAATCATTAGAATTCCAGAAAGACCACATTCTATGTAGGTGAATAATAATGCACATTAATCATCAATTTTACAACTGAACATTCCTTTTAATTTAAATTACAAACTTTACAATAATATATAATATCGACAGTAAAATACAAACTAGTAATCTAACTACCTACTTGAAACTACTTAGAATTGTTCAGCAGATTAAAATCAGTCATAAACGAGACTATTCGAAAAAAATAACTATCTAATAATATTTTCCATTCCTTGTTTAAAATTAACAGCCAGGCCAGATTTCGGACTGTATCAGTGTGCCTAGCCAGCTATTGGAGTAACCGGGTTTAGCTCAGGAAACTATACAATCCTGAAATCTAGCTTGGCTTGTAAAATATACCTACAGAAACAATGTATAACATTGTAAGTGTAGTTCACTTTCTAATAGTACACCGATAGAAATAATAGTACAAAAGAAGCTCCGCTCTTAATGAATGAAGCCATAATCAGGATGCTAAAATAAAATAATTTTATTCATCGAATAGCTTGAGTGGCTCATCGCAGACGCTCCATATACCTTGTTCTGTGACTCAGTCTTACAATTTATTTAAAAGGAGTATGCTACCAGGTAAACTGAACGGGCCAAGGCGAGATCTGATGTCTACTGCTCTTACAGCAAAGTAGTACTTGAAGCCAGCCATGAACTGCGTTAAAGTACACGCCATCGGCAGAGGCAGAGCTTTTACATCTCCAATCTTCTTCCATAGTGACGTACTGGGTGGACATGAGGTCTCCTGGTAGGCATATAACTGATAACTAGCTATTTCTTCGTAACTGTCCTCTTGGTAACCTTCGATTTTCCAGGATATGACTATGCCATTTTCTACTTTTGACAGTTTGAGATCTGGCGCCGGAGGCAACGCCTTCCAATTCGGCGGTTGGTACTGCTTCATGGCGTCTGGTAAGGGCGCTGGATGTCTGGGGCTTTGTAACTTATTAACTGATTGTAACCTGACTGCGCCTGCGGATCCTCTCGTCGATTGAGACACTACCCCTCGTGGCCTTAAACCTAAAACAAATTTCAGAGTTAGCATTATACAACTTAGTTATTTACATTTCTTCTATTAATAATAGTGCAAATTCACTTACCTGGAGTAGGAACGGGTTTTAAAACGACGGTTTGTCCAGGCCTTATGCCTTGATTTATTGGACAACTAATAGGAATGTACACTTTTTTAGGAGTAGAACTCGCCGGTGCAACTTGTCTAGGCGCCATCAGATTTTGAGAAGGAACTAATCTAACTGGCGCTGCAGAAGAACTTTTATTAGCCATTTTAGGCGGTGGTTCATCATCAGTAAGGTCGACTGTGACAGACGAAGGTTTACCAAGGTGTCTTTTTTCTCCAATTTTCTGTGATGGTGAAGGGGTTTTAATTCCATTTGGCAAAGATGTGGCTGGTTTAATTGGAGTGACTGGAGTTAGTTGAGGCATTGAATTAGGTGTTTTAGGAGTACTGGCAGGCACTAATCTAGGAACTGGTATAGCCTGCGTTCCTGGTCTTGGCAGCCGTGGACTTTGTCCTGGTGAGCTTTTAACACCCGGTCGGTTGGCAGGCATATTGTTAGTGACTTGTGGTTGTCCAGGCGGTCCGGGAGGTTTTCTCCTTGCACCAGATTTTTCCATGATGACTTGTAGGCCGACAGATCTAGTTATCTTAAGAGGAGTTATACATGTTTCAGGCGTATTCTTTTTCTGCTCTTCTTGAACGGATTTTAAAACAACTTGAAGATCTCGGTTCTGTTTGGCAATAGCCAATGCCTTTTTCTTCTGTTCCTCTAGCGCTTGACTCAATGATTTCAGCTTGATTTTTATTTCACTCAAACTGCTTCGATCCACAACACTTTCCACTATTTTCAATATACAGAACTCTTCCAAGTCGTCTCTTGTCATATCGGATAAATTCTTTTTTGCTGTTTTAATAAAATTTTCTTGAAGTAGTGGTATTCCTTGTTTTGGTATTTCTTTCTGTTCTTGTTTCTCACTAATATCGAGATCCATAATAGACGTTTTCACATCTGGGGGTGGCGTTGGTTCTGAAACATATTAAGTATATTATAAATAAAACATATATTATGTGTGTACTATTGATTGCAGTAGTAATAAACAATGAAATCTATTTGATTTTAATAATATGTTACTAACCTTTTTGAACTAGCGTTGAAAACAAATCGTTTTTATCATCAGTTTCAACGGTTTTTTCACCTGTTTCTAAATCTGTTACGATTTCTGACTTCGAGTCTTCTACTACATTACTAGTGTCTACAGGTATAGGTGTTTCAGTCTTACAAGTGTCCTCATCAATGAGCATAATGTCATCATCATCTTCTATGTTTATACATTGTCTATCATTAGATTCTACTGTCTTCGGAGGCTCAGACTCCTTACTAGGAAGTTCTTCTTCATCATCTGATAATATATCTAATGTATTACTAAGCCTACAGACTGGTTTATCTACATTATTACTATTTGAAGGAGCAGCGTCATTTACTTGTGTTTCTTGTTTATTGTCAGGTGTTTTATCAACAATTTCTTCCACATCCATTTCATCTTTTAACTCAATAAGTGAAATATCTTTAACATCTTCCTGTAGAGTATCTTCTGACGCGCTGTTATCAGAGGCATCCTGAGCTTGGCTATTATTAACTACTTTATTATTGCTATTATCTTCTTGCCCAAGCTCAGAATCTTTACTATTTTCTTCTAATTTTACACTAGTTGGAGTTTCCGTTTCAATATGAGTTTCGAGGTCTTCTATTAATTCTATATCATCATTAGGAACTGTTGGAGTTTCTGTTTTTGTTGGAGTTTCCGTATTGTTAGGAGTTTCGAGTTCTTCTACTAATTCAATATCATCAGTGAGGTCTGTCTCAGTTTTGATCGGCGTTTCCACATCCTCTTCTATTAATTCAATATCATCATTTGAAAGCGAAACGTCATCTTTAGGTGTCGTAGTTCCATTTTGTATAACATGCTTTTCAGTTTCTTGCTGTGTAAACAGCTTTATTTCATCGAATTGCTCAGGTGCAATATTAATTATATCCTCTTCGTCTTCGGAGATATCTTTTACGCCATTGCCTTGGTTATCTTCGGAGTGGTTTTCTTTAACATCTTCGTTTACTCCCTCTTCTGTTTCTCGAAGTACATTGTTCAATTCGGTTTGAATTTCACTAACATCATTTGTTTCTACTATTGTTCCATTTTGAGATTCTTCTATTTGTGTTTCTTTCGGTGAATTACTATTAATATTACTATCAGTATTAACTTCTGCTTGTTTATTTAAATCATCGCTTACGATGACATTACCATCTCCGATGTTTTCTTTATTTCCATTGCAAGTATTTGTATTGAGATCATTCATTTCACCTTTCCCAATCTTCTCAATCTGAATATCTTCGATCGTGGACATGTCCGTGTCTACAGATAAAGTTGGCTCAGATTCAAGAATTAATTGCATTGTTTTTCATTTCCTTAAGTTATTTGAAGAAAACACCGGACCTGAAATACAAATAAAAAAATATTAGCAAGGTATCCTTTTTTAATACCAGTACTTATTTCAAATCAAATACACTATTGATGAAAAAAACAATAATAATAAACACTAACGACTGACTCTCCTGTCAAAAACATGTTGACATGTTTACCGTCATTTTTATAGCAGCGCCATCTATTGGACAGGCCCTAAGTCTAGTTGACCAGAAGCGAAAACGGAAACTGCATGTGCACAAATTTGCACAAATTTAGTATATAAAGAATTAACTTTATGATATTGCCCTCATAATCCGTATCTAAGACTAGTAACTCATTTAAAAATGTCTCTTAAAATATAAAACACGAGACACAATGAAACGCAAATGCGACATTTCAAACGATGACAGATCGACATCGCTCGTGGCGAAAATTGGAACTAATGTAAAGAAACCAATCAATGTAGGGAAGGACGGAACATAAGTGATAGAATAGAAAACCATCGATTAGGTCATTTGTAGAGCTGTAATCTAGATGTGGTGCTGCGCTGCCTTGGTTATGCAGATGAATATTCAATAGTATTAACCATAAAAACAAAAAGCAACGCAAGATACTTTCGAAAAGTTTTGGTCCTGACCACGCCTTTATTTATACGTCCAAACCGAACCGAACCAAATCACTACGACAAATTATTCACTTTACATAATAAAGAACTCATAAAAAGGTTATGCTAGATATACATAATATAGGTACTTCTCTTCATAAAACTAAGTAAGAACAGAATTTGTAGAGACCGTTACGATGGTAAAACGTTACGTGACCAGCCCTTACGCATGCGTAACGTCAAAAATTATATAAGAAACTGGAAAAAAACTACTGATTTTCTTCCAGGAAATCATAAAAAAGAAACAAATATTTTTGGGCAACGCGGCAACATTTCATCTAATGAGAAATAATATTTAATTCAGCAAATGTCGAATTTTATTTATTTGATACAGTTACAAAAACTGCATAAACCTCGAGCTAAAACTGGAACAACATTGACCTGAACAAAAAATAGGATGGAGACAAGAGAGGACAGAAGCGGAAAAAATGCCTGTGAGTTATATCAAAATAGCAGTATTGAACCCTTTCTTAATCTGGGTTAGTAAAAGTACCAGTATATTTTATAGTCAACATTAGTGCGTGAAGTCAAAACATTACAACTTTATCAGCATCTGTTACTTTAATGCTTAAAACTTAGTCTCGCACACCGGAAACCTTAAAAAATTGGCCTTGTAAACAGTATTTTGCAAAATAATACTAATACTAAATGTTGCCCGCTACTTCGTACTCATTTTTCCGTTCAACAAAAAATATTGGGCGTGAAAAATAGATGTTGGTCGATCTCAGGCATAATAAGCATATCAAATTAAATAACAATCAGTCAAACAGTTTCAGACAAGTACGGTAACTAACATTGTGACACGAGAATTTAAATATGACTAAAAATACCAAACGGATTTATCGTACCTATTAATACATATGTCAAAAACACGGCCGTGAACGATTCCGTAACAATAAATCTGTGTTCGGTAGGGTCTAATCTAATCTATTACGTCATACAAGACGAAAGACTAAGGTACGTATGGAATTTATTTTTGACACCCTTACGCTTTTTACTAACCTATGCTGTTTGAACGTAGTATTTTTGTCTAACTTGAGCAAACATATTACCTAACTGACGTTAGTAAAGTTGTCGATAGGGTGACCCCCGCGGGGTTTGGGACTCTGCTTAGGTGTTAACAACATTATTTATGTAATTAGCAACTGCCCCTGGACTAGTTCTAAGATCAATTGTAGTTTTTTTTCCTTAGTTTAGGTTATTTATTTGCTAATTCGGATTAATTCAAGTGGGTAATACTTTACAAATTAACTTTTGTTTTTGGTATGATATCGTGAATAAGTCCCGTTTGCCGTCTGAAATTATTTCCCGAAATTGGTAAGTCCGAATGCAATTCTTAAGATTTTTACTTAACATACTACAACTTTTAAGTACTTACACAATAATAAAAAAGTAACATCACAATGAAAGATTTTTATGTCCCAATACTAATGTAACAAAATAAACCTTAATGAAAATATGAGGATATCATTCAAGGAAAGGGCTCTTAGCGGTAACCCAATCTCACTCGAGAACAGTCGATCAACCACAGATGACGGTGATGGATGATACGGATAGAAGAGGGCGTGTCGGATCAAAATAAGAGATAGACCAAACATCTATTAAACATACTAAACAATCAACACATAAGGGAATAAAGAGCCATCGCGACGATAGAACAAGTTTTACCCCAATTTTACTGGTTATTGGAATCGTATGAAGATCTCTCAAGCCTGACAACTCAATCCAAATGATCCAAAGCAGACAAAAACATCTAACGAACTTCAATCATGTGAATGTTTTGCATACCTACCATACAGTGCAAAAATGTTATGAATGAAACAAAAAAAAACAACTCGTTCACAAGGGCTCTATAAAATAAAGAGGTGTGAGAACTACAATGACTTATATTGGTCCCCTTTTTAATAGGTTTAGTATAGAGTTAAGGGTAGTAAACGTTATATACAGCGTCAAGACTCGCCAGCCTATCAGGAAGCCAGAACGGTTCCAAGCTGCACGGGTATTGATTGCCAGCGATGAGACCACGGTATTACGTTACGGCGCTTGAGAGAGACGATTGTGCGGTGGAAAGGAATGGAGCTATACAACCGATAGCGCGTTCCCTTTCGCTCGATAGCGCTTAAACAATGCTTCTTTGTTTGGATATAGTTTTATCACAGATTGACACATTTCTGCGAGAAATTCCGTTATGGTTTATTTTTTCTGGAAGGGCATTTTTTTTTAGTTTAAATGAGTTAATTAATATTCTAATATCACTTTTAAAACGTTAACCTTCATAGAAGAAAGTAAATACTTTTTTCCGCAGCACCGAAATTAAAAGCTATTTTTTTTCTCTGCGTAAATGCTAAAATAGGCTGCCAGAGAAAAATATGGCTAGTATGCTTTGCTAGTATGATACTAATTGTCTCAAATAACTTATCAAAACACCTGCAAAAAAATATGAGTCAACACCACATGAATTTATAATAGCAATTGCGAAAGCAAAAATTCCGAAAAAAGAACTAGGGCTAACAGGTGACTCGTTCTAAAATGAGAATAAGTAACAACGTGTTTTTATATAATATAACGTGACGAGTTCTTATTAGAAAAGACTCCCTTTCCCCATTTTTCGTTGTTAGGTAACCGCCGCCGGCAACGTGAATAGACCAACCGGAACTGGCAACTTGGGATTCAATCCTGTGACGTGGCGTCCTATGGGGTTTATGATCTACGGACCAACAACTAAATGCATAAAAGTAGAGCTTCCAAATCTGAAGGGTGTAGAAATAAGATACAACAACGAAGGCATCAAAATAATTCCTTGTACACAGTATAATGATGAAAAAATTGTAGTGATAAATAAAAAATATTGGCAATCTGACAACCAAAACAAAGGTGAAAAAGACAAAAATCACATTGTTGTTACTACTGCATTCCGATGATACCAACCTAACGGAACAACCTACTATGTAACAATCGTAAAGAAATATAGCCACAGATTAAACTATCAAACCAATATAAAATAAGACAGTAATGTTACAAATAGGTCACAATATTATGCCAAGATAAATAGGCAATATGATGAACAGCATACTTCTAATGCATGATGTATTTATGAAGGGGTACAAAAACCGTGATAGGTGAATAAAAAACCTGGTGCCGATAAAATCAATGAATATTGCTTGATTTAATCACAAATGCAAGAAAATATTAGTTTAGTGTTATAGATCAGCTAACCAAGATGGCCGCCGTTCGCTGTGTCGTGCGAAATACCGGAATAAATTCCCCGTTGACTTGGTGCAGACCTGGCGCGCTGATCGCTAAAAGACGAAAAGCGAGAGACTGCTATCCCCCTCGTTTTAAGCGCTGTCAATGCGCGCGCGAAAGAGCGAAATATATGTCACGAAGACAAACGGAAATAAAACGAATGAGGTGATCGTGGAAACGAAAGCAGTACAGGAACAGGGCTATTGAACGGAGACCTACTAGTCTAAAAGTGATAAAAGACCTAATTCCTTGATACCTGCACAAACAAAAAGTTTTTTTTTCGCAAAGAAAACTTTTGTTTTATATACCTATAAAGACTATTAGTAAATAGATTAAATTGGTCTAAAATAAGATATGGAATAAATAATAATAATACCTAAACGTCATTTTTGATTTTCCACCAGCTGTATATTTATAATCTGTACCGAAAAAAATAAACAAGTTCAAGCACGAATCTAGCATCAACACAGACCTACAATCATATTTTAATCAGACAAGTAAAATTATGAAATTATAATTTGATAAAATACAAGCGATAAAATTGTGTATACAACTTTATGTGTTATTGAATTCGCATAGGAGCTAAAATAGCTTGGCTGAGAAAGAAGGTAAAATGTTTAACATAAAGTTATAAATAATTTAAAAGCAATAAATTACAAAATAACAAATAATTAGACTAATAAAAAAGTCAAAAGTAAATAAAACAAAACATCTGAAAAAAATAAAAGAAAAATAAAAACTAAAAAGAAATAATAAAAACAAACTTATTCAAAACTATAAAAAAACAAACACGAAGATAAATTACTAATGAACTTAAATGGAACAGAGCATCACGCCGAATGTTTACAATCACTTACCTCGACTACGACGCAAGAGATTAGCAGTAGAAGAACTATTGAGAAGAAGATCAAACAGTTATATACGGGCGTCCGGTTCCGCGACCGAAGCGACACTGAGTCAAACCAAACAGCAGACAGAGAGAGAAGAAAATGGCCGCCCGCAATACGATGAGAGCGCGCAGACGGAACACGAACACAGAGTAATACCACCGTAGAGAATCGAGTTTCGTTATCGTGAAACGTGGGAGCGAGACAGCTTTAACGAAGTTCCGCGCGAGTGAAGGGGAAAGCGAAGCGCTACCGGTAAGTAGCGAACGTTGCTCCTAACTTTGTTCATTACTCTGTACAATAATACCCGGCGAGGTCATATTACGATAATGGTGTCTCGTTCTCTTGCGTTCTACTTCTGTATGATATTTGACTGTAGGTACGTACTATTGTGAATAGAGTGATGATGAGTCGAATAACTAATCACGACATCATGATGATGATTTTTTTAAGTGATGAATTTTCTTTGGTTGTTATAGTTGGTTAATAAACAGGTATGTAGGTACTAAATATCTATAGAATAGGTAACTAAGCATGAAGATTGGTAGGTACGCGAATTGATTTCATAGCCTTTGAGATAATAAATTTACAACTGGTAAAGTTCTAAAGAGAGTGTGTGAAAAGAAGTGCAAAACCGTTCAACCTACATTTTTAACGTTTTGTGCGAAAAGCAAAATTTTAGTGTAACATCTCGTTAAGGACTTACAGTCATCTGAGAAAATGTATAAAAAATAGGTAAAAGTCTCAAAAATAACTCCATATTATAGCGAATAGGTCAGAACCGAGCGACGTTGCCGCTCTTACATAAAACTCCGTCCGAGTCGAGTGGGTCGTTCGACTCGCTGCCGATATCACCCGAACTGCGCCCGAACGCAGCCGAACACTACCGAGTGTACAGATTCGCGTTATTCGTCAGTGTAATACGTCATCATAAAAATAGATGTTTGCTTATCGAAAATGCTTAGAATACTAAAAAATCCAATTTTTTTTTACTATTCATGAGTATCTAAACTGACCTAGATCATTATCTCAAACAAATCATTAAAATAAACCTCATATACCACGCTGATAGGTACACAATTACCCTGTTAAATTTTTTAACATGTCATGCTAATGAAGATCCACAAAAGATCGTGGCCGCGTCACTATTCCATGTCTTCAAAATACCTATTCTAATATCATGTCTTGTCAACGGACAGTTCAATAGACTCCCAGCTTACTCTTACTCTCCCACTTTTAGCTTCAGTGGCGCTTCTAGTAGGTACGTCCTACGGTTACGTCCCATCAAGCTAAACCAACATACTTATGTTATTTTAATTTTGATGAATAGTAAATTATTCGGACTTATTTCATGCATACTCACCAACATTAGCATCAATCGGTACTATGATACATTACGGTGGAATAAATTTAAACGTCATCCATTTCGCTTCATAAATCGCGAAGGCAGCGAAATCTCAATAGAAAACCGGCAATGGACATCGAACAAACATTTCGTCTCGACCAATGTACAAAAATCTGTACCTGAAGACCATAGAATAAACAATCATACTGATAGGTAAGATAAGTAAAACAATTGTTTTATCAGATTACAAAGTTAGTTTAAGTACTAGAAATATGAAAATGATTACCATTGCAAATTCGTCCCTGTCATGATTATTTCACCGAGCGATCGATTTGATAAAAGGTATATTAAAACCAATAATCGATTAAAAATAGGAAACGTAAGTAGGTACCTACTTAATTAATTACGAAACAAATGACGTAGTCCGAGAAAAGAAGATAGAGCTATAGGCGTCAGACGTCAACGTCGCGAGAGCGATAAGGACAGCGGGAGTAACGTCAGAACATTCTCGACTGTGAAAAACGATGGCTGAACTTAATAATAATATTGGTGTATTTTTACAATTCCGCTGAAGAAGAAAATAACGATTTCCATGATTCTCACTAAAGAGAAGCAACTTAAATAAGAAAGGCATCGGAATATTTGAAAAAGTAAAAACAAAAACTAGAATACCTACCTACTTCATGAATGAAAAAATAGGCCTATATGATAATTACTTGGCGGCAGAAGAAGACTAGAATCAGTACAGCATGAACGAGAACAAGCTATCTATCGCATACACAGACATCACAACTGGCAGAACAGTGCTAAGCAGAATGGAAGCGGTTTGGCAACAGCGCGCAAACGAGTTCGTGACGGACGGCTCTGCCAGCTCGTAAAACAATTTGTTCTCAATGTCATGCGCGCTAGTACTAGTTTTAGCTAGATTTTACTAAACATTCTCTCTGTATTCTGCTCTTTTTCATAGACTTTTGGCACTTTTTGGCCGAGTTCAGCTTGACATTTTTTTGGAAAACTTGTTTTTTTTTTTAATTGTTAAGTAATCACACTTTTGATGCATTTTGGCATCAGCGTAAGTTCACATCACAGTTTGTTGAACGGCAAGACCAAGAGAGCGCGACGTTGCCACATCGCGTCAGTCGCCAACAGCTTGATACAGATACAATAGGTACCTAACTACCTATTGCTATGAAACGCTGTACAAGCTAGTTGCAGGTAGTATACTCGTGTAAGTAGCTGCACATTGTTGGTAGGTAGGTATACATTTTTGGTACCTACCTAAATACCTAGTTGATGACGATAAAAAAAATTTGCATGGACCAAGTAGGCGCGTACTACGTACCTTCTTCATATTATAGGTACCGGTACCTAACTAATGTATTTTTGGCGGGTTACCTTTCTATCTGAACTCACAGAGGATTTGATTTAATGAATCTGTCATCAGACATGGAAACTCGTCAGAAGAGTTGGTAATACTAATCTACCTACCTAAAGTAATATAATAATAATCTACCTAAAAAAAATACTATAATAAAAATGATCAACTTACCAGTTTTCAGAGTATGCAGACAAGTAGGTAGGCAAAAAGAGCGATTAAGCGCGCTGACCGCCAACAAACTCTCTTCCATGAAAGAAGATAGTCAAATGCACGTTTATTTACGTTTGCCGCGTGAATGTGTGCGTGAAACGCCGCTACGGGCGCCGAGTCGCCATTTTGTTGTCAGTCGATTTGTGAGATAAAGCGAGAACGACATATAATTCTATCTTGCTCTAAACCCACGGAACTTAATTTACATTTCAACATATTATATTGATACTTACTTCTATTTTTTCTTATTTCTGGCATGCCCACTTTCTACAGCTGATGATTTTTTAATGTCTTCATTTCCTTTTGCAAAATACCCAATTTTACATGTAGCACACCGGTATATTACTTGACAATTACATACCTATTATGACAATTATTTTTGTTTCAGAAATTTGGTTGGCTTTTGTTATTTCTCCTTTTTCAAATTTGTCGTATGTCATTTTGTACTTACTGTCACGTAGACCAGTCATAATATTTCAATAATAATTGTCAATATCTTGTAAGTAAAATTTAGTATGCTCATAACAACGAAGGTGTTCGTAACTATTAAAATGTCCTTACACTTAACACTGTATTTTATGTTTCAGAGTTCTTTTAAATGTGGTCTACAATTACTATTGTCTTTTGTAGATTAGCGACCTCTCTAATTTATACCACTCATGAATCGATATTTGTAGGTACCTAAGTACTTACAGGTTAAAGCAATAAACAACCCACCATCTGTGCGGGACGACCCTAACAAATGATAAGCCCCATTTTTGCACTCCATACCTTCACCGTCCTACCTTCATTTGAAAACATTACCATATGAAGACGTCGATTGTAAAAAAATATCGTATCGTAAACATCTATCGACTGCATCCCTACTCAAAAACCCTTTTTCTTTACGATATTCTATACTAGCGACATCTTGTAGTAATTGTAAACTAAACATTGATATCTTAATAAACATCAAACCACTTATCTACGTAGTTAACATTAAAATCAAGAGATAGCGCTGTAAATACATGAAGATAACTTCATACGATTGTTATAATTATTGTATAACAAGTGAAATGAGAAATGTATGTAACATTTCTATGATTAAAACCCAAAATATATTTATGTGTGTTTATTAAAGCATTGTTTCAGTAAAACAAGCTTTTGTAAGTTTTACTACCTATAACGGAATGTAATAAAAAAAGGCCAAAAACAGCTGATATTCCTTGTCACTGTCAAAGAAGTCAAAATGTTTTTGTATTGTAAACATAACCTCAATTAAAGATTTGTATAAAATACATAGTTTCATTGACTTACACTTGAATATTATTAGATAATTAGTTTTATAATGTTACAAAACTTAGTACACGTTTGTTGGAGGACACATGTGAGTCACAGAAACAATAATAATTTGTTGTCAAATAAGAGATTTCCCTATTCTTATTGCAAGATATTTTCAGAGTCCTCTTAACTACTGCTGTCCGGTAACCGCAGTTCCTTTAGCTTTAAGACGTCATTATTCTGAAGGAATAGACAGTAAATACAATGATGTAGAGAGAGAGAAGATATTACAGGTTATTAATGATCCCGATATTACTAACCTATCAAGGTAAGAAAGTATTTTATTTTACTTTGATTTTCGATATAAATAAAGAAAGTTTAATGAAATACTCAATTTGGCTAAAGATGAATATAATTTTAATTTATTTTGTCAGTGGTATTTTTCTCACAAGGTGGCAAGTGGAATTTTTCTCACAATTTTCTTGTAGACAAACAACCTATCTAGGGAAAACCATCACATCTTGAAGTAATACACTTTTGGTTTGGATTTCTTAATTGCTATAAATGGTAACAAGAATTAGCCAATGACAGCCTTGTTTGTGTCCTAAAACATACTCCATCTCGCTAAATAAATTAGTTATCCATAATTTTCCCTGATTTTAAAACATTGCTTTTTACGTTTCAGTTATGAAGTGAGTAAAGCGAACATAAAGAACTTTTCACAATGGAAGAGTAGTAACGGAAAGTTAAAAACACTGTCAGATATAGAATATGTGGAGGGTTTCTCAGAGAAGTCAGCTAAGAAACTGTTTAATAGTATATTAGGTGGACCAAATAAACCAAAAAAAGTTGCAAATAAAATCAAGGGACAGATTTTACAACCAGCTTTAAGCGAAAGTGTGAGAAAAGTGAGTATTTAACTGATTAGGAAGAAAGAAGGAGATTGTCTTTTCTTCTGTATGTGTTTTTACCTTACTCCTTAGTTTGTATTTTATAACTTCAGCACCATTGTTAATGACATATTTTGACACGACATTCATCTAACGTTATCCAGAAATCAACAGCCCAAATCTGATGTATGTCTAAAATTTTCATTAGCATTTTAGACAACAAGGCATGTTGGACCTGTGTCCCTAATATCCTTATGTAAGCCTTGAAAAGGACCAATTCCTTCTATTAAAGTTATTAGGAGAGTTAAAACTATAACTATTAATGTACTACTCAGGCAATCCTGTTAAATATGTAGATGTGAACATTCTATTAAATTCTACGACATAATTATTCAGAATTTCTAACTAAATTGGGTATTTGACTAAAAAAATCGAATTAGTCTGTCAAATAGATTTCCAATAAATATTGGATTCATATTTTTTCTTTCATCACGTTAGCCAAAAAATAAGATGATACTCTATATTGAAATCTCGTGTGACATCACATACAAGTCACTTTTTACTTTCAAGTGACGTTGGTAACCCCCACTTCCACACATTTGTATTTTTTTATTGATTTAAAAAAATAATAATATGTATTTGTAATATGTAGGTATACAATATTTTTTTGAAATCTACCTGATGGACTAATTAGTTTTTTTTTGTCAAATAGCCTATTGTTACCTAAAGTTATTGCAACCATCTTCCAGGAGTGTAAATCAGTATTAACGGTATACATCACAGTGAACTCCGTTAGTTGGACATTCATAGACAGGAGTAACTACGAGGTTAAGGAATGGAAATACCACAGCATCGACTACCCTGATGGAAAGAAATTCCAGATTACTGATATACTGGATATTGTAAGTAAAATAACAATGGTTTACTATTCATCATCATTCCCCTGCCTTTATCCCAATTATTATTTGGGGTCGGCGCAGCATGTCTTCTTCTTTCACACGTTCCTATCTGACATCATCTCGCAAGTCACACTCTTTGCAGCCATATCATCTTTCACACAATCCATCCAACGTTTCTTTGGTCGCCCTCTTCCCAATTGCTTACTATTCATATAAAAATTAACTATTGTCTCTCTAAAACTCAAGATAGCCGGACAGGTTTGAGTAATTTTGCGAAATATTGGTGGAAGCTCTGGAAATATTGAAACAGTATAAAGCATAAGAGTCCCTATCCCGTAAAATTAATTTCGATTTAGTTTCTGAGGGCCGGCAGCAACTGGATGCATAAAGCAGCAGACCGGGCTCTGTGGCATACCTTGGGAGAGGCCTATGTCTAGCACTGACTGCAACGGTCTGATGATGGAGTTTCTGATATCATTCATATTTTTTTAATCACATTCGCATAAGCAAATTTTCACTATGTAAAAAAAGTACAACTTTTGGGAAAATTACGTTATATTTCAAGATGATTTGTTCAGGCCTGGCGCGTGACCCGACAGCTGCCCGAAGCTGATATATACGTGATGAAGGCCGAAGCCACGACCTTGCGGGCTGCGGGCAGTGACCCCAACAACCCCAAGGTCATCGCCGTCAACCTGCAGAAGGCGCAGATGGTGGCCATGATCGTGGCTCTGATAAACTCCAGGAGTCATACTGAGGATCTGTGAGTTTTGCTGTCTAAGTATTTGCTAAAGAGGAGAGGTGTGAGAAATAGTTCCCGATTTTTTGTTTTTGACCAAAGCTTTTTGTTTGTAAACTAAGTTGTAAAAAAAATGAACATATCCCTTGCGGTGCCAATTCTGCACAAGTGAGCTAACGCAATCAGCCTATATTTAAACTGGCGTAGGTACAGTTGTTAGACACTCGAAACCTTATGAAAACAATAATATTTTTTGTTGCCATGATCAGTTTTAAAGGGTAATAATAAAAATATATTGTTTACCGCCTGCCAATTTAATTGCAACCGCCTGCCGATTTAATTGGCATTGACAGGCAGGTGCCATAGTTTTCCATAGTGAAGGAAACACTTCCATTTAGCAATAGCCCAAATTAGTTTTATCTCCATAATTTACAATAGTCCTGTAGCTACCTTGGGCCGTCCATGTCTGTTTTTCCATAGAGCATGGGTGGATGGCCCTTGGTAGATGCCCCATCACATTTTAGATTAAGGTTCTCAACAAGGCATCTGCATGTTGGACCTGTGTCCCCGTGTAAGCCTTTAAAAAGGACCGGGTTTCTTCGCTTGAAGTTAGCCCGTGAATTAAAAGAGATAAAAATAATTTATGATTTTCCAGAGAAAGTGAGGAGGGTGTCGAAGATGCCTTAAAGCAAAGGGTTTACTTCCTTCGACCAACTCTTCCATACAGGTACGTAATTACTTATTTTTACTTAGATTAAGATTAAGACAAATAATTATAATTGTGAATAGCAGGCGTCATATAATTCTCAATAAAAATCGACTTCAGTGGTGCCCTCTTGTGGTCAATTCAGTCCTTATCCATTATTTGAGATAACTGAAAGGTTATTCGCTAGATGTCGCTGTCAAATGAAACTACTTAACAAAAATTAACTTCTATCGATAAAGCGTTTTTTATAGGTCTTAAAAATACGTAGAAACTATACATCTAATCATACATTGTATTTATTACAACCATTTCAGATTATACGGGACTCTAGTGGGTAACGAAAGAGTATCAACAGACCAAACTGTAGAAATACTACTACGGGAGCTTGGAGGGATTTCACCCAACCAATCCCATGCATACATCCCGGAACCTTTGCAGTCCATGTTCAGGTCTCAGAAGGACCTCCAAAAGGATATGCTGGGACACTGCTTGTTATTAAGTCTGACTTTTATGGACCTCTGCGTGTATAGGAACCAAGAAAGAGTGGCTAAGCTTAATAAGCGAGGGGACTAGGTAGGTATTATTATGGTAGTGTTAATAAATTGTTGATAGTTATTTACGAGTTTTATTTGTTGTTGGACTGGCCTAGTTTATGACTGTCATCATTCCCCTTATTATTTGGGGGTGGCGCAGCATGTCTTCGTCTTCCACACGTTCCTATCTGACGTCATTTCGCAAGTCACATTTTTACAGCCATCTTTGCCTAGTCTATGATTGTAATGTTATAAAAGGCTTAAAAAAGACTCCGGTTATTTTTAATAAATCGCTTCTGCACATGGGAATTCAACAATGTTTTGCTGGAAAACTTATTCCAAAAAGAATATGATCCTCCCAAGCTTTGGTTTGGGTATAGATAGATAAAACATTTATTCAGTACAAACAACAAACACACAAAGAAATTGACAAAAAAAAAAACAAGTGGGTACACCATACAAATAGCTATGACATTAAAGACAAACAAGAAAAAAAAATAGTATTATAAAATTAACAAATAAGACGGTAGAAGGGTAGAAACAACACAAAGAAAGAGTAAAAAGAAATATATATAACGGCGCGATTAGTGTGTTTTAGATTGCACCGAATGGGAGTCCAGCTCAGCATGTGTCAGGTAGAATACCTGACGCTGGTATTCTGCTGGATCCCTACAATGACGTACGGGCGTCGAGTCGACCGAACAGTGAATTAAATTATAATTAAGGCGTCATTAGTGCTTCGTGCTGTGTGTAATTTAAATAAGGTAAGTGTTCATGAATAAGTGTTTTATATTCTGTATGTATTGTGTTGAAATGTGTGATTAATAATGTGTAAAAAATATGTATACAAGCTGTTTTTTTTTTCTTTTCAGATCCCAAACTACAAGAAACTAGGATTTCGGCGATGAAACACCATCACGACAGGTAGGTACCTGCTATATTATGGACGTGTTTAAGATCGTCATTCCAAGTTCTTTTTGTGAATTGATAAGAAACGTTCGCAGATGTGATCTAAAGGTACCAAGCGTTTTGATATTTCTTATTGGCGGGGGAATATTGTTCCAGCATTTGGTAGCAGCGTACCTAAAACTGCCTCTGAATGCCGCAGTACTATGCGACTCCGTGGAAAGTGTGCGCATTGTCTCTTACTGCCATCCAGCTGAGTTTTTTGTACAAGTAGGACGGTTCTTTGTACTAAGTAGACAAGCCAAGTGCAACTTGCGGCGTAATTTCATCTTAAGGATGGAGTGTTGGTTGAGAAAGGGAGTGACGTGACTTCTTGGTGGTATTTTGAAGCAGAATCTGGCGCAGGCGTTTTGCACTCTCTGTATTAGGCGTTCCGTTCGTGCTAGCAATCGAGGGCCATAAACTGTGTCAGCGTAGTTAAGGTTAGAAAGCACAAGTGACTCAACCAGCTGCACACGCAATTCCTCCGACACTTCGGATTATGAACCCAGAACTTAGCAAGCATTGTACCGTACGAGGATCGAACCCGCAACATATTGTTTTGTGGAGCCTTTCATTCGATGGGATTGGAAAGGAATGGCTAGGGTATTAAATAAAAATTTAAAACAATAAATAAAACTGCAAAATATTGCTTCAGTTGGACTAAAAAGTGTTTATTTGATAAAATACAACGAGCTTACTTTTTACAACATTTTACTTCTATTAATGACAAAAAAACAAACAAAACCCTTAATACAATATAATATACATAAATACGATGGTATCAACTTCAAACGTATCATAAGTAACTAACATAAATGCAATTCTAGGCAAGATCATAAATCCAAGTAAAATATCATCTAAAAAAAGGTAATTAAACATAATTAAAATATTCTTTAAAAGTTACATCAAGAAAAATCTAATTTAAAAATTTTCTATAGATCACACATACACTTTTGACCTAACCAAAGTTCAAATTTTGTATTTAATACTGATATTATTCATTTTGGAAGAACTAGAAAATATATTTACAATTTCACGTTAATAATATTACTTTTGTATCGAATGCCAACGTTTCAATTTATTCGCCCGGATATTTGTGACCATATCGCAACCAACTGTTTCTCCAAACAAAACATATGTAAGAATGCTATGGAAAACAACTGAAGTCTGTTCTCAACTGTTGTGTAAAAAGTTCGATCTTGTATTCTGGGATTGTCTAAAATCAATTTGTCATATAGTCTATTCGGTGTCTCTGTAGGTATGTAAGAAAATATACTCTATTGTAACATGTGGGCTGGCGCCGCGGGCTACCGGTTCACTTAGGCCATCTTATTGAATACTATAACTATTTATCATTATATTTATTTCACTGTAATGGACTGTCAACAAGAACGGAACACCCTGCTATTGCTATACAACACGAACTGAACCCTAACACTAATGCACATCAACTGTCAAGTAAATAATTCATCTGTGGGAAGCTACGTCATGAGAACCGGTGGGCCACCGCGCCAGGAGATAACTCTGTAGAAACCTAACAACAGTGTAACATTACCAGTCTATTGTATATTACAATAAATATGTACAATTAATGATTTAACAGCACCCATTAATGAAACCAATTTATGCCCCAAGGTACGCCGCCTATAACGCTTCTTAAATAAAATATGTATAATATCACCGCTTTATTGTATATGTCTATTGTATATAATTGTATATTCTGTATATGTATTGTACTATATGTAAAACTGTTATTGTATGGCTTAAAATAAGTACTGTAGCAAAAATAAGCTGAATAGGCGACGTAGCTCCATCATTATTATACACACGAAAACTTTGCATTCAATAAAATCTGTAAAAAACTCAATCCAGACTACAAGATCATTAATCTAAATATGTCCATATTTTATTAAAAAATTCAACAACACTTATTTTATTGTGGAACTGTTTCAACAAGTCTCTATTGTGATAAAAAATTATTATTTTGTATCCTTATTACTTCTGACAGCGGTTGGCGAGTGGCAGTGTGTACGATTATACTCGTACTGTAGACTACGTTATCAAATTATTATAGGCCATCTTTATGTTGGCTACCAATTATTTTATTAACACTAACAACTATTTTTAAAATAAGTCATTTATAAAATAAATTATTCAATAATATCGCCAAAAACTCAAGTGTATTGCACTGGTGCTGCACTAACTGCAGATATACGCTTTTATGCTTTTAAACTATACGTAATGCAAATAACACTTAGGCCGGGGGCACACGTGCGACCCGCGGCGGTCTGCGGCGGGCCGAGCGTGTGCGTGTTTACAATAAACTAAACATGTGACACAAATTACAAAACGCCGTTATGTACTACATTGATAATGGAAGACGTTGAAATAATTCGTAGCCAACTCTATGAAACTAAATCTGTTACACTAAGCTCTCCTTAACATGCATTGACAAAACACTCGCGGTAGTTACATACCGACGCTGCTTCCATACTGCGACCAACACAAAGGTATCTTATATAATGTATTCTATTCAATATAATGGGAACTTGGCTTTCATGTACATCAACGTAAACGGTATGTTGATTACACAAATAACTTACAATATATTGCTTCGTTTGTAAGTTAAAATATTAAGCATGGGATATGTAATTGTATACTAAACAGAAATGGTATTCGACTCAAACATTCGCCAATTTATATCCTAAAGTAGACATTACAATTTCATCATGAGATCACAATTAAATGCATTATGAAACGAAGGAATTGAAAATGTTTCGGTTTCTAGTACGACTATAATAGTCTGTTACGAAGCTTCGCAAAACCCGCAATGTCTTAGTCTCACTCACATTGCTAATTGTATTTAATACAATTGATAATTATGTTTACATGCAAAGTAGTTTTACAATGCAATCTTATTCTCTCCATTTTATATTTTTAACAACTTAAAAATACGCGAAATTAAGTAGGTTATACTGTGTTATACGAAGAAGGAGATGTTTGTTAGTTATGGGTTATACTGGACTACTCGTGGGCCTACAGTCACGTCCTAAAGTAATATACTGCAGTGTGGAAGCGTGACAGCGCTCTACACGGTGTAGAGCGATGTCTCTCTTCCACACCTGCGATAATAATACTTTAAGACGTGGAGGTCAGCCCCTGTTCTCTTCTTAAAAAGTATTGCATGACGCTAAGGGGATATAAATGTGCTGGAATTTGATTCCATTGAAGAAGTCTGTTAGACAAGAATTGGCAAAATGGTTACAGATCCTACTATGTTCTATACTACGGGTAGTCTGTAAACTGTTGCTATTGTGTATAAATAAATATTACGTATTATAAAGGTAGGAACATGCTTGAAACCTAATTTAATGGTTTAACTTAATCCTCGGGAAACATAATCCAAGAATTGTAAATATTGTATGTATGGATCCGATCAGAACTGGACGGCTCGTAAGATACGTCATTATACTGTTTAGCTATGAGTTTAAGATTGTGAACTACAAGATTTGCCAATTACAATTTCAAATATACGACCAAGATTGTGTGTTGACAATCACACGTTTCAGCACTTAAAATTAGTTTCATAAGAAAGCAAAACCGTGCTCTCAAAAAAAAATATTTTACAAAAATCATTTCGTACACAATAAAAACTAATAAGATTAACGTTATAGGTATACATACACGTGTAATTGAGCAAAACTTAACAAAACAGTGAGCATCACAAACAGAACAGCCGGGACGCTTACATCGCGTAGTTTGCGCTTTTGACTAAATTCTCATTTGTCTTGATTGAAACCGACGCACGAAATACACGTTTTGGGTAACAATTTTGTTGCTACAGTCCGGTTTCAATAAAAACCAAAGTGTATCTGTATTGCAAAACTGCCTCAAAATTCCCATGATATGTATTTACAATAACCACACTGAATGTAAGTAGTGAAATGAAATCCCTAGAGAAACTAACGTGCACTCGGAGACAGATCATTAAGTTGTGCAAAATTGATAATAGTTAGTTCCCATCGATTCTCCACAACTCTTGTAAACGACAAGCAACCTTACTGGGTAGCTAGCACGTTGCAAATATGACTCTAACTTTAAGACTATTTCACATTTACCTTTTAATAATATTGTATGTAATAAATGTATAAAATATCATCTGTAATCTCTGTATACTTAATCACTTCTTGTTTATATTTAAAAATTAAATCCATTTGTATCGGTATAAAAATCTAATAAGTATAAATCTGAGGTTATATCTCGGCTATGGCACTGCGTTGTGTTTGTATTCAAACTTTGTACTAGGACCCGTCGCGCCGGCCCCACCCGGTAATAAAATATATCGTATATTGTATAAAAATACTTATCAACTATTATTGTTTAAGGCTGCTCGTGTACATATAATATAACTGAATCCTATGCTATTGTGGTGCGGGGGCGGGGGCGGCGCGCGGGCCGCGGGAGGGCCACACGGCGTGAGCTCTGTGGAAAACCTTAGTCACGGAAGATAAATGTTTCTAATTTTCTTCGATAACGATGTTTTTTTTTCATTTGTAAACCTCCGAAAGTTTGATAGGAAAATTAATTGGAAAATAAATGTTACCTTTGGCGGGCGAGTTGTGAACGCAGCGTTACTGTCACATGGCGCCGTCACTCGCGTGGCGGGTGGTTTGACTTGATGGTTCATATCTTAAGCTTAATGTTTGCGTTTCGTATACAACATTATTTGGTTCGGTACATATCTCGGTGTTCGATACTGACGCTCGCTCACAACTAGCCCCCCGTACAATTTTCATAACTGCCCAATACGATAAATTTGTCATAAATCAACATACAACAACCCAACTAAATAATAATATTGCATCGATCACTTCGTAGTGACAAATAATAAAATGGTATATGTTATGTGACTCCCACAAATCCACCTTACTATTACACCTAATATTTAATTAACAGTTCATATTATGCGGTAGGAAAACGAAACCATCACAATAATATAGTAAATTAAGCTATATAAGTTGTCTATAGATACAAACAGAGATATTAAAACGTTAAAAAGGTTGCTGGACTATCCTGGCACTGATAACGTAGTTTATAGTCTGGGAGACTCGGCGTGTGGCTGACTGCTTTAGAGGGAACCGAAGCGGGCACATCTCATACGCCCGCCTAACACACGCTATGAATCAACGATATCCACGTATACACATTACTTAATACTATCAATTTCGAACCGCAAAAAAGCGTGGATACGATAATACTTACTAGACCCATACCCCATTACCAGAATACTCCAACAATGTCACAAATTCATATAATATTTTTATTCTTCCTAAATTCTAAGTTATTTCGCGATGAATGATCGAATTGCTTGGTAATTCGAAAGTCTAAGCTAAATTAGAAATAAGATTTACTCTGGCGTACCCTCCGTCCCTTGGATCGAACTACATCAAAGCACTTTGCGTAATCACACGTTACCTAATTGGTAAATTTTACTAATCTCACTCGTTAATGTTATCAAATCAGTCAAGAAAGAGAAGGCGAGGCGCGAGACAACTAACAAACAAACGTTACATCATTACAATTTAGGAACATAAAACATTACAACATCGAATCGCATTGCAACTAACCAAAAGTGTACAAAGTAAAGAGTGAAACATTCATCCGACGCCCTTGGATCCTCGACCACGTCTACACACGAACGATTTAACGCTAAATGAGCGCAATAGACTCCTAACCTACCTAGCTATCACAGTCCTCTCTCAGTCTGACCCTTTCCACTTAAATGCATCTCTTTTTGTCACATCGTTGAAAAAACTGGTAACAACCTAAACTAGGCCAACTATAATAGAAGCTGGTAGAAAAAATTTAAAAAATCACTACACTATTTGGCACCTATAGTGTTACGAAGACATCTCAGTAATCTCACCTTGTTAATTAAGAGTAAATGCATTAATTAATGTAACAAAACCTGTTGTAAGTACGTACTAACAAAGTTTAATGTTGATGGCAAAAGGTAACCTACGTTTTTGGTTTGCATTCTTGATTGTTTTCACCGACGATGTTCTCTCTCTCCTAGACGCGCGGGCCGGAGCCCCGAACTCTGTCTATAGCTAACTCGTAAATTCTTATCATTCTTTATCGTAATCTTTAATCATATTTTGAGCATCATGGATCCCTTTATGAAACCCCATGTAATTGCCAGATTTTATCTCTTAATACTCGTAAATAAAATTAACTTAATACGTCTACAAAATATGTATGTATATTTATTACAATTAGGCACAACGTCGCGCCGGAAACATTCATCGCGAAATATTGATAAGTGGTAAAAGATCAATTCTTAAGGTTTAGATTTCAACGAAGTGTTTTAAATTCTAATCTCCTGGCTAGATCTGCTCTCGGAAAGTCCGCAAAAAATGTTAGCAGAATCCAGAATCACCGAGACATCTAACTCTTACGTGGTAACTTAATGATTACGGGACAAAAACGCTAACTGTACTCGCTTCTTTGACGGTAACACTACTCGTGATGAACTTTGAAACTGTACAACGCGACTGACCTCCCGATAGAGTATAAACAGGACGTTATTTACAGATCGAAGCTCGTTTTACAGCGATCCGGTTAATGATACATCGACTACTGGGTGTAGTGACAGGTTTGCCCGCGCCGCCGCTCCGCCGCGCCAGCGGTCAGCGCGGGTCGTATACGAGACGCCGCCGGCCTCAGTTGTAGAGGCGGTCGGCGGCGTAGAGGTCGTGGTGCGCGTGCGAGGGCGCCGGGTGCCAGCGCGGCGGCGGCGCGGGTCACTGCGCCGGCAGGCAGGCCACGGGCGCCGGGCCCACGGCCGGCTTGAACTCCGCGCCCGCGCCGCCGAACTGCTGGAAGGGCGGCGCGTAGCACTGCGGGAAGTACAGCTCGGGCTTCACCACGGCGGCGGCGGGCGGCAGCGGCCGCGGGGTCTTGCTAGCGTCGGCGCGCCGCGCTTTGGCCGCGTGCGGGTTCATGTGGTTGTCGATGTGCTTCTTCACCTCCGGCTCCGTGGCGAAGCGCCGCCGGCAGTTCGGCATCGGGCAGCAGAAGGGCCGGTCGCCTTGATGTGTCCGTGTGTGCTGGTCTAAGATGGCCTTCTGCCTGAAGTCCTTGCCGCACTGGGTGCACTTGTAGGGCTTCTCGCCGGTATGGATGCGCAAGTGCTGGTTGAGGATCGTTCGCTGGCGGAAGAAGCGCGGGCAGTACACGCATCCGTATGGTTTCTCATTGGTGTGGATGCGGAGATGCTGCGTGAGATGCGACTGCTGTCGGAAGCGCTTGCCGCACTCTGGGCATGGGTATGGGCGAGATTCTATATGTATGCACCCATGCTGGAGCAGTGTTGACTTCTGCTTGAATTCCTTTTGGCATATTGGGCAGCGCACGTACAGGGGCATCGCCCGACCACCGAGCACGTCTGGCAACTTACCGCCTTTTAAGTATTGCAGGGAGAGGCCCGAGCTGAAGACTGAGTGGTTGAGACCCTTGGTGTCTTTGAAGTAAGCAGGGTACTGCGCAGTGTCACCGGGAGAGAAGCAGGAGCCGCGCTGTTCGCCGTTCTGTCCGTCAGCGTCGCCGTAGGTGGACTGCACCTCCTCCTTGTTTTCATCAGCTGGGAACGGCACGTCCTGGGGCCACAGAGTCGGTGTTGTCCCGTTCTTGAAGATAAGATGTGGTGATACGTCTGTAAACATGGAATGGACTGGTTAGTTAATGGTGTGAGAGGTCCGATGGATAATAACCGACGAGTGGGTTAATCAAACTAGGATCGGTTACGGGAGCGTCCGGCGGTCGGTTCCGCGTCTCGCGAGCGCCCTGCGGGTTGCGGGCGACGAGAGGACCGAGAATTTGTTCGTTAGGAAGGCCAATGGATGCGAGACCGAATCGACGGTGCGGGGGCGGCGGGAGCGCGGGCGCCGGCGGCAGTGACCGGCGGTCAGTGCGGGCGGCGCGCGCGGGGGCCGGGGGGTATATATGTGTGAATAGCGCTCGCCTTGGTGTGTGCGGACGTGCTGGTTCAGGATGGCCTTCTGGCGGAAATGTTTGCCGCACTCGCCGCACGTATATGGCTTCTCACCGGAATGGATGCGCAGGTGCTGGTTGAGGATGGCGCGCTGCCGGAACGAGCGCGGGCAGTACACGCACGCGTACGGCTTCTCGTTCGCGTGGATGCGCAGGTGCTGCGTCAGGTGCGACTGCTGCCGGAACCGCTTGCCGCACTCCGGACAGCCGTAGGGCCGCGAGTCCGTGTGGATGCGCTCGTGCTGCAGCAACGTCGACTTCTGTTTGAAGTCCTTGCCGCATGTCAGGCATTTGAAAAGGCGCAGCTCCGAGTTGGGATTGTGCTTGCGCGGCTTCGGGGGCTCGGGCTGCACTATGTCCGGCAAGTGGCGGAGATCTGGCGCCGCGTACTGGTCCAGCGGGCCTTCTAGGGATAGCACACCACCGTTTTGTTTGAGGTAGTGTAGCGGAAAACCGCCTGTGCCTAGCATGTGGCTCGTCGGCCTCGCCTCCTTAAAGTAAGGCGTGTACTGTTGCTGGAGATCAGGCTGCGGTACGAAGCACGGCGTCCGATCGAGATGGTCCTGAGATGGAGGCTGTGGTTGCGGTTGGCTCTGGAGCTGTTGCTCCACTTGCATATGCTCGGGAGAAGTCTGTTGTTGTTGCTGTTGCTGCTGTTGTTGTGCTTGTTGTTGCGCTTGTTGCTGTGCCTGTTGCTGCGCGAGCTGCTGGGCGGCATCCTCCGCGGAAGTGGGGTCGGGGGGCGGCGGTGCGGGCGGGTAGGGGGACGGGGCCGGGGACGCGAGCTGCGGCTCCGGCTGCGGCGAGGGCCCGCCCGGGCTCTGGTGCTGCATGGGCTGGTAGCCGCCGTCCAGCACGCCGCCGCCCCACTGCGTGCCCGGGGGCGCGCGCTCCACTCCATCCTTGTAGAGGACGTATGGTGTTGTCGTGTCTGAAATTAAAACAAAAATAATTTTACTAATGCTGAGTCATACATATAATAAGGCCGGTAAAATTCTAGATATCTTTTTGCATTCAGTTAAGTGCCTAAATACGGGCGGCTTGTTAATCGCGAGGATAGCGGAGCAGGCCGGCATTGTGTGATAAATGGCGAGCATATCGCCACAAAGGGCGGTGGCGTGCGACTGGCTGCACAGCAAAGCTCGCGACATCGCGTGTCGCGCGCGATTCATAACACTCGCTGCGCCAAACGAATAAGAATTTAATAAAATGTCACGTTTTGTGCCGCGAGACGTTTTGGTAGCTCCGGCCGTCGCCGCGTCGGAGTGCATTATGTGATGGGCCCGTGAAATGAGAAAGTCACTTAGGTTTGATCAAAACTGTCTTGAGGTGTATTTATGGTTGTTTTCCTTTTACACATTTCTCGCCTTGCCGAATTTCACGCAAGCGGTTGTAAAAGAAAATTCTAATAAGAAAACGACGACAGAAACTGAAGTAATTTATATAAAATACATTTTTACATTGAAGTCCATTACATAATGTTTTTATAAGTCCGCGCAGTTAATACAGCTTTAATCGTTCAGTGAAACCGTTCGAGATAAAAGGAACTTATAAAATGAGCACGTTTCTAATGATTCACTTTCTCAACGTATTGAGTCTGTGGCATCACAAAAAACGCGGGGAAATGCGACCATTTTCTTCTTTCTCAAAGGGGAAATGCAAATGGCGGATGAATAGATTTTTATCTCCTGGCTTATGTAAAAAGAGGGTTTATTTTTGAAGTATAGAATTAAGTTATTATCTTTTGAAAATACTTTTATGTATTTATGGATATTTATGTTATTTGTATATCTGTAGCAGGTAAACATTTAATAAATACAACTTAGTAGTAATTATAGAGCTCTCTTCGCGAGCTTCATACGTTGATAAGTAGAAAATCTGAATCGTTTAGGTTTAGGTTTAGGTTTCCATATAGATCGTTTTAAGGAAAACTCTAAGGCGTCTGGAAAATTTGATATAGGTATCTAGTTTTGCCGGCCTGTGCTCCACACATTATTAAGTTTAGGATTTTGTTTGCACAGGGGAGTATATACAAAATGCTGGTGAAATTAGAGAAATAAATCCCATTAATAGTATAATTCTTGATGAAACTCATTAAACATTTTACACCGTTAATTCCCAATACCTTTGTAGATGAGCGAAACAGACAAAAGTCTAAATAAAAACGAAATTATAGCGCCGACGTCCTAACAATAATATTCATAACGCGGGCAAATCCGCGGCGTACAGCTAGTGTATACGTGGAATACAAACATATACGGCTACCGTCACGGTTGACAACTCGGGCCTAATGTACGGCAGCTGTACCGAAGATAATAATCTCTGAATATAGAAGAGTAGAGGAAGTGTTGTCGAGGCTACGCAAGTGTTAGTGATAGGAGGTGATGATCAACCTTAACATATTATTATGGTAAGTCGAGATATTGGATTTTGCATTAAAGAAGATGTAGATATACTCAATACCTACTAAATATTTATTGCTTACATAATGTACTTTTTAACAGTTGTTAGCTAGGTAAAACATAGAAATAAAGTGGACCCTGTTAGGCACAGCATATTTGTGGGAGAGTGTGTGTGAATCGAGGCTTCTTTATAGTTAGTAGCTTCTATTTGTTTTTGTTTCAGCTGGGTTTTTTGAGAGGTTATAATTAAACCTCTGAGTTTATTTTTTTAATATTTACGTATATGACAGACATTTTAATTTTCATAGAATGAGAAAGCAAATAAGTTTGGTGACATAGTTTCCAGTAGAAAGGATCGTGTGGACCCCAAATAATAATTGGGATAAGGGCAGGGGAATGATTATGGCACAGTTTTCAGTACTACGGCAGTATAGAGGCATTTCCCTCTGCTTTCCTATACTCCATGGCGCTAATAGTGATGGGAACTGGGCTGCGGTGGCCTGACAGTTTTGACCGCCACCGTCCACGTATCAAGTTTCTGATGATTACCTACATTCTACAATGTACTGATTGATATAAAAATGTATCATTTTTTTTTATAAATTGTTAGTAAAAGTTATTTGTATTTGTGTGTTTTTATATTTCGTGGCGTAAGGCCTCGTGGCTTGGGAGACATTTAAACTATACCAAAACTGAAAGTTAGTTAGTGAAAAATGTTAGGGAAAAATAGTATTATGATAAGACAGTGTAGTTGTTATAATGTATATTATACTTTCTCATTGCTATTGAATATTGTACCTGTCTTTATTATCTGAAAAAAGTGGGTATGATTGGCACAATTGTCGTACATTGCGATTTACTTTTGTCCAGCACGGGACCACAGTAGACTAATTTATACATTAAACCTTTCATGAAAGAAAAGTCACTACAAATTGATAGTTACGCTAAGTACCGATACTACGCCGATTACCTTTGCGTAGGACTAAAGTCTACGCCAAAGTACGTTCTACGAAAAGCCCTACGATGCGCTACGAAAGTACAAACATGAGGCTAATTAAAAACAATTGCTAGTCATATAACAGAACTCTTTTATTCAAAACTGTACTCTATTGTTTAATCAATTAAAATTACTCTACAATTAAAAGAATAATTGTAGATATATAATTATATGCGTTTTGATACCGACAGTACTATGTTGTATGATGGTTTCACTTCTCACAACGCGGCAACGGTTTGTGACATATAAATTAGTAAGTTGTATCACATATTAAATGGACAGAAGTTACTTGTACTGATTGACAGCTATTAAGTATATTTGGTAAATTAAACTAGTTTGTTTTCACTGCGTTACTCGATAGAATGATTTGACAGATAGTAGCATTAAACTTTGATATTAGTGCGGTATTTGAGCGTATCTGGTAAAACCGAGGTTAATATAGAATGAGAGTAGGCTGTATATAAAAAGTAAAATTTATTTAACGGATCCAAAAAAGAAGAAAATTACTTGAAAATGTTGCACATTTTTTTCGAATTGCAGTATATAATTTGTAAAGCTTATATTTAAACGTAAACAAATAAAATATTAGTTAAACCACTCATTAAAATACGCACATTTTCCCGCCAAACTCAAAAACAAAATGGCCGATCGTTAGAAACTCATTATCGATTATGAAGTTAAACAAACTTTTTTATTCTCACGTCATTCGTCATTGGTGTAGACGCATTCAGCCAGAAAAAAATGGTGCACCATCTATCTTGAGTGAGCTCGCATCGTTAATAACCCAAAAGGTTGGTTAAACGATGATAAAATCAGGCTACTATAATCATATCAACACAACTATTAATTCATCTTGAAATATTAAGTTTAAAATATCTAAGATTTACAGACCCGGTCATATTTAATTAAAAAAATGAATTTCTTTCGCCAATAAATATAAAATTAAAATAAAAAGAAAACCTAAGTTTGTCATACAAAATTAACATTACAACTATTTTTTTTACTAAAAGATTTTTTTTTCATGTTGTCTATTGCTTTCTCGGAGATAATTGTTGACTTCTACACACAGAAAAAGAGTACCTATAGAAATATAACTAGTCTTTTCCAAAACATGTTATAACAAAATATAAAAACGCTTATTCAAACTGACGCCTTATTTTCGGAAGGTCAAACAATGGCGGACAGACAAAAGATTATTTTGATTTAGGTATAGACATGTGTCAAGAATACACGAAGCTTAAATTATCAAATTAATGATTGTGAACTAAAGATTGTCTAATTGTCAGTTCGTAAAAACTAAGAACTTGTTACATCAACTATAATATTTGAAACTTAGGATTTTCTTTCCTTTGTGTTGCTAACTAGCTCCTAATTTAATTTATTCATTCAAAAATTCAATTTTAATCCCATTTTCTAGTAACAAGAGGTGATATAGTGCTACAATTATCTTTTGGCACGTGGCCGAAATCGGAACTAATACTGTCATAATATATGCGACTATCACTTTCAATAGCAAGTTGAGTTGATTCTTGTTGTAAATATGCACTCCAATTTGGTTTCCAAACTACAAGTTTGTTCAAATAAGATTCCAGTAAGTAAAGAGTGAAGCGGTTTCAATTTAATTTACACAAAAAGCTAAGCCGATCGCCAACTGAACGCATTGTATTTCAACGTCAAAACAATAATACGCAAAACGTTCCGTTTTACTTGTACAACGAATCCTTTTCATGTGAGGCACAAAGACAAAGATTTATTGTCGAATAACATCTGTTTATAATCGAGCCACAGATAAAATAATACGGGATGAAAACGATTTCTTCATTTGACAGCTTCAGTTTTAATGATCCGTGGTTCGGCCGGATGCCTGCACATGTGGGGTGTCATTCTGTATTAAACTTTTTTCTCTTAACCCTTTTTTAAATTATGGCGTTATGACGTATAGACTCGGCCCTCCGTATCTTATGGGAATCTTTCCTTTCAATGTTGTTAGATTGTGACGTCAATTAAGGTAGATTTGATGATAAGGTTGATGATTAGGTTTGAGACGGAAAGATGGCAGTTATCCTATATTTCCATCTCCCAGGAAGAATAGAAATATCGAATTATAAAGTCCCGTTTGTCGTCTAAAATATGTGTAAAAGTCGTGAAATTTAAAAAAAACATTAATTGTCCTCTAATACTTTAAGTGTGCAGTCCGATGAATATTATCTAAATTGCTTTAACTGATTACGTTATTAATTTAAGGAAATCTCAAGTCCCTAATCAAATAAGTAACACATCACACGTTAGCGTTTCGTTCTCATATCACTTTTATTAGTGACGTTAACGTTTACGTACTGGTTTTGACCACGTGTTTCTTTTCCTTTAAGGACATATGGGCTATGGGAAAGGGGTTTGCATCCTACGATTATTCTTGTGATTTAATGCGTGTGAAGACTTGGATACGAACAGAATGGATCTTAAATCTTAATCTTGAAGGGAGTGTACGATTGTGTAAGAAAAATAACGTGCTTAAATGTATGTATGGTGAAGGAATTCAGCTTTCTGTCTGGACTCGACGTCAGAATGGCAGAGCAGTTTGCTTTTTTTTTAATATTTTCGATATCTCAATGCAAATAGGTTGAAAATAATTAATGTCGATTGGCCTATTTAGTTTGGTCTTTCCAATGAAACGGGCGTAGCTTTTAAGTATATCTATGTTTGAGTAATCGCTAACAAGTCTGATTAATTTTACCAAAGATGTGTTTCTTTCGAAAGACAGAACTTACTTTTTACTTATACATGGGAATCAAACTCAAAATCCACCAAACCTGTAATAACACAACTTAAAATAGACTTTATCACACTATAATTAAGACACAATCTCCCTAAACGTGAAGTACAGAGGATATTGCATCTTTTTCATGGCCCAATCATGTGTACATACATACATTAACCCTTTTAATGAGAATACTTTTGACGTATGTCTCTGCAACATGTGACAGTGACATTCACTTTATTTTGAAGGCTGATATATGTGGGAACTAAGGGCCTTCATACGCGAGGCGACGGAAGCCGTCGGTACACGAAGAGTTGATTCTACAATAATAATGTCCGGACCAATTTCGGCAACGGCGGCCAGTGTTACTATGACACCAGCCAGCTACGCAGGACATATTATAGTGCACAAACGTGTGCTCAAACACAGGTACACTCTCTGTTCCTTTACTCTCATAGTCCGATGGGACGGTAATCCGACATTACCGGAGAGAGATTAGGTGCAGGATCCACATTTCCTTCCGAAACACAGAAGCTGTGATATTTATCTCTTAAATCGATCGAACTCAAGACCTCTGACTTAGCAGTCCTACGGTCTTGTCACTAAGCTGTCACAGCTTCGACTCTACAATTATAATTTTGAACAAACACCTGAGTTTATATGGTGATCGCCGCTTTGAGATCTGTGAAATCTTCCCGTATTTAAAGTGTGCGGTTATTAATAACTGTGTAACACAAATATATGTTTAAGTTTTTAAGGGTACGCGAAGGTTACCAAATTCCTAAGCTTTTGTCGTTTCACTGTGCCATGTCAGCAAGTTGTTTTATTATTTGTTGTTATATTTGAAATAACAACAAATAATAAAACTACACTAACCTTCAATTTATGGAAGGCAAACAATTGAATCTACTGTCAAATCAACTGATCACGACTGAGATTGGTTAACCATAAAACTTACAACCAATCAGAGCTGTACATGAGATTCGACTGACGATTAACAAAATTTTGTGTTGCGTTGTTTTAGAAACAAAGTGTCAGTCTTAAATTATTTATTCATTTACGCTTCTTATACAACTAATGTACAATGGCGGACTTAATGCATAAGGAAACAAGAAGTAGGTGGAGAACCTTCCGTACCAACTAACTCTCCTATTTAAAGACAGGCGCAATACGAACAAACGCATCCTATTGAAACTAATAACATACTTTCAACTTAACTATAACCTATGCGAGAGAATTCAAAGAATAAAGCATGTTCTGCTGGAATCCGTAGCTTTATAACCGGCTAGTATGAGTTAGTGGTTAGTTTCTAATGTTTCAGTTAAAGTATGTATGATATAGTAGTTAAAATAGAGGGTAGGTTATGTATGGATGTACTGATTGATTGGTTACTTAAAGGCAAGTAACGTTTAAGTCTAGAGGTCGTGGGTTCGGTTCCCACCCAGGACAAATATTTGTGTGATGAGCAAGATCATTTGTTCTGTGTTTGGGGGTAATTTATCTATAGTATACATTTAGAAGTATATTAGTATGTTTATCAGTTGTCTAGTACTCATAATACAAGCTCTGCTTGGTTTGCCACTAGATGGCGTTGTGTGAAAGTCGTAGATCATTATTAAGTTGCTGTTATGTTGAATTACATGTCCGTGTGGTGTCCGGATATAAAATAGCACCACCCCATATCCTCCACTGGGTGTCGTAAAAGGCGACTAATGGACCGTAAGACCCAGTGCACTGTACCAAGCACCTTGGGTCACCCGAATGGTGGCGGGTAAACAACCAACAATCGCATTCCCAAAGAGGGTTAGTGTCAGGCAGGCGGCCGACTATAAAACCATAGCCAAAACTTTAAGCAACATGTCTAGAAGACGTGTTGCGCCGACCCCATATAAAAATTGGGATAAGGGCAGGGGCATGATGATGTTGAATTACATGTTCGTATTTTCGTGGTTTCTGCTTAGTTAGGATTAATATGCTAGTCATAAAAACCACAGCATTAATATTGGTGACAGAAAAATGTTATCTATTTATCAAGAAAGCTTTAGGTAATAACATCGCTCTGTTGCAATACAAGCGGGAAAACGCGGGTGAAACCACAGAGTTAGGTAGTCTAAACGTGAAAGAACAAATAATATGAATGCCATGGTGGATCGCAACATGTTTATTTCCACGTAACAAGCCTTTTACCGGTAATTTTAAATATCAGCCTCATTCCAAGAATTTTTGATGAATGTGCGATGTAGGTTTACTCTGAACAAGCTTCTTCTAATAACTAACATCATAGAGATAGGCGGAATAATAAAAAGAAAAAATCACTTTTTTATCTAAGTATTGAAAAAAGTTATTTTTGCGCTATATTAAATCGAATGTTTTTATTTTTTGATGATTGCATGTGAAAACACATTTTTATCTCGTTCAATTGAAGAAGCACAATCAAAATGTATACTGTCCTTTTTTGTCTAAGAATGTACCTATCTTGTGTATTCTTTGTCGGAGATCCTAAATATAAATGGGTTAATAAATTAATTCATATAACCTAAAAATAGGTCTAGCCTTTAAAACACGTTTATATTATACCAGCATCCCGTCTCATCAGAAACTCATCTGAATACCAAAATTCAACTGACCTGCCGTTCTGACCCTCACAACCAAAAAACTATCAAAAAAAATTCCTGCCATTCTGACCCCCACAATTCAATCTATCCCACAATATACGACGTGTACCTACCATTCTGACCCTCACAACTGAAAATATCTCAAAAAAATCAAAAATCTCTTACATTAGTTTGGAATTTAAATAAGATTTAAGTAGGAGTGTGGAATATGAGGCAGTAGGCAATGTAAGGACCACGGCCGTCTGCGCGGGCGCCGCGAACTGGTTCGACCAGACCGCCCCTTTCCTGCAAACGCTACGAGGTACCGTCAGCAGATATAGTCGAGTTTTTTTTTGGGATTTGTTGGTTTATAGATATTGTTGCATTTATGTATGGGGGTTTTATATTTTAGTTTATTTTAAAGCTTTTTTTTTACTTGTAATATACAGTATGTAACTATGTTTGTTCCAGTAGTCTTGTGATACAGTTCTGCTTGTTAATGTCTTTATCCGATTGAGTCGTAAATTTTAACAAATTTCTTTGGTAAAAATGTTACAATGCTGTGGACCAAACTATTTACTAAATAGGTATCATGCATCTGTCTAGTTTCATCTTACGATATAAAATCCTGAATAAAGATAATGGATACTAAAGATTACTAATGTTATCTTTGAATTTAAAAACCTAATTATAATTACAAAAAAAGAACATTAAAAAACAAAAGTTATTCGCTTGCGCACCGTACAGGGCTCACGGATGGCCGGAGCCGTCACCCGCTTGGCAGCAGCGATCCACCGGATTAAGTCCCTACCAAAATACAACAGCACACCAAAAACTAATCCCCACACCTTACCACATCGACATAAGGTCCAAAATCCCACAAGAAACTAACAAAAATATCTTTGCATTATAAGTTGAAAATCGAACGAGTATAAAATATAATCTCAATGATTTTTTGTGGTGTAGTACCGAAGTTTTTGGACAATTATCTTTGATTGCACCTATATTACGGATGGAAGGGTGCATGGTATGTGACTTGTGATCCCATGACGCATGCTAACTGCGATGGGGATTACTTAAATTAAAAACGGATTGAAGGTAAGATAAGTTATCTAAACTGGTTAAAGACAGCCTTTGATAGACGGAAAAGGAAAACTTAATTTCAAGAAAAGCTCCTAACAGACGCTGCAGCGATTTAGCACGATATTTAGGATACTAGTTCAAAACTTTCGCTCATAAAAAACTTATATTGTCCGAAACAACAAAAGACAAATATTGTTTGCCAATCAATAAGAAGAGAAGCCATTATGTATTAATTTGAACCGATCAAATATAGAACCTAAGGCTTCGCCTACAAAGAAATGTAATACATTAATATAAATGGTTTCTCTAACGAATGTTTTGACTGGTGCAATTTGTAATAACCACGTTGTTATTTTAGCTTTTGTGATTCATACAGTTACAGAGTTGTATCGACAATGAAAACAGGATGTTTGGACGCGCTTAGTCACGAGTCTTTGTGACTGTTTAGATGCCAGCTTCTGTACCACACGCTTGTGCACGAAGCTGTTCACGCCTGAACACTATAACATCTTCAATTACAAACTCATTTTAGTACCCTTGAAATCAATACGCATTTAGGGAACCCTTTGTTCTCGTAAACATAAGTGAATGCAGTTCGAACCGGTCGGAAGGACCCCGTCACACGCCTGCAAGAAAAACATTGACATTGTTCAGCTCAAGGTCCGCGCAAATTGACACATCAAAAATGTATTTACAAGAACCAAGAAGTTTTCTTATGAATCATACCACGCATGAGAACGAACGCGGAAAGACACGTGAATGAAGATGTAACAAAAAACCTCGCGAGTGTCAGCGAACGGGTAAAAAGTGGCCGACGGACATTCACAAATTTCACTGCGACAGTATCAACGCAAACACTATTCATCGCTGCGTCATCGCCAATTCAACGTGCATTACTTCAGGCAAGTGCAGCATGCGAACAGAGCCGAGTGTGTAATGACGCGCAAGTGACAGCTCGTTTTGGCGGGAGGCCGCCCGCCATGTCTGGCATTGGGTTCTTTATAATATCTACACGACATCGGTACCGGTTGTACGCACCACGCGACACTCGGCCCGCGTCGCGACAATTTATTTCGGTTCGGGGCAATGCACTTATCGCACGCAGCCCTGAGATCTGCGCGACGAATAAACGAGAGTAAACATGAGACACGAAGGGACTAAATAAATGCAACGCAGACGGCGGCAAATCAAGGCTGTTCGAATTACCGCGGAGCCCTGCGGCCCTGGGGTCCCGCCAGCCGCGGGGCCGCTATTGTTAGGCACCGGACCCGCGGAGGGAGCAAGTGTCAAGTGACCTTTGACTCCACTCGCGTGCTCTACCACAGCACAGTCTACGGGCTCCTTGTGTTGATTAACGTCTCAAGTTCAAATCTGACAGGTCTCCTTTGTGTAGGTGCAGTAACATAGTAAATAGTCTCAACATATTAACTTCCCGGAATATATTGCTGAAATTTTATGCTCTTTTAAATTTTCAGAATAAATATAATAAATCTTTTAAATGGTTTCGGCTGTAATTAATGGCATGTTCGCACACTCGCACGACTAAAGAATGGCACTGAAGGCAATAAAAGTTTAATACAGCCGATGTAACACGGCGTACTTTGTTATTCCAGAAATAAGTGGACTTTACTCGCCCAAATCGTATCGCAGCACGGAAGTGCAATTCAAAGTATGCTAATTAAACAACTTTAATTCAAAACGTATTTTTTATTTGTTATGCTCGTTTGTTAACAAGTGGGTGGTAATAAAAAATCTATTAATTCAGGGGGCCGGCTGCGGGTGTGTGTGTAGTCTGTGACTGTCTGTGTCCGCGGCTGCGCTACGGTAATTTGTCAAGTGCACGTTTCGCGCCAAAAGTGACGTTTCACAAATCTTCAGAATGGCGTGCGGTGGTAATTAAATGCGCGCAATAACTGGCCATAAAGCAAACGAAGCGCATTGATGACGCGCCGCCCGCGCTATTTCGAGTGCAGGCCGCCGCCGCGCCGCCCGCGCGCCGCCCGCGCCGCGCCGCGCGACAAATGCTAATGGCCTCTAGGACACTCCAGCGGGACACTCGCGCGTGTCCTGCACCAGCCCTTTATTACTCACACTGCGGCTAGCAAAACAATCCCCGAACAAATATACCACACTGATGAACCAACGATTTCAAGCTAATTGGAGAGTATTGTTTAATTACATCGTATTACAAGGATTTATAATCATAACAGCGCGGACGAGAGCACTAACTAATCCTGTTATTATTACATACGGGCTAATTTGAAATCTTGTAAATTATGACTCATAAAGTATCCTTAAGAGATGTTAATATCATATTCTAGAATGCGCGTACGCAAATTAGCTCTCCATAATGCTTCGAATTTTGCTAATAATCGCTTGGAAAATAGCGTTCGTATATTTTATCTTGGATTTGGTTTATTTTGCCCAGTGTTGGGCTAGGATGAGCTAGAAAAAACCATCACTTTGTCTTTACCAAAAAAGAATTCATAATGTTGTCAGTATTAGAAATCAATTAGTCAGATATCATTTACATATTTGAAATAACTACGCGATGTGTGGTCTTGATAAAATCGCGGCTTGGCTTGGTCATGGCCATGGGTCAATCCCAGGTAAAAATAAACTTATTAGTGTTATTACTTATTCTTATGTTATTCAGTAGAGTGTTTTAGATATAATAAGAAGTCGATAGGCCTCATAGTATTAAAGTAGTAAGTACTTCTAATCAGAAAAGAGAGTCAATATTGTGGCAACGATAGTGAGAGTGATTAGTGACGGAAATAAAATAATGATTTCATGACCATTTGATGTTTAGTAAAGCAGTTTGAAATACTTAATGACTAGTTGTGCAAACACGTTGTCACATTTGTTGCTCAACAAAGTCTTTGATAAAAAACGTGTCTAAATGTTAAGGTAGGTAGAAATACTGTTGGCAGATAATATTAGACATATAATTAGGTGTATATTTATAAATAACATAACTAATACGATTAATATTTTAAATCGGTAAACGTTAAAGTATTAACGTATCAAAATATTGTAAATCAAATCGTGACATTTAAAAATCTTTGGTTTGACATTGTGATATTCACCTACTGATATAATTGTTTACTATATTCACGATATCAATATATACGTACTTTTTATACTAGATCTAACAATTTAATTTAAACGGAAAATGTTGCCAAGCCCAGGCACGGCTTACACTGTAAAAAAATCATCAGGTAGAGCCAAGTTTTTAACTCGACAAGCCCTATCACAAACTATGCAGTTTATGCCATAGTCAAAATATATGCTATCCAGGGGGTGCCCTTATTGGACATTGCTAAGGTAGTTAGTTTTTATCGACGCCATGGCTGGAGGCTCATAAACTCCCGCCAATAAGTCCGGTGAGGCAGTCAAAGCCTGCGAAGCCTGCGTGGTTTAACCGTTTTGGGCGGAACTTGGCGTTTGGTGAAAAAACAATCTAGAATTCGCAACTTTTTTGTTACGCAATAATTCTTGTAGTGGCGAAACGGCTAAGTTTTGATATTGTGTTTTGTTTTTAGATGTTTCCTTTTGATGCTTTAGAATGTAAATAAAGATTTTTATTTGTCTTAGGTGACTTGTCTTGTTGTTTTGTGAAACTAAATCGAGAAAGTTTATGAAGTATGCTCTACATTTTTTAAAAAAACCTAAACCTTTCAAAAACGCTAAAATAATATACACGTACTTTTATTACTCTCCTGATAAACCTATAAATATAATAACATATGACCTCAAAACATGAAATACCAGTTCGACAATTAAAAATGCATGTTCAAAAACGTGTTCTATGCATTTTCGTGCATCAGACTAAAAGACCATTTAGTATGACCATAAACGAATGCTGAATATTTTAGTAGTATTG
This sequence comes from Chrysodeixis includens, assembly GCA_941860345.1. Taxonomy (NCBI): domain Eukaryota; kingdom Metazoa; phylum Arthropoda; class Insecta; order Lepidoptera; family Noctuidae; genus Chrysodeixis; species Chrysodeixis includens. Next base: position 10,287,056 of record OW796105.1, read on the forward strand.
TGTAGGTACCTGGGAACTAGCCCGACTAGTTTTATAAATGAATCATGTCGACTCAGGGTCACTCTCGGACTTCTCAGAAGGATAATTTGTTCATTAATTTATTATATATTTGGGCATTGATGAGAATGTGGTATTAATTGTGTTATTTATTAATCGTTATGATTTTTGAATGAGGTGAACCTTGTTGGTTGAATCGCGTTCTTTTCGAGTCTCTACTACTTCTCAAAAGAGTCTCATTCCATTTGTGGCCGATAGATGTCGCTGTACGCTGTTTTCTCTATCACATTTCCACAGTTACAATAATTACTACAAGAGTGATAGGCTCCAGTTTCATATATTGTTAAGTATTTTAACTCTCTTCGATCAATAGGCTATCTGTCACGAAGATTCATTCAATACGACCTATTTACTCCTGAGATTAGCGCTGTTAACTGTACAAAAAAAAAGTCTTCAACTTTATATTATTAATACTTACTAATAGATTTGATAGAAAGTGTGGGTGTAAAGTGAACTATTGAAATAAATTGCTAAGAATTTGCTTCAAATTAAATTATAATGATGCCCTTGTTAATGTTTTATTGTTGTATTCTATAGTAAATTGAGATTCTTATAGTAATTGTTGTTTAATATGAAATAAATGTTGTCTGGTAAAAAACTTGTGTAGCTGTATCTAACAGTTTTAAAATCATTATATTGAGAAAAAATATCCTTAAAAGTTAGTTTTATAATAACAAAAATATTTTTTCAAAATAGTCTTTGCGTTCTTTGAATGTGCAGATTTACCGCCACGTCTAATAACAATATAATTAGACTTTTAGAAGCGTGATAACACTATACGGAACAGAGTGGCGTCTCTCTTCCACAACTGCAATAATATTCCTTTAAGCTGTGGTGGTACAGTCACGAGCAAAAACATGTATACACAATCAAACAATTGAAGTTTAAGTCCTAGTCAAATGATTAATGAAATCGTGAAATTTTCTTTCAAATTAAACATTTTATGTTAAGCTTCCAATATCAGGAATATTCCATAACAGTTTCAGAAACTTTGCATAAGAAACCTATCGCAACTGTTTGGTCGTGTATACCATGTTTTTGCTCGTGACTGTACTGTGGTAGCCATCGGTTCGGATCGCGTCTATTTCCAGATAAATATATCACAACGGACGTGGCTGCCTACGTATCATACGATTTATATGTCTCCTTTAATTATTACTCGTGTTTCTTAGAACGAAGCGTATTAGACAGGTGAATGTCTGAATAAGGCTTTCATTTTTCAAGGGATTTGAAAATAAATTGTTTTTTTTTTATAGATAATGCAGCTGAAAGTGATACGTTTTTAGGGATATTCTGTAAAAAGAAATGGAGAATGAAGCTGTAGTTAACTCCTTATATATTATGTATATAATGTATATCTAGTTGAAATTTGTATTCGCCTAACCTTTGATATGTTTAAAATAATAGATAAAATTACAGTTATTTCCTTTACCCTTTCCTCGGTCAACCTGAAGTCATGTAAAGTTCTTTAATATCTTTATCACTAAATCCAAGTGCTGACTATGCTCATTTTTTAAAATTCGGTGCTAAAAAATGTCTCCGTCATCCAAAAGCCAGCTCTTTTAAAGACGTAAGCCCAGTATTTAAACTCTACAACGGAAACTTCAAAAATACATTGTTCCCTGCTGTCAAACCATAGATTAAAAACTACTAGCCAGCACATATTGGTACTCGTAGCTATCACATTATGTCCGACGGGCGCGCGTGCTGAAGCCGCCAGCGCCGCGACCCACCTGAAGGGCCCAGACTTAATTAAGGGCTCTACATAGCTCGCCCTGACTAGTGATGGGCAAAAAAATGATTTTAACCGCCGGGGAAAAAGGGGTGTTGTGTTTGATGAGTGGAGTGGTCCTGTCTACCCAGAAGGGACCAAAAATTATATCATGCGCATACCAGACACGCGTCCGTTATGGGCAGTTATGTTATAATTTTTGTTTCAGGATTCAGGAAAGACAATATTGTAATTATAGAATTGAGTAATTTGACTGATAAGAGGAAGTAAAATGATGATGTTGAAAATATTCCAAAAAGTTTAATGGATTTTTTGTTTATTATGTTACTGCAAAACAAAGTAACGTTATTCATATTATTGTAAAACGGCATGAAACAAGGTATCATTGAGAAGTACTAATGGAGGGATAAGAGGGTGCTCTAGCGTTTGTAGACTTTTATCACATTGTACTACCACAAGCTAAAGGGAATGTGACTTAGAATTTTCTAGAATACTAGTACTCTCTAAAGGCAGGGTTGTTATTTGTAGATAATAACTGAAATGTTAGTTTTAATTAACAGCGATTGTAATTAAATATATGTAGGTACATTCAGTAAAAAAAAAAGGTTTGATTTAAAATCTGTGATGACAATACAGATTAATAAATCTTTTTTTGTATTCATAACACCACACACATTTCACCAGCTAACAATTCCAAAAAAAGTTACGAAAAGATCAATATCCAAATAATTAACGATACATATCGTTTACTTTTGAAATCTTTAAAGGTTTTATTCGAAAACAAAAACCTCACAGGCATTTAGCACTAATACCAATGCTTGCGTGCTAACTCCGGTCGTTAAATTAAAAAGTAAACGCAATAAATAAAGTTGGGAGCCAATGAACCTTTTTTGTAACTTTACACGCAAACTTCTGTAAGTTTTGCATTCTGCAACTCGTTTTGGACTTGAGTAGTTTATTTGCTGACATTGGCCTTAAGAAATTGAGAAATAAGAATTGTTTCGATTAAGAGGCAATAGATTCATGTAGGTACGTAAGTTATCTGCACTAATTGAATGTTTAAAAGAGTTGATTGTTGTTCAATTGCTATTCGCAGTGGTTATAGGAATTGAAGTCCTAGGTATAGTTTTGCTTTGATAGTCGAACTTTTGAGGAAGTTTATGTGCTATTTGACTTAGTTCAGTTTTTGGGTAGTTATGCGCAATATGATTTTGTCACTATGGCTGTTAGAATCTGGGAAAAATGTTAGAAAAAAAAATAGGTAGTTTTGTCTAATCACTATAAGAAAAAGTAAGGAGATTTCTATGATATGATTTTTTGAAAAAGACCGACGTTTTTATCAAGAAGGCAAAAACAATACAATATTTTGAAACTTAAAACACCGCTTACTCCGTCCCACCGTATTTCATGTTATGTATTCCGTAATGAGTGTAAACAACACTTGCAAAAATAATTAAAACCATGCAGCGCGACTTAAAAAACAAAAGAAGCAACCATGTCAGCAGGTTTCTTAAAAGCCGAATTTCTTTCATACGAAATCCGTCAAAAGAAAAACTAAGCGTTTTCCATAACGTCGACATACAAAGAGACTTTATAAAACATCTAGGACATGGAAAAATAAACCTTAACAGTTTAGATTTAAGGGCTTTTACGAATGCATAAAGACGGTCATTAAAAGAACCTCATTCGGTACGTGTTAGGGGAAAATGTGCTTTATGTGTTCGTAATAAGGGTGTTGCAGGTGTTTTGAGGTGGGCGTCTTGGGAGGTGAACGACCTCTGAAAGCTGAACATTTCAGAAGTTTGACACGGCATTGCTTCCTGTAGCTCTAAGTGTTAGAATGTCGTGCATTTTTGTTTTCAAGACGTTTTTTTAAAATGCATTGTTTTTGTTAATGAGTTTTTTTCAGTTACGGTCTGGCGTGCATTCCTATGTGACTGAAATAATGTGCGCGGCGATTGAAATGTCTGTAACTGTTGTATCGGATTGTGGATATGTTTTATTTGTTTTGGAAATAAATATATTCAAGGGAACTGAGTACAATATAATGTAGACAAGTATTGATAGACTATAGGTGGATTGTCGGATGCCTTTTAGTAAGTAAAAGGAGGAAAAATATATATCTACGACGACATCAAATATAATGCTACGTCATGTGTTATGAGTAACAGTCGTAATATAAAATTAACCAAAAAGTTTTGTGGCTAACCTACAGGTCATTATAACATTGATTTAAAATCAATGAATGCAGTAAGAAAGAGGAAAAGTTAGAAAAAATAATTAATATTATGTAACATTACTATTAAGTAAGTTTTGTAAGTGCGATTTGTCATTTAAACCTCAAAATTTGCACCGAGTTTTAGCTATATTAGGGATGTCACTAATCTAAAAACAAATTGTTTAATTTTATTAGTATAGATTATGTTTGTTAGTGTATTAGATAATAAATAGGAGGCGGTAAGCGTTAATAAAAAGTAAGTAACATACATCTACACAATACATTAGAGAAAAAAGGGTGATGGTTAATATTCCCGTCAAATCGTTAATATTGTATAATAGATAACTATAAAAATAATAAAGTAATTTCCCAGGTTTTTATTGAATAATCGTTACTATTATGTAGGATAACAAAGTTTATAATCTAAAAAATGTACAATTACCTTCATCTATGTTAGTTATCAGTTCATCTACATTAAAATTAAATACTAACATGACTGTTTGAGCGGCAGTTAGTTATTTTGTTTCAGTAAATAATGCCTCATTAAGATAAATCATAAAAAAAACATTTACCATGCCTACAAAATAATATTTTCAAAATATTCCTAATGTAAACCTCAGTTCGCCATCCCTGCACCAAGTGGCTCGGTATGCAACTTTCGCTTTCGGGACGCAAACTGCAAGTTTCCAATGTCAGTCGTTCATTAACTATTTACCGAGCCTATGTATGCTGCTTTCAAGGGCAGGCGCGTAATGTATGCAAAACAAGCTTACGACATTTTATTTCGAAAATTATTATTGTTTAGGAGTACAAGGAGTTTAAGTTTAGTTACATAATTAAGTTGAAAGAAAATAGAAAGTATTTAGTTTTTAAAACCTTTTTTTATATAGTAGGGATCTAGTTGTAATGGTTGGATATTTGCTGAAAAGATTAATACATTTCTTGTTTTTTTTATGACATTTTTTTATTTATCACTTGGAAGAATGATAAATTAATGTGGCTTGTAGATTAATACCGCAAGTATGCTAAACTAGATATAAATAAATCTAAAAATAATCTGTCTGGTTTTTTTATATTTTTATAATCTAACTTGACATTATTAAATGTAATTTTGATAAATTTAATAGGTATGCTCATACTTTCTTAGCTAATGATTAAAAAAAATGAGGAAAACTTGTGAAGGAAATCAAATTTTTGTTTGAATATTAATGAAAACGTCTGACGTCACCAATATTGTTTGGAAATATCTTCTTAAATATAAAATTCTCGTGTCACAGTTTTCGTTGCCATACTCCTCCGAAACGGCTGGACAGATTCTCTTGAAATTTTGTATATGCATTCAGTAGGTCTGAGAATCGGTTACTATCTATTTTTCATCTCGGAATTCTATTTTTTTCACAACGAAGTCGCGGACAACAGCTAGTATTTTATAAACATGATTATAAATAGTTATAAATGTATTATAAATGTTGATTAGTAGACTGAAATATTGATATTCATTTGTTAATAGGTCTTTAACAAAGGCTGTACACATTACAAATTTTGATAATATAATTAAAAGGACTTTTTTCAACAATTTCGAAACGTTCAATTAACGATCCTTCTAATGTGTTTTGATACGTCATTCCTATAAAGATAGACTGGAGAAGCTCTACTTCAATCTTTTTCAAGTCACATAAAGACAAAACTACGGTGATGGAAATAAATATGAAGAAAGCTGAATATTATAAGATCCGTATTTGACAAACACTTTCTTTGTATGTATACGCCTTTACCCAACATTGGGACAGCTAATTGTCTTATTGATTGATATTCTCCTAATAGTCCCAATCTATTAGGACCAGTATTCAGTCTTACGGAATTCTATCGTATTTTAAGACTGAGTTACTTCAAATAACTGTAAGCATAACTCAGAGTTCAGTCAAACCAATAGACCGTTTGATTTTAACTTAAAGCAAAAAACTTGAAAGTGTAATAATAACAAAGCCAAGTCACGTGACATTAATCGTTTAATTAGTACCAACATTCCGTTATGTCACCCTAAAAGCTTATTATTTGCAGTGACCACCGGCCGCCATTACAGCGGCCATTTTTCAATTATGCCAAATGTGTATGAGATATAAATCATTGTGTGTATGTTAATGTATGGGACGGGAAAACGGGATGTGGGGGGTAGGTAAATACAGGCGGAATCGGGAATACAGTCTGTTTAATTTGTAAACGGATCGAAATATAGGAATTGCGAATACTGTATACGGTATACACCCCTGCAGGATATAAAAAAAATGCAACGCCGAAGATTTTTATGCGTTTGGATATTTTTATGAGTGGCAACGGCTCGGTTTATGGATTGAAACGAATGGGACGAGTTCTATTGAATTTCGTCGATATCAGGCCTTTTATAGCTCTCTCTATAAATCTATGCATTAAATATGATATTGCAGTTTTTGGGAATCTGTTTTTTTTTTTAATTAACTTATCTGACTTTGATTGCAGAAAGAAGAAGTCAGAAATTAAATGATGTTCTACTGAGGATTGAGTCAATTTAAAACGAATTTTGTTTTGTTGTTCATATTATTTGCGAATTACTCATTGAAGTATCACCTATTACAATAAACACTTGTTATAAAACCTTACTAATTAAATTTTCGAAAATAATTTACAGGCGACAGTAAATCTTTATTTTAATACTCATTATAGCGTTCAATTATATTTCAAATTCTGTCCCTAATACCCCAAACTAAAGCACAAACACGGCCATTAAAATCGAATTCCATTTTTAAAACACAGAGATTCGAAAAATTTTAAAACTGGATCCGTTGTAGGTGGCCAGTGGCGCACGTTAATTCCATCGATCATTACTCCCGTTGCAATCCACCAATCATGAAAAATAAAAACACTGGCAACCCCACCTGCCTCCCCCCCCGGGGGTGGCACCCCCCCTCCCGTCTGCGTCCAGGGGATGTGATTTTTTCGAGCGTCACTCTCGATTAGTACGACTCCGGTTTACCTATATGTATGAGGGAATCAATTGCATTTATGTATGTACAGTGAACACTGTTTGTTTTGATGTCTGAGCCCTTTGTGTTAGCACATACTGGCTGAAGTGACTACGTAGCTTTATAACAAAGTACTTATTTACAGAATTTGAATCGTTTTTGTATTATAATAAGTTATGTTTCTAAAGATACAACTTAAATCCTCTTGAACATTGATTGCATTTTCTGGGATATAATTAAAATGTTTCGGGCCAAGTATTTGCTTTCTGAAATTTCATGCTGTTACCTTAACTTATATTTGTACCAACTAAAAGATCTGTAGTTCTCCTCACTAAAGAAACGTTGCTAACATTCTATTCCCAGAATTCATCAAAAGTCATTTCGTGTATAAAGCCGAAATATCAGGATACTGGGAAATTGGTCAATTAAAAAAACTAAAAGTAAAATCCATCTAAACAATGTGTATATGTCAAATCCATCTATACAATGTGTATATGTTATCAGTGACACGCTCACACTCACACAGGCACGTGTGGGTGTGTGCGTGCTTGCAGGGCTGAGCTGAGCTGGGCCCGATCGCGGAGCTCCATGCAAAAATGTGCATTATACACCAGAAATACACGACCTACCGCCCCGCCCAACACACTAACAAAATAAGGCGAGTGAGGGGCGCTCCAGGCTGTTGTACAGCTCTTTTTATAACGGTCGAAGTGCTAGGGGTAGTTAGATAACGGCATGCGGGCCCCTCCGATGTCATGTATCACGTATCCAGTTTTTAAAATTCGAACGATGCGCAATTGTTTTTGGTTTAGTTTTGAAATAGGAAGCAGGCGAGCTCGCATCGCCGCACAAAAGATTAATTAGAACGAAAATAATGGACAAGTGCGTACTCCGGAGTACTCCGCGATCCGTTTGTGTTCGTTATGCCTAGAGCCGACTGTACGAGACATTCTCTCAGATTACTTCCACTCGCTGGCCATAGGTAGCAAAAAGTATCAAATAACAAAATTGTTTTTGTTGCCAAATCGTAGTCACAATATCAAACGAACGAAAACGTTAAGCTCGTTACTCCTAAAAAGCATTTTCAAGTCCAAAACTCAGATAGATTCGTTTGAAAGATCCGTTTTTAGTTTTTAATTTAGCCCACTGAAAGCGTTTTTTACTTATGTTCAGCAAAGTAGAGTTTAACGAAGCCATAATTATAATTCTCAAAGAATTTCTCTTTTTCACTAATGAAATACCTTTCATTAAAGTTTGATGAAAAGTCTTAGTACCTATACGATATTTTAATAAACTGAGCAATTACGTTAAGCGCAAAGATTTTAAATGTCGGTTTGACTTTGAATCATGATGTTGCAATTAAAAAAATGGATGCAGAAGCCTGCTTGTTTCATAAAACCTAATGTAGTTAATAAAAAAAAGCTAGAAGTATATGAAAGACTACTTACATAAATTATTCCAATTACAAACCAAGTCAACTTAACTACCAATAATTCCAAAGTCAAAAAAAAAAGAAGAAAATTCAAGAGCATCGCGACCAAAGTTCTAAATTCAAAACAACGCAAGTTTTCGCACAAAAGTGGACTTTTACGAGGCCACAAAGTTTTTTCTACACACACCGGCGGGGGGTTGAATGGAGGGGAAAAAAACGGAAAAAGGCAAGAGAAACTGTGTTATGAGGTAAGAAAGAGTGAGGCCAGGGGCACGTTCGCAATAAAAAGATGTCTGCGTAAGGTCGGCGCTGGAGACGCCGATTTTTTTGTCGCTTTTTCGAAAGAAAGAAAAGAAATTTCCACGATACGATGTGCAACCGGTGAGGGTTTTATTAAATCATATTACAGTTATATTTAAAGTACTGGCTTTTTGTTGCATTCCTGATCCGATCATGTTTTTTTTTTAAATTGTATCTTAAAGCTACTTTTAACATTTTTAATTGTACCAGTGTTAATTAAAATGAAATAAAACCTTTCCTACAATGCTATTTACAGAACACCCACATATTTGACGTCAAAGGATGTTTCTACTCTATAACACATAGTATGAATGTACCGTAATTCAGAATGAGCAACAGAATGAGCACTTCATCATTATAAGAATCATTGTCTTTATTCTTGCGGCCGCTATTAACATGTGGTTCAAAGCTGACACGAATATAATAAGCGCTATTTTTTATTTCCACCGGAGAAATAAACAGTTTGTAGCGTCTGCGGTTTGTGACCGTAACTATGATGCAAGTGAATCACTAAGCTTGCGATTAATAAGCGTAAAAACTTCTTCAGGAGCAAATTGGCTGGCAACACTGTCTATGGCCGCGGAAAACCCCTTAACTGTATTAAAAAAGAAATATTTTATATAACGAATTTAAAACTTGTCTTTCATTCAAATAAATTGTGTTCTTATTTTAAAATATGTCCATTGTTCTACTCGGCAGCGAATCAAATAGCTATAATTTGACAGCCCTGTTTTAATTGCAATGTACTGTTCGATTGATCGACTCAGTTCAATTTGGCTCGTAAGAAAAAAGTGAACTGGACTTGTTATATTATGATTAACAGAGCGCTAATTGTAAGCGGGTGAAAGGTGCAGAGAAAGGTGGACCGTCTTTTTTATTCTATCTAACGAAAATAGATTTAGACGGTGTCGCTGTAACACTCTCGTTTGATGGAAAATAGAGGAAGTGGGTAGCAACTGATTACTAGTTACTTGTTACGCCGCGTGGCTCATGAGCGCCGATAATGGGTTCTGTTTAACGTGAGGTACTCAGCTGATTAATCAATGACTTTCCATAATACGTGAGTTACTTTCGTGGAGATGTTTTAATTGAGTATGTTCAGTTATGATTACTATAATTGGAAAGGGTAATCATGTAATTTAAGAAGATAAGCAAACCTTAAAAATACAAGTATCTTAAGTATTGTAGTTGTTTACGTGTAGAATGGCGCGTTAGCTTTCAAGCACTCGAGTACTAGTGCGCTTACAAAGTTGTAGCATGTATTGACTTATGATCGGGGCAAAGCCCTAAAACAAGCATTATCGCGACGCACACAAGTGCAGCGGCAACACGCGCCCCACCACGGCCGCGATTCGGCGTTTTTATATTTTTGCACGTTCAAAAAAACGCGCGGCAGACAAAGATGGAGTGATGACGAGCCCCGCGCAACAATGGCGCGCGAGCGGGACAGGCTCTGCTCTGTCATTGCGAACTCGAAATAAAAATGTGCAAAGCGTTCCTTTTTTAAATGTGATGCTTTTTTTACGTTAGTCTGCGTTAGCAATTAGTGTTGTGCGGTTGTCGCGCACCGAGCGTTAGGAATCTATGTAAATGATATGCTCCCGGGAACCGGCGACGCTCCTAAAAGCTTTTATATCTCATTCAATGACATTATCGGATGAGCCGCAAATAGAGATCGCGGAAGCGATGCCATTCAGTCCACCTACAAGGTCGCCTGTTCCGCGGCTTTATAACATTAAACAGAGCCCACAATACGGGGCCGGCTAGGTACATAAGGACGTCTGCACTCGTTTTCTTGTTGAATCCTCTCCTTTCATTTTACCGCAATCCTTTTAAGAGCACGAGTTATGGCGATTTCTTGTAGAGAATTTGAACAAAAGGCTGATGATAGAATGTTTTAAAATTGTTTTCCGTTTGCGCTTTAACGTCTCGGAAATGTTCAAGCGTATTTTTGATATTCCAAGCGTTTACAAATTGTTTTCATTTGAGGCGTAGATACCGGGCGCGGGTGTAGACCGCCGTCATTAGTCTTAAGATGCCTGCTACGGAACGGACGTGGTATTATATCACAGAATTTGCATAAAAATGTAGTCTCTCATATTGCGTAAGCCCTTCAGGTGCATCGCAGTAATCTAAGCCAGGGACGGGGTGGCTGTGAGCAAATTTTAATGCGAACGGAAAAAATGCTGGCAACCCAATGCAGCGCGCGCGTGTGTGCGTGGCGGTACACACACACAGCCGCGCGCCGTGTCGGTGCATGCTTTACGCGCGGAAAAAAGTGCTGCGTTATTGATTTTTCTGTACAGCCACGGGGGGTTAGGGGGAAATGTGGGGGGTGCTCGCCCGCGGCCTGAAAAACCGTCTGCTGAAAAAAACCGAGACGAAAAGGCACCCCTCCCTTTTTAATTGGTAACGTAGTGTCAATAGGGCTAATCCTGGGGCGGTAATAGCCTGCTTTTGTCTCGCGAATGCATTTTTCAGTGTTGCCATGCAACGGTTTGGGTACTTGTGCGATACTCAGCTCTCAAGTTAAGGTTATGAGGCGGTGGTTACATACTACATTAATGTTTCATGTTTTGTTTTGTGCTCGAATTTTTTTTCTCGAAACCATTGGATCTTCTAAGGACTTAGTTACATTTTCGCAGATGAAAGTATGATATGGTAAGAGGTACCTAAGTACCTCTATAAATGTGTAAGTACATACTAACGTAGGAACTCATGCAAGTGTAGCTTAACGCGATAATAAATCAATTACTCTGTAAGTTACAATGTTGTGGTTACTTAGCGAGTAAACATTGGGTACTTAGTACTAAGGGTGGGTCATTATATCACTATTAAAACGTAAAACTAAAAAGTATATCTAAGTTATAAGATGTATACAATTATTAAGCAACATGTATAATACTGAAACTATATCGGTTTTAAACAAGACAGGGCTAAGCTTTAACTTGTTTTATGGAAAACTAGCGACCCGCCCCAGCCTCGCACGGGTGCTATACTGATGTATTCTCCATATAAAACACTCTTAAAACATTCTATCTAGTTACAAAAACTATTTCAAAATCTAAGTATTGTGTTATTTTAAAGGTATAAGCATATAAAGGGACAGATATACAGACAGCAAGAACTGGTTTTGTTTTATACTATGTAATACATATTGATGAAGTATAGCTCTATCTTATAAGATTTGAAAGTTAATTTAAAATTAAGGTTTTCAATACTAAATTGTAAGCATTTAAAATAGTACCATAATAATTATTGTTCTTTCGGAACAAATAAAAGGAGTGAGAATACTTGTATGAACTATGAAGTCAACTTGCTTCTCTTGTGAAGAAAAATATGACTATTTAGAGATCTCTACATAGTATGGTATTATTTCTTGTGTTTGTTTATATTTTATATAGAATAATGACAATTAGTATATTTGAACTGTGATAGTAAAGTACTCTATGAAGAAAGAACGAAGAAATCTTTCAAAAGACGTTATGCGTTGATATACCTACCGATGGTAATTTTCTATGGTAGGCTATTTTTGTTGAGTTTGGTCATGGTTTTCGTGAATGTATTCAATTAATTGTTTAGAAGCGGTGTTAAATAAGTAATTATTGATTGGTTAATAAAAATAAATTATCATACATCCACAGTTAGAATAATGTAAGTTAAAGATGGCGGTAAAGTTAGGTTCATTATATTAGTTTTTAGCACTTATGAAATGAAGCAACGACCGACAAATCGAAAGATGAGAACCATAGTCAAATGCGTTGACAGCAAACCATAGAGACAAATAAAAAAAGAAATAAAAGTATTCTAATTTTAAAATCTAATTGATCCAGTTATATGTGCACCCTTCAGGATGTCCCGCCGGCGCAGACGCACGTAATTAGTGGCCGGAAGTGCGTAGTGACGTCACGTCCGCCATCGTCCACAATTGAACCACTTGCGCAGAGGTCAGGGTTTCGCAGTTTACTGTGTTTCGCAGTTAGCGATTTAACTGTAGTTTAATATATTAGTTTTAGGATGATGAGAAAAGTTAGTTTTGTTTTTTTTAATAATTTGTTCCTTAATATTATAGGTAAGAGAAAGAAAAAATGCAATAAGTTAATGAGAAATGGTTAGAGTATAGAGGCCATAGCCCAGCAGTGGGACCGAAAACTGATAAGTAATAATTGATCTAAAAGATAAAATATTTTCCTATTGGTCCTCTTTTTACTCCAATTAAACTTGAATTTGTATTTTGTTTGGTATTTGATAATTCCGTCGATTATAATTATTTGTTTAGTTATAAGAGTGTTTTCCATTGTTCCATAAAAAAGTAAGAGTATTCTTCGTTAACTCAAAATTAGGTAGAGTAAGCAGATTTATTTGACTATTAAACTCAAACACAAAAGTTACAGGTTTACACTTTTAGTTTCAATGAAATAGTTGCCAGCATAAAAAAGTAAAAATCGAAATGAATAAAAGTAGTATTCATTTGAGTGGAATTTTTACTAAATAATTTATATGTAAATATCGCAAAGGTATTTATTTTCACTATCTATAGTGATGTTAAAAACGGCTTTTGGGTATCACATATCAAATACAGATTAAAAATGAAATCAAGTTTAGCTTTTTTCTGCAGACGTAATTAATTTTAGAATAATCCTTTAATTTATTTATGAAATAAGCTTTTCAAACTACGATTGAGCTTATTTATATATAAGTAACAGTGGCAATTGTTTTTTATTTCAATGTATCATACATTATAGTGTAATCATACTGTATATTTGTTTGTTTAGATTCTTAAGATTACTCTAGCTTTAATTACATATCTAAGTATCAGTTATTGGTAAAAAATCAGCTACCGTCTTTTTATATTAAAGCTTACAAAGTTTCATTATCTTCGCTTAATATGAGTATGTGTTACTTAAATTGTGAATAAAATTAAAATATAACCGTTAAAGTGATTTAGCCGTAAAAAATAGCACATACAGATAGAGTTACTAATACTTTCTCATACACTAGACGACCCGTGCCCTTTAATAGAATTTTTGTGTTATTCATCATTCCCCTGCCCTTATCCCAATCATAATTTTTGTCTTAGTACAAAAAAATCCCGAAATCTGGTAGATCCAGAGAGTACCCTTCCAACTACACAACCTTTACCTCTATAATATTAGCATACACATATTATAACATACATATGATGTTATTTTATGTCTAAATCCTTTATTTACATGTCCACATGTAATAGTGTTCAGAGTGCATCGACATTGACCGTTGCGTAACCAATTGGCACTTGACATCAATTCGCGACAGACAGACCACAAGGCACAAGTTCAATGCATCACAATTACTTGTAACCACTACTGAACTAATTGACGAACGAAACAGGGAAACTATGCATGTATTAGGACATGTAGAGTTTGTGAGATGTGAATGTTTTGGAATTGAATAAGTGTTTAATCCATTTTTCATTAATTTTCAATGGAGGTTGTAGTTAGAAAATGAAACATATTATTGTTTTTATATAGGGCTAGAGCTCGATTATAATATATTTGCTTCATCATTACGTATTCTAAAAAAAATAGGTTTTTTTGTTCGTTATTATACGAGGTTTACAATTTGTAAGAGAACGAGGTATGACTACTTAAACGTCTATTTAATCTCTACATTCCTCTTTAAAATGATGGAGACAGTATCACACTTAAGGGCGACTTTTAAATGAGTGATGTTTGTGAATATGACGATTAAAACCTTTGAGTCATGTTATGGTTGACTCGTCATGACTAAAGTTATTGTATCCATTGTAACATCTTATATAAAAATACCAGTCTATCAATGTACCACTGCTGGGTATACACCACTTCCCATATATGTATCTACAGAAGGTTTGAGCATTGATCACCACGACAGCTCACTGCGGATTGGCGATTCCAGATTGAAATATTTGGAATCTTGGCTTCGCCGTTTGTTATCATCATTCGATAAATAGAATGTTTAATAGATATCTCCGAAACATCTAAAATTAGCTTTAAAGTGTTTGTAAGTCTAGCAAGCGAATCACAGACGTTTAACCCTAAAATTGGCATAAACTAACTGCGTCAATAAACTTAACGATATCAAATCACATGGCGAGCGCCGCTGACAACTTCAACACTAAAACAGTTGGGTTGGGTCTTACTGACAGCGAGCAATCAGACGGAAAATTTCTGTTTTAATTAGAGGTTAGGTTTTTGAAATCTAGATAAAGATTTGATTAATATCTATACGATTTGATTGCAGTATGAATCAGTCAGCGAGATGCATTACTTTTAATTATATTGTTTATCAACATTCTATGTCTGTTTTCGTTGTGTTGTTTAGAGTGTAAGAAATAATGATATCTAACTGCAAATGAAATCTCGTAATATTTTAATGTGTTATATAATTGTTTAGGGCCCAAAGAGTATCACACTGCCAGTTGAATCTTTTTTAAAATCTTTGAATATATCAAAATTTTGCGCTCGCTGTGAGTGTGCCCGCGCCCGCTAGTCTAGTCTATCCACGCGACATCACGTGCTGTTCCGAAGATAAATAATAACTTGGAGCCTCATACTCTATTTATTACTTATTTATGTACTATAGCTTTATTTCTTATGGCACGTCAGTTCACGACTGTAGCTGTAGACTTTATGACGGTACAGTTTTGTTTATGGCACTATTTCGTCTATGGTTTTCGTAAAGAGGCGATGGATTTATGGCAGATTGAATATTTGACAGCGATTTGAATTTGGAAGACTTATTGATAAACAATTTTGTGCGTAAATAGTTGAATAAAGAATATATTTTTCGTTTTTTTTCTTCTTTTCTGATGTCTTATGTCATTTCTTTTTAGACATATATCTGTATTATTTTTAATTTAAAACTGCTTTAAACACTCCGATTTTAGTCTAGAGTTCCCTGTTGATTAGGAATAATGAGAATATTTCATTCACTCACTACTTAAACTATTCTTTAATTTAAACTATTCTTATCTAGATTGAACCCCTTTCCTATTCACGCCTGCCAAGCTTATGGCTTGTTAAATTAGTGCCATAGTAATAGGGTGTTTGTTTTGTATCATGGGGCAAACAGAGGGTGTTCATTGTGCGATAGGGCTAGACAGACCGAAGTAAGGGTGAGTCTAGCTACATGTCACATCATTATTTGTTGCGGTATTCATTTAGGAGATAAATAAAGGTCGTTTTATAGTGTTAGTTGTCATATAGAGTTATTTTTTTGAATTGTAAGTTTTGACTTAAGAAGTTGTCGTTGAAATCGTTGATCTATTAAATACTTTTTTCAGTTTATCTTCTTGCTAGTTACAGGAAAGGGTTTTATATTAAAGAAAATGTATCGATTGTAAATAAAACAATACAAAACAGACGTGAAATGGTTAGTAGTATTTAGATAAGTAAAACGTATATAAACTTTGTTTTAAAAACTTCTTTGGGCGGAAAACAATAGTTTTGATGATTCTCACTCTTAAAATTGGACTGATAAGATTATTTTTGTAATTTTTTTGACTGATTTTTAAGTTATAAACTTGTCATCTTGATAAAAGCAGGAAACTAATAGTTCCACGAGAATTATACAGTAGACAACTAGAAAAATGAATTAATTATTTAACTCAACAGATATGATCACAATCCGTTTCGCCAATAGACAAGTTAATCTATTCCGAGAGTTCAGTGAGGGTTGTCTATGCCTAGGGTAGAACTATGTCCAACATATGTTGGTGATTGTTTCACGGCGTGTTGGCCTCGAATAGACACGTGATTGCCAACATATTGGTTTAAGTTGGCTCCAAATGTTGGGCCAAGTCACTGGTCAGATAAAGATCTTTATGCACAAATAGACGGATAGGTTTTAGATGTGATAATGTGTTGTGGAATGTTTTTTTCTGTGAACGTTATATATACAAGTGTATATGCAAATTTTGTTGAAGACAAAGGGTTTAGCAGCTATATTTTAAGCTATTCGCTCCTATGTTCTCAAAATGCACAGATTTTTAGATAGTATTTAATCATTCAACTTTCATGTTTTTAGTTTCTTCGTTACATGACAGAAGCAGCTGATTATTGTGCTCAAACTAAGGGTAGGATACCTCCTCTAATAATACGTAAGGATTACTAAATATCCCAAGTTAAATCATAATTAAAAACCCATTCAAATTAAAACCATCAGTCTCTAGGCTAAAAATATCGAGCGCCATATTCAAAATTGTCGGTATCAATTACAAAACAAACGAGAGTCGAGACCCTTCTTCAAAATAAAGGGTGGTACACACCGAGTATCGTTAAATAATAAAATCCTTGTTTAGTGACCCTCCGAAGGTCGCTGGTTCAAGGGCAGGGGCGCGCCCCTTACGCAACTTTGCGCCCTACAGGTGACTGTAAGAAAATTTCCCAACATTTTTTGTTAAGACGTAAAAGTTTCCCAAAGTTTTTTTGGTGATGTTACATTTACAAACGCGTAACTTTCTTGGTACTGTGTTAAGTGTTTTTGGTTGGGGTCGCCAATATTCTGTTAGAAATTGAAAAATTATGGGAAATATTTTTTTATCATTTGGTATAAAGTTTTCTTGATTAGATATTCAAAGTTTGCAATACCTGTACTTAAGTTTTAAGGTAATTGATGTGGAAGTTAAAAGAGGTCTTGAATACAAAAACCCTATAGTATAGGGTTCTTATTATAAAGTACTGTTTGCAACTAACTGCCCATAGGTTTATGTAGTTTCTGTTTAACTCGCATTTTATGTTCCCATATCTTCTGAGTATCATATGTCTGTTGTTCCATATACTGGTATCTGTAAACATAGACATTACTAGTAAAATAATTTGATGTTAAGGGAAAAAATATTTACGCGAATCTTAAAGAGTTTTAATTGAGAACAAGTAGCTGGATACTCCAAGCAGTTCAATGTTCTATTGAATGTATCCCAAACATTGCCTAATAAAGTTATATAAAACTTCTGAAACTCGTTGAATAAGTAAACGAATTGTCGCAACTCACTTACGAAATATCTTAAGAAAAGGATTGTTGAGGTAGGCTTCTTAATTTTAAACAAAAAAGAAAACAACCGCATTTAAAGCAGTTAACACGATAAGACTTCAGCAAAAAAATACTTGAACTTAATCATGTAAGTAATAACATAAGTCCGTAAGAACTGAAGTATGTTATCAAAAAAGCCAGTAAAAATGAACGAGAGGTGAATGTAACGGTCTGTTCCTACTTGTGTTTATAAACACGGCGACGGAGGACGCGATAACGCGCGTTTAGCCGCGATAAGCGCGCAATTAGTCGTTAAATTGGGCACGCGCTGCGGGCGCGCCGCGTCACGTGTGGGCCGCGCGTCGTCCGCCGGTGTGCTACCAACTTTATGTATTTTGAGCTCATTACCAAATATGTGTTTTCACTTTTATTGTAAACTGCGGAAGTTTTGCTCTATGTTTGTTACTTCATCGCGTGCGTTCAGGTTTTGAGTAGATTGTATATTACTTTCTTTACGGATTATAAGGGGTTTTCGAATGATTACATTATTTCAAAGTATTTTATCTTATTGTAATATCGTACACCGAGGAGATACCGTATTTTTAAACCTATTTGTTAATGCAAAGGTTTTTATATCTATTTATTAGACTCAATTATAAAATAATGATCAATTTAGCAACATTTCTTATCATCATAAGCTTTAATGTCCTTGCACATTATTCACTAAAAAGCTTCTTACACAGCCAAAAAAAATGTTTTTATTGCTTAATAGACAAAAATCGCTTTTATTCTATCATACAAAGACAATTTCAACCTGATATTTAGTTATATACTCCTCCGATTGTCTGAATCTAGGACTCAGTTGCTAATAATGACAGAATGTGACATCAATTGCCAGTCACTCTCCAGTCATCGCAGACCGTTACGCCAGTCAAAGACTTGTCTTCAAAATTTTGCCTATTTTAAGAAACTCACATCCTCTTCAACAGCCTATTAGTTCTAGATTAATGACAGTGTAAACATAGTTAACGATACAAAGGTACACGCGAGGCAGTATCGCATGGCCGGACGTGTGTGCTAATCAGGTATGTTTGTAAACTGTGCTTGCGTGATCAGGCACGTGACTGCGATATCGAACCTTTTTGGTCTAGGACTAGGGATTGTGAGGGTTCAATAGGAATTGGTTTTTAATATGAAGGTGCTTGAAGTTTGTTGGACAGCTTTCAAAAGACAAGATTCGTTTGAATTTAGTAAGGTGTAGCACCTATAATGTGCGTAGATTTTAAAATTACATAAATTTTAGGACGATTTATAATAATGATCGGTGATAGAATACTTCATTATCGGAATAGGAAAGATGGTTGGATTGTATAAGGAATGGATATTATTGAAATTATCGGAAAAAGATGGATGGATTGTATAAGGAATGATATGAATGAAAAAGGAGTAAATGATACTGTGACATCTGATAGAGTAGAATGAAGGAAAAAAGCATGTTTCGTCGACCCAAAGTTAAATGGGATAAGAACAGGAAGATAATGATGAACAGAATACTTCATAACAAAGGTTTTAATACAAAGTTCTCAAAACCTACTAACGACGACTTTTTAAAATCATAGCTACAAGACGAAATCTACAACCAAAACGAATCTACATCTGACAAAGACAATCCGAAACTGTTCTACAGAACTAGGTAACCGCACCTATAATCGGCAACGGGGCATCGTAGAAATATTAACACCTGATTACCGGCCGCAGTCAGCCGGAACCCGGTCGTTAGAGTCGGCCACGGTGGTCAAACGCCAATTGTGACAATTGTAACAGCCCTTTCCAAGTCTCAAGTGATTACTTAAGAAAATTGGGATACTTATGTTTACAGTTCGTTTTAGAAACTGTGAATTGTTGTATTTCAGGTTTTCCGTATTCTGTGATTATGTTATTAGATTTGGTTTTCTTTCACTTTCTGTGGTTTTATTGTAGGTTATAACTAACGTGAGGTAGATTCAGAATTGTATGTTAACAGTTTACTCACGCATATTTATTGGGATAGCCCGACTAGTTAACGAGATGGGGTCGCGAGTTGAAGTGTTCGCGACTCGCCGCGTTAGCTCATGGTTAAGGACTTCGGTTGGGTCCGAAACTAGTCTGGCTATCCCGATACATATGCAAGAGTAACCCGTTAAAATACAATTACTTTTCGTGTAGTCAAAATTTTGGTACAGTTAGTTAAGTTAAATTCGTGGTGCAACGGTTAATAATATATCAAGATATTTCAATTATTATTTTAGACAAAGCCATAAAAACAGCAGACACTTTTTTATAATTTATTTAACATTTAAGGATAACCTTTAATATTATTTCACATTTAAGTCTGGTTATGATAATAATTGCAATCAATTTATTATCATCTCAAACAAAAGATTGTTTCTTTGAAAATTTAAAGTAAATTCGTAAATTTATAGAAAGTTAAGTTATAGTTACATCGGTCTGCGCTAGACGTCACGGGCGCTGGTTGCGCTCGCGCAGGTGACTCGACACTTTTTGCGGTAGAAGTAATTAGGCGTGAGCGACTGGGCCCGGCACCCGAATAAGGAAAATACACTTTACAATTACAAATACAAGTTCATTGGCTGTTCTGTATGTGGTACAGATTTCTTTTCTGTTCTTTGTTATCGATTGTTTATTCTGTTGACATTACTTATTTACTTACTATAATACTACATGAAACTAACAGATGGCGATGTGTCAGTGACGTCATCTTTCTACATCGCGGTGTTAAGATTTTCCGTCAACATATGACCTGAGCAGTGTTTTATGTAATAAATTGTCTTACTCTGGATACGATTGTTTTATTTCTCACGAGATATTTTTGGGACGTTGTACAAGTGGTCCTTCGGAACCGGATGAAGGACTGGTGTGCATCGTCGGATCGTTTAAATTTGGCGCTTACGCGTGTATGTACCTACAAGTGGTACACAGCGGTCGGCGGTGGTGCTACCAGTTCCTGTTGGCGTGCGCAGCAGCTGCGGTGCGGGGGGAGGAGTACCCCGCATATCATTACGACGAGCTACGTAAAAGTGAGTGACAGTGAAGTGATGTGATACGAAGACAAACTGTAAGTACTTTATAATATCAAAGTGACTAAATTAATACATTGAGACTCAACCATAACAAGCAAATTTAGACCTTATTAACTTAGAATAATTTCGATAAAAAATGAACTACGGGGAACCTATGCCCGATTTTGCAGCGAAATGTAATAAGTTCAAAGACTTGTGATTTTTTTACGTGTTAACTACGGACTTAGCATAACGTTCCAGAACAGTTTTCAACATGGAAGCATTGAGTAATTTACAATTTAATCTACAGTCTACTATCAGTAAAGCAAGGTCTAATTTTAAGAAATCACCTAAGGAGCGCCTGACCAGTTCTTATATAGAAACTAGACTAGAAAATTTAGAGGCTAACTGGTCAGCCTTTTTTGAAACTCATATGAAAATTGTGTCATCTGTTAAGTCTATTGATTTTGAAAAATCTGAATATAACATAAAAAACACTTATGAGACTACGGAAGAATTATTTACTGAGTATAAAGTAGAGTTGAAGGTAGCATTGAAAAAAATTGTTTGTTCGGATAGTTCAGCTAAAGTGCTTGAATCTTCTGCGAAAGGTTCTAAAGAGATATGTTCTGTGAAATTGCCTAAGATTGAATTGCCTATGTTTACTGGAAGTTATTCTGAATGGATTAGTTTTAGAGATTTATTTAAATCCTTAATACACGATAATAGTGCACTTGACGACGTTCAAAAATTGCACTATTTGAAATCACATTTGTCTGGAGAGGCTGAAGGTCTTTTACGGCACATCCCTATTACTAGTAGTAATTATGCAAACTGTTGGAGCAAATTAGAGAATCGCTATAATAATAAAAAATATTTAGCTAATTGTATAATTAAACGTTTTATGAGTCAAAGGAATATTGTAACAGAATCTTCTAGTGCTATTAAGGAATTATTAGATACTTCTAATGAATGTTTACATGCTTTGGGAAATTTAGGCATAATGGTTGAGCATTGGGATGTTATAGTTATTTACGTATTGAGTTTAAAACTAGATACTGAGTCACGTAAACAATGGGAAATGAAAATTAGTGATTGTTCAGACGAATTGCCTACAATGGATCAGTTCAAATCTTTCCTTGAACAAAGATTTCGGTCTTTGGAATTTTTAGATAACAAAGGTCAAGGTCGTCAGTTCAATCGTAATGTGCCAGTCAAATCACTTCATGTATCGACTATATTGTGTATATGTTGTCAGGACAACCACAAGCTTGCTTATTGTAAAAAGTTCGCCGGTCTCGATATTGATAAGCGTCGTAATTTTGTCCAAACAAACGGTTTATGTTATAATTGTCTAGGGGCAAATCACTCCGTATATGCGTGCCGCCAGTCCACTAGATGTCATATATGTAAAAAGAAGCATCATAGTCTTCTTCATCTCAAAAATGTCTCCAATCCAGGTGGTGATAGTAACAAACCTGATCAAGTTGCAGAAAGCAGTGTGTCTGCTGTTGCCACTTCAAACCAGAGTAATTCCACTAATGTTGTAAGTTGTTTTGCTAATAGTCATAGCCAAATATTATTGGCTACTGCGCTGATTGCAGCGGAATCAAAGAGCGGTACTGCTATAGTATTAAGATCTCTGTTAGACCAGGGATCTCAGGCTTCCTTTGTGACGGAGTCCGCAGTCCAGCTCTTAGGTCTCAAAAGAGTACCAACTAAAGGTTCAATTTCAGGTATAGGTTGTGATCAGGACCAATCAACAATTTCATTAAATTCGATGGTTCTCATTAAGGTAAAATCACGCGTTGACCCTAGTTTTATTATCACGGTTAAGGCTTATGTTTTAAAGAAATTGACGACTATTTTACCGGAAAGGAAGGTTATGGCAAACGTTTTGACTACAATCTCGTCTTTGGCTTTAGCAGATCCTTCGTTCGATACTCCGAACAAGATTGATTTGCTTTTAGGTGCTGAAGTTTATGGCCAGATTTTGTTAGAAGGTTTAATCAGAGGTTCACCTGGTCAACTCATCGCACAAAATACAAGACTAGGATGGATCTTGTCTGGTCAAGTAGGTGAAATCAACCAAAGCGAGACATGCCACAATACGGTCGTCACATTGCATTCTACTCTCACAAATGAGGATACACTCCTCAAACAATTCTGGGAACTAGAAGCTGAACCCAAAGGCGTTAACGACAAGGTCTACTTGACCCCAGAAGAACAGAAGTGTGAAGAGATATTTAAGGGCACGACCAAACGAGATGAATCTGGTCGCTATATTGTGCATATGCCCTTCAGGTCAAGCGATCCTGCTTGCAAATATGGTGGATCAAAAGACATTGCTCTTAAACGCTTTTTAACCTTAGAAAAGCGATTTCTAAGGAATCCAGAGTTCAAGGCTCAGTATTCAGCTGTTATCAATGAATATATAGCTCTTAATCATATGGATATAGTCCAAGATAGGAATAAAGAAGGTTGTGTGTACCTACCTCATCATGCCGTCATCCGTAATGACAAAACTACAACAAAGGTGCGCATCGTGTTTGATGCATCATGTGTAGGTAGCAACGGGGTATCTCTTAATCACGATTTAATGGTGGGTCCTCGTCTACAACCTGAACTTCGTCATATAATCATGCGGTGGCGTTGTGAACCTATCTGTCTGGTCGCGGATATCGTCAAGATGTATCGACAGATTAAGGTATGCAATGATCACACAGATGTTCAGCGCATATTGTGGCGTGAGAATCCAGATGACGAAATTCAGGTGCTACGTCATTTGCGAGTAACGTTCGGAACATCATCGGCGCCTTACCTGGCAGTAAGATCATTGCAGCAGTTAGCTCAGGACGAAGGCGCTGAATTTCCTTTAGCAAAGAACCGCGTTCTTTCAGACTTCTACGTGGATGACCTTATGACGGGCTGTCAAACCATAGAAGAAGGTGTAGAGATATATAAGCAGATATCGGAGCTACTTAAACGTGGAGGGTTTCAGCTCCAAAAGTGGGCTAGTAATAACAAAGAATTATTGAGATTAATTGAAGACGGTCAACAAATACCACAAACACAAGGGAACATGGAACTAAAAACGGATGCAATTTCAAAAATATTAGGTTTAACGTGGGACAAAGACAATGACGAGTTCGTTTATACTATTCAACTTAATGAGGTAGATTTACCTGTTACGAAGCGTAAGGTTATTTCGGATATAGCGCGACTATTCGATCCCCTCGGATGGTTAGCACCGACAATCATCACTGCGAAGGTGTTCATTCAACGAATATGGATGACTGGGATCGAATGGGACGCAGAACTACCTGCACCATTACTGAAAGAGTGGCTTGACTTTCGGAAGAACCTTTGTAACCTTGTCAAGTTTCGTCTGCCTCGTTGGATCAACTCTAGCAAAGAGAACAGGGTTCTAGAATTGCATGGCTTTTCAGATGCATCCAACGTAGCATACGCCGCGGTGGTATACGTTCGCATCATTGATAGGGAAGGACAAATTCATACAACCTTGGTGACTTCAAAAACCAAGGTTGCTCCTGTTAAGCAGGTATCAATCCCTCGTTTAGAGCTCTGTGGAGCTGTCTTACTAGCAAAACTTCTTCAAGAAGTCGCTTCAACTCTAGAAGTTCCCAAACAGCACTTATATGCGTGGACAGACTCCTCCGTCGTATTGGCGTGGTTAAGCAGCCACCCTAGTCGTTGGAAAACGTTCATCGCGAATCGTGTTTCCGAAATACTTACCATTATGGATAGAAGTCAGTGGTCACATGTGTTGTCGTCGGAAAATCCAGCAGATTGCGCATCTCGGGGAGTAAGCCCTTCTGAATGTAGCGACCTGCAACTCTGGAAAAGAGGTCCGGTATGGTTACAGAATGAAAAAATTGACTATAATAGAGGAAATATACAAGAAACTACGTTAGAAGAAAGAAAGATAAAAAGAAAATGTCATACAACTGCAGTAGAATTCGATGATAGTCTATTAACTAGATTTTCTAAGTTCAGTAGGTTAATAAGAGTAATAGCTTATTGTAGAAGGTTTCTACGAATGAAAGAATCAGAACGTAATAAAATTAAAATAACTACTTGGCTAACTACAAAGGAATTAAATGAAGCTGTACTTACCTGTATCAAACTCTGTCAACTCCAGTCCTTTAGTGATGAAATAGAATCTGTGAAAAAGAACCGTAAATTAAATAAGGGTACTAGACTTACCTCGTTGAGCCCTTTTCTTGACGACGACGGGATCTTAAGAGTTGGCGGCCGCTTGCACCGGGCTTCGATTGATGAGAATATGAAGCATCCCATTTTAATTCCTCACAAATCACACTTTACCAATCTTTTGATTGCAGAGGCTCACGAGAGAACTTTGCATGGCGGGCCGCAATTGATGTTAAATTACTTAAGATCCAAATACTGGATAATTAATGCAAAGACTCTCGTTAGGCAACAAGTTCATAAGTGTGTAACCTGTATTCGACATTCCACACAAACACATCAACAAATGATGGGTCAATTACCGAAGGCCAGGGTGTCTGTTCAGAAGCCTTTCCAATGCAGTGGTGTGGATTACGCAGGTCCAATCAGCATCCGAAGCTCTAAAGGTCGTGGTCATCACTCCACTAAGGGTTATATATGTTTATTCGTCTGCATGTCCACTCGAGCCATTCACCTCGAGGTTGTCAGCGACATGACTTCTCAGAGTTTTCTTGCGTCTTTCAAGCGTTTTGTAGCCAGACGTGGCCGAGTATTGGACCTGTGGAGTGATAACGGGACCACATTTGTTGGTAGTGCAAAGGAATTGCGACAACTATTTAATGCTGAAAGGTCTACGGTAGCTTCGGAGATAGCGGATTTCCTTTCTATGAATGGTACGACTTGGCATTTCATACCTCCCCACGCTCCAAACTTTGGAGGATTGTGGGAGGCGGGTGTCAAGTCCACGAAGCACCATTTAAAGAGGATTATAGGCACCAGCACATTGACATTTGAAGAAATGACAACTGTGCTTGCTCAAATTGAGGCCTGCCTAAACTCGAGGCCTATCTCTCAGCTTTCTAATAATCCAGAGGATTCGTGTCCATTGACGCCTGGGCATTTTCTCGTGGGTGAACCTCTGGTAACTGTACCTGATGTTAATTATGAAAATTCATCTGTTAGTAATTTGAAGCGGTGGCATCTTACCCAGAAAATGCTTCAAAATTTCTGGCGTAGATGGTCACTAGAGTACTTAACTCAATTGCAGCACCGATATAAATGGACAGGTTGTAAGCCTGAACCTGAGATTGGAGACGTAGTTCTGGTGAAGGAGGATGGTCTTCCACCCGCTAGATGGCTATACGGTATCATTACAAATAAACATCCAGGTTTGGACAATATTACTCGCGTGGTAACAATCCGGTGTAAAAATAATGAGATTAAAAGACCTATATCTAAATTAATTATCTTACCTGTGAATACTTAGTTATTGTTTATCATCTTATTTGATGAAATTTACATACACTTTATATTTTATTACATAAAGCATGAACTTGTATTGTAGATATAAGGCCCTAGATTTAGATTGTAATGGGTAGTCAAAAACGAATTAATTTAAGTCAATATTGTCATGTTTTGGTTGATGGACAGAGCCGTCCATGGTGGGCGGAATGTTTATTCTGTTGACATTACTTATTTACTTACTATAATACTACATGAAACTAACAGATGGCGATGTGTCAGTGACGTCATCTTTCTACATCGCGGTGTTAAGATTTTCCGTCAACATATGACCTGAGCAGTGTTTTATGTAATAAATTGTCTTACTCTGGATACGATTGTTTTATTTCTCACGAGATATTTTTGGGACGTTGTACATCGATGCCTATTAAATTATCATAATACATTTTTAAAATTATCTTTACTAGATATATTAATCAATTTATTGCGGGAATTTTATAAATTTTCAATTCCGATAGAAAAAGTAGTTATATCTAGACCGATATCTAGACTAAAAAAAATAAAATTGGTTGACACAAGTGCCTGTCTGGTGGGGATCGAAGAATAATTATAGTATAGTTTTCAGTGATATTAAATATATTTTAAGAAATAAATCCATCCGAAATTTTAGATACACTCTTTTCAAAAAGTTACTTTCCGTCGTTACAAAATTCAACTATTTCCAAAGAAAATATAAATGATAATATTGCACACGGAGGCGCTCAACGAAACGCATTCGGTACACTCAAGCACACAAGTGTTACTCAAGCAAGAACTCGCTTGACATTGAACTTGGTTCAACTCGAAAGCATAAACACAATGACCTGCATAAGCTTTAGAACTTTGTTGACTATTACATCATCTGTCTTGCTCTATCGAAAGCGAAATGACAGAGACAGGTGACTCACAGAGGGGTGTTCAAAAAGGGTGAAAGTTTACCTTGCATTTATTTGATGCGAGATTATTTACCGATTTTAAGTAAATAAGGGTGATGTTTTTTTCTCGTTTTAAGGGTGGGCTCTTTTTAATTAAAAATTGAAATAGGAAACAAAATTTGTTAGACATGAGTGCGTTCGAATGCCTAATACGTACATCAACAGACAAATTACGCGTTTTTGCATTCATAAAATTATCTTACAGCATATAAATTGTGTTAATTTACTTAGTCAAGGCTGAAATATGAATAGGCTAATGACCTGTTCTCAAATAGACTTTAATACATAATCCACATTGTCTGTGAGATAACGAAAGTGATTTTACGTATATTCCGGATTAGGTCACTATCTAAACAAAACAACATCATTGACAACAGATTCTTTTTTTGGTCATATGATTGATTTACCTTCCTCTGACGTGGCTAAGGCACACCATTGAACTCGTGTGTCACAAAACTGGCCTATGGTTTTCTTACGATGTTTTCCTTCACAATTTTTCTCAAGTAATTACATACGCACATGAATTTGAAAAGATATTGTGTGACGGGATTTGAACCCACGCCCTTTGACTTGGCAGTCCGACTATCAGACCACTATCAGTGCAGTATAAAAGAATGAGATTAACAAACAGAATTAAAACGACAGCTTCAAAATTACTACCGATAATGTTGATCCTTTATTAGCATACTGTATCTACAAAGTACAATCGAACACACAAGTGTATACTATTAATTCTGTACTTTATGTACAGTCGAGAGCACAAGTGTTCGCGATTTGCGACTAGACGCACGGCGGCCTTGAACTTTGCTTGAGATGCACGCATTTGCATATAAACGCAGGCGAGCGCTCGATGCGATTATCGACAAACTGGTTGTATAAAAGTACGGCGCGACGGAACGCAACTGGTTTTCTTGTACTGTTTAGCGATTAAGTGCTTCGAGCTTTTTCATTTTTTAGTTTTTTTTTGTGTTTAGAAGAGGAAATGTTTTATTTGAAGACGGATAAGAGAAAATGAAAGTTTTTTCTGTATGGCGTGAGTATATTAACTAGGTATTTGACTTGATTAATTTTGGGAGTTTTATATCGTATCTAAGCTTCTTTGAGATTAGCTATTAACACTGCGTGACGAGACGTTTTTGTGACTTTATCGTTCAGTCTCACTCCTCTTTTTTTAACATGTTTTTTTTCTAATGTTCCTAACCTATATTAGGATTAACATAAATGTATCGTGAGTTTTAACAAATATTTTCTGAACAGTTTTGTACGCGTCAGTACTTATTCACTGCTACAGGGCGTGCACCAAATCAAATCAGAGACGCAAATGGAATATTATTAATGCAATTTATCTTACTTTGTATGTATTTTTATATTCACATTTAAATTTTAATATATAGTCAGCAGGATACTAACAAAAGGCTTTAGTATATACAAGTAAAATGCTTATCTGTTGTAAATAGAAGAGAGAGTAGTCTTGATTTCTAGTTACTTACATATAATGTATGTGCAACAACAAATTATTATAATAATTTGTATAATTAAGATTGTCTGCCAACTGCCAAGATTGATGTTTGCATAATAAATTAATTGAATTGTAAAAATATGCAATCCGTTTATTATTTTTCAAACTTTGGGTGGTCAGTATAATTCCAAGATGTAACAGAAATTTGTGGATACAAACATGATGTATTATACATATTATTATAAACATTCCTCTTGAATCACTCTACCGATTAAAAAAAAAACGTTCAAAATCCGTTACGTAATTTTAAAGATTTAAGCAAAAAGGCAGATAGACTTACAGCGACAGCGACTTTATTTTATACTACGTAGTGATATGCAAGTAATATTGAATAGTAGGCTTTGAGTACTGATTTAATAAAACAGGCAAAAGAGAATAAAATGGATAATTTTTAAGATAATAACAAAATTTACAGATAAAAAGTCGAAGAATATCAATTGTAATGTAGTAAATTCTAATAATATTTCTTTTATTTTATCTAATGTTTGGGAAAAATGTAGAGAAAAGTAGAACTGATATCTAAATGTATTACTAATGCGCTAACATAATACCGACGGCATTGTTCATATAGTTAAATACTCTAATAGTATTTTTACTAATAGAATTTGTTAATTTTCTTCGTTTTTGTTTAATTCATACTTTGGAGTTTTAGTCAAAAATACATTTTTATTCCGCAACGATTGCACTAATCAAAAAATATATGGCTTTGCAGAAGTTCCTACGTGTAAACGTTGGAGATTTACCTATCGGTTACAATTGCTTCGTGTATAAAGAGCCTTAAAGTAAAAATAATTTAATCATAACTCAAGATCCGGCTAACCAGAAGAAGTAGTATAAAGTAAACTTTCTTCTTATACTTTCCTGCATTATTGTTTATTTTTGAATAATATTGTATTAAAAAAACGTTTTTAATTGGTCCTTGGAAAGTTCTAAGAAAATAAGAACTAACTTGCTTACTCTATGAAGGTTAAAAGTTTAAAACCTTTTTGATAAAAGCCGTAATTTTAGTATTTTTTTTCTTCATTACATGGTATAAAACAAAACGTGTCGCGCCGACCCCAAGTAAAATGGGATAAGGGCAGGAAGATTATGATGATGACAAAGTATCAAAAACCACATGAGACTTAACAGCTATTTATCGGTTAATGGATTTTAGTATTAGACTAGTACAAAGTAACCGTCTCAAGTTAAACTCGCGGGTAAATATGTAACCAGCCTTATAATAGACAAAGCACACTTGTGGTTGAAGTCCGCTTGGTTAAAATGCGCTCAGGTTAACTGCAGCGACCAGTTAAAAAAAACCGTCTGTCTGTTCATATTCGAAGGATAACATACTTTAATATATACATTTTCTTGTTTAAGACGTAGTTATTATCTAAGTTTATTATATAGTTACAGATAACATCGTTTACTGTATAAATACGTTTGCTTATGAATTTTTAATTTGCGTTTAATAGTTATTTTTTTGGTTTTACACAAGGTTGTCTTTTAAGTTTTTAATTATTGTCTCGGTTAGTTTGTAACGTTAGTTTCCTGCTAAATTATAATTTAAAATGTGATTTTCTTTTATTTATTACCTATAAGTGTCAGTATAGGGATTAGTTCTCGAGTCATCATTATAAGGGAATAATTAATTTATAATTTATCATTATAAAGGAATAATGAATCCTGAAAAAAGTACAATCCTTTCAGGTAGTAATGTAGAAAGACTAAAAAAGGATTTTACGTTAACCGAATTTAAATTAATAGTCAATAATGGGTTGTCCTAAAAAATATTATCTTCAGAAATTATTATTGTTTATGTCTTTTTTTAGTGTAATATATTTATTAATTTGTAAAAAAAAATCTTGTTTTTAGTGTAATATATTTATTAATTTGTAGGTACATTTAAAAGCTTCGTTTCCGGCAATTTTTTTATGACTGTGTATTTGTTTGTTTTATTAACTTGGCATTACTAGACAAAACTAGAGTTTCCTTAATAAAACAATTATTTTATTTTAAAATTACAGTTAGTTTTACTTAATTACCTATTTAGAATGAAACTTCGAAAATATTGAAAGAGACAAGTTTTCCGATCATTTTCCCGACGGTAAATATAAAGTTGATAATAAAATGAAACAAATGAATAAAGTATTGTTTTCTTGTTTTTTGTTTTATAAATGACATTTTAGAATCTCGCACCTCGAGTTATTTGGATTGAAAAAAAAAAAAGCTTTTTCTATGTTCGTTTTTGAAGGGTAACTGAATAAAAGAATACAATAGATTTACTATCTTAAATGCCTTTATGTCAATAAAAATAGCTATTTATATAATGTAGAGTTATTTGTTGTTTGGCAAAAATTCTTGTAAGCAGAAGTATGAATTAATTTCATGTCATCAATGAAAGAAATTTAGTTTTGATTTGAGTCTATAAAACTTATTGTAAAAGTCCACTTAAAGTGAATTACTTCAAGTTAATTTAACCAAATAAAATCCTTCTAATATTATAAACGCGAAAGATTGTAAGTATGAATGTATTTGTTACTCTATCATGCTTGAAAAATTAATCAATTTACATGATTTTTGGAATAGAGTTAGGTGATACCCAGAATTAACACATAGGCTCATTTTTACCCGATTGAGCAAAATAAGGTTATCCGTTTGCAGCCTCAAATAGCCACGCGGTAGAAACCGCGGATAAAAATTTGTAACCAAATAAAAAAACAATATGAGTAAATAATAATCATACTATTTATTAATAGTTACAAAAGTACCTAATAATATAGCTCTGTAACTACCCCATTATTTCAACAATAGCCCCTTCCTAACGTACCTACTCAATAATAAACATTTTTAAACAATATATTTGAAAGAATCATGATCTAAAACAGCTATAATATCTATGTAACTACTTCTAATGTTTATACTATAAGACTAGTAGCAACTAAAAAATAAAAGGTAGGAATAAATTCGGGGTGAATCCGTTGGTATTTATTGTGTATATAAGCAAAACAGTTTTTTTTTTAATAAACGTTTTATAATATTGTTGACGACCGTAAAATTATGAATTAATTAAAAATTTCTGTACTTGTGAATTACATATACCTACTTATTTACTACATAGCTTACTTTTTACTCTTCATTGGTAAGATTTTACTTTCTTTGCTCGATAGAAAAGCTATTTTTCATCATTTATTTAAATAATATTTGTTTTTATTGACATGTTAATATTATGTATTTCATTTACTTTTGTTTTCTGTATTGAAATACCGGTTCTGTATCATTTTGTGAAGTAAAAGCACATCACGTTTTCAACTGATTTATTACTAGTCGTAGTGATAAAAAATGCATTTAATATACTGTATAAAATAAAGTATATAACAAAAAACATTTTTTTTTAATACTTATTATTGACAATTAATTATAACACTTTGAACATTTTATAAGCTGTAGGTTTAGCACAGCTTTTTAATGTCATGAAACCCTTGCAACGTTCTTTTTTTTCAATATGCAAACTAATATACCTACATAATAAATTATTTTTCCAGTATCAAAAAGCCGGTAATCATTTATAATAAGGCATTATAATTATTTGCTAATTATTTACAGGAACGTTGTCTTTAAAAGCTTATTTCGATTTAAATTGCAATAGTTAACAATACTAGTTATTGTTCCTGATTTATATTTATGTCTAGATTTTAGTTAAGTAAGAAAAAAAATGGTAAATAAAAATGGAATGTATTTTTTGAATGAAAAAATTAAAAGGATATAGGGATATGCATGTGTTATAAATCAAATAAAAATGATGCTTATAAGAATCTTACCTGTGTGACAATAGTCTTCTAGATAGTGCCTAGCAGCTCGCTGCACTATGGAGTAATACAGGCTCACAGAAGATGCTAGCGCCATCTTCTCTTCTCTTCTATTCTACCTCTGTCCCGTCTGTGTGTCGCTGATACAGTTTGTTGCCTAATTCGTTACAGTTTGAAACAAAACATAACATACGTAAACAAAAACTTATTTAACTGCATTTGTGTTTGTAAGAGCAAAAGAAAAACTTGAAGAAATCAGTAAAAATAATCTAGTTTGAACTGCGTAAAGTTGCGGTTATGAAAAATTTGTTTGCCGGATAAAAATTATTTGTTTTGTCGAAAGAGTCACGGTGTTCCATTTTTTTTTAATGTCCAAAGTCACAATTTTTTGCACTACCGCGCCGCATACTACCGCTGTCCAAAAGTCTACGCGAAATGAAACACGTAATGTAAAATAATAGAAACGTTTTGGATGCGGCCGGTCCGCGCCGCTTCTGCTGCGAGACTGAGCCCGACGCCGCGCTTTTTTTGTCCCTTCTACGCGGAGGATGCGGCTCCAATAAGTTCCGATTATACCATTATTTGATTGTGTTTATGTTTATCTATAATACTCTTATTTACATTCATCTTCGAGATTTATTACACACAAAGATTAAATAACTTTTTTTTGTGAAAAAAATTTGCTTTAGTTTTCATCAAGAAAAAAGCTCTACAATTACGTCGTGATTAACTAATTTCGAGATAATCATACTAATTAGGTTTTAAGTAGATAATTAGTTGGAGTTAGTAAGAAAATTCGCGTTTTCCAATTAGATTCACATTAGCAATAACAAAAACAAATATGGCGGCGGGCGAGAAAACGCGGGAAAATAAGTTTCCCGCCGAGACGTTCCACTCGAGACATGCGTACGTAACGCAATGTTTACGTGCGGTTTTTTTTTTACTTTTCTAACATCGCATCTTACACGTTTTTACAGCTTTTTTGTTCCATTCCGATCTGTTTTTCTTTTTTTAGAAACAGATGTCATAACAGATTATGTTTGTTTGTCTAGCCAAGATACCTGTGCACGTTTAATGACTATTCTTTAATGTAATTAATTTATTCTTATTATAATTACTAGGTAAGCATATCTAAGATCTAACGTCTAACTAATGCAAATTAATTCATAATTATATGCAATTCGTCAAAACCAAAACTGCAACGTCTGGTTTTTTTGTAATGCCACTTAAAGTTTGGGGGCCAGTAATTAGTAAAAGTACTTTTGTTGCCACGCCAACAGATCGGCTTATCGTTCGCGCTAACATAATCAGGAGCGGCGACGCAATTATGACGAAACCCTTTTTAAAAACGATTCGCGCAAAAATAAAGAAAAAAATGAGAAAAATGTTCATCAACGCGACACGACACCCTCCCGCGCCCCCTCCCCCCGGCCCGCGCCCCCCGCGCCCCGGGCGGCGGGTGGCGTGCGACAAGGACGGCGACAGACTCGCTATGTCTGTCTCGGCTGGTGCATCTCGCGCCACCAAGTTTCATACGAAAACTACCCGCGGTGCGCAGCTCCCGGACTACAAAACAACGCTGTAACAGCCACCCATGTCCTTCCATTTTAGACTTAATTTTCTTTCCCTTAAAACATAGTTTTGAACACGATGTTACAAGGATATACCGCAAAATTGAAAATAAACGAAGTTTTGGACTCTTGCAACTGTGAGACACAACCACATGCGTGCTAAGCTAAGTTTAGCCCCTGTCCGGACGCGCTGCACTCACGCACACCGACGCGACTTCCTTGTACGGGGCGGTGTGTGCGCGACCTGCGCGTGTGTGCGTGCAAAAGTTCCTATAGAAGTTTTCGGTGGAGTTTCTTTGTGTCGGTGATTTTTTTCGCGGTTTGCGCGTGTGTGCGCGGGTCAGTGAGATTTTTTTCAAGTTTTTATTACTCATACATCGGCGTCGCTTGTTTGTATGGGGTTGTTTGCTTGTGTGGGGGTGGACGCCCGTTCTTTGTGCCCGGGGATTGTAAAAAATGTCGTATTGGATTCTAGCTGTGCTGCTAATGAATGATAGATACGAGTACGTAGCCACCCTTGCATACTGCACGTCCGCATCTAAAAATCTGATGTGGGATTTGCAAATGTAATCCTTTTTTTAACCAGCTCCGACATTTTTCATCATTGCTCTCTGAATATAGGAACCGTAATGAGTTTTGAAGGAGAGCTTCGTTGTGAGGAACTAATATTTTTGTGTTCGGGTTTTTATCTATTTTTGCTTTTTGTTGAAAAGACTTCAACGCGTATGTACGATATGTATGTGGGTAGCAATCTTGTTACAGGAATATTTATGTACACATTTTTATATTCCTCAGTATTACAGACACCGTATTGTTTTTAACTAATATAGTCTCGCATTTTTTTACTTCCCTGACCTATCCCTGTCAGTCGTGTCTTAGATTTAGATCAGCGTATAATATACCAGCGTATAAGGTACCAACAACTTATGTAAGACGCCTTACCAAAACGTACTACATAAATATAGGTACTAGACAAAGTTCCGACAAGCTCTAACTAGATTTTGACACCATTACATTACATTAAATACTTTATGCCTATGTGGTCAACTACACACACTGGTTATATTAAAATAAATTATGGCTCTTATGACCAAGATGACTGTCTTTATACATTCTAAAAAAAAATATCTAATTAGTATCCTTGGTAGGTATTAGTTGACTGCAAGGCAACAACAAAACAGACTCATAGTCCGGTGAAACAGCCAAAGTCTGCTAGTAACCAAATCATCATCATCATCATCCTGCCCTTACCCCATTTTACTTGCGGTCGGTGCAACACTGCTAAAACTAAATAAGCCCTACAAAAACAATTCTATTAAAAAAAATATTTGAGATAATCCGTCCGTGTGGTGTCCGGATATAAAGAATAGCACCACCCCATATCCTCCACTGGGTGTCGTAAAAGGCGACTAATGGACCTTAAGACCCAGTGCACTGTACCAAGCACCTTGGGTCACCCAAATGGTGGCGGGTAAACAACCAACAATCGCATTCCCAAAGAGGGTTAGTGTCAGGCAGGCGGCCGACTATAAAACCATAGCCAAAACTTTAAGCAACATGTCTAAAAGACGTGTTGCGCCGACCCCAAGTAAAAATTGGGATAAGGGCAGGGGAATGAT
The DNA here is from genome assembly GCA_941860345.1 of Chrysodeixis includens. Taxonomy (NCBI): domain Eukaryota; kingdom Metazoa; phylum Arthropoda; class Insecta; order Lepidoptera; family Noctuidae; genus Chrysodeixis; species Chrysodeixis includens. The sequence continues at coordinate 10,322,769 of OW796105.1, forward strand.
GATGATGATTTGAGATAATCAAAGCATTTAATAAGTATTATAATATTGGAACTGTTGTAAAACATATTTCATCTATTATTTGCTTTGATCAGCCTTTGAGGAACTATGTATGTTTATGTCATGTATATCAAAGACCAACACGACTTTATATATATCTAGGCCTCCTCTTTCGTCTGTCTGCCTATCAACTAGATTATCTGTAGGCTGTGTCTTTTGATCCGTAACAGATACATGAAATAAGCATTTTCTAGTATATTTTTATTGTATTTCAGCTAAAACAATCAATAATAATTAAAGTCCTCTAAATATAGACTTGTGCGGAACTCTAACTTGTAAATTGGTACTTTTTCTTTATTCTATTCGGTTATCTTGCTATAATTACGGTAATAATGATGAAGAAACTCAGGCTAAAAAAATATGTAACTTTCATCACCAATTTACAAAAGGCAAACAATTTTCCTTCAGCATTCTAGAAAGGTTTCTAGACACATTATACTTATAGGTGAACATACACTCCATAGATCAAAGGATACAAGCTGATGTTATGATTATTTATCTGTTTATCTTTTTAAATCAAAATTCTGGAGGTGGTGACAATAACAATTACAGTTAAATAATTGGTCTTAGGCCTTATTTTGACTGGTCTTCCATAGAGCAGGGATTGATGGCCCTTGGATAATGCCTCCACCACATTTAAGATTAAAGCTCTTAACAAGGCCTCTGCTTTTTGGATCTGTATCCCAAGGCTATTGTATATTATAGGGTGTATAACTGATTTGTGATACATTTTTCATAATATTATATGATTCCATTTAACAGATCTCAGTGGCGTGCACTTGGAGAGGCCTATGCCTAGCTGTAGACTGTGAAAGGCTGATGATGATGATGGTGACTTTATTTTATGTTTTCTTTATCCAACAGTTTAAAAACGAGTGATAGTACTTAACATTGAACGTCGGCACCACGGCTTGTCGTATAAAAATACAGGAGCTCATTATCGCGACTGAGGTCTGCGCACAATAATATACGTCGACCTATTTCTCTTAGCTGACTGCTACGATACCGATCTAAAACACCATATTATAATAACAATAAAAAATATAAGAAAAAATAAAATTATAAAGTGATATAATAATTTATAACAATATTAATTTGAATAATTTACTATTTCACCCCTTTTCCTCTCTCCTAAATTTATTCGTGTCTGACAGGGTCCATATTGATCTTCACTTGTTTTATTTTTCCTATCTCTGTACAAATGGAATGCAATAAATAATTGAGTATTAAAAAATATTAACAAATTAAGGTAACTTGCATACCTATAGAATTCCTTTGCTTAGTCTTAGGAAGTAGAGATCAAAAATGGTAGAGCTGGATGAATTAAATGAATATAACATCTAGTCTTAAATTAAGCATACTGAAATAGCTTGTGTTATGAATACTAGACAAGTGGTAAACATTCTTATAAATTATAAATTGATTTGCTTTTACTGTTTTTCTCAACAGTACTCCTGAAAATACTTTATTAAGATATGATATAAAGGTCATAATAGATGCTCCATCACATTTTAGATTAAAGTTCTCAACAAGGCCTCTGCATGTTGGACCTGTGTCCTCGTGTAAGCCTTTAAAAGGACCGGGTTTCTTCCCTTGAAGTTAGCCCGTGAATTAAAAGAGACTCAATCTAAGCGAAAGAACAAGGAAAAGGTTTTACATAATACAACCAAGAAACTTTCAAGTTTAGACCATTATCTATCGAATTGTACTAAAAATCGTGATGCATATAAGCTCGGTACGTTTTCAAGACGCCACTCTATCTAATGATATGCATTAGGCACCGGTGTATTAATCTGCCGAAAGCCAAGCTATTAGGAGAGAAAGAGACAAAAATATAAACAAAAAAACGAGAGAAAAGGAGGTCAGTAACTGGCGAGTGTACGGTAGCAGGGTACAGGCGCAGGCGGCTGTGGAACGAGGTGCTATTGTTTTGCGATTTTGTTTTTTGTTCTGATTGAGTTGTAATGTGAGCTTGTAATTTTGAAGCTATTGACAGCGGAAATTATGTTATTGATGTCAAATTTCTAATTTATATGATGGTATTGAGATAGGTGATAGGAATTATGGTTGTTTGTAATTTGTGCATGTTTTGTTATGAGTTCGGTTTTGTTAGAGGCTTGCTATCACCCTTGGTTGGTTATTTTGATCTATTCCGGTCCAATCCCAAAAACTAATACCACTGGTATTAGTTCGGAAATTAAATTATTATTTTGCTTGAAACGAAGACCATATTTCAAATATTTAAATGAAGTACTTAATCTATTCCCAACGAATCCCAAAACATAACTTTTGGTACAGTCACAGAAAAAAGTTTATTTTGCTTTTTAATAATTTAATATAATGATCGTAATTCAATCCTAAATCTTTACAAACACATTTTGTCTTATCGAGAATCTTATTGTTTAAAAATCCTAATCAACCAATCACAGCCAAGCGTTGAGCAAACGAAGCGCCTTAAGCCTTTATTACTGACTGTACCTTCAAACCATTTTACTAATTTTGGGATTCGTTTATGAGTGGGATTCGTTCGGAATAGAAATTAACTGCGATAAGAAATAAATACAAGTGGTATTAGTTTTTGGGATTGGACCGGAATAGATCGTTATTTTTATTTGAATATAAATATGTATCCGACTGTATAGTTTGTCAAAATGTTACATGCATTTAACACTTAATAAATACTACTACAGACCACTCGACATTTTTTTGATGACATGACTAACCAATTTTTTTTATATAATTGTAACTACAAAAAAAATCTATAACAAGAAAACTTTATAAAGTTACCCATCTTTCACCGTTATAGAACCGACTTAAAAACCCAAAATAAATTAACATCCACAAATTAAACAGTTAGTCCAAAGCAAATTAATCAGGAAATAGATCTTACGAATCAAAATAACAAAGGCTCGAGTAATTATAGCTGTTTAACAATGGAGAATAATTCGGGCGCCAGTTTCGCCTGCAGGTGTACGCCTCTTGTACTCCACATATGTAAACAGTTCGCGATCAAGACGCCGACGTCACTTGGACAGGCGTAGTGTGGACCTGACTGTTCGAAAATATTTTTTTTGTGCTTATTTTAAAGATGATAATTTTACTTTTGATAAGGAAGATAAACGCAGATGAAGATTACTTTGCTGAAGTGTATATGATAGTGTAAGGAAAGTTTAAAAAAATAGTCTATTCAAGTCTTTCAGTCTAATCAGGGGTGTAGGTTTCCATGCGTGGGAAAATTATTATGTGATCCATAAAAGTTTCGTTAAATTTTTGAGTGTTATTTGTGCATCAAATTTGAGTTTTTGTTTTGTGAAATCTGCAACGAAGACGTTATAATTTACATGCTACATTACTCCAAAAAAAAAACGATCTCTAATGCTATCCAATGTATTCTTGCTTTAATTTTTGATAGCCTGTTTCACATGAAATTAACACAAGAAAAAAGAGTTAACACCTGCAAAAGCAAGCGTACAAGTATATTGGGTAAATTATATTTAAAAATAAAATCTTCACAAAATGTTCTACAAATTCTTTTACAAAATGTAGTCAACTAGTAATTCCACATTTCCTCGTCATCGTCATATCCACTTTATTCTAATCTAAAGCAGTCAGTAATTACGTAGTGTCGGCATTCGCCCCAAAAACTACAATTACATGGCTGCGTCTATTAGCTCTCGAGATTTGCTCACCTGTTGCCGGCTGACGAGACCAGCACGCTAGTTGCGAAGGGGTAGGCAGGGGGATAGCTAGATGGAGCGTGAAGTAATGCTATGACACGCAGATGACGTAGCACAGCGGTTAGGTTTAGTTAGGAAGAGTTTGACACTACCCGCAGCACTTAGACTCTGATGACTATCACGCTAGTTTTAAAGGAGATAGGCAGGAAAATCTTTTGATAATGTTTATAATGTTGTAGCAAATTAGGAATTTTTAAGATGGAATAGCATAGTAAAGAAAAGGAAATCATTTTTACTCATATGGGAATTGAACCCGTTGCCCATTTTGTTTCACAGACCTTCCGTACTCGAGACACCTAGACTCTCCAATATCTGAAGATCTGTATGAGTGTTTAACGATGCGCCGACCCTCATTGAGTTTGTAAAGTGCTTTGAAACGACACCAGAGTTACGTTGTGTGCAAAGGGGCTTACTTATATGTATTATACACCACAATTAACAAACTGAGTATGAACGTATGACATAGTATTTAATGGTTAAGAAATGCGATTGACATTCAAAATGCATTTAATTCGCTAAACAGTGACACCCTGTTGGCAGAAGTTAAAAAAAGAATTCTCTCTTCTGCGGAGCGTGCGCGCCTCCTTGCTGTTGGGAGTCAGATCTTTGGCTCCATCCTCTTCCGTCATCGAATATAAGCACCTTGTTCGACGACACTACTTTCCGCCTTGCTGCTGCTCTTCGCCTTGGCGCTGCTTGTTGTTCTCCGCATCATTGTCTCTGTGGAGAAGTTGTCAACAGCCTCGGACACCACGGTTTGTCATGCAGCCGTAGTGCAAGTCACATGGGTCATCGATGTCAAGATAAATCTATACCTTATAAAAAAGTGACTCTACATAAATGAAATCCAGACTATAAAACAATACATATTCCATATGAGTAACTCTCAAAAGATCTCTAAAATCACTTTGACCCTAGCTGTTTCTAAATCACCCAATAATCTAACAATCAGTCTATTTTCTATAAAGAATTGTTTTTTAGGGATCTCAGTATATAATAATAAAGCGTAGTAAATTGGCAGTGGACGTGGTAGCCAAACATATGGTACTACTTCATAAAGTAATTTTCGCCGTTGTGGAAGCGTGACAGCGCTCTACATGGCGTAGAGCGGCGTCTCTCTCTCACGTCTCCAATGATATTGCTTCGAGATGTGGTGGTAGGGTTTGATAGAGCAGGGCGGTAGAAACGGAAAGTGGGTGCCGCAAGGACGCCCGGTCTTGGACCTACGCTTCCTCGCCTTGTATGGGGGGTGGTGCAAGGGATAGCAGGCAGCGGGGAGGGTGTTTGATGTAAAAAGTGTTTTGGTGGTAGAGTCATGGAGTTGTGGAGAAAGATTACATTGTGTGAAGGAGGACATGGCTGCAAAGAGTGTGACTTGCGAGATGACGTCAGATAGGAACGTGTGGAAGAAGGAGACATGCTGCGCCGACCCCAAATAATAATTGGGATTAGGGCCGGGGAATGATGATGATGTGGTAGAGTCGTAGGGTCGGCTTAACCGGCCTGTTGGTCTAGTGGTTAGTGGCCCTGACTGCTATACCGGAGATCGGGTTCGATGAAATGGTGCTAATGTTAGGTGGTTTTTGAATAGAAATCGTTTGTATTTCAATGACTCTTGTTCCCTTACAATTTTTCAAATATTGCCTCATTAGTTTCTACTCGACGTCGTATTTATTAAGAATACTTAAAATTACATATGTATATGTGACGGGTGGGTTCAATTTGTATTTCAATTAAGTTTTCCTAATTGAGGCTCTCGGTTACGAATATTTTTAAATAATGTCATTCGTTGTTAACCAATGCAATTAAAGTTAGTCAAAGTGTTAGTTATACTTAAATTGGAATTTAAAACAAAGAGCATAACCGATTTATCGTTTTTTATATCAACCCGCTAGTCGCTTATGTCTTGCGCCTCGTCTGTGAGTGGCCTGCGTAGGGAGGTATGTGTGTTATCACAAACAGTTCCTCATTACACTTCAGTACGTGTCCTGAAACCGTGAATGTATCCTTCACAATTATCTTTTTTTTCTCAGATTTATTGTACACACTAGTATTATAAGAATAACTGTACGAACTTAAAAGAGGCTTGTACATTCTTCGGTTTTACAGTAATGTCGTTGTAAAAGTACGGGCAAAATGATTTATTCTACGTATTCAAAATCTGCACTTCACTAAAGAGAAATAAACCGCAAAATAGCATCAGATCTAGACATAAAAAGTTTGTCTGCATTTAGAAAAAGGAAACAATATACAATCGCGGAGCAGTCCACATACAAATCGTAACCAAAACTTCTCCAACTTACTTTCATTTAATACTAGTGATGTTATTATGCTGGGCTGCTTAATTGTTCTTTTTATCCATGGAATGCACTCATTCAACTGCTAACCAGAAAGTCAATCCATCTTCGTCAGCGATCAGACGCACTGCATTAGCCAGACGTTTGAAGACCAAACGACATAAATACACCCATCTCTCTCTCCCATCAACAAAACAAACGCAGCTTTGTATCCATCCGTCTTCTTCTAGACTGAGTGATTCAGCAGTTTTCAAGTTTGGAAAGAATGTATGTTTGGTGTTTGTTGTTGTTATTTTAAACTTTACGTTTCGGAGTTTCGGTTTAGTTTTGAATGAAGGTTTTGTAGTAGAATTAAATTTCCGAAGCAAGTGTTAATGTTGAGTGCAACAATCTTTTTCTCGGGCGCTTCTTGCAATGCCTGAAATTGGACGGTGTTATTCATTTCGCGACGCGCTCCGATAGACTTATTAAGTGGTTACGTCGTGTTTAACGCTGTTTCGTTAGCTTTTTATATGTGTACTGTGTTAACATTTGATTTTTTGTGTCTGTCCCATTTGTTGGACATTTGTTGGCTTGTTTGCATTTGTCGAACGTTCTGACGGGAGCATGTTCGTTACTGATTGTTCAGCTATTTGCTGTGTGACTATGTAATGTTCTTGTCATCTTTTCTTTTGTATGTCTTTCTGCACTTACAACTACCTTAATTATTTGGTCAAAATAAGTTAGCAAATAGGTACTAATAAATTTGTTTCAATGTTTTAGGAATCATATCGCCACTTATCTGCGTCTGTTTAAACAAAAAGGATATTTTTCCTTTTTCAGCTACCGTTACATAGGTTTTTGTAATCGCTAAATCACGTTTGTTAGCCCTGAAAGTCTTGATCGAGGCTACAACCAGGTCTTAGAAAAGTCATTAAAAGTTCCAAGCGGCTCTATTTCCCACAATCACAAATTAACCATCCATTATTGCCAGCTCATCAGTGGGGTATTTTTCAATTTGTGTTAAGTAGAAGATGCGATAGCTGTAACTTATAGTAAGGGGTACAACAAATGCTGTGCACTGCAATCCATCTACTTCACGAACCGATGGCTGGGGGGGCGCGGGGAGGGGCGCCACGAAGGCCAAGGCATAAGAGGAAGCGGGAACGATTGACAACTTTATATTATACTAGCTGTTGCTCACGATTTCGGTAGCGAAACAAAATAGGTATAAAAAAGGTGGTCGGTAGATGTTGGCCGAATTTTAGACCTACTGAATGCATAAACAAAATTTCAAGAGAAGCGGTCCAGCCGTTTCGGAGGAGTACGGTAACTAACATTGTGACTCGGGGATTTTATATAAAAGATGTGATGCTTGGTTTCTTTGTGGAAGTCATAGAAGTATGTTTTAAGGAAGATGATGTTGCCATGTTGTCTTTTTCAGTTTGTGGTAGGTATGGGATAATTTTAAGCTTTTGTGAAAGAGAAGGTCACATTCTGTCAGCTCAATTTCAGGTCTTTAGTTATAATTCGTTATAATAATTGAATCTTTGGATAAACTTTTAGACGTCATCACTACTTAAAAATTGTCCATTCATTAACCAAGACAGGTCTAAGTTACGTGATAAATCGAAACGAGATCATCATTCTCCTGCCCTTATCCCAATTATCATTATTTGGGGTCGGCGCAACACGTCTTCTAGACGTGTTGCTTAATCATTTCCATACATTTCTGCATTTTCAATTGACGTTACCGATTGTAGACGTTTTATTTAGGTAGTCCAGTATATTGCCCAGTATATTAAAACCTCCTTAGTATATGGTTTAGTATATTAAAACCTCTATACTCCAGGTTTTTTTTTATATTTACTACGATTCCGCAGACTCGTGGTCCGCGCCTCTATTTGGTTTTAACATTCTTATTTGGAAAAACCAATCGAAAAAATTGAAAACTTGTACTCCGCTGAAGGCAGCTCTCGTCAATCACTTATAACTAACTTACATAACTTCGGTGTCCATCACCTTTTATATTATAAACTGCATACTTACATTTACACTTACAGAATTACGGGGATTGAGGATCGGAATGGGATGGGGATACAGATGTTCGCAGTCTGGCCAGTGCCTCCACGATCGCCATGTTTTGCGTATTTTTTTTATACTCCAGGTTTACTCGCTTGCACTAGGACCTCGCCTGCAGCTGCATGATGCATTAATCCTTGCTCCCCACGACGGATCCTTAATATATGATCGCGGGTTCGCGCCGGTCACGGATCACTTTAAACTTGATCCTTTCTTGCTTCGTATTAACAGTTTTTATGCATCATATTTGTAGCCATAATTATAATTATATATTCTGGATATTATCTTGTGTCTAGTTTAAATTGTTATAGGCTATACATGTATGTTAGTGGAAATTAAATAGAAATTTATGGCAAGACTCGGAAGGAAATGGGTATAAAAGTCTTTTGTGAAATAATAATGATTTTTTTTACTATATCCTGAATTTTCCTGTAAAGGTCATTGGGCGAAATCCGACCCAGTTAACGAAAGTTTTCCTACAAAAACCAAATTAGTTTTAAATTGTTAAGTATTAACCTACATTAAAATTTAGATAGTTATTTTTTTTTAATCCATGGGAATAAAAAGTTATAAGTAAATAAAAAATAGGTAATAAATGTATTTATAAAACAATTCAGTGAAGTATTCTGTTAAATAAATAAACAAAATAAACGTTGAGTGCGCGCTTAGTGGCATGCATATGTCGTCTCACTCGCACTAAAGAGTAAAAACCGATTTTGACGACGCGCTCGCGTCGCGCGACCTGGCCAGGTCGCAGTCGTTCGTCATTTATTGTCGTTGCGATCTGTATGTTTCTTAGGCTTTTATTGTTTTTATTGATTACTTTGGCGTGTTTATTGGATTATTAGTTTGCATTTGGATTTTGAATTCTGGTTTTAGTTGATAATATGGAAAGACAAAATAGTTGTGTTTCATGTAGCCACGGTCGCCGCACTATTGGATGCTGTGCGCATATAGCCAGCATAGTATATTTTTTGTCTTGGGCCCGATATCAAAATCAAATTGATGCGCCTGCGGCGTTTTTAGACGACACAATTATTCCTATAGACATTGATCATGTCGAATAAAACTTATAAACTCTTCTAGGTATACTTGTTTTATTTCACTTATTTTATTTTTAAAATCATGTTTACTATCAAGAAACCAATAAAAATGTACTAAGCCTTGTTATAATTAACCTTATTACTGTATTTTTATTTTTTAGGTTTCTGTATTTTTCCCATTGTCTGCGTTAATGCGACATATATATTCGTAAACTAGAGTCATTTATCTAAACATACTACCTATTTTTTTATCTGTAGGCCGTGGGTATAGTTTCCATACTTAGGTGCCCAATGACCTTTGACATGAATTTTTATTTAATCACTCATTTTCCTAAAAAGAAAAGGACACCCAGACTACAAAAGAAAATAATACTTTTCTTGATCGTAAAAAATCCCATGCGTGGGATAAACCTATTTTGCCCACCGAATATTGGGATTTCGCGCGTATTTTCCTGACATTTAACACAGGTACACTATCCATTATCAAAATTAAGGTATTTAGTGTTGCTTAGTATTTCTTTAAAATTGAAGAACTAAATAAGACCATACAATATTGAAGTTGTGCTATAGACTGTCATGTCAACTTCTCACGCAAGAATGATGTTATTGTGGAAGCGGGATAGCGCGCTACACAGTGTAGAGTGGCGTCTCTCTTCCACAACCGCAACAACCTTCCTTTAAGAGATAGTTTTAGGCCCTCAAATCATAAAACATAGACAACATAGACTTTTCTTACAATTTATTCTCCGTAATATTCAATAAGTGATTTCATAACATTAGAATATAATTTTCATGAAACACACATGTTTTGTATAAATTATGTATTGAAAATATTCAGATTGTATTCAATCTAGGCTGAATATTAATGTCAATAAAGTCGAATTGTGTTTTTTACGTACTTTTAATTGGATAATTTGAATAATTTATGAAGCAAGGACGAATAAAATTAGGAATATGCCCCTTTTTTTTGTTTGACTAAACGTTGACTCATAAATTTTGGCCTGTATTAAAGACATGCTTAATATAAAGATTTTATTACATAATTTTTAAGTTACATAATATAGCCTAAGCGTTCGATACGTGTATGGAAATCAATAAATTTCTTCAATTCCCAAAAAATGGTAAATCCATATAAAGTAAACTGATCAAAATTTGTATGGGAAATTTGGTCAAAAGTTCGAAAAAGGTTGTGAAATCTACGCCAAAAATTGACTTTTAAAACATGCACAGGAAAACACGTGCATATTATTATCTGTTTATACACATTTATCATTCTACGTATTTTAATAAATATTAATATAAAAAACTAGTTTATATCACATTATTCCGATATGCAGCCAATCTATTGGATGAACTTGACTGCACTGTATGACCTCTCGTTGTCCTTCTAAGATTCTTTGAACTTTACAGGTGCATACATTATGCAATTTACATAGTATACATATTTAAAATAAACTATTGGTATGTTTTTGATATCATAATAAAACTCGACGCCAAACCTTTATATCGTTTTAATAACTTTGTATTATTGTAAAATTAATTGATTTTTTGTAGGTTTCGCCCTACCAATACCTCTTAAAACAAATTGTGAGAGAGAGACGTCGCTACGTCATGTAGTGTGCTGTCACGCTTCCACAATTGCAACAATCTTACTCTAACATGTGGTGTGGTGATTATATTTATGACAAAAATAAAAATAGCAGTTTTAAAGCTACTATTTAATTATTATAATACCTACCCTATTATTATTTAGTTCTTAAGAATGCACGAATCCTGTTAGTAATATTAGCATAAGAATCACATAATAACACCGAATTTAAAATGCATACATGTATAAATATAGAAAATACGGTTACACAAAAAATACCTTTTTGTCCATTTTTTAGTTTTCGTTGTTCGAATGAGTCGAATTTACATCCTATGCGTTTATTCAGGGTGTCAACTAACTCCATACCAAATTTCATTAAAATTGCTCCTGCCGATCGAATGTGAAAGAGTTACAAACATCTATCTGTCCGTCCAAACTTACAAACTTTCACGTTTACAATATTAGAATGGATAAACTTGTAAAAACGTAAGGAAAGAAAATCAATGATGCTTTCTCATTGGTTTTCTTTTAGAGAACATTTACTATGTTTTCGCCGAAACGTATGCGACACCTCTTGACATTATCGCATCTTTTCACCTTTGAGATTTAAAAAGGTTTTATACCATCATCCGGTTCTTAATAATGTGCCCGGACCGATTTCGGCCACGGCGGCTAGTGTTACTATGACACCAGTTGGCTACGCAAGACATATTATAGTGCACAAGCGTGTGCGCAAACACAGGTGCACTCTCTATTCTTTTACTCTCATAACCCTATTGAACGGCAATCCGACGCGACCGGAGCGAGATTAGACGCAGGTCCCACATTTTTACGTGCCTTTCGAAATACGGGAGCTGTGACATTTATTTCTAAAACGAACAAAACATTTGAAATGTCGTCGGTGCGTGCAGTGAGGATCGAACTCGAGACCTTTGACTTCGCAGTCCTGTGGTCTTACCACTAGGCTATCACAGCTTCGGTTCTTAATACTAAGACATTAAGCTATATATAAAAACTTATTTCTCAAGTGATTTTAGTGAGCTACTGCTTCAAAAGTATTGTTGCAACTGTGGCCAATAGGGTTTATAGCCCTGTTATGTGGCACTGGATGACGACTCATAAAGTGTCATTGCATTCAGATATGTTATGTTCAATAGATTTAAGTGTTTCTTTTATATTTGTTTTATTTCATTATTTTACTTGATTTTTCTTTGAATACTGTCCATGTCATGTCTGAGCATAAATCTTTATAATAGATCTAACATTTTAGGCACAGCACGTATAACATCAGAAAACGTTTAGACATTCAAAAAAATGTAACTGTATAAATGTAACTATTGCAAAAAAATGTAACTATTGCTCCCTCGAAAAAACTGTATTTTCCATGAACAAAAGCCATATTTAAAACAATCAGACTTCGCCAAAACACGTCGTACAAACATACATGTACATACAGATTTAATTAATCCTTAATCCGAACGAATGATATATTAATTAACGCATTTCCACTGCAGTGCCCATTTATTTTAAATCAACGTCATCAGTCAATGCGAACAGCATAATTCGGCAGCCATATTGAATATCCATTGGATCACCAATTATTTATAAGTACACTTATTTACGTTGGAAAATTGTGAACCGAATTCATTATTGTGTTTTGGTATACTAGCTTTGCTCTGCGGATTCACTCGTTTAGGATTTTTTTGTTGTATTTATAAGTATTTTTTAGTTTAGTGGCCTAAACTTTTTTCTCCTATTTGAAGTATAAATGCGGATGTTTATAAGTGTGTATGGATAGATGTTTGTTCCACTTTCACGCTAAACGGTTGAAGCAATTTTGTTGGTATTTGGCATAGAGTTATTTGACACCCTGGATTGACACATAGGCTACTTTTTTACTGACAGCGATAGACGGGGATAGCGCGGGCGAACTCGCGTACTATTACTATGCTTCAATTGTAAGGTTTTGATATCAAGTACATGTTTTTTTTACCTGTTTTGACGATGACAATACGCATAATACATTCGATGGAATAGCAGACTAGTCTTAAAAATAAAATTAACTAGAGGTAGTTAAACCTCCTTTATGCTGATAGGAACATCTCACATCATAGTTGTTCTTTCAGGACCATCGATATTGACTGACTTTTTTAGCCATTTAGCAAGAAATAGAATTACTTTTGGGTTTTGACAGCTTATGTTAATATCTAGATATATCTACACAAGCTTTCAAAACACACTGCAAAGAGGCAAGATCTAGACAGCAAGCTTGCATATTACAAAATTGTATCCTAAAAACAATTGAACATATACTCTTCAACATTATCCTATTTTTCAAAAATATAATAATAATAATAATAATAATGTATTTATTGTTCAACTTAAAACTATGTACACATTTTTACAAAATTGTTGTTCAAAAAATACGGATAATGTACTCCTGGTACTTAAAATAGGATACCCTGTGCCATAAGTACCAGGAAACTTCCAATGATACAGATAGTATTAGTGCATAAGTAATGGATAACAATGTTACAACATCATAATTTTAATGGAAACAAATACATTTTAAATATTAGTAAGGCAAGACAATTTAAAAAGCTAAACTAGTAAACTGCGTGTGTGTGTGTGTGTGTTTGATTGTGTGTGTGTGTGTGTGTGTGTGTTTGATTGTGTGTGTGTTTGATTGTGTGTGTGTGTGTGTGTGTTTGTGTGTGTTTGTATGTGTGTTTATATTAGGTACCAGTTATGCTAGTGGATGCAGGAGACTCTCAGTTTCTTCATAGGTCAGAGACAAGAGCCAATCCGTTACAACCTTTTTGCATTCGTGCTTATTTTTATTGTCTAGAGCTAAAACTTTATTTGCCTTGGCGTAAGTAAAACGACCGAGAAAGCCAAAGAATCTCTGACTAAATGTTGTCCTACTAGTGTTACTGATAGGAAGTTTACGCCTGCGTGTAACCCTGTGCTGTAAGAACAGGGAATAGTGCCCAGATTTCGAGAGTAACATATGTTGTCTTAGAATAATTTGTAGGATGAAGAGTTGACGCACGGTTAGTACTTCACAGTAATCATACAGTTCCTTTGTAGGAAAGCGGTACGGTTTATATGTGCTTACTTTTAGGACTGCTCTCTGAGCTCTTTCTAGACTAATTAAATTAGTCTTACAAGCACCACCCCAGGATGAAATACAGTAACTTAACACCGATTGGCATAGGGCAAAGTAAACCATCCTTAGTACCTTAGGTTCTGCTACGTGTCTTAGGTGTTTGAATACATATATAAGTTTTCGTATTCTCCCAGTCAGTGCCTCAATTTGCGGTGAAAAACTTAATCTCTCATCTAGGATAACGCCTAGATATTTTATAGTGGCAGTTCTTTCCAACTTAGGGCAGTTACACATAGGCTGATAATTTGGTACGTGGTCGTGGGCGATAATAGAAAACCTGGTATTGTCCAACACAGGCTTTCTTATGCCAAACAACAAATATTTAGTTTTATCCACATTGAGAGAGAGGGTATTGACTGTGAGCCATGTCGTAAGTTTATTAAAACCTATTTGAGCACTATTAAAAACGTGTTCCCACGTGTTCCCTGAAAAAACAAGAGCCGTATCATCAGCAAATGCCATTAGCGCGCCATCCTCGAGATCCAACTTGCACATATCATTGACATAAACTAGAAAGAGTGAGGGTCCGAGGATGCTACCCTGCGGCACTCCGAAGTGGATGGGGAGGTTACCACTGAGCTGCTCACCGATTTTTACGCACTGTGTTCGATTTGACAGGTAACTCTGAAAGAGCTCCAGTTGTTTGCCCCTGATACCCACCCCCTCCAGCTTAAGAATTAGCTTGGGGATGGAGACCGTGTCAAATGCTTTCGCCAAATCAATAAAGATAGCAGCACACTTTTTACCTCTATCTAGGGCCTCAACAACATACTCCGTTAGGTCATGTACTGCGTCATTGGTAGATAGGTCATTTCTAAAACCATATTGGTGATTGGAAAGAATTTTATTTGTTTCGAGATAATTTTTAAGACGATTGTTCATAATTCTCTCTAAAACTTTGGAGATGGAGGGCAAGACAGATATAGGTCTGTAGTTATTGACACGATCTACATCTCCAGACTTATGAATAGGGTGAATTAGCGCCTGCTTTAGTGGTTCCGGAAAAACGCCGGTAGTTATACATAGGTTTATTATATGTGTAAGTGGTGGAATTAAAATTGTCCTATACTGTTTGAGAAGGCCAGATGAAATACCATCAAGACCAACGGCACAGTCAGTGCGTAGCGTCAGTATCATTCGTTCCACCTCCAACTCGTCAGTCTCGAGGAAAACAAACGAGCTGCAAGAGATAATAGAATTAGAATCTGTGTCCGCGACGTGACTATGAACAGATGATCTCGCAACCCGGTCAGCTATCTCCCTACCAATACCAGTAAAGAATTTATTTACTTCATTAAGAGATTCACTATCTGATCTTTCGATATTTAACAATGCACATGCGGATGCTTTATTTTTTGCAGTGTTGGTAACTTCTTTTATAATGTTCCACATTTTTTTTGGATTAGCCTTGGCTTTGTATAGTTCGTTCTTTTCATATTGTATTTTGACCTTTTTTAATATAACATTGCAGTAGTTCCTGTATCTTCTAAAAGTTATCTTTAGGATTTCATTATTAGGTGTATAATATCTTAATTAGAAGACTTTATTATGTCAGTAGCAGTACAAACAGAGAGAAGGATAAAGTGGACATATATTATTATATGCATACGATTCCATTTGCAGTACCTCTGTTGATTTTTCCGATTAAAGCGCAATGCGGATCGTCTGACTATTTTGTCCTGCAGGGGTCCGTGGGAATGAGGACCTTTAATGTAGATTTTGGACCCTGACACTTGGTAATGACAACATGACTATATTATACGATTAACCTGTATTTGAGAACAATTTGTGTGGTTGATAAAAATTGTAAAGATACGACTTTTAATGAGCTATTTTATTTTAATACTTTTAAGTACATTTTACTCTGATACATAGCACGGCTCTTCTACACTCCAGCGAAGCAGTCAAAACCAACTACCTACATAGTCTACACACACCAGTTAAAAAGCCAACTTTCCTACGACTAATAATAACTTCAATCAATAATTAAATTGATAACCTTATTAAGCCATTGTACCGCACGTACAAGCTGAACCAATCACACACAAGCGTTCGCGACTTGACCATTTTTTTCGGCAATTGATTGGCTCGTCCAAATAAACCAAATGAAGTCCGATTGAATTTGTGATGAGCTTTCACCAATTTGTACGCTGTTCTCCCGTGCTCTCCCTATGTACATTATTATGTACTATCTGTACATTTAATGAAGTATAATATATACTTTTTGTTACCAATTTGTTATTTTAATTTGAATACATCATTAACTGTTTGAGAAGGGATTGAGTTTTCATTTGTTATTCAATACTGTTTTCCCATACTATTACCACAATTAGCTCCCTTCGACCATACTATACTTAAAGTCTCTACTTGCCGTTTCAGGCCAGCCCTAACATCAAATGCCCTGGACCGGCCACCCCTCTTTATAGGCCTTTCATATTCAGCACAGGCCTACTCAAAAACGCATTGATTGATGAAAATAAAACCCCATAGAAATCCTTGACAAAAACTGCTAGTGGACAAATTTCCCAAAATTAATTGGCGGAAATAAATTCTGAAAGGCGATTTTTATTAATCCCATGAAAACTAAAGCCCTTTGGCCCACTCAAAGCAAATATGATTCACATATTCGCTCTCATGCAGTTTTGGGGATTTCAATTGAAAAGGTAATTTGACGCGAAAACTGGCGATTTGTTTTGAACCGGAATTAAGTGCAGAGGGCTTGTTCAATCAATGGATTAAAGAAAAACAATGGAAACAGTTTTTTTACACAGTTGTTGAAATAAAGGATTGTATTTTTCGGGGTTCTTGTATGTACAGTCTGGAGCCATAAGTTCATTAGCACATCAAGGATCATATTCGCTTGCATGCTACTGCGTATACATGTGTGCGTGACGTCAACGCAAACATTTACCCGTCATACAGTATAACTACAAGAAGATGACAGTGTGTGGGTAATCCTAGACAAAGATAACAATATATCTGTTTTCTTTCCTATTGGAATGAACCTTAGTCAACAAGTTAATTTTCAAATCTACCTACAACATATTCACAATTTTATAATTTAACTAAAACTACCTCATAATTTCTGCGGTGTCTTAATGAACTATTATATAAATTTGATCACGTGTAACAATGTGTGACTTAGAAATGAGTGGCAGTCGGTTCGAATCTCAAGTGATTTGTCAGATCGCTTTTATTTTTCTTTGCTCTTTTATTACTTATGAGCGACATTATTATAATATATTTTTGAAATAATGTTTTTATAATAAGTTGTGTATAATATTTATTTATATATTATATAATATATACTTAAATTGATATTATTACATAAATATATTATAAATCATAACTTTAGGTTCAAATAAAACAATAATAGGTAATTTGAATAAACAATTATTTATATTATTATCTATTACTTAAGTTAAAAAATATAAATATTCAGTTTGTTTTATATTTAAATAAGTGTTATTATACTTCTAACTATATGAGATTATAGCTTAATATATTCATTTTCTCAAAGATATTCTCAAAGAGAAAAGAAGATTGAAGCGTAATCCCAATTTTACAATCATAAACTAACTAACGTAAGACTTTATTATGACCAGCACGCCCACTGTAAAAAACACAGCGTATTATTCAATATTTAGTATAGCCTCCATTATTTCAATACAGCTAAGCAGACGTCGCCGCATGGAGGCCACAATATTTGCAAATATATTTAAACTGCTCAGGATATCTCTCATCTCGTGCTTTCCATTTTTGAACCAATAAACCTCATACATTTTCAATGGGGCTTAGATCAGGGAAACGTGCTGGCCACGGAATAACTTTAATGTCAGTATGCTTGCTAAACCACTCTTTTACAACACTGGCACGATGTATCGGACAATTATCTTGAACAAAAGTTAGTTCACTACAGTCTTCTATGGGGTAAACATTAGATACGCACAGTCGGTAGCATTATGTCACTAAAAACTTCGACGTAATTAGAGCTGTTCGCACGTGTAGGTATAAATTCCAATTCACTCGGCCCTTGAGCACAAATCCACCGCCACACGTTCACAATTATTCTACTGTTTCATATTCTTCGATCATGACACGTCACTGAGTCGGGTTAATAAGCGGCGGCTAACTACCTTTTCTCTCGAACCCAACGGCTCAATGCATTTCTGTAAAAAACGAAAATTTTGTTATTATCTTGTAACATGTGAATAAACATAAAAATATAGACCACAACAATCATAATTAAATTAATAAAAAAATACTTACAGCCGGTTTGATTTGAAATTTGAGAAATGTTTACAGTAAAATAGAAATATTTGTATTTTGATAGACAATATTTGCCCTGGCATCAATAGCAATATTTACTTGCATCTTGATTAAAGATAATCGAACAACAATAATAACACAAACTCTCTGAACAAAGTTTACGAACAAATGAATACCAATATCTATGCGCCCCACCAGACAGTCGCGGTCACGGTTGCGACAAAACAGGTTTGTCGCTAAAGCATTATCGTTATATCGCGCTCCTTCTGACTAGGTAATGATGAAAGAGTGCGGGAACCGTGTATGTGTGCAAAATGTTATGCGTATTTGTTATGTCAAGAGGTCGTAAGCGCCACTTGTTTTGATGCCATAAATTTGTGAAATTGGATATGGACTTAAGACCCTTACTGTACGTGTGTATCTGAGTTTTCTTATTCCACTAAGTTTGCTTATCCTTGTTTTATGAACTTGGTTTGAAACGTTGAAGGCAAGCGTAGGGTGGGCCGTCCTCTATCCAGATGGATTGTCCTGAAATTAGTGGCTGGGCCAGGATGCGGAAGACGGAGGATAGGCACACATGACGCTAAATGCGAAAAGCCTATGTCCAGCAGTGGACTGTAGTAGGCTTATTGATAGACTAATTGAGTGTAGTACGTTAAATTTCAAACCAGTGTTGTCATTAACTGAAAGTAGACCAAGTTCGGTAATAAAAAATACATATGTTTTATCAAATTAACATTATCCATGCAAAGTTTCTGAAGATTGCTTTGATTACTAACTGACGATAGCCAATACACCGGTAGAAGACTTCTTCGTTTATATGCATCAATTAATTATCTACTACCACCCTCAACTTACAAAAGCTCAGATCCAAAGCTTTTCCCACATCAAATCAGAACCAAAAAGGCTTTATTTTACTCATTAAATCTCGCGTTCACTGTACTAAAAATTCCTTTTAAAGCAAAGAAAAACCAAAGTGTTACAGAGTACCTAAAAATTTTTGTGTCAGGGCTCCGGCTATAGTTTGAAGCGGGTGCAGTTTTTGCCCCCAACTTGCACCATTCGTCTTGGCGCAATGCATGGGAAAACTTACTGACAGATCGGTACAATGCCGACCAGAATTAGTGAGGCCCTAAATTCGCACGGATGAAATACTGTTTTGAGCATATTACCTTCCTCTTGAATCATCATTTCATCTATTAAAAAACCGCTTTAAAACAGATTGCGACAGTGACTTTGTTTTATACTATGTAATGAGGGTGATTTTGTTTCGCTGATATACATTGTATTGTTTGGGGTTTATTTATAAATTATAATTACCATAATTAAAAAAATGTATGTATATTTTTTTTATTATGTTATATTAGCTGATTGAATTGGTATGAACGTACGGAAATCCACTTAAAATGTTAAAAAAGGATCTGCTTAAAAGGTTACAATTGGATTTAAGAAATATGTTTCAATTCATAGTAGGTAATTTAATTATCTGGTACAGCAGCTTAAAGTCATCGCTCAGGCTAAATAAATTGACTTGTTAAAAGCATTCGTTTAATTCATACTTGCTAATTCTATTGCAATCCTGAATTATTAATATCTAAACTAAATATGTCATATAACAATAACATTTAAAACTAAATTTATAAAACTATACTATCCAACAATTAGGTATATTAATTTTATTTGAAATGAATTTGAAATTCCATTTTAAAACAAGTTTCTGACAATAATATTTTCTTCACACAAAAAGTACTTCGAATTTTATAACCACCGAACTACGGTCAAATATCTTTGCTCGCGAGTGTACATAGCTAGGACGTCACGACAACGACGGTCGCTAATTTATGGAAAACCTCTAAAGTCGCGGCTCGAAGTTCACCGGTGTGCAGTTTTGTGGGCCCCGAGTGTAACCACCTACCACCACTGTCAATGTTTACACTGTAGACTAAAAACCGATTGTAAAAAGTTCGCATGGAATTTGACCTGAAGGGAGGGCGATGGGGGGCTGTCTATTATAATTTAGACGTCAAAAAAGTGCTACATTGTAGTCTAATTTGAATAAATGACTTTTGATTTTGATTTTGATTTTGGAACTTAGGATTAAAAAAATACTATAATTTTTATGAAGGTAGGTAATACAGAATATCTTTTTCGCGTAAGTTTTTTATTCTGACTGCTGCCTTGGAGGTCTTGAGTTCGATTCCCATTTAGGAATAACACCACAGGACCTGCTATGAGAGTGAAAAAAATTGCGTAATTCGCTGAAAAGGTCTTTATTTTTAGCCAGGTTATTCCGATGGTGGATTTTCTGTTAAGCTAAAATTTTTTATTTGCACGTTGTCCAAATCTTGACTTGACCCGGGAAAATCCATATGGATTTCCTTCGCCAGGGGGAAGTCCAGGGAATTGCCGGATTTACACCTGCAAGATAAATAATCTCTTAAATATGCTCTCATATAGAAGTTTGGAAAACACTATCAACAAGGCGACAATCGAAACATAAATTATAATATCTAGATATAAGTGTGTAGGTAGATATAGATTAAAAACTTTTAAGACTTAACTTTGTACAATATAAAATAGCATGTAACTTAAAGGAATTAAGTTGAAAATCCTTTAAAGTTTAAAGTAGATTGAAAATATTCTAGGAAAAAATGTGAATACCCTGTCGACCCTTCAAGGTCTGTAAAGTACATTAAATGTATGTAAAATACATTTAATATGACGCATGTTCTGGTGAATGTGCTCTGTAAACTGCAGGAAAGACATAGTATACAATCATACATACATAAACTATGCTTATATCTGTATGCAGATAAGGCTGTTGGTCTAGCAGTTAGTGGCCCTAACTGCGATACCAGAGGTCGTGAGTTCGATTCCCACTACACATTTCTCTATTTTCATATAATCAAATTGAATCGAGTATTTGACTGACTTGTTAAAATATTAATTAGTAAAACAGATAGATTTCCAAAAAAATATTGGACTCGTATTTTTTCCTTTATCACGTAAATGAACAACGGAGACGATACAGTGAGTTGAAATCTCGCGTAAAGTTAAGGCACTTGTCACGTAATGGCACTACCCCAATTCACTATATTTGATTCCTTAAATCTTTGATTTTTTTATTGATATGATGAATGAAAATACGTATTCAATATTTTTAGAAGGTTTATCGGACAGAATATTTTTTTTAGTCTTAAACCCAAAATGACGATAAAAAGGCTATGTGGCAGAAAAATCGATTTACAAAAGAATACTTAAGTGAACAGTTAGTTCTATCAAAAATATTGCAACACAAAAAATACCTTAATAATAATATATTTGGAATTCGCGAACCGTACAGTCACCTTGCCCGACCTACCGCAACAAAACATACAAACACATATAACATATACAAATTATATATTTACGTAAGAACCTGATTAGCGAGATAAAAACTTATGCTAATAATATTCAATAGTTCTGGTTTTTATCTTAATATATTTATCGAAAAGAGGTTTTAGTTAATAATATGTGGCGCATCAATGCTTTAGATATTCATAGTTTTATAAATACCATTTTCTTTTTGTTATTAAATTACTGTACTGAACAAAAAGTCTCATCCCTTCTCCGCCTATTGTAACAGAAATTTTGGACCAGCACATTTCAGAATTTTTCAGAAGGTCTAAGAGCAGATCGTACAACGAAGACAAAGAATAGAAAGTATTAGTAGACGCACTTAGCTACTAAGTTCAATAGTATCACTAACCCTCGAATACTAAAACGCATATTGGCTAACCACTGTATGCATAAACGCCACTTACTTAAAGAAGGGTTGTTATTACACTTCACAAACTATAGCTATAAACGGCTGCATTACCTACGTCTGACGCAGTCGGTTAAAAGTAGCCTAATTAGCTAAAACGTGGGCATGTTAATCCAGGGTTTCAGCTAACTTTATACCTTTTCCATCTAAATAACTTCAGCCGTTTCAGTGAGAAAGATCTAACGAGTGTGATAGAACGAACTTCCATCAATCTACCTTTCTATCCATCCTTCTATCCATACTTATAAACCTTCGCGTTTATAACATTAGTAGGATAATTATCAATATCGCACAACATACAAAGCTGCGTACGCGCAAGTAAGTGGTCGCAAACAGTTTGTTTACCAGACGTTGACCCTTGGAGAAGGGAGTGCGTCACAAGGCTGCTCACCTTATAACCTACCACCACACTTTAAAGTAACATAATTACAGTTGTTAAAGAGAGACGTCGCTCTATACTGAGTAGTGCCCTGTCACGCTTCCACAACTGCGGTAATATTACTGGAAGTGGTGGTAGGTGGACACCTGATCAACCTTAATCTGTAAGCAGTTTGAACTTTGGTAATGAACGGATTGAAGGCTGAAACGGCTCTTACTATGTAATACGAATGTTGGTTTAACAGCCGTTTTTAAAAAACGACACTGCAAGTCACCATTTTGTTTTTTATTACGTAGGAAATCATCAAATAACCCCGCCCGCTTTAGGTGCAGCGGGAGGGAGTGTCTGACTTTTACTAACTAAAACCCACTATGTTCCTCCTGGAGCCCTTTGAGAGCCAGGGTCGTGGTAACCCTTAAGTTCTGCCTTTGCCAAGTAGGTATAAATTAGACAAATGGGTATTTTCAGAACGACACTTCAGAAGTTTCGTTCTGAAATACGGCTGTTAGTTTTCTCTCATCGGATATTTTCTAGTTTAGAGAGAGAATCTAAACCAGAAAATGTACTATGGTTTTATCCGCGTGTTTTCCGGCCGTATCGGTTTATAGTTTTTCTCAATATATGGTCAATACAATTTTTTTTTATAATATTAGTTTATTAAGTAGTATAAATATTCAAATAAGTAAAGGACTAAGGGGCTTTCGCGATTTTCAATGAGGGTATGTGAACGAGATCAGTAAATTCCGAATTTCAATCTCGTTTGAAGTTCAAGTTTAATGCGCCAAGATGTATTAGTTTTCACCAACTTTTCAAATGTTTTGTGCGTTTTAGAAATAAATATCACAGCTTCCGTGTTTCGGTAGGCACGTAAAAAATGTGGGTCCTGCGCCTGATTTCTCTCCAGTCGTGTCGGATCAGAGAGGAAAGGAATAGATAGTGCACCTGTGTTTGCGTTCACGCTTGTGTACTATAATATGTCTCGCATAGTTGGTTGGTGTCATAGTAACACTGGCCGCCGTGGCCGAAATCGGTCCGGACACAACTGCATCTTCTTTAAGACGTGTTGGTAAGCAGGAATCCAATTCATTCTTAGCTTATCTTAAAAACAGTTACACATTTAAAGGGAAAAGGCATTAGCAATCAGGACTCCGGTGTTTTGACCGCAGACAAAAAAACCACGAATGAATCTCGTACAATGAATCATCGGTAGTCATTACTTTTTCTTGAATGATTGTGTGTTGGTTGAACAGAATTGATTCTGCTCTAATAGCCTCCGTGACTTGATGTGATTCATCTCGGTTGATTGTTATTGGTGTGAGGCATTTTGCATAAAATTACCGTAACTGTTGGTTGGTGTTTTCCTGTATTTGGAGATTTTTTTGTGTGTTTATTTAACTTTGTGATGCATGTTAGTTTATGTGCTTCAATGTGATAGCAAGCAAAATTAAGCACATTTATTGATGGCCATATCTTGGAGTTGGTGAAAATGCAAAATGTTTGAGACTTAAGGTGGTTTAAGGATATATCTATAGTGCAACAAGGAGTTTTTGGTACCTACGTGGCCGAAATTGGAACTAATTTTGATTTGTATGAAAAGCCATGAAACTTTTCAATCATCAAATTAAGCTTTTGACAGATAGTTCATATCATCGACATACTAAGGGATTCTTGTAGCTCTAGGTATATTTAGAGCCCAATTGATTTAAGAGGTAATGTTCAGGAATACATGGGTAAAAACTGTTGTTTTGCAAGTTGTAAGAGATTTTTAACGATTTTGCTTGTTTGATTCCGGTATGAACATATTTCTATTTTTTAATTCTACAAAATGCACACATAGGTAATATCTTTAGCAAAAATATCATAACTGCAGTATAAAAAAGGCTTTAATCCGATCACCTCGGTATGGTCAGCATAATGAGCCACGTCTCATTAGTTCTACGTCATTAGGCTGTGTTATAAAAAGTGGCCTATTTTTACACCACCCTCACAAAAGGAAGCTTTGTTATTTTATTTACTTTTTTATTCAATAGAGGTTTTATTACGGTAAATAATTTTGTAAATTTCTCTAAGGAGTGTAACTCTATGGTTTGTGAAAAGTTGTTATTTTGTCTATGGCAACTTTTTTCTTAATTTGTTTTTCTGTACATAGTTTTTTTAAATTGCATACGGCCTGACTACAATGCCTTATAAATAAAAATCTTTTGGGATGTATAAATCCTTAAATCATTGTTCCGAATAAAGAATGTAATGTCTTAAAATATTCATAATAATAATATTTTAAAGTTCTTTCAATAATAAGTAAAGATTTTATGTGATCTAATTCTAAGCGAAATACTAAATTAAAACACTTTTGCGGCTGCTCACGTGTTACATAAAATGAGTACAGTCAACCACACAGAAAAAATAACAAAGACACACAAAATTGTATCTTATTCCATTGAAATAGGGGTGATGTTTGTTTCAATGATGCTTATGATATGTGGTTGATTGTACGAATACAATTATTTTAGAAATGCCTTGTGGCCGGGGATTGCCCGACAGCAAAACTGGGAGTCTACCGCCACCTCTTAAAGCTCAAAGTGATATTACTGTAGTAGTGGAAGCGTGACAGCGCACTACAAGGCATAGAGCGGCGTCTCTCTTCCACAACTGTGATGATATGGCTTTTAGAGCCGATGGCAGGTCTTCTAAGAAAGTGTGATAAGTGAATGCCGGCTAGTGATTGTAATGTGTTCGAACCGATTCCGGCCACAGCGGCTAGTGTAACTATAACACCAGCCAGCTACGCAGGACATATTTATAGTGCACAAGCGTGTGCGCAAACACAGGTGCACTCTCTGTTCCTTTACACTCAAAGTCCGGTGGGATGACAATCAGACACGACCGGAGAGAGATCAGGCGCAGGACATTTTCATGTGCCTTCCGAAGCACGGAAGCTGTGATATTTATTGCTAAAACACACACAACATTCGAAAAGTCGCTGCGCGCCGCACAGTGGGACGGATTTCGGGTTTCATAGACATCCGATTAGTAACCTCGAAAGTGATGACTTTTATGCCTGAATATCTTTCGGAAGACCACATACATACTTTAAAATTGTATCATTATAGTATAGACTCATAAACGGCTCATTGAGAAATTTTTATTCAAAAATTTGTATGAAGCTGAACGAATAAAAGGACATATCTCCGGTCTCGCACAATTGGCCCTAATTCTTTTTCAGGGAGTCAATCTTTGAATTATTTGAATTTTTTTGATATATTGCATTATACGGCCAGAGGTGCGAAATATTTTTTTTTTTAATTATTAAACTTTTTTTTTGTAAGTATCAAAAGTTTTAGTTTAGGCCAGCTTGGCGTCTATATCTAGTGCAATAAAAATAGGAATATGAATAGGGCCATGACAATATATGATAAATATATATTTAAGTGACATTTATTGAACTTTTCATTAAATTATTCGATAAGTATTTTTGTATCTAAAATTTATTTTTATGTATGTATGACATGTATGAGTATATTAATGTAATATGTGTATATGACTATGACACAAATTTCACAATATGGATTCTGCAGACGATGATTCCAGCATTTTTATGACATCCTTAGTGCCTTTAAAAATAATGTGTGAAGACAAAACAGTTTGGGAAAACCAAAAACCTTGTTCACCAGCTTTTTGTCGTCCTGTGCAGTTTCAATTTGTAAAAGAAAGTGAGGCTGTGGTGAAGGCCGAAGTAACGGAAATGGAAAAGCAAATTTCACATCTTCGACCAACCGAATATGAAACTAACAAAGTAACCCATGACCTCATGATGACAATGGTTGATGCCAAGATTTGCACTTATCTTTCAGAGGCTAAGTCCAATGCTGCTTGCTACATTTGTTTAGCGAAACCGACCGAGATGAACAACTTGAAACTTGTAGAAAAAAGAGTGACATCACCGGAAATGTTGAAGTTTGGACTATCTTCGCTGCATGCACGTATAAATGTGATGGGATGCCTTTTAAATATATCATACAGACTTGATATAAAAAAATCGTCTCTAAGAGGAAAAGAAGAACAAAATGTAAGAGATGCGAAAAAGAAGATAGTTCAAGATCGTTTTAAAAATGAACTCGGCTTACTGATTGATGTAGTGAAGCAAGGCCATGGTACGACCAATGACGGTAACACAGCGAGAAAATTCTTTGAAGATCCAGTGAAAACTGCCGATATAACAGGACTCGATGCGGAACTGATTCACAGGTTTGCTGTTATTTTGCAAGCGATAACTTCCGGTGAGGATGTGGATACCGTAAAATTCAAAGATTACGCATACAAAACTGCTGAAAGGTACGTGTCCTTGTATAATTGGTACTACATGTCTGCAACCGTGCACAAACTGCTACTTCATGGAGCTGACATCATTGCTTGTAATGCAATAGTACCAATTGGAAACCTCTCTGAAGAGGCTTCGGAAGCCCGCAATAAGGATTTCCGAAGATTCAGGGAACACAACTCCCGTAAGAAAAGTAGAGTGACTTCCAATGAAGACATTTTAAATTTTCTTCTTCTTTCTTCGGATCCACTTATTTAATCGATAAGACCCACTTGCGAAGAAAAAGAAAACTTTCTTTAGTAAAACCCTTGATTTACTTAAGCTTCAACAACCTGAGTTTGAATTCACAGACATTTCTCATTTAGCCTCTGACTCTGAAATGGACTCTGACTCTGATTCGGACTCTGAATGATCGTGATGATTTGGAGTGTGATTGTTATTATGACATTAATTTTAGTTTCATGAATACTTATCTTTTTATTTTTTTTAAGATGTAAGATTTTTTTTTTATTAATTTATGTTTTTTAAGAATTAAGATTGCCATTTCATAACATTGTTTCCAAATTAATTATGACTTATCTTTGATTATGTTATTTTTATATATCGTGTTTATTATTTTAAATAATCGAATATTTCTTGATTGAGGAATAGTTTACAAATGGTTATGTTATGTATGTATGTTAAATCAAGTTAAATAATTGTCACTATTGCGCTAGATATAGACGCCAAGCTGGCCTAAACAAAAACTTTTGATACTTACAAAAAAAAAGTTTAATAATTAAAAAAAAAAATGTTTCGCACCTCTGGCCGTATAATGCAATATATCAAAAAATTTCAAATAATTCAAAGATTGACTCCCTGAAAAAGAATTAGGGCCAATTGTGCGAGACCGGAGATATGTCCTTTTATTCGTTCAGCTTCATACAAATTTTTGAATAAAAATTTCTCAATGAGCCGTTTATGAGTCTATACTATAATGATACAATTTTAAAGTATGTATGTGGTCTTCCGAAAGATATTCAGGCACAAAAGTCATCACTTTCGAAGTTACTAATCGGATGTCTATGAAACCCGAAATCCGTCCCACTGTGCGCCGTGGGGATCGAACTCAAGACCTCTGACTTAGCAGTCTTACCACTAGGCTACCACAGCTTCGAACAGAGAAGTAGTCTGCTTGTGACCACGGCTTGTGCAACCTGGTTACATTTTCAAGTCATTCAAGAAATAACATTTTTACAAAGCGTCGAAAAATATATCATCTTCTGATATTATAACTGAGCGATTGTAAGAATGGATGGAGCTGGACCAATATTAATGAAATTTGGTATGCAGTTAGCTGACACCCTGTTCTAACAAATAGGATACTTGTTACCTGACTGCGTAAATGGAGGTTCATGTTTTGCAGCTACAACCGACATCTTCTCGGGAAAATGCTTGGGGAAAAAACGAATAAACACCTAGCGTAGCATTAATACGTCTTCAAAAAATGTATTTTCTCTCTTTCTAGTGTAGACAACCATCAATGTTAACAAGTCTCAAATGTTTTGAAGTGATAAATCTGAGTCAAGGTTTAAAGTTTATTGAAAAGATGATGCTATTTCCCCGCGTTCAAGCGATGTCTATTTCCTACGAACGTAACCGCTTTTAGAGAAGGTCACTAGTTTATAAGGGCTGTAATAGTAGTTAAATTTACCAAAACAGGTTGTTTACATACTTCTATACAAATATTGTTTAATGTCTGATCGCATATGTCTGTATCAATAAATATAAATAAAATTATAGTGTATGTTTGTAATATTGAAATAACCGTTATGCGGGGTATCTTAGGCTACTTCAATAGTAAGAAAAAAATATTTTGGAAAATAAACTATACCTACATTAAAACTAAATTATCTAAAAAAGGATATTACAAAATATCTGATTACGTAACTGATAAAAACGCTTGGGATTGAGCTGCTCGCTAATATAGCTATCTTTCGCTGTCTGACTTCTTTTTTTTTAATGCATGCTGACATGTTTTTTTTTGTGCACTATTGCATATAATTGTTTTAAATATTATTTTCATGACATGTTTTGTGCTTTTGCATATACAGTTTTACTAGTATGACATGATATCTTGTGCTTTGCATATTATATATATTTACAACTGATATACATATGAAATCATATTATTGTATTATGTTAGAATTATTTGATAAATATTATTTGTAAGAGTAAACATAATGCAGGTAAATTTCAATTCAATTTTGTTATTTTTGCATAATTAATATTCCTAATTATCTCAATCTGGCGACCTGAGTAAGTTATTGCCTGACATTTTTTGTCGTGTCACTGGCGGTATCGTCATGTGTCGGGTTGTGCAGCACCCTCAAAAATGGTTGAGCTGCATGAGCTATTCGGGGCTTGCGTGCCGCCTGTTGGCACAGGCTTCCTCAGATCGATCTGGCTCTTTCGTCTAAAGGCCAGTCCAGACCCTGCATATTGTTTACTCAATGTGAAAACACTATTGTCTGGACTTTAAAAGAGGCGATGACCCCTGAGTTTGTTTCGACGTTTCTTCTCAGGGTAGCCAGTTAGGAAATGTCGATTCCAGCGAGCTCATATTTAAGAAGATGACATGTAAAAGTGATAAAATTTATCCTATTTGCAGAATAAATGATTTGAATTTGAATTTGAACATCTTTTTAGTTAAAGTTCACGCAAAGTCACGGGTACAGCCAGTGAACTACGTTCGTTCGAACGTACTACTATATTGATCTAATTCAGTTGCACCAAATAGTACGTAATCGATCCTAAAAAATATGAACACATTATTGAACTATTTGATTCGTTCAAAACCGAATGAGTCCGGATCGGAGCACGGACCGGTCCGGCAACTTTTTGTGGGATCCCACCCTCATCCGACGACCTGACAGCCTTTTGAGGTCTTCCACACGAACAGACCAAAACAAGCTCTAAGAACAAGCAGCAATAAGTCCAAAATTGAAGAATGGTATTCACGTTTGACAGTCACGACCTAAGAGCAAGGATAAATGTAAGGATGTACGCGTTTATCAATCAATTTTGAACTTTGTGTGATTGTTTTAGAGTTGGTTATTGTAGTGTTTTGTCTTGATGAATAGCTCCTTTGATTTTTATCGTACATTTGACCCATCATGTCGAATGTCCTGGGAACGTTCGGAAGACGATTAAATAGTTATTTGCCGCGATTATAACGACGCCAGGTGATCTTTTTGTTAATTTTTGTAATTGTTTAATTATGTTCGATGTCACAGGACACTTGGGTTCTAATGAAGATAAAAAAAGTCAAAAGGTCAGATAAAGTCGCGGTTAACAGCTAGTTTTTACTAAAGCTTAAGCCCTTTAAAGTAAATATTACTCTAGAAGACTTAAGACACGACTCAATTTTAGAAACGTTTTTGTAAGTAGACAAATTAAAACATATAATTTATTCACGCCAGATAATAAATACTTACTATTTAGTATCGACCTAATAAATATATTAAAGTACCATATTTTGTCAACCCCATACGGTAAAAACAATTTCTGAAGTATACTAAAACTAAGACAGAAAATAACAATTTAGACTTTTAGAAAACAATGCGAATACATTATTTAAGAAAATAGCAAGTTATTTATTTTGTAGATAAGCTTTTCATTATAATACTTTTCAATTAGAACACTTTCATTTGAAACCCATAGTGCTATGTAAATAAATAAATGTTAAGCTAAAAAGACCTATTGTCATTTGCGGGCGTAATTTAAAAATGAATATTACGTAAAACAAAACATCAAAACCCATCCAGACATCCAGACAAAAGGGCGCGAAAAGAAATGGACATACAACCATACAATGCCATACACACGCTTAAAACATTTCAACCCACAAACACAACCCACCTTCTAAAACAGTCGGTTAAAAATTGTACACTTAAAAAAGGTTACAGTTACATTACACAATCCATGTCATTTCCCATGATTGATGTATAAATAATTGCTATAAAAACTAACACCATATGACGAGGCTAACGATCATGGTGTTTTGAGGTTCCTCTCGTTGACAGACCACGGGTTAGGGTTATGTCGTTATAATAATGGGTTCACATACCATGTGTGAAGTTTGACAGCCGGTTAGTTGACATAAACCTACTTTAACCTACAAGGATCTTTAGTCACGTTGATGACATTAGCATGAGGGCGCTGGTGTGCATAATAGGCTATTTGACTAAAAAAATCTAATTAGTCCGTCAGGTAGATTTCAAAAAAATATTGTATTCGTTTTTTATTTTGTTAAATCAATAAAAAAATTACAAAGATAAATCGCACCAAAGGTGGCGAAAAGTGTGGAAGTGGGGGTTACAAACGTCACTTGCCAGTAAAAGTGATAAGTATGTGACGTCACACGAGATTTAAACTTACGGTATCATCTTATTTTTTTTGTTGACGTGATAAAAGAAAAAATACTTATCCAATATTTTTTGGAAATCTATCTGACGGACTAATTAGATTTTTTAGTCAAATACCCAATTGCAACAATAATAATCAATGCTACTGTTTGTCAAAAGGGATGGATTCACCATTACTGCATTAGTTCCGATTTCGAGCACGCGCCGAAAGATTCTTGTAGCGCTATGAGTTTTGTTCAATGTTTTTTG
The DNA here is from genome assembly GCA_941860345.1 of Chrysodeixis includens. Classification (NCBI taxonomy): domain Eukaryota; kingdom Metazoa; phylum Arthropoda; class Insecta; order Lepidoptera; family Noctuidae; genus Chrysodeixis; species Chrysodeixis includens. Next base: position 10,354,147 of record OW796105.1, read on the forward strand.
TTATAGTTAAAGTCTAATCTTTGAATTAAAACTACAGGTCAAATGAGAAAATCTTCTTGCCTATGATATGCGTATAGTTGGCAAGAATAAAGATATAGTTACCTACTTGTACACATAATTCTAATCCATAAAAGGATACAAAGAAGGTAAGTGATTAAAGGCTTGCTATGCAGGTTTGATTTTACTGACTTTAATAATGAAACCAATCTGCCAAATTGATCCTTTTCTTGCCTTTTCTTCATACACTGCTAATATTAATACTTTCATCTTTGAAAACATCTTGCAACTTAAAACCTACCAACTATTCAGTGTTACGAACGCAGCCTCCACATTCTATCCTAATTGTTCGTATATTTTAAAGTGGTATAAGCGTATTATTCCTGATGCATCCATGGTCTCCTAGTAATGGCAGGCCGGTCATCCATCACGCCCGCGCCCCGCGCCCCCGCGCCCTCACCCCGCGCCCCCGCACCCCCGCGCCCCGCGGCGCATCAATCTTATGCAACGCAGCCTGCACGCTTATGCTGCCCTAGTACCTTATAGTAATTTGTTAGTATTCTTTTGTCAGATTCGAAACGGATAATGGTTTACAAGGATATAAATAATAATATTTCGTTTAATAACCTAGTTAAGTGGAAATAATAGAAAAATATGTTTTTTAAGACTGTTTTCTGTCTGTTTGCTTAAGGTTTTCCATTCGTGTTTTTTTCGTAGTTCGAACTTGCACCTAACAATTTGTTCTCTTGTCTAGTAACTAAGCCATTGTGGCTTATGAAATGTTCATAATAAACCACATCGTACTCATTAAAAAATATTTTTTTTGTGGCACATGTTAATCATTTATCAGAATCATAATAAATGATGAACAGTCGGTACCCTGATTTGCTCACCCTTCCACCCTTAACGCATATAACTTGTACGTTCCGTCACGAGTATAAAGGGGTGCTTGAATTAGGTACAGATACCTAAATACTAATTGACTCCAAAGGCCAAGACTAATATGTTAGCCTGTTGTATAAATATGGTTGTTCTAAATATTTAATGTGGTTTCACTTGTATTTTTCCCGGTTCTATTGTTTTTCTGGATAAGTAAGTGGAGTAATTATTAAGAGAAGTGTGTTATCTATATAAAATCAGCTGTTTTCCGCGACTTCGTACGCAAAAAAAAAGAAATTGGGATAAAAATAGATGTTGGCTGATTCTCAGACCTACGAAATGCATATTCAAAATTTAAATATTATAGGAAGATAAATAATGATAAGTGCAAAATGTCTTGAACACGTGCTTCCATGTTTCCGTTTCCTGAAACTCAATAATAAAAACGTAATTCTTATTTAAATGTTTTTTGATTGTAGTCTTAATACTAAAAGTCGAGATAGCCATTAACTCTACCTTTTAAGTCTATAACACAATGATCATTGTCCAAAAATCTTTTCCCATTTAAATGAAACTTCAAAATAATTACTTACAATAAAAACTGGTCAAGTGCGAGTTGGAATCGCGATACTAAAGATTCCTTAGTAGACTAAAGGCAACAGTACAAGAAAATTTGATTACCCATCAAATTCATAACCGTACCATGCGTTGCTTAACTTCAATGTTTGCTTTTGTTATTTTATTTATATTTTTTGTTATAGCGGCAATAGTAATACTTAATCTGTGAAAATTTAAACTGTTTATCTATCACGGTAGATAAGATACAGCCGGACAGACAAGCAGACAAACAATCAGACAGAGTCTTAGTTCTCTCACTCTTTTTAATCGAATCCCTCACTACTGAGGATCTCGCCTCCTTCTGATCTTCTTATCTTAGTTTGTTGGTTGGCTGTTCTTCTTGACTGGCCTGTTGGTCTAGTAGTTAGTAGCCCTGACTGCTATACCGGAGGTCGTGGGTTACATTCCCACCTAGGATAAATATTGTGTGATGAGCACAATAATTTCTTGTGTGTCTGGGTGTAATTAATCTATAATATGTATTACTACTTGATTTGAGACTAGATGAGTTTAAGCGAATGTTGTGGAATATTTATTTATTAGTTCTGGAGTTCAGTTTTTCTTTTTAGGGTACGGATCCCTAAAGACCTTCATCTTCCTTAGTTTCAATCCACCAAAATTGGAGTTAAGAATAGCCTTTCTCGTTAAGGCCCGGTATTGTTACGCGACAGTCGCACATTGTCTTGTGTTCATTACTGGTTTTGTATTAATTACGAGTCTGTGTTGTGCTGTTTATTTTTACTTGGATGCTGAATTTTTGAGAGATTGCGTTGTCGCTAGGTGTTAGGTATTGTTGTTGGGTGCTTGCTCTGTTTGATATCTTGACTTGTGATACTAAGTATGGACACAGTCTAAATATATTATTGGTATGGAGGTGTAGGTTCGGTGCCTCTAAGAAAAATGTCTTTGACTATTTTTTATTCCATTTCCTGTTTTTTGCTTTAGATTTAGCTTAAAATGGCAGAAATGTATCAGAAGTTACTTTTAATAAAATTTATATTTTGCAATCGTATACGTTTTAAATTATTGTAAAATTATATAGAAATATACATACCTAGATAACATTGCATTTGAACAAAAACATTAGTTAATATTATTTTTAGATATTCTCTGCCTTTCAGTAGCCAGATATTATTATTTCAGATACATTCTCCTTTTCAGTAGCCAAAGACCCGCAACCACATAAAGACGACAAATTCAAAAACCAAAAGCAAGCAAAACCAAGAAAACCCCGAAAAAAACATTTGTTCATCATTCAAAGTTTGACTTTCACGTAAAGATGCACCTTCTTATTATTTCCTGAACACTTTTTGACACCTTCAAAAAACTGCACTCAAAAACCAACCGTAGGTTTAAAGCTGTAGGTCGAAATTACCTTAATTGTATTTCTTAGTTAATTTCTATAAAAGCCAGCTAAAGTTTGGAGCGCAGTATGCGGGAGAGAGCCACCCGGATATTGTCAGCGGAGATTGTTTTAGATAGCACTTGTACTCTTTACCTGAACCTTGTTTTATTTTAACATTCACTAACTTTTTTTAATGATTATTTTTTCTTGGCTACGCCTTGCATAATGCTGTCGGATTCGCCGTTTTCTTGTTCGATGTTCTTATGATGTGGTTGGTTATTTTTTGGATTATTTGAGTGGACTATTACGTTATTAGTATGAGTTATATAGGTGAGAGTTTAAAAAGAAGATAATAAATGGAATAATTGATCTATATAGGTATTTAAATCAGCTATAATAAAATAACTAGAAAATAATTATTTTTTAACAACGTTCAATCAAAATACAATAGATTCAGCCATATTAGGGGGACATTAGTTGATCTATTTAACATATTATACTTTCTGGCTGGAAGCATATAAACCTTTGCCCAACTGTGGGATATCAAGGGCTTTAAAACAAAATCCATCCAACAATGTTATAAGAGAGGTTATATCTCCAAAAGGATCACAATAAATTATTAATCTACTCAGCTTATGAACGAGATAACTGTAATCTCTCTCCAACCAATACAAAAAACTATGAATACAATCAGACAGAGTACATTTTAATTAACTTGTGTCAAGCAAAAATATACGCATATGAATAAAAAACAGACATAATATTATCCCAATAACTGCATATGCGGACAATGGCGAACACACTTTATAGTCGGATCAAACAGTCCTGATACTTTATATTTAAAAATAATACATGCACGTTTATGTTCGGATAGCGATCGATAAAACTAACTACCAATGTTGACCTATTTACAAATACAATTGTAGCTGAAAACGTGGAAATCAAGGCCTTTTTTCTGTGAAATTTGAGGCTGATAGTGGAGTCTATAATATGGGTATACAGCTTTAAACTCTAAAGGAAAATTTACCAGCGTTTTTTTTTCGATATCAAACGAATCGTTCATAATTAGTTATGCTGTAACTGCTTTGCAGTAGGTTTTTTTTTAGTGCTGAAAATCCGACACAATATACAAGACTTACGCTGTTAAACATAGCATCATAAAGCGACGGAGGTACTGTTTCCATCATCATCAGCCTATCGCAGTCCACCGCTGGACATAGGCCTCTCCAAGTGCACGCCACTGAGATCTGTTTTCAACCACTGTTACAGTTTGCTCGCATTAAATCTACATAAAAACCTCCATAGACAAAACACAAAGATATTCTCATAACACGTACGCAACAGCGCACATCGTCAAACAACGACCAAAAAGAAGTACAATGCACGTCGAACGAAAAAACTTTACCCTGTCAAAAAATAGTAACAGGAATAATTATCGTGAACATTGCATTAATCAAATTCCGTGCACGGCGGTATTGGTAGGGGGGGATGGGTGGCCCCCTTCCCCCCACGGGGCGCAGGGAAAAACGAATGCTGCGGGCTCGTTGCGAAAAAACGCTGAAAATGACGGATGCACACGGTCTACTGATCTGGCGATGTGTCGGATGCTGCATGTGAGGTGGATCGTTCGATGACCTATTTACTGATGGGTGTTGACTGTAAGTTTTATTTTATGTAGTTAATTAGGTGTGGATGTCATTGTGATAATACAAGAAATTTTTTTATGTGTTACTTAAATGAATCTTTTATTTATTTCAGATACAGGAGCAAATTGAAGTAGCCTGATTTACTCTTTATTACATTAGCTAACTACCTGCATGCAGTAAATAACGGTTATTTCAACAGCCAAGAGGTTTGACCATTGGACTGCAAAGTCAAAGGTTGTAGGATCAAAACCCAGCACGCACCAATATCTTTCGAGTTTTTTTTTTCAAAGAACTTGTCCCGCACTACTTATCGCAACGAAAAGCTACTCTTAACGGTAAAGAAAAACATCGTGAGGAAATCAGCATACCTGATAAGAGATAAAAGGACTACAGTCGGTTTGAACTTCGACTTCAGGCTATAATCAGTACGAAACGAAAAAAAACCTCTTTACTTTGAGGACACTGGTGTGAATATTCGCAACAAGAATCACAACTACCTGTCAAAAGTATTAGTTCTTCAGATATGATGGCATTAGTTCCGATTTCGGCCACGTGACAAAAGAGCCTTGATAGATGAAAAATTACATTCAATAATACCTTTTGTTCGTAACCCCTCGAGATCTACGTTCAGACTTATCGGCTAGAACTTATCTCATGTGGTTCGGACGAGTCCAGCGCAGGCTACCTATATAGTCACAAAAAAGCGGGGCCGTCACCCGGGCCCAGGGGGATGCGGGCCGCGGCCCCGCTGCATTCATTAATTGCTAATTTGCAGATCGGGGCCCGATGTGTGCCGCCGAATGTTTGTGTAATGCGTTTTATGTACCATCAATGCTTTTTGGGTTAATGTATTGTGTTTTATGTATTTTATCATTGTGATATAGTTGGAGAAATACTTTTAAATAGATAGATAGATTGAATATTCTTTATTGCACACCACATGAAAAACAGATTTGACAAATGTAAAAGTTACATGGTGCCACATTGGGCGGTCTTATCCTAAGTACTCATAATTGGTATGAAAAAATAAGTCTTCACAAGATCGTATTAGCTATGATATTAAAACTTACAAATTAAGCGTTTTATGGTCATCGTTTAAGGCCCCTACAGATCTCGTATTTACTCTACGCTGATATCTGTTGTCACCCAACAAATGGGCTTAAAACTCTCATTACCAGACACTACACGCCAATGCAGATCTGATTGGACCCCTTAATCCCTACATCATTCATTTAAACCCTATTAAACACTGACACAATATTAATGTCCTTTTAGGGGTCTAGCAGAGTCTACGTATTATATTAAAAATATTAAATATTCCATGACTTTCACACAACGCCATCTAGTATCAAACTAAGCAGAGCTTGTATTATGGGCCTAGACAGCAGATAAACATAATTATATACTTCTATAAATACATACTATACATAAATTACACCCAGACACAAGTCAAAACGCACGATCTCTAGTCTAGAAGTTTGGACCACTAACCACTAGACCAACAGGCCAATCATCTAAGGATGTGTCACCAATCATTGACCAAAATGCAATATAACATACACCCTTACTCTATCACAATCCTGGCTTTAAAATCTACCAATCCTCATCTCCCAACCACCATTTATAGTACAAACAATAATAGAATTTTGCATGTAAAACTGTAGAGCCACAAATAAACAACCAGCCTACTGCGTCACCCCATGCCAACGTCACACGTCACCTGCAGATCAGGCGAGCATATTACATGCATGCGACCATGGAGGATGACGTCAACTTATAAGCTGGTTATAACTTTTTATTTCTGGATTGTTAAAGCTCGGTTTAGTTGTCGTAATGGCGTTTATGTGCGTGAGAATAAGGGTGGTTTTGGAAATGTGGAAAATGTTAAACGCTTGACCATGAAAGTTTACAATGAGTGTGAGAAAGTAAAGCTACTTTCGTCGTTTGAGTGTAAGATGGGTAGTGGACCCTTGTCCAATACTTGGTGTCGTTACCGGGCTGAGGTGCTGATTACAATTTGCCTGCTTTTCTTTTGTTTCACGTCTCATTTTCAGTATTTTCCTATCAAGGATTGTTTTAAGCCCGAGTGATTTCTTTCGAATCAAGTCTTTTGGCTTGTGTAGTTTGACTAATCGACGAAGAGAAGTCGATAATATTAGATCCTAATTGACTTCGATTTTAATTGTCATAATAATCCCAAAAGCAGATTCACAATTACAGTACCTACTAAAGTAAATTTGAAACGAAGAGTCCCTTTAAAACTAAAGAGATAAAAATACTTTAAAGCTGCATTATCAACATACACGTATAAAAATCCATATCCACAGCGATTTAAGCTTATATCCCGTCCGTTATATAAATATATTACATACACACAATATTTTGCCTTCACCCCCAGCCCATGGAAACACGGTAATAATCCCCATGCAAATGAAAAAATAGAGCATCGGTGTCGCTGTGTGAGTGACGTGGACGATCGATCGCGATCGGAGCGTGTGTGCAACGAAATAAACGAAAACACGCGGCGGGTGGAAAAAATCGCCGCGTCAAAATGGACGGGGCTGTAGTGAGACCGAGGACTTGTGGCCACTGTGAGGGAAATTGGGAGGAAAATCAGGCAGAAGATTAGCTGTTTGAATGTAACATAGTATTTGGTTTGCTTATTAAGGTGTTCCTTAGAGATGTTTGTTAAGTATATTTTAGTAATTTGGCTTCGTGAGTGGTGATTGTGCGGTTTTCTTGCAGCTGGTATGTAAAATGAATGTATAGTTTCGCAGGTAACTCTGAGGTAAGTGCTCGTATCTTGAGGGGGAAATGCTTGTGGAGTATACAGTTAAGCTTTCTTTGACTAAATCTAGGTTAAATTAAGCGAGCCAAGGTATTCTCATCTACTTCTTCTGTAAATGGCCACTTTAGTCAAAAAAGGCCATCTTCCTGTTGCTAAAATCTAGCTCTACCTTTTACGAAACAAACAGTGAAACCGTTCATAACGTTAAATTATAATTAAATACACAGTAATTTTTTGAATGACCATTTGATGCCGAGCAGACTACACCGCTGCAAGCGTCACCAAACAGTCTGGTGGCGTGGGGTGGCCCCTTAAAAAAATTGCACCGCTCCGGCCCGGGGGGCGGGGGGGCACACCTCAACTTTGACGTGCCCCATCCCTAATTGATGCTGCGATGTGATACTATGCCGATTCCCAACTCTATCTACTTGATTACAAGCTAATTACAATGCCTGTTATAACTCTTTAAAGTTAATTAATTAATTAAGCCTCCTTTACCTCCCACCTCCCAGTCGAGGGAGCAGGGAGAAGGGAGATTTTTCGGGTAGTTAATCTATAGTTATTTATTCAGTTTTTCGATCTGTTTTCGAGGTTATTCGTATGGAAAAATAATTGGGTGCCTGATTGCCTGCAGGGTTTTTGCAATATTCCTGTAATGCTACATAATTTTTCAGTTTTATTTACGTTGAGATACGTATTTCATTCGCTTTGATGAATGGCGAATAATTAATGATTGCGTTCGGTTCCTCGAAATATATTTTTCACGTGCGAGTGGATTGCTTGATTTTTTTTGTAATTAAAGTTATTAAAAATAGTTGAAAACGGAGGTGATACTGTTAATCATTACAATTAGTCCGAAATACATCAGGATTACTTAAGGTGTTAGTGCCATGATGACCAGAAGCTTGGTGGTTATCTGACTGGATTTGAACGTTTGTGGCACTCATTCAAATAAGATATAATGGAATATACTATGACTTTTCATACATCTTGAATTATGACTACAAGTGGTAAACACACTCATTTACTTCTACATACACACTTATTAAAAATAAATTACACCCAGACACAGAACAAATGATCGTGCTCATCACACAAACATTTGCCCTGGGTGGGGATTGTACCGCACAGCCTCTGATATAGCAGTCGGGGCCACTAACCACAACACCAATAGACCACTCGAAATCTAAGCGCAGGGCCCAATACTGTTTCACTTTCAAATTCAAGCTTTGCTGCAAATATTAATTTAGATAAGGCCCAAATTAGTTGTTTACTTATAGATTTTTCAGTTTTGCCTAAAGAGTTTCAAAATACGACATAATCCTTTAATATGTAACCAATTGATCGTCCTTCCAATTATATTAAATCAATTGCATTGGAGGCGCCTCTGAGTGACACGACTAGTATGTACGGCGACCATCATTCTCTTGTTATTTCAAAGACGATTTAATAGGGTAAGCAGGATATTTTGAATTCCCTTTAGTTAGGTGATAATATTTGTCATGGTTCTTTTTTATATGATTTTTTAACTTTTGCCGAGTCATTTGTTTAAATCTTTTGATTTTTTGTACGTTTTCTTCTGTAAATCCAATTTTTTACGTACCGTATGGGGTGTTACAATATCAAAACTATTATTTATTATATAAATATTTGGTTCGGTATCTAATAATAATTTATTTTTCTTCGAATTAAGTGGAAGCGTAAACTTAGTTCATACTCGTACTTTCAAGTACAAATAAAGTATCAAACCTTAAAATAAAATCCTACTCGAACCACCAAACGAATTCCCACTAAAAATCGTTCAAAGTTACAAAAATTCCTTCGATTTCCACCAAAATCTCGGTTCGTTTCAAGAAAGTAAAAGTCAGTTAGTTATGACAAATGGTGGAGAACTCATGGCGACCACAGTTGGCCATAAATTCGTCACTGGCTGGTTGCCAGGAACCACCACGTTAGCGCCTCGGAGATATACGATGCAGAGTCTTGTCTTATGGTGCTGTGGCCAGTGTGGTGGTACTTAATTGATCTGTTCGCATTTTTACATGTAGGTAAGTAGATTCTTGGGTGATTATAATATATTGCTTCATGACTTTCACACAACGTCATCTAGTCTCAAACTAAGCAGAGCTTGTATTATGAGTAGTAGATAACTGATAACCATACTTACATACTTCTAAATACTTACATAATATGTATAGATAAATTATACCCAGACACAGAACAAACGATCGTACTCATCACGCAAACATTTGTCCTGGGTGAGTATCGAACCTACGACCTCCGGTATAGCAGTCCAGGCCACTAACCACTAGACCAACGGGTCAATCAATCAGGAATAACAGGAACAACAGGGGCTTTTTGTTTAAAAAACATTTTTTCTCGAGAATCAAAATATTAATTCTGGAAGTCAACTTATTAACTTACTAAACGCCCTAATTCCAGTAATCTACCCTTTTTTAAATAGAATAGAATTTTCTTTATTGCACACCACATGAGAAACAGATTTGACAAACGTATAAGTTACATGGTGCCATAATGGCCGGCCTTATCGCTAAATGACAACCTTTTTTACCGGTTTTAAATCTCAATTCACAATTTAAACAATAATAAGTAGCAAATAGATAACCCAAGCTAACATGATGTTCGCATGGCGCAGCGAGGCCTCTATTGGCAGTAGTCACTGGCGCGCCGCCAGGGTTCGCCTGACGAATTTATGTGCGTACGCTACATCCACCGAGATACTAATTGTTATTTGTATTTTTATAGTTATAGTTTAATCCTTGGATTTAGACGCAATGAGCTATTGATTGACGATTAAGAGTTTGATTAAAAGTTGGAATTAGTTAAGGTATAGATAATAAAATCATACTAATGTATGAATAGTGCAAGGTTGTTGGCTTTGCAATCTGAAATTGTCAGATCTATACTTGTAAAATTTGGTAAAGGTAGCTAAGACACTGAATAGACATAGAGAGCTTTTTGTCCGTCGATAAAACTGCAGGGCGCAGCGACTCAAATAAAATTACTGTACTTAATTCTTCAACTTATGCACACAATAACTTAAACTTAAATAAACTGACAATATTTCAAAAACCTCTTTTTCAGGTTTAAATAATTTTCAGACAAGTTTAAAAACAACTTGAAACCCGAACGAATCCGCAGCGATCCCTAGTACAGGACTAGCGGCCGATAATAGCGGTGTATAAGTAACAGCGCACACAATAAATCCATCAGTCCGTTTGGCGCGTCGCCAGTGCGCGCACTTAACGCCCCGACACTCCTCCTCTTACTCATGGAGCTTTAAAAGGAGTCCTATTTATTCCAATGCTGATTTACGCACTGAAAAATTTACCCCTTTTTAGGCTTGAACTAATTTTCCCTTTTTTAGTGGCCATCAATGGAGATGTCATTTGATTTATAGTCGGTTAAGTAAGATGTTGTCGCGTTACGTTAAATAATAAGAGTATATGTTTATTTTCCAGATAATAATATGATGACATATTAAGAGGCTTTGATTGGCCTGTTGGTCTAGTGGTTAGTGGCCCTGACTGCTATAACGGAGGTCATAGGTTCGATTCCCTCCCAGGATAAACATTTGTGTGATAGGCACGATTATTTGTTCGGTGTGTGGGCGTAATCTATCAATATGTGTGTGTTGAAAAGAATATAAGTATGTTTATCAATTGCCTAGGACTCATAACACAAGTTACTCTCGTATACTTAATTTAAAACAAGAGGGTGTTGAGTGAATGTTGAGGAATATAATATGATATCTAGTCAAAAACATAGAAGATATACTAAACAAATGTTATTTTTCAAAATGATATCCACACATCTGTATATTTTAAGTCTAAGTAATCATTGGTAAAAGCTCCAGCTAGGGGACCTACCTCTTTATACAGGCTTCTTTAAATAAGTTAACGAGATATCCTCAAAGTGCGGGTCACGTGACATGAAGACATGTACTAAAAAAATCAAGAGCCCATGAAATCTACTAAACGTTTTCTAATAAAAGCCATTTACGATTAAAATAAAGATGTTAAAAGATAAACCAACGCAAAAAAGGTGACGAAAGTAGGTATAATCAGTGTATATGTCAGTAACCAGTTAGAAGATTAACTGTAAAAGTAAAAAGTATTCGGTTCTATCAATCATCGCGGGTTAGGGTCAATCAAACACCCAATTTATCGAGTTTCAAGCAAAAACTTCAACGTTTAACGTGTGAAACTGGGACCATTAAAAATTGGCCAAAAAAGTTTTAAAAGCTTTCGAGTTGAAAGTCTTATAAATGTCCATGAATTGTTCATTAAAATAAGATCAGTGAATCGTTGAGGCTGTGATGATTAAATAACTTAAAGCTGTAAATATTGTCCGTCAAAAAATCTCTATATTTGAATCTGAAAGGCGTTTTCGAAAGAAATTCTAGTAAAGTTTGAATGACCAAAAAAACTATTCCTTCATTGTATTTTATTTATTAAATTACCCAAAAAGCGTTTAACTAGACGCTGACATTTAACAAGACGAGGAAGAAAAACAAAATAATTCAATGATGCAGTAAAAAATCTGGACCAATAAAATTCAAAGCTGAAAAATACCGAAAACAGTTTTATATCACCAAAAAGTTTTTCAGCGAGAAAGTAAGTGCAGTGTATCAGTACCGTTTATTTGTGACCAGAACGAATTTTCAAATAAGGAACGCCTAAAAATCGATTCAAAATAACGGCTTTATTCGATTCTTCATTTAGTCAATCTTATATTTAGTCGATTGTGGACTGAAAAGTTGTGACTAAAAGAGTGATGAGTATGAATGTTGATGGAGAGGAAGGGGAAGGCCAAAAAAAGGTGGATGGATTATGCAAGGAACGATATGAATGAAAAAGGAGTAAATGATAGTGACGTCTGATAGAGGAGAATGGAGGAAAAAATCGTGTCGCGCCGACCCCAAGTAAAATGGGATAAGGGCAGGAAGATGATGATGATTGAAAAGTTTTCGGCAGCTGGGTATGCGTATGGTACTAGGTCTGTAGTTTAAACACGTGCGAAGATTTGAAGATGGAATAAAACCTCTTTGGGAGGCCAAAATTTATTGAAAATGCAAGTTTAGTTTTTCTGGCTACTTGGGCATAGATATGTCAAGCAGTTTAAATTCTCGTGTGTTTATCTCAAGATTTATTAAGCAATATGAATTGAAAATCGGTCCAAAATGAACACTCAACTTCCATATTTTTCGCCGATTCTATCACAAGTTAAAGATATTTCAAATAAACAAGAATAAGTTATGAGCAGCTTTGTATCAACATCCAGTCATTTAATCACCCATTTTAGATTAAACCATGTTCACATTAAACATACAAGAAAAGCAAAACTTTGAATACCCCTCATGTTTACTGTAGCAAGTAAAAGCCCATAATTTGATAGGCAATCATAAACACGGATCTGCTAGTTAATAGCAACTTGGGAATGTTATAATAAAATTAATTTCAGGCAACATCCGACATCATTCGCCTCGGGAGTATTTCAGCCAATCAGGAGCGAGTATTCGTTGGTGGTTGTTGATTTTAGCCAATCAGAGAGCTTGGTTCATATCGACAGTCATCGGCAATCGACGCACGAGCGGAAAATGAAGATAAATCAGAGTTGCGTGCGCGGGCGCAGATGGCTCGCAATGTTACCTCCAGTGTTGTATTTTTATGGATTTGAGTAAGCAACCTGTGTATAAGTTAGAGCAAAATTGTAAACAGACAATTTAGTGTAAATAAATCTATAAGCTTTTCTTGGAAAGACTTATTAGTTTTAGTACCGCGAAAGTTTGTACGGAGTTTGTAGCTGAATCAATTTCGGTAATATTCTGTATGGCTGATACCATGAATTATTGTAAGTTACAGCGCGGGGCGTAGTAATACACCATACTTACCAATTTTATACCAGACAAATTAATGTTTGATAATACTTTAGAGTAGCGAAGGGTGGACCGTGGGGTACTGACGATAATTTATAAATCTTGACGCTCAAAGAGAGCTACATTGTAGCCTAATTTTAATAAATGACATTTTTTTTAATTTTAGAGAAATAACGAATATTGTCAGACTTCGGTCAGTAGTCCCCTGTTCACGTGTTGCTTCTGCCATTAGTTTAAGACAAACACGTTTCCACTCGAGAGAGAATAGTACAAACTGGTATGTAAATATATTATAATAAAAGTTTTCCTCTCTCCGAAACTTTTCTACAGCTTCTTTTCTTTACGGTAAGCAGGATTTAAGCCTTTCTACGTACTTGTATATATTTTACAAATATGATGCAAAGACTAAAAATCATGGAAAAATAAAATTGAAAGTGCTGTTGAGCTTAAAAACGGAAAAGCAGTCAAGAGCTTGACGTGAAAATATACGGGCTCAGAGCTCTTGGCCCATACAAACAAAAAGTGAAACATTAACTAAATAAGAGCCTTAATCTATAAAGAGAATAATGTGACGGTGTATTCAGAATCAAATACTTTAAACCTAAATTATCTCACGAAATTTCCTTCATCGATGGTCAACTGCGACAAAGGTATCTAGGTTCTATATGCCTATAGCCATAGATATATAGCTTTAAGTTCAAAGTTCAACTAGAAATTAAAAAATAAACACTCCTGCATTAAGATTTTTAATCCTTATGTCGTGGGGGGTTTCACAAACATTAAATTCACATGCACAAAAACACCCAATCCCAGAACAAGCACTTGTAATTCGCACAAAGTCTTGTCATACGCGGCGAACTCGCAACACGTCGCGCACAGTAGTAATTGGCGTGGTGACCTATACCATTCGGCTATCCGTACAGTCCGTTTACGTACGCTTACGTACGAAACACGTCGTTGAAAATTTTAAATTATATAGAGTACATAATTCTATATTAAACGGTACTTTCAATCCTTTTAATGTTTTAAGTTTTTATAATAAAACGCATCGTCAATCTACATCAAATATTGCTTTGTCTTAATATATTTGAAAGTCCTCAATAGATAAGTGTAACAGCGATGGTTAAAGTAAAACATTACGCCGATGTTCATATGTTTAAGTCATTTGCATGCTTTAACAGTAGTGGGACATAGCGGAAAAATATCAGAAGATCCAGTATAATCGAATTTCCTAAATGTATATAATTATGTATTTGCGGGTGAACGAAACAGATACTTTAAGAACATATACGAAGATAAAATATATCATCATTCACAAAATATAATATGAAGTAGGGCACTTAATTTTGATCAAGTAATAAACGTAGTTAAATAGTAAAATTTTCCGTGTGGTGTCCGGATATAAAGAATAGCACCACCCCATATCCTCCACTGGGTGTCGTAAAAGGCGACTAATGGACCTTAAGACCTAGTGCACTGTACCAAACACCTTGGGTCACCCGAATGGTGGCGGGTAAACCACCAACAATCGCATTCCCAAAGAGGGTTAGTCCCAGGCAGGCGGCCGACTATAAAACCATAGCCAAATCTATTAGCAACATGTTGAGAAAAAAAAAACATGTTGCGCCGACCCCAAGTAAAATAGGATAAGGGCAGGAAGATGATGATGATAGTAAATAACGAATATTAGAGAAAATGTGCTTCTTCATTAGGAATGCGTAGAGAGGGAGGTGTTTTTAATAACCAACAGAATCTGTTCATTCATAAAAAATCTGTTTAGAGGAAGGTAAACAAGGCCATTCTATTATTTGTCAAAAACAGTTACCTCCAATCATCCCTCGTAACCAGCCTAATATTCTAGCAAAATTGTTAAAACATCAAACAGACTTGACCTATTGAACACTACACTGTGGTGTAGACTAACAAAAAACCTAAGCATTTTTATGCTTTCAGCATGCTCACGGCCGTAAAACGTGACATAGACAAATAACTGTATTCTCGACGTACAGACATAATCGCAAATTAATGACCAAAGACTAGATAAAGGCCAAAAAAAAATACGAACACACTCACACTGAAAACCACCTGAATTTATCTTCCGTCTCTATCTGACCGTGAAGGAAAGAACGAGATGCAAGTAGGATAAGACGGAGATTAGCTTAGTGGATATGATTTGTGGTTAAAATGTAAGATAGTGTGGTTAACGAACGTTAAATTAAGAGATTTTTGATAAGATTTCAGACGGTGAGGTAGGTTTGTATAATGTATGTACCTATTGCAATTGTTTTATATCATTCTAACGTCTAGACATTATTTAATTTTATTCGTCTTAAAGCAGATTTTTTATAACGACTCCCGCTCTGAGGAATTTGATCCTTGTATCGCGGGGTTCAACAGACTTTCAATTCATATGCACAAAGACACCCAAGTCTTTACGAATCGCGCAAATTCTTTTCCCGCGCGGGGATCGAACCCGCGACACGTTGCGTACAGTGGTAATTAGCGTGGTGGATCTCTACCACTCGGCTATCCGTGCAATCAGATTTGGAATTAGAAGACAAGTAACGTATTTCAGCATTTTCAGCTTGTTTTATTTGTTTCAAGCTGAAATAAAAAAAACAAACTTCAGTTATTACTTTTCATACGTTCTGTAATTAAAATATGACAAGTCGTTTAATATGCATGCTTATAGATTTTATCGCTACAAGTTAAAACGATCAATTGCGAGTTTGCTCGTAACACTGAGAGTTCCGTACTATTGAAGATGATGTCGTCCTGTTATCCTTCATCAGGGACATACGGCTCGCAGAATATTTTTCCACTTCTTTCGATCTTGAGCACCGGTGACTGGCCTGTTGGTCTAGTGGTTAGGTGCCGCGAATGCTGTACCGGAAGTCGTAGGTTCGATTCCCCCCCTGAACAAATGCGCTTACACGTCAGACGTTGCTTGGACTTCCGTACAAATAAGCTAAAGAAAAAGAAATCTGCATGTCATAAATTTTCAATATAATTATGATCTAACGTTTTATTTTCTTTATATGGGCTATGGTGTTTTATAAGTGGTTTTTATATATTTCCATTTTTTCCTTTCAAGATAAAGAACCCCAAAAATTGGCTTGAACAACATATGATGCTGATATGATATCATAATAAGGCGATACAAACTATTTTTATTAAGAGACAAATGAAACACTGGTAGACACTAAAAAACTAATTACAAGCGAACTGGCACGTGTTAATTATAAACATAAAGCCTTAAAAAAAGAAAGTAGACTCAATTTATATATCACTAGTTAAGTGCCCTGGTTTTACCCGCGTATTTCCCGTGAAAAAACGTACCTACTAATCGTTAGATATTAATAACTATGTATGTGTTGATGAAAGTATAAAAATACAAATCAATTGTATTCGTTAAAAAAAGGTTTTATTATCTTGTAGGTATACATTATTATAGTCAAGAAAAAGAGGTATGATATGCTTAAAGTATTTCTAATGTTGCCCAGCCCCTATACAAGTAAAATTTTCAAAAGAAAACGGCTAACAGACCTATAAAATTGATACGTCAAAGTCACGTGATCGAAACAAAATGTCATTTCCATACATTTAAGCTCTTTCTATGTGACTCATCTGTAAAGGCAGGTTTTTGGCTAGACAACTTAATTCGCCGTTTGTCATTGCGTAACTTAAAAGTGTATAATAGATTTTGGAAGGCATGCTACATAGTTCATGTAGTACGTACTTATTGGGACTAAATATCCCAACCTGTAACAATGTAGATATAAATTTGATCATTACAATGAATTTTAATACTAGATATACGCAATACTCTAAATAGTCTAATCTTTCTGGTAACATCTATCCTACGCACGATACTAAAACAAAAAAGCCTACTAAAATATTTAGCACACTTTTATACCAACATAACAATTTAAATCACTATACTCTTTTAAAACCATTAAAAATAATTAATTCACATCGTTCACAGAATAACGTGCAAATATCACAAATTTACTTCATAATTATACCACTTGTATATTTTATGTCTCTATTTCTTCCATCTAATACTACGTATTAGTATGTATGTTAGTCTGTACGTAGATTTTGTGTCGTTAACATAATACTTATGAATTTATAATTGAGATTCGGAAGTTATTGTAACATGACCGGGGAAACCCGAATTTTTGTCGAGTTATGTTAGAGGGAGCAATGTAGGTAAATGTTTCAAGTTACTTTTAAAGTAAAGTACACTTTAATTTCTAGTAATATCGGCTGCACTGGTAGCCGAGTGGTATAGGTCACTAAGCCAGTTACCAAAGTGCGCGACGTGCCGCCGGTTCGATCCCCGCATAGGACAAGTATTTGTGCGACCCACAGATGCTTGTCCTGAGCCTGGGTATCTTTGTGCTTGTGAATTAAATGTCTGTAAAACCTACCGCGATACAAGGATTAAATTCCTTATTGAAAAAGTTGTTTTTTTTTTTTAAGTACGGAAGCGGTAGATAGAATTTGACTGGGGTTATAGTCCAACAAATCTAAGAAGTACCGTTTGACGTTTCATCATTTTCAAACCGAAACAACTTTGTTCATGCGTACAATACTCAGTTTCGACAAACTTTGTCATAAAACCATGAATTTAGAAAAATTTTATTATTGTATCAAAAAATTTACAATTTTTAATATCCTAATTTAATTGAAAACTTTCAAACCAAGCAAAATAACACATATTTACATAGTAAATAATTTCTAATAGTTCTATTTTTGACCTCATTGCAAAGTCACGTAGTAAGGTCACTGCTTGTAGTGTTGTGACTCTTCAGATACACTTGTATGCAAAAAAATCGATTACATATATGAAAAATCGAATGTATTACTTTCAAATTATCAATTCACGACACGTTACTGCGCGACCGCATTATGCACTTAATACATAGGTACCCTAAAATAAATTACGACTTCGACAGAGACGTACACTTTGATAATTTCATAGATAATCAACTAGTAATTAATTTAAATGACGATGACGATGACGATTCTAGTACTAGTAGTGTATAAATAAAATATCCTAAACATAACTTTTATTTCATGATGACAATTGATCTCTTAAAATTTGGATATTATAGTAATCGATCTCATAAAAATCGGATATTATAGTAATCGATTTTTTTACTCCCAACCCTATTATCCTATTTGTCATAACTGTCAAACGGTACTTCTTAGATTTGTTGGACTATAAATGGTATGTTTGTCAGGTTTTTGATTAATTTTTCTACTTAATTTTTGAAAATACTTAAAAAAAATTCAAGTTTCATTCATAACGGAATGACATAATATTCCTAAGAGCCAAAAAATGTTATCTTTGTGTAGAAAATCTAGTCTAAATGTTAGCTCTTAGAAAGGTAATTAATAAATTTTATTATGCGTGTATTGCCATAAATTGCCAATCTTTTGCATAAAAGCAGTCAAAGTCTGAAAATTCATGAAATATCTGAATCAAAAATAAGAAAGTTAGCTTCACGTTATCTAAATGCCTAAACATATCATAAACAACTCATAAAAATTCTACACAACATTACAAAACCATTGCATAACTTAGAATACAAATTGAAACAAGTCTTACAATTACTGTTTATACAAACACTTTTTGTTGCGCACATCTCGCATGAACCGGTCCATCGCCAGTGTGTCGTTGTAACAGCACACATACGGCTTTTTTGTTTTAATGGTTATAAATAGGAAAGAGGGCAGTAACACTATACAGTTTAGAGTTATCCAAGGTTGTTGATTCTGGATCCTATATCTTACTGAACGACTTCTAGTACTTATTTTAGACGACAAACGGGTCTTATTCGCGATATAATTCGATATTTCTTTTCTCCCTTCTAGTACTTGTACGCACTAGTTATAATTGTTTGAATCATTGTATTAAAATGGAATGGTTGTCGTGTCGCCTTAATTAATTGATCAATATTTTTTTTCATATTATTTAAATTTCTAGTATGGGTTAATCAGATCGGCACGAAAATAATGATTCAGACGCATTAAATCGAATTCTGTTATAAATAATGAACTTACTTACCATGGTAGTGGATAATGCTTACATTTTTTGATAGAACTTGAAGTAATCTTTTCTCAGTAGGTGCAGTATTTAACACTCGTCTTTTCTTGTAAGAAATTGAGCTAAAACACTGAAATAGTTACAAGCTTGAAGCTAATAAATAACATATTATACATGGTATATCTTGATGTTTATAAATCAACAATAAAAAGATTTATGTTGTGTAAATATTGTAGTGGGGTCCGACGTCCGTCTGCTACCGGAAGCCGTTGGCAGCGCGCCCCCAAGCCGTGCCAACTGCTCCCCACCGCGCATGACCCCAAGATTTATACTGATTTCTTCAATAGCCACCATCCCGCAGACTTTCAACTTTTCTACTCTAGATTTGAATTAAAGAATCTCTTTTAATTCACGGGCAAACTTCAAGGAAAGAAACCCGGTCCCTTTTAAAGGCTTACACGGGGACACAGGTCCAACATGCAGAGGCCTTGTTGAGAACTTTAATCTAAATGTGATGGAGCATCTACCAAAGGAATTAAAAAAATATTATTAAAATGTTGCTTTTAAATTGTCAAACGATGAAGGGAAACATTGTGAGCAAACCTGGATTCAAAATACTGGAAATTAAAATCGCCAAGCCGCAGTGAGTTAGCATGGTGATCAATGCTCAAACCTTTCCTAATGAGAAGTTTGTCAGTGCCTATTAGTAGGACGTTTATAGCCTAATGTAATAACTGTTTAATTCATTGTTTACGTTCATGAAAACATACCACACAAAAATCGTTTTCACAATGGCATGCTGAATCATCTCATTTTCAGTTGAACGGGCAATTAAGAACCATCTTCTTGGTAACACTTTCCAATCGAAGCAGTTAATAAAATGGTAAAAAGAAAGAAAGGGAATAGAAACCTTTACACCCAGTAAAATTGGCAATGAAGATGTTTGTGGTCCCTTTTGTGATGATATTTCTCAAGCACGGCACGTAAGCAGCATCAGTCAGACCATCATAATACTCAAGCCTGTTCCACACCGTCAAATTGTAAGTGAAAATATGCACAAGCATGCGCGGAAACCAGACATGATTAAGCTCCAATCAATTTTGAACTCTATGTCATTGTAATTTGGTTTAATTACGAAGGAATACTTTGGGCTGGTTGCTATAACATGCCCATTTTTTTTCTGTTTTTTTTAACTCTTTAGTTTTTTTGTTGTTCATCCATTAAAACGTATCTTCTATCCTTATTAGGTTTTCCGTGTGGAAATGCTAATGGTACTAAATTGATCGTTATAGAGTGAAGAAAAATCCTTTTGATGTGGTAGGTTTCAAAAAGTTTTAAATTACTTCTCAATATCAAGCGTTTGCGGAACACAAAAATACCGCTTGCGAGGATCGAACCCGCGACTCGTTCTACACAGTGGCCTTCTTAGTACACCGCCACTCCGGTGACTGCAAAAAATTTAGATTTGAGAGTAACAATGGCAATTAGGTATTTGACTGACAACAAATGCATATAAAACAAATAAGTCCGTAAGATAGATTTCCAAAAAAACATTGGACAGGTATTTTTTCTTTTATCGCGTAAATAGACAATCGGTCACGTCTCAGTACACTATTAATGACAAGTAACGTTACCACCCCCATTTCCATACGAATTTCCATCTTTTATTCGTAATAAATTATATTTTAATAAAGTAAAATGCTTTGTAATATTTTTTGACAGTCTATCAGAAGGCCTTATTAGATTTTTAGACAAATACCCAATTAATAATTTTCTTTTTTAGATACTCCTTATGGTATATGCCTGTAGAGATCTTACATTTTTAAACAGAATCACAATTAGACTTAACATTATTCAAAGTAGATACTTTCTACTGCTTTTAATATTAAATTGGATTCGAAATGCTTTTACTTGCAACAAAACACAACAGAACACAATAAACAATTTCAAAACCTTTCCCCTTATGATTTTTAAGTTTTTTTTCATCAAATTGACTTCCGATCCTCGATTTGCGATCGTGGAAACTACCTGTCTATCTATTCAAGATTTTCATGATTGACCGCTACTAAAACAAACGATTTTCAACCTAATTCCTACACTCATAGAGTCTAAAATATTCCGCATATATTATATTCTTACGCTATTATGCATCGTAAATACAGCGAAGAGATTGAAGTAAACTCTAATGAATTTCAAAGTCAATAAGGTTGATTTTGCTTTGCACTTGTTTTCCTTATAAGTCATTTCGGTTAGTTCTTAAGGAGAATGCTTCCGTTAATAGAATTTTAATGAAGTAATGTCAGTGGCGATGCGGAGGTTGTGCTTGTCATGTCCATCTCCTTACGTGGTCTGACGCGCATGCGCCTGGCTCGGTACCGACAGCAAAGAAAGTAGAGCAAACTGGACAATACAAGTTTTATTTGTTATGTTAACTAAATTGATTATTTACAGCTATTTGTGAATGTAACCGTTTATAAAACTTTATTTAAAAGTCAATGTCAGTTAAAAGGCGTTATAAAGTTGAATTACAAGGTTAAATGTATTGTTAATGTTATATGTAGTTTAGTGAGTAAGCCTAGCAATTATTATTAGTATATTATACGACGCATAAAATAACTTGATATATTGGTAAAGGCATTTTTTTCAATAGCTACCTTTTTTTAAATGCTACCTAGTGTGCTAGGTTTAATATACGTTATTATAATAGTTTGGACGCGATAACTTTTTGCCCATGGGGTATTTTTTCTTTGCATCTAAGCTTACCTACTTCATACAGAATTTCATAAAAATCAATTCATTTTATTACTTTTTACTTTTTAAAACTTTTTTCTCGTTGAATCTGCCGACCGTACAAAAATAAGTGGGCATCTATATTTGCCGAATCTGTTCCATCAATGTGGAGATAATAATTACAGATGTACTGTTACAGATCGACGAGATACCGGGATGGTGCTCCCAAATATCTGATACTCATCACCAAGAGTGAATTACTTCATATTTTACAACAGTACATGTATGTATGGAAGGTAAAAGGTTTTTATTTACGTAGATGTTATAAAACCCTCTCTTTTAGATAAAAATAGCTGTTGCCCGTGTCTTTGTCCACGAAAAAAAAATAGGTTTAAAATAGAAAAATAATGTAACCTTGGTATTAATCCACGGTGTCAGCTAACTTTATACAAAACTAGCTGTCCGCTCGCGGCTTTGCCCGCGTGTATATTTGGTTACTTTGGTTGATTTTTTTCAGTTTGTGTCCGAAAAATCCAAATATCTTACGGAACCCTACTTTTTTCCAAAATAAAATATAGTCTATGTTACTCGTGGATAATGTAGCTTTCGAATGGTGAAAGAATTTTTAAAATCGGTCCAGTAGTTTTTGAGCCTATTCGTAACAAACAAACAAAAAAATATTACCTCTTTATAATATTAGTTTAGATTTCATGAAAGCTAATTTTTGATAGCCGGATGAATGATAGTTACTCTTTCACAGTCAATAGACTGTGAAAGAGTAACTATCCGTCTACACATCTATTCATACTGACAACTTTCGCGTTATAAATATTAGTAGGGTTATACTACATGTTCACTATGCTATGCCCGTGGCCCTGCCCGCGTAAATGTCACTTATCAAGGACAAAAAATTGACTATGTTTTATGAAAATTGTTACAGGGATTCATCCACAAAACTCTTACATAGATTGACAGTAAGAAGAAAAGATATAGGGCAGACAGTCTTTTCTGAGTGTTTTTGCATGTGTAGTATAAAGATGAAAAAAAAAAAATATTTTTAAATTTTAACATGATGATGATGATGAACATGTCTTCTATAAATTAGAATATTTTTAGTAAATACCCATGAAATCAAGACGGATATCAAAAGTTCTGTGATTCTGTTCTGTGAAGATATTTCATGAAATTGTGCATAATATTTTTCTAACTTAAACACGAATTAAGTTCAGTGCATTCTTTGTGGTGTAGCCTAACTTTCTAAGTAATGTTTCGGTCTACCGGTAATCTGTTACATTTTGTAGTCATACAACTCATCTTTGCTCACGGCTGTATGTATAGGTAATCCTTGTAAATATACAGTGACGTTGCGTAGAGGTACAAGGATATTTTGTTACGATGATATTGACATGAGGGCGCTGGTGTGCATATCCTCAACAAGAATCATCTCAAGTGACTGTTAGAATTGATGCTTTTTCTTAAACGGCGGTTTTAGTTCCTATTTCAGCCACATGCCAAAATATCCTTGTAGCCCTATATAGTCTTAATTTTTGTATCACTGTCACACAAATGCAAGCTTCAATGAACAATCGCACGGACACACAGCGCCGCGCGCACAGATGAGTTGAACTATCTATAATTTTACATCTAATACTAATTTTGAGTCAAAATAACTTTGATATTTTGTGGGGACTGTCAATATATGCAACGTCGTGGTCAAATGTTCTACTTTATTCTAAATTACCTTTATCTAACTGTATCAATCCAGTGCGCATGCGTGCTATGGTCAACCTTAAAGTTGTTACTATGCAAAGTATTGGAAATGATTCAGCATAAATGCTCACAACTACCTCTGTAATGAGTTTTTCTAAATAACTTGCAATTAAACACAAATAAGAATATAAATAAAACGCATGATGAATTGCACGGCTAAATTGTTATACTCCATTTGTTCAGGTAATTAATTAAATGTAAACAATCTTGGCGTTACTTTTTATCCAAAAAAAATATTTATAATATGGATATGGATATTACTACTTACAGTTTTAGAAATCTACAGTTTTAGAAAATCTGAATGCATTTCAAGTTATAAAACGTATTTCACATTTTTCAAGATCACATTTTGTATAAAATACATGTACATATACCAAAATTTTTAAAATTTATAACAAAATTGAAATGCATCAAAATCATAGTACGTTTCCAGACGAACAAGTATTTTAGATTCATCACTTGTATGAATTTTATTTATCTCATGGGCAGTTTATCAGTGTTGTTTTAAACTCATTACTTTCACTTATGCTGCGGCTAGTGAATTGTCTCGTTATGAACTTTAGCCGCTAATAAACACATAACTGATACCGAATTGATTTGATACGCCCAAGACTTACTTAGCCACTGTCACTCCGGGTGACTTTGATAACAGCTACATATTATTAAAAACTTTCAAAAAGATATCGCAAATGCATAGTCCGTCATCGCTTTAAAAGTAGCACCGATAATAATACATACAGCCTAATTTGTCAGTTTGACAGACAATTAAATGTCTCGTGCCTCGGGTTCTGAACAGGTGAGCTCTTGGCCTTAATTACCACAGAATTTTGAATCTGTGGCAATTCGTAGAGCGGAGTCACGATAGAGTTGGTTTACAGTAGGTTCAAATTACTCTCTTTACTAAAAATACCGCAGTATATTTAAAGAGACAGTCTGATTTTAAAACCTGATTTATTCTTTAAAACATATTGTTTTTCTTAATGGTTCAATGACCACTAATTTACAAGGTAAGGTTTAACAATCATCAATATCTACTAATTGCATTATATTATACAAGCTAAATCCATTTTCATCAGTATCCTTGGAAATTTACACACGTTTTATTTTATGCTATGAACACTAACAAAAACAAAAAATATATCAACTTCTTAAATTAGTTTGCCACAAATATTAAAGCTGTGTCTTAGTCATAGAATAATTTCATCAGTTACTAAACTTCTGTATATAACTCTACATTACCGTAACTGTTCGTTCATTTTCGCACGCGCGACGATTACCGACCACAGATTATGATAGACACGCGCAGCGATTGGCGCGCAAAAAATGTGTGATAGTTCATTTGGCGGGATTCGGATTAGTCTGGCGCACTGATGGCTAGACGAGAGACTCTCTGGTATAGAGTGTTGTGTTGTCTATGGTGCCGAGTGCTTTCCCAATTAATTGGAGGGCTCTATTTGCGGCCAGTACAACTTATTTTATTTGAATTTTGGAATCACGTTCGGTTTTAATTTGATGACGCTTTTTTTTTGTTTTATGGCTTTTGTTTACGGCAGTTGTTTTAAACGTAGAAAAGAGACATACAAACTTTATTTAAGTTTAAGTCTTAAGCTGGGTTCAGATGTATTTTCGTTAGTAGTAGCTAGAAGCGATAATCATGGATCAGGAAAGAGCTAAACTTCGCCAATGATTAAATCAATGAGTACTCACATGACATTGGAATTTAAAGTTCTAATTTCTTAATAACAGAGCCATATCGTTAGTTATGAATAGCACATATTTTCGAGTTCGGATCGAGATGTGGAGATTAGATGCCGTCTGTTAAAGCCAGCCATCTCCGCGTGAAGATACAATGCTGTGGAATATGTACCGGTGGATAGGCATGTGATATACTTAAAGCTATGCTTAACATCAGCTATTAAAACTAAGCACTGCTTGGACAGTAACAGCAAGCTAGTTGCTTGAGAGAGTGGTAGATTTCTGAGTTCTAGACATGTAATATTTTTCTTAATGCTAACGCCGATGAAATCGTTCAAATGTATTAGACTGACAAGACAAATTCACGTACCTACTTTTTGAAAAAGAATATAATTTTGATCAGAGAATCGTTTTTCACTCGACAAGTCTGTTGGTCTAGTGGTTAATGGTCCTGCCTGCTATGCCAGAGGTCGTCGGTTCGATCCCCACCCAGGACAAATGTTTGTGCGATGAGCACGATTATAATTTGTTCTGAGTCTGGGTGTAATTTATCTATAATATGTATGTATTTAGAAGCAATCGAGCTTATAAGTATGTTTATTAGTTGTCTAATTTTATAATACCTACAAGCTCTGTTTAGTTTCGGACTAGATGGCGTCGTTTGAAAGTCGTGGAATATTTTATGTTTATTACATATATAACATTGTCTAGGTCCTGTGGTTCCGTTAAACGCAAAACGAAACCGTTTTTATAAAATGCGTAAATACCATGAATTTCATATATCTTCGACTCGCGACCCCGCAGCCGCGTCAGCTCATGATTTAAGGACTCCGGTTGGGTCCGAAACTAGTCGGACAGCGGGCTATCCCGATAAATACGCGTGAGTGAACCGTTATATTATTTAAGTAAGAATGACATACCTATATCATCGCGTAGCTACCTCTACTTCTCATACCCACCCAGGTCACGCTCCCCGACGGAAGCCCAACCAGCCGTCAGCTAATCACAAATGTTAAGTGCCTTCAATCATTAGTCAGTCTGATAGCCCTGTGTTAAAGGGCAGCCGCAGCAGACGCGGATAGGGAAAGGCACCGGTATGTCTTAATGAATTTGTTGGTACGTGGTTGATGTAACATGGTAATTATATGCGTATGAAAGGTGTGTTAAATTTCACCCTATGGTTGATAGAGAGTGCCTTAGGTATTAAGTCCGCTATTGTGCATTTTTTTGTATAAAATGCGTAAATAAATAGATATATTTCAAGAGTCATATGTTTTTGTTTACAGCATAGTGATGATAGATTTAAATTGTACTACTTACAAATGGACTAGACTTACCCTGAAACCTCCATGAAATGCAAAAATAATCCGTTTTTGGAGACTAGTCAATTGATGGGTATACTTCAACATCAAGTGAATCAGGTTATAATACCACCTACTAAAGCAGGTCTGTTACAATCGGGAAAGGGAAGCGCGTTACAAATTAATCTGTGACTAGCTTCTACGAAAGGAGTCTTTGCCTGCTTAGCATTGAAATACAGAAAGGAGGCTAGTATCATAGAACTAAAACCTCCATGCGCAGAAAAAAATAATTTAAGTTCAATATCAAGACCAGTGACCGGTCATGGTCTTGGCTTATTACAGACTCGGGAATCCCAGAAATACATGATTGTATAGCGTTATGATTCTCGTAGAACTGACTCATTTTAATCACAGAAGAAGCCGACTACTGCTGTCGTGAAAGAAAGATAGCGCTCTATGTAGTGTAGTGTCTCTCTTACACAACGGCTTTTGCTTTGTTTAAGAGGTGGTGGAAAGCCCCAGTTATAAACAGATCTAGATTATAAATACAATTACGTCTTACTAATATGACGGGCCTGGCCTAGTGGTTAGTGACCCTGACTGCTATACCGGAGGTTGTAGGTTCGATTCTTACCTAGGACAAATGTTTGTATGATGAGCACGATCATTTCTTGTGTGTCTGGGTGTAATTTATTATGATATGTGTGTATTTAGAAATATGTAAGTATGTTTATCGGTTGTCTAGTGCTTATAACACAAGTTACGTATGTTTAGCTTGAGACTATAAGGCATAGTGTGGTTGTTCTAAAAAAAAAATCTTACTTAATATATACTTAACAACGCCAATAAAAGTGGGCCATCTTTAACCTACATAAAACTGATAGAAATTCTAAATTAAGCAATTATTTTATAAAGATCTTTATCTTAGATCCGAAGGCGTGAATTCCGGACGCCATTGAAAGGTTCCCAATCAATCCAAATAATGTATTAATGACGGGCTTTCTACCAATTCACCGCAATTTGTTCTCGTGTACTTAGATACGTAAACATATGTACCTATTCTGGGATGTGTGAGCGGTTCGAATAAGTTTCTGTAGCGATTCTGTTGCGTTTTGGTTGAGGTTTCTGTTGGAGATCATCGAAATGTGAGTGTGTATTATTTTTAGGTATTTTCTTTAGGATATTTTCAGGAGAAATGTTTTAATGGATAAAACTGTGTACATTTTAAATTTGTTTTAATTTAATACCATGCTTCAAATTGTGTAAAAATCATTTGTATTTTTTTTCGGTTATCTCGACGAATTTAGTCCTGAAATCGACTACCGTTGTACAAAGCTTTAAAAAGTGCATAAAGACGAGTCATTGGAGACTAAAATCGCATTGATATCACGAGATTTGCGTTGCCACGTGTACAAGAGGCTTTAGAAAACAATCCCCACAATAGTCCACGGAGCTACTGATTTTGATAATAACAGCAGAAATAAAGACGTCATGCAGTTTACACGAATGCGTCTGTAATTATGACATTAAAGGGAATGGCTGTACAGTTAATAGCCAGTGAGAGCATTCTACAATTGTACAAACTCTTTAAAATATTTAGCTAAAATGTGTCTAATGTCTACTAAGAAAATCTCCTTTGGTCTTCGATTAAATTTAAGAAATGTTGTCTTCAGTAATCCAAAAAAAAAAACAATTTTTCAATATGGCCGAACTTAGTGCAAGAGTTTTCTTTTTAAATCGAAGAGTCTATTTATTGCCCATTGCAGAAAGGTATAGAATTTGCAAAGGGAAACAGATTATTTAACAATTAAGTAAGAACAGGGCAAAAAAGGTTAACAGACATGCTAGGAACATACATATTCAGTATAAACTCCCTTGCTTTTCGCGGAATACCATCTCTATACCATACCTTCTAATCCAATTACACAAAACAAAAAATAATTTAAAGCTACTGCTACATTTTTATTAATCTGTCTTGCTCAGTTCTACCAATTAGCCTGTCATTCGGTTGCTATCGAGTAATTGCTCGAGCCTCAAATGTTTGAGGTTTTCCCCGGTTGCCATGGTAACGCTGAGGTCTGTAGCCGCGGGGCCTGCACCTGTCTGCCACCACCAGTTACCCGCACGCGACCCACGCTTAACGTGGTTTAGACCACACAGTTCTTAATACAAGATTGTAAGGCTACTGTCGAAGAATAGATTCCTGAAAGTCTATATGGGAAAGCATCAAAACAATAACGCAACGATTTATTGCACTACTAGTTATAAATTGAAAATTCAAATAATTTGATAGACACGAAAGTTGTTACCTAGTATGGATGAGTAGATGTTTGTTCCGGATCAATTTCGGTGAAAATTTGTATGGAGTTAGCTGATATGGATTAACACATAGGTTACTTTTTAACTCACTGCCTCAAAAAAAGTAATGATTTTGCAGCAAAAACCCACATTCGTGCATGCGAAGTCATAGGTAACGGCTAGTATTATTATAGCAAAACGTTAAAGACCTGTAAGCCAAATACTCCCTGAACTTTATCGGAAAATCGAATTCCACTAAACTGTACAAATTATGGATGAATAGGTTTCCCAGATTACCGCAAACGGATTACCGTGGCGAGAATATTAAAAAAAAGTCACCTCACTTTCGTATAAAAAGAAGCTAATAACGGTCCCGGCAGACATTTAATTCAACCATTAAGAATCAACGGTCTCTAATACAAATCCAAAAACAAGTTGCACTGGCCGTCGACAATAGCTGACAACAAAAAAAGAAAATTACCAAAGAGATTGCTTCGAGACAAGCGCGTCGCGCGCCAAAAAACGGGCGCCTTCTACAAAAGACGTAAAAAACGCGCAACCAATGAGAAAAAATGTGAATCGGTACCGAATCGAGTGGGCATCGGGATCAGATGGAACGTGCGTGACAGTCCACGCGCGGTGAATCGATCCGCAAGGCGCGTGGCCACCGCTTCTATGCAAAAATCGATTTCGATCCCAAACGATTGGAAAGTCCAGATCACTCATTACTCGTTTAATCGATGTTTCTAATCACCGATAGTGGCTTACGTTTTTGCAGTCGTTAGATTAGTTTCCAGTTCAGTAAAAAGATGGGCACTTAGTGATATTCAAATGCTATTTTCTCCTTCAGTTTTCTTCAAGCTGTCATGTAATA
The DNA here is from genome assembly GCA_941860345.1 of Chrysodeixis includens. NCBI lineage: Eukaryota > Metazoa > Arthropoda > Insecta > Lepidoptera > Noctuidae > Chrysodeixis > Chrysodeixis includens. Next base: position 10,384,042 of record OW796105.1, read on the forward strand.
TTCCTTGGTCGTACGTGATTACTGTCTTATTATTACTCACCTTTGGCGGAGTGGTCCTTTCTTCTAGACAACCTTACAATAAATTCCCTTACTATGAAAGATTCATGTATCTGTATTCCTACAATCTACATTTATTAATTACAATAAATGCGAACCTTATGGACAACTGTCATATTATGATTTAATACTTATAAAGTGTCTTGCTTTTAAACTTCAGCTGGAATGAAACGTTCCCAAAATCAGATTGAGACGACACAAAAACGCAATGTTCACAAAAAATCATTAAAGATAAGCTTATGCTTAAAAACAATTTTGGGGCTTTACATACGGACAAGATAACTAGCATAATAACGACATCAAATGAAGCGTCGACGTCACGAAATAAAAACACTTGTTAAAATCACCCGCAGACCGTGTTGTTTTAGGCCCTTGCAAAATATTGGGCTCGCTAAGCGAAGAATAACAATGGCGCGGGCGCAAACCCCCCCAGCCCCTCCCATCCCCCCCTATCCCCACTCCCAGCCGATATGACGAAACCAGTAATTATGTGTATTGATAATTTTTTTATCCTTTTTTATGAGCAGAAATAAATTTGATATGGTAATATTAATTGAACGTTGAATAACAGAAATCGCGTTCGAGGTTTGTGTGCCCGTAATTTAGAACTTATATTATTGCTAAAAGAGTCTTGATGTGGAAAACCTTGCATACTATATCTTAACTAATGAGTAATTGATATTATTTGTTCTATAGATCTATACAGAGCCCTACTCCTGTAGAAGACAGTTTTAGCACTAAGAAAAAGTTATCTATTCGCCAAATTTTCAGAATTCTGACACTTACCCTTTTAAGTTACATTTTCTTTTTGTTATATCGCCTCTTATTGTACAGCCTCATTTCATTACGAAAATGTGTTCATCTAGCTTAACAGTTTTGAAGACATGAAGTTCAAGATCTCAAATGTGGAGGTTTCATAGCGGATACCTTATGAAAAATACGGTGACTGTTGATTACTTGAACACGAGACTTGAGACCTATCCAGTTTAGATTAGACTGCAAAAGATCATTTCAACATTAAGTGATTGGAATGAGATGGGATTTTTATAACTAGCTCTATGTTGGAAAGCAAATAAATCAACACGGCTGCTGTTTCAATCATCTGCCATAGATGTTAGAAGCCACTGATGATGATGTTCGTTCTCCCACATATCACCTCATTTACCTAACACTGTTGAATCCAAAGCCACTAGGAGTAGATCTGTCAATCTAGCTTTGAGTAACAAGATACATGTAGTACAAGACGTTAACTCTCATTTACCGAGCAGGTGTCGCGGCCGCCTCTACGCCGGGCACAGTTTACACAGAGACTATACTTTGTGTTCCTTAGGGCTGTCGCTTACGATACCGAAGTATTCTTAACAGTCAGTATTATGGATATGAAAAGCTACTTTGATACGTCACTTCTTATCATACAGCCAATTGATTTTATAGCTAGCTCTTTGTTGGTTCACCGATCTATCACCTCACTTACCTAACACTGGTGAATACCACTGGGAGTAGATCTGTCAATCTAGCTTTGAGTAACAAGATACATGTAGTACAAGATGTTAACTCTCATTTAGCGAGCAGGTGTCGCGGCCGCCTCTACGCCGGGCACAGTTTACACAGAGACTATACTTTGTGTTCCTTAGGGCTGTCGCTAGCGATACCAAAGTATTTTTGAGAGTCAATATTATGGATTTTAAAAGGTACCTTGTACGACACTACTTATCATACGATAATACAGCCAATTGATGTCATATTTTTTGTACTGCTATCCAATTGTAATAAAAACATAATTCAATTATTTAAAGTAGAACTATGCCCAATGAAATTGGCACTTCCAAATAGAAAATGGCACTGGCTTCTTATAGCTCTGTCACTTGCAGTGATAGAAGAATTTTAGCGATACCCATCAAATACTGTACACACACATCGAAATCGAAAGCGTTTAGATTATGAAATTATGGTAGAACAGAAAACAGGTTCTAATTCTTCCCATCTTGGCCAGTCAAATAACATCGTCTAATATATACCATCTTCCCAAACAAAAAATCTGTAACAAAGACATTTACCGTCCAAAAACATAATATTAATAACAGTTATTATTATCCACAAATTATTACGCACAGCCCTACGCGCCACTTGTCGGGCGACTGCTGTTTTTTCATTTACGAATATTTTCCTTAGCGCACGATATTTTTTCAGCGTGTTTTTCCAGTTGTAAAATAAACTACACTCCATCAAACGTATATTTTTTACCATTCAGCCCTCGCCCTTGGTACCTACCTATTATAATTTAAATTTCACGTGTAACCTGTTACACGATTTAGGTTATATTCTCGTGTCTGCCTCCTTGTTGTGTTTTTTAGGATATCATATATATTAAGTAAAATTTCGGTTTAGTTTTCGCAATTTTGGGTGAAGTGGAATGGTTTTATTTGATAGGAATAAAGAGGTTTGATGTAATACGCTGAGTGTAACTGTATAGTGTTTAGTGAACAAAAACAAAACGTTTCTGTAATTTCATGGGTTTCAATCCAATCTGTAAGGAAACAAGCATGGTTATCTACGGGTTGTTCTTTCTTTGTATGAAGATTGGTTTTTGACCAGCAGTAGAACAAATAAGTATGGAAAAGTATAAATTTGCTATCTATCGTAAATGGGTACTTCTCAGATTTCGTGCAAATCGCATGTCCGGTTAAATATTTACGATTTTAAGTACGTAATGCGAACCAATATTTTTGTATGTTGTAGTTATAACTATAAGGTATACTTGCTGCAATAAGTATAGTATGATTATGGTTAAATCAATTAAAAAAAAAACAAAAACAGGTCAAAATTTCATTGCCTTCAGTGTTCTTTTTATAATTTTAAGCAAACACATTAAAAACAAGCCTCATCTATAAGCTTTAATTCTAAGTGGTTACTTTTCAAACCTTAGGTATTTCATTAGGAATAAAACTTGATATTTATTTCATAAATATGTACTGTCCCTGACGTTCCCGAAATTAAAACAATTTTCCCAAAAAAAAAGTTGCATTACCTTCAGCATAAACAAACTATCAAAATGTTATAGTTTATTTTAGTGCTATGGGTACAGCTCCCATAGCAACAGTCTCGCGCACACGCCGCCAATCGCCCGTGAATCAGTGAAGAGGATGAAATTTGCCCAATTTTCTGTAATGCTCGTGTAATTGTCGTGATTAGTGGTTTCCAGAATTTGTTTTCTAATTACCTTCATTTAAATTTAACGGTTAGTTCTCATCTTTTTATTTGGGATTAAATTTAATAGACTTGTTGATATATTTCAATACCTAGAAACTTCTATTATAGAAATGGTGTGATTATTAAATGCGTAATATCCAAAAAAGTTATTAAATCTCATTACCCTCTAATACATTACCATCAATTACCTTCTGAAGTGAAAGTTATGTAAATGGTTCTAAAATAAAGATATTTAAGAAGGAAAAAAGAAAAGAAAATTAAGTGCATTATAGATATGACGCCTAGAAATCAAAGACTACAGCGAAAACGGTGGAAAGTGAATAGTAAACATTGCTTAGAAAACAAAAAAAATAGTGAGGTGTTGATTCTTCAGCATCGAAGAGTAATTAAAATCACTAAATAAATACATTATGATGACATACTAGTTTTTTTATTGATTTCCAGCTATATTTACTCATTACTTTCTTGAAAAATATAATACCAGATGTACTCATTTCATTACCTTCAGCGAACATAAATTTATTTTATCAATATCTTTATTAATTATGTGTGGAATGACATATAAATCGCTCAGTAAATATAAATTTATTATTGGTTTGAGTTAACATCAGAAAAATAAACATTTTTTATATTCTCTCAATTGCATCCATTTTGCACGAAATCTGAGAAGTACCCAAATCTGCTTTGCTGTCGCACAATAAGCTTTCCTTACCTGGTCCTTAGCAAATGGGAGCAGAGTAGCACTGGTTTAAGCCAGCAAGCTCCATCAAGGTCCTAATACTATCTTGCTGTGCCCATCAGGGTCCATAATTTGACAACCATTTTATGTTTACCACCAACTGTACATTATAGAATGCAATAAACGATATGAATACGAACAAAGAAAGATCTTGTCACACAAGTGACACTGGTACACTCTAACGCTTATTTGACAAGCAGTGACTGCGATCGAATTGTTCAAATGTATTGGAAGAAGAAGTTAGTCACCTGACTCGTCATATTCATTTAGACAGATCAATCGGTGCTAAACTATTCAACTGCTTACAAGCTTAGGAAAATATCTACCTAGAAGAAACCCTGTCCCATACCATTAATACGTAGGGTATTAATGTTAAAAAAAGGGTTTTCTATCCTACAAATATTATAGTTTAAGAAAGTTTAGTTTTTTCTCACTTTGTAAATATGTTGTTTTTTAGTTACATAAGTTTAGTTATTAACGGCAGAATTAATTTTGATGAAAGTTGATATAGAGTTAGCTGACACCCTGGATTAACACATGGGCTACTTTTTATCCGCTTGCGTTGGAATGGGTAATGTTTTTTCAGCTATAACCGGCATTCGGTTCGAAGTCGCGGGCAGCAGCTAGTATAATATGCTATATTACTTGTATGCGGTGGACCTGTGACCAATTGTTCTGACTGCCCACCTTAAAATGGAAAACGAGCGTGAAGCCGAAGATGATTGGATTATGAACGCGTTGAAACAATCCGTTACTTAGGTTTACTGGGATAGATAATGGCGGCCGTGACGTCACGCGTGAACGGCTGCGTCTGCGCATTCGATTTGCACCTATTTGGGAACTAATTAAACGTGCCCTAATTGTTTGTTAAGTACGTAGCTTTAGGAGCTTTTTTGGGGAATAACGGCAGTAGCACTTTTTTGAATAGATGTGCTTAAGTTTTCTGAAAGCAAAGTTGGAGTCGGCTTCTAGTCTAATTAAATATCGGATTCTTCATGAAGCGAATTTGAATGTCTTACCTCCTAAACTCATTTAAGATTTTGTTCGCCGTAGGGGTCACCGGGTGACCGACAAACAATACATATTTTGTTGCTCGGCAGTCAATGTGTTAAGTACGTAATTCGATATTATTTAGAAAAACTTTAGCTAGTAAAACTGAGTTTCTTTATTCCGCCATAATTTTGATCATTATTCCCCTGCCCTTCTCCCAATTATTATTTGGGGTCGGCGCAGCATGTCTTCTACTTCCATACGTTCCTATCTGACGTCATCTCGCAAGTGACACTCTTTGCAGTCATATCATCTTTCACACAATCCATCCATCGTTTCTTTGGTCGTTCTCCTCCCCTATATCCATCCACATTCATGTCCAGCACCTTCCTTACCACGTGATTCTTAAAATTGATGCCTACGAAATTTTGTTGTATGGGATATCATTAGAATCCTTACACGTCTGCCAGTCACAATAAATGTAATAAATTTAGCTACAGCTAGACTTCCAATTCTCAGTATCAGATCTGATTTTAATTTTTGAATGTTCCTTGTTTTAGATAGACTTTGAACCTGGATCCTTTATGTGGAACCCTCACAATGAGTACGTTTGGTCCTGCACGTACAACATCCGACATTCTTTATTAACCCTTACATTCCCTTAACCACGCGAGATGTGTACTGCGATGGACTAATCTTGATACTTGGTTAAAATTATTGAGATATTCAATCAGTAAAGTAATAAGTGGAGGATAAAATTCTGGCAAGGTACATATTTATAAGCCTAGACTACTAACAAAAGAGTACATAGAATGATGTTAAATTAAAAAAAAATCAGGTAAGTGAGAAATTATAATAATGACTCAATTTATGACTTTCAAAGATCAGAAAAATCTGACGCTCTTCTGAAGTTCAATCAAGACATCTACTAAACTATACTAAAGTAATCACTACATACTACTACATAATATAAAACAAAGTCGCTGTCGTTGTCTGTCTGTTCGCTTAAATCTTTAAAACAACGCAACGGATTTCGAAGCACTTTTTAATAGATAGAGTGATGTGTGGTTTATATGTATAATAACATCAGTATTTTACCCATACGAAGCTGGGGCAGATCGCTAGATTAAGTACAAACTTAAAAATATGTCCTTCCTCACGCAGTCAGAAGATTTGATTTCATATAAACCTTTTAAGCTCTTCTTCTTTTTCGTTCTTTTTTTATGTAGCCTCAATAAGATCCCACTGCTGGACAAAGGCCTCCCCTTTCTCCTTCCAAACCTCCCTATCTTTTGCGATTCCTCGCCACGTCACCCTGCACATCTGACAAGATCATCACACCACCTTCGCCGCACACGAAAAAGGTGTGTTCCTTACAAGAAAAAAATATAAAAGTATCAAAACGTATTGATCCTTTGCGTCCGGTCATCAAGTCGTGTAAGACAGAACACCTGTTCGCTGCGGGCGTTCGGCAATCTTCGGACGAGCTCGGCTCCACCCTTAAACCCCAATAAGAATAATTAACCTTATGATGATGATTATAGAGTGTATTTTCGCGTGAACTTTCCAAATTATTTCTTTAGTGGGAAGGGTGGACGCGTGGGAAAATGGAATACGAATAATTATATGCTTTAATATACTTAGGCGTTTATTATCCGATATTTTTGAGATTACATGGAGATGTTCGTTTTATGTATGTACCGTTTATCGATGGTAGGGATAAAGAGACATTTGAAATATTTGAATATGCCAGCAGTTATTTCGTAGCATCAAAAGCTAGACTTAGTTTATTGACCAGGTTAGTTAGTAATAAATAATAAATAAACCAGTCTATATGTATATGTCTCACTGCTGGGCACAGGCCTCTTCCGATCTAAAAAAGGTTTGAGCATTTGATCACCACGCTAGCTCACTGCGGATTGGCGATTTCAGACTACAATATTCGGTATTCAGGTTTCCTCACCTGATGTTGTTCTTCACCGTTAGTCAGCAGTATCTTAAAATAGTAAAGAAAGTACATAATATTAATTTCTGACCAAAGAGTACAATGTTGACTTTTCTTCAATCTTATGATCACTAGTAAAAGAGAGTGAGCTAAACTAACATAGAATTAACTCTACAATTTACGAGTATGTATATCTTACTGTGCTTCCGTCACCACACAGATACTAATACCTTGAACGCAACTAAAATGCTGTAATAAAAACAAAATTAACGTTCTCAATTACCAAACATATATTATTTAATATACTTATGAAAAACACTAACAAACACGTACAATGTTTATTATCCATAACTCTACAATTATTTGCAACAATCCCTTTTTGAAATGCCATCGACCCTGCGAACCCGATCCGATCAGGAAATATAATATAAAATCACGCGTGCATTCAAGTTTATAAGCAACAAAAGTAAAAACTTGCAACGGTAGAGTCTTGTTTCCTATAAATAGTCTTGCAAGAACTCGAACTCGCAAGAACTCGCTACTTTCAATCTCGGTGACATTCCCCGGCGATATCGAAATGAATTCACTACTTGATTCTGTAATGCTATGTGTACACTGCGACACATGTGTCTTGGTGTGTAGGATACTTTTTTTTGTAATTTCTATGAAGGGAATTATTATTTGATCAGTTCTGATGTGTATTATTCGGGATTGCTGACTAGCTTCGGATTAAACGGGAGTTATCGGCAACAATACCGCCGCGTTAGCTCGTGACTAAGGAATCCTGTATGATTGTACCAGGTCGTTAAGAGATGATTGCAAGCCCATTGCTAACAAAACTTTATCCTCGGTCGTCGAATATCTTGAAAACAATGTTTTTTTTTTAAGTTTTTCCAGGGTTGAATTTTATAGCACTTTATATTAATCAGAATTTAATTCACAGCTTTCAATCTTCAATCAATCAATCTTAGACCAATAACAGCAGAATAAGCGTAATGTTTTATTGCAACTGGCCTTACAAAATGAGAGTGAGGTTTATTGGAAGATTTAGACAAGATGTGTTAAACCAAAAATATTAAAATACATTTTGGATGGATGGATTGTGTAAAGATCAACGTGTGGAAGAAGAAGACATGCTGCACCGACCCCAAATAATAATTGGGAAAAGGGCAGGGGAATGATGATTAAGATACATTTTGTCTTGTTTGGGTCTTAAAGTCATGGAACTCGACAACGTATGCAAAATAAACATTTTTATGACATATTTTTGAGCTGAATTCTAGGTACTTACAGTAGTTACAATATTGAACAAAAAGTAAGTAACAGCTAAAGGTACAAGATCCTTTATCTCCTTAAAAGTATTCAATAAATTATGTGTATGAGTATTGAGTTGCAATTTATAACACAAGTAACAAATTGTCAGTAAGGCTGCCTGTCCACCGGTGCGGAGCTAGGCTGCGGAGCGGAGAAACTCAGATATATTAACCAATAGGATTGTACAAAATCTCCGCTGGAGAATCATCCTTGCAAGCCATTGGTTAATATTTCTCGGTTTCTCCGCTCCGCAGCCTAGCTCCGCTCCGGTGGACAGGCAGCCTAAGATTATGAAGAATGTCATAAACGCAGAAAGTCAGTGACCAAGCAACAATGGAATCAACCTGTATCCTCTAACCCTTTCTTTGCCGGACTTTTTTAAAAATCGAACCTTTTTTATTTTTTTGGCCATTAGCTTTTTTTATTGTATTTGGAATCTTCGTTTTTTGTGGGGATCCCAAATTAATATAATGTTTTTTGTATGCGATGCTATCGGAACCTGTTCTCTCGCTGGACGTTGTGGGAAGCCTTTAATGAAAGTGTTTTTTAGATCGACTATAGTTTGGTTTACTCTCGATTTCCTTAGTGTACAATTTACATAACCTGTTTATCTAGATGCGTTGATGCAGACTCGGATTCTTTATTTAAATTAATTAAGGATCTTGAGTTTGTTTTTTGTTTTGTTTTGTAATTGTTTGCGTTTAGGGTATCACGATTATTCTTTGTTGTTTTTTATTGATCTTAACAAGAAAGTTTTACATAATTTTATTTTTAAGTAATTTATGCATATTTTTGCTCTGATATATTTTAATTGTTTTAATATGTAAGGCTGTATTTACAAGGTACGTTGATTAAAATGTTTGCTTATCAATGTAGTTTTCTTTTTAGCCATCTCAACATCTGTCCAATAGTGATTGTCATTAATTAACAGGACCCCGACGGACAGACAGACAGGTTTCCAAGTATGTAGACGTTCTGGTCTATTTTTACTTTTTACGTACATTTACCGCGTAAAATGTTGATATTTAACAGTATTGTAAACTGTTATGATCTTGTTGCTATTCTTGAATAGGACTCTATCGACAAATACTGGTTTTGACGATAAAATCTTTTGTATTGACGCATCTCTTATAATTGTAGACGAAATAAGTAGTTTTATGTAGGTAGATTTACAAACTGGTTTTTGGATAAATAAATTAACTAGCTACTGTTTTATTATACCTATTAAATTGTAGCGCTCCAAACCAGACGATGAAGCCCAGACAAAAAACAACAATAATATCAACAAAAATATTTTTCCTAAAACTGTTAATGATCAGATTTTCAGCAAAAAAAAATGTTTTGTGGACACTAAAGGAGGTGATACCTCACTGGACTGTCCCCTGTAACCCATTGTGGCTTCCAAAATTCGCAATCTGTGACGGTATCTCGCCTTTTTTCAGCCGAAACGATCCTTTATCCGCGAATCTCGCCAAAACTCCAGACGTAACGCATAAATCCTTATTTAAATATACCTCACTAACCCTCATAGACACGACTGAACTTATGAACCTTTGCCAGAGCAAAGGAATATCTATCTTATGACCCTAGTAACACATACCAAAATCCATTAGTTAGGGATAGAAACTACAAAATAAAAGAACGTCGTAAGTTTTGTAGACTCATTCTAAAATCGACTGTTTAAACATAGCGATAAGGTTGTAATTACAGTGGGTGTTGGGCAAAGTGTTTTTATAGCAATAAATAAAGGAATATCGAAGTTGGCTGTGTCAACAACGCGTTGCATTCTTGTGCAGTGTGTACGACACACGCACACATGCCCGCGCGTCAGATGTGTGCATGTGTGTGTACACATATACTTATTGGTAAATGTTGACTTGAGAACAGGGCCATAGATGCACTGTGAACACTATTTTTTTTAGATTTTAGGACTTAAATAAAAACTATAAAAAAATCGATATATACTTACGCTTGAATCTGAAAGCTCAACGAATTGTGAATTTCACAATTTAATTAAAGCAGATGATAACCTCTTTAATTTAAGTATGTAAAATGAGTGAAAAGTCTAATTTGCGTTGTATATTTGGTATTTTTCAAGCTTAAAACCAAATCACATGAACTATTTAGTAATATTTTATGCAACGCATTCCAATGATTTCCCTAACCATATTGTTTTACACACGAACACAACTCTAATTACCCCTTGTCATTCAATTTCTGACAACTAGGTAATAACTATCATAACAAAAATACTATTACTTTCAAAACTATTTTTATACCTCCTAGACTGAATCAAAAACGATTTTAATTGATGACAGGCCTGTTGGTCTAGTGGTTAGTGATTCTGTCTACTATACCGGAGGTCGTGGGTTCATTCCCCACCCAGGACAAGCTACTTAGTATGCCTAACTTGAGACTAAATGGCGTTGAGTGAATGTTGGGGAATATCTACTTATTACTTATTTATTTATAAGAAAAAATAGCACTTTACAAAGCGTCGAAAAATATATCCTCATCTCCGTCAATGGCGGGAAACGTACCCAGGAGACTGTCTGCATTACCACGCGAAATGGCAATGCCAATTCTTTGCGCGAAATACAGTCCAGCCGTTATTTATTATTATTCCTTTACCAGTAGTTATAAGCAACATGTCAACATTTTAATTGCTAACCAAAAAAACCAAACGACGGGCCTGTTGGTCTAGTGGTTAGTGAACCTGACTGCTAAACTGGAGGTCGTGGGTTTGATTCCCACCCAGGACAAATGTGTGTGTGATGAGCACGATCATTTGTTCTGTGTCTGGGTGTGATTATCTATATAACATGTATATATTTAAAAATATATAAGTATGTTTATCAGCTATCTGATCACCATAACACAAGCTCTGCTTATTTGGGGATCAGATGGCCGTGTGTGGATATTGTCCCACGATATTTATTTAAACACAAAATAGAAGTAACAGCATCTCCATACCTTTAATGTCCATCTCCCGCTGACCTTGAGTCGAGTTGACCCGTTCCCGCGATTCGCGAGAGCTGGTGCACGAGGGGAGTGATTCCGAGTAAACTTTACAACTCGCCAACATCACCGCGTTGTGAGGGTTATGACAACTTCTCGGGTGATTGAGGAAGTTAATACTGGTCTGATGAGCTTTTAAACTCTGTGACTCTTGTCTTTTTTAATAAAACTAGCATTATATTGTACAGCTTTTAAACTGTCGAACTCTAGTCTTTTTCCATTATATTGTACTGTCTTTTCTTCTACATAATTATATCTTCTTCTTTCCTGTCCATCCAAAGGTGGTTTGGAAGATATCGCTATTAACGATAAAACCGCCATTGTACCCTTACTGTATTACATATAATTTTCTTTTTCACAGCTGTAACTACGGTGTATAATAAAGAGTATTCAATTCTATTCCATCTTTTGCCCGCGCGATTGTCGTGTATTGCTGCAATAACACTACCACGTTTCTTACGCAGTATGTTTAAAAGTAGCCTTAGATGTGTTAATTCAGGATGTCAGCTAACGATATGCCAAATTTCATCTATCCAGTGGTTTAAGCGTGAAAGAGTAACAAACATCCATTGATCCGTACTTAAAAACTTTCGCAATGATTGTATTAGTAGTATTAGAGTAGGCTTGCAGACTTAAAGGATCTCTTTTGGAATGGATTTCTTCCTCTAGGTCTATCTGTTTCGTCTTTCTTAAAGAAATGTTGATACTGACTGAAAATTTTACGTAATGTATTGTGGGCTATAATAAACTTAAAGATATCAGGTGAATACAACCAAATTATATCGGATATCGATCTGAGTTCTGAACATACAGTCCTGTAGGTTTCTGGTGGATGCTCATTTTATATTTTTTCAAATTTATATGTGACATATGTATATCCAAACTCCACACTTCGTGCATTTACTAAGCAGTATTTGAGGGTATCAAGGATTTAATTCAGATTCTAGCATTTTTTCTATTTTTGAATTGATCACTATAATTAAAACGGTTCATAGAAAAAAATCTGATGCAAACTGACTAAAACTATATTTTTTTGGCGTAATTGCGTGGGAACTGCGAATCCTGGCCTAATCTAGAACTTATTTGTAAAAAATACTTAGTTTCTGTCGATTTATTCTGAATGATTTGAATGTTGCTAGGTGGTAGTGCTTGCGATCCTAGCCTAGCTAATCCAAAAAAAGCAATCTTATTGATAATTGGAACTTTGTTTACCAATTGTCATTTAATTTTCAAGTAACAAAATTATAATCATTTCCTTTAGTATAAACATATAGTATATTCAACCAAATGCCATGTTGGCTAACTTTAAATCGACCATTTAGTACAATTAGTTAGAAGCTCCAAACCACGAAAACAATGTGTAACATTCTAAAGTGCAACAGCAAACAAAATTAAGAGCATAATGCCGGACGAAAGTAAAAGTTTTAAACAAACAAGAACACTTCATAAACTTTATACTTTTACATGAAGCTGTTAACTTCGGTATGTCTAAACTATTGTTAAGCAAACAACAATAAACATTATAGAAATATTTTATCGCGCCATCGGAAGTCAGGTTATATTGCCCTATATCTATTACGGGTTCTATCTAATCTACGACTCATTCCACATTCATTTTACTCCATAAAAATCTTAAATCAATACATAACCATAAATAAAACAGCCTATATCTTAACGCAGCTTCACCGTGGACCACGGTCGCGAGCCCTTCAAAATTAACCGGTTCCTATCTTGCATTTCTTTCCCGCATTAGTCGATTAAGCATACCTGTCTCGTTTTGCCCTTCGGACATTTTTTTATCTCACTCTCACCACCGCTGTAACTACCACTTTCCCTTTTCAAAGGACGAAGACACCGATATGTTGCCTCTTTGTCTGGCTTGCGGCGTTTGGTATGTGTGTCTCGTTCTCGTGGAGTCAGGATTGGCCTTGAGACAGAGATGCTGAGTCTGGTCAAAGTTATTTTTACTTTTTACTTGGAACGATGACTAAATGCGTTAAGAAGCTAGTGGCAAGTCCTTCGCTTGTTTTATGGTATGTGTTTTGTGTAGGTGTGTGTATCCGAACGCGTATTATTATCTGTACCGATGTTGACCGTTGGTAGCCATTTTCGATTCTTGTGTCAATAACTTTAGTTATTATTTCTGATAAGAATAATATTAAATAAAGGTTTTGTTGCGATTTTTTTTATTAGTAGGTAACCTTTACTTAAAATAATGAAATACCAAAACCTACACATACTTCAGTCTGATAATAAAAAAATACATTAATATTAAGACCACATAGTTTTGAATAATATTTGTAAACCCTGCAAATAATTAAAGGTAACGTTATTAAATCCTTAAACAAAAAAGGTAATCCGTAGAATCGTAAAACTTTTTTGTGAACAATAAAGTAATGTAATCAGGCTGTATCTACAATAAAATTCATTTTTAAATAACAGATTTTGTCCTGACATCTGATATTCCTAACTATGTAACTACCTAGGTAGATACAATTTGTAGTTTAAGCATTTTGATCGTACATATGTTTTAGGGTTAAACCTAACATTTTCATTTTTATTTTTATAAACACGTATACTGTGTGTGCTTTAATAAACTCTAATTTACTACAGCGCCTTAAAAAAGCTATAATTTAGTGTTAAAATTCTTGAAATAAACTAAAAAATGTTTTGATACCTAATTAAAACCCAGCAATTTTCATTGAAATTTCATTACACATAATAACAAAATTAAAAAAATAATTTACCACGAAAACGCTTTCCGAACTTCATTAGTCCACCATTCTGCCTACCCCTACTTTGCTAGGTTTGCTATCTCAATGACATTTACAAAAGAAACAATATTTTTCTTATAGATGTAGGTCCAGCAATGTTTTTTAAATACGAAACACGGTCACAAATGGAACCAGTTCGTTCAGACTTCGCGTAAATACTACGAGACCAGTTTATCTCAGCTTTTAGTAAAATACTCACCTATAAGCTTAAATTATCATCATTGCACAATCATAATTCAATAATTTTAGAATGACCTTCTTAATTTTAAAACGTCATAAATATATTTGAAACTATTACTCCTATTTATCTTTTTATTGTGCACCAAAAATTTTACCGGGTCCTTTATTGTGCAAAATGCGTTTAAACGATACCCTAGAAGTAGATCTATTTTTGTTACCAAGACAGTTCGTCAAACGCGACAATTTTCATATAATTAAATGGATTTAATTTATATATTTTTATAGTTTCTCGTTTTATCAAAAACATTTTTTTTCTATTTTTAGCTTTTTATAACGTCTTGTTACAATGTTAACAACTAAATGAAACAGGCTACACAGATCATCTTAATTATTATCCTGCTAAGCCTATCACATAAAGTAAGTCGGAAGATGAAACAAATATTTGTACCATGCGTCATACATTATGAACCCACGGCACAACGGCCGGTGGCCAGCACTTCGGAAACTGGTCCTTTATTCCTTATGCATTCACTAATAAGAATATTATAAGAATTGATAACATTCATGAACATCAAAATCAAGTCCTATTATTAAACTTACATGAACATATTATGAACGCGAAAAAATGTTATGAATGGATGTTTGTTTGGTACTTTCTCGCTCAAACGGTTGTCAATTTTGATATTAATTAGCATGGAGGTATCTAATATCCTAGATTAACATGTCGGCTACCTTTTGCGACTGCGTCGTAAGAATGTTATGGTTAAGCAGCTAATTCAGTCATTCATGCAGCTATGGGCAAAAGGTAATTATAATAAAATGGCATGAGTACGTAATAAAACAGAAACAACTTTTTAAAGTGTTAAAAAGTTTTTGTAAAGAAATAATAATATTCAAGACTAATGATGTAAATGCGAAAATAACTCTGTTTTGGACAATTTTATGGATAATATGCTAAAACATGCAGACAGAAAGCCATTTGTAGTTGCATAAAAATAATACTACGTCTAAACAAATTAAATATTACCTACACCTAAAATAATACTTCAAAAATTTTAATTACGTTTAATTATTTAATACAAACAGTGAAAAATAAATGCTTTAATAACATACTATCTATTAAAAAAAAACCATTAATCTTCTTTTTCACAATGGGGTAAAAAAATATTCTATAATTATGTTACTCCAGGATATCAGTTAACTCCACACCAAATTTCATCCAAATTGGATTAACCAATCAAGCATGAAATAGTAACAAACATCCATCCATACTTACAAGAATCAGAATCAGAATTTATTATTTGTAAAACATAGGTAAGTAGAAAATACAGATCTTAAGTAAAAGTAAGTTCAGAGCGGTATGTTTTATCTTTGGTAAGACATAGGCAACTATCGCATTTTTAATATAAGTAGGATATAGATTAAAGGATAGCAACCATATTATGGTTGTTGTTATTGTTGCTAGGTTGCTTAAACCTGTATTGGTTTCCGCTGTAAGACGCACCTGTGTGCACTCACCTGTTGTGTCTTAAGGCATTGAATGTTATACACCTGGGTGCCTATGGAGGTATGGATATAGGTAATAATAATAGTATGGTTGCTGAATGGGATTTTTGGGTCTAAGTAGAGTAAATAGATGAAAAGTTGATGTAAAACAGAAACTATGCTAAACAAAAAATATCTACATTTAAAACTAAACTTATATAACTATAAAATAACATATTAATTTAGAATTGTATTCATCAATCAAAACAACACTTAAATATTCATACAAAAAAAATGAAAAAGAGATTATTTTTTTCATTATTTACATAAGTAATAATTCACGTACACAAATAAATTATAAAGAGGTATGCAAAGGTACTGCTTATTACAGAAGCTCTTCCAGCAAACCTGCAAAAGGAGAGATTAATTGAGATTACTTAAACTGTTAAGGCGCCATTTTCTTATTAATTTTATAATAATTCTTATAAGTCTCTTTCAATAACTAAAGATTTACAGCCTTCATTAAAATAATCATAATTTATCCATCGTTACAAACGCGATTCGTCATTACACTGACTTTAATTAGATCTGCAACCTCGGCACACAGCGGTCACTGTTGTCTGCGCTCTTAAACGAAAGTAATGCATTACAACAAATAAAATAAGGCAGAGTGCTCATACGAATTCGTAAGTTCAAGTTGTGGTTCAACGCACTGCAGCAATTACCGCCGCGACGCAACCAAAACAAGCAAACCCATCGACCTTGCGCGGAAAACCAAAAAAAACCTCCCGCGCACCGTCCTGACCTACATACGACGCCACACGCGATAAAAACGTATAAAATAACATAATAATAAGACTAAATAATATTAAAAAAGGAAGCGAGACTCAAAAATAAAAATAATAATCACAAGATTACGGTTACGCGGCCGTAGTGGGCGCGTTTTTCATTCACGCTCCGGTGGAATAGTTCTCTTTTTAAAAAGGGGACGGTACGTGCCGCGGACTTGCCTTTTCTTTTATTTTCCGATTTCTTTCTTTTTTAATCATTTCACGAATATGGAGCGTTTTTATTTTCCCCGGGCGGACGGTCGTCCCATTCATGCGGCCGTGGTTGCCTTATGTCCAAGTTTTTGTTGCTTGAAACAATTACGAGTTACAACCGGTCGTAAGATTTGTCGGCTGGTGGTATGCTGTTTATGTTTTTTGCTGTTGTGTAATTGAAGAGCTAAGTTGAGTTGCGATGACACTGATGTGATTGCTTTATTAACTCTTTTGTTTGTTTGTTCTGTTTTAGTGAGGTAGAGTTCGTCTTGCTTGTTATGCGTCACGGAAACCGCCTGCATTTTACTTTCAATAAGTCATTCAAGTTTCTTAAAGTGAGGCGATACTTTTTAATCTAAGACTATCGTACTATTGTTTAAATCTTAGTTTTTATCTAACTTTTTACGTTGTGATACGCTGAGAGATCGGTCCTAAATAGCCTCCTTCTGCATCTGTTCCGAGTCATTTACAAATCATAAAATTTAAAATCTCCAAACTTAATATTCCTGTCCTTTCTCCTTCCAAACAATCATTCATAATTATCTTATCAGGATTCTAATCTGAGACCTTTCAATCAGTGTCAGTCGATTTTGTCGAAATTTTACAAAAAAAATACGTTTCCGAACAGGATAATCAAAATGAAGGTTCTCAAAAGGTAAGTTTCAAGTTCAACAAACTGAAAGTGAGTTCGTTAACCTTACATTTAACCTGTCATAGTGCTAATAAGTACGGGAAACAAGACTTAAAGAAGGTAAATCAATTATGACAATAATAACTGCAAGAACATTAACAATCGTTTGCAAGAACGGCAAAGCAAAATGTCGCCCTTAGATGATATGTTGTCTTTGTTGCTCTTTAATAAAATGTAGAGAGAGATATACATTTTGAAAATGATGTTTTTTTTCTAGCCTATAGTTGCCCACTACTGGGAAAAGGTCCAGTCCGAAGTCAAAATAGTAAATTATTTATTAAAATCCTCTGATAATTGGTTCAAAGATTTACAAAGATCCTGACGCTCCGGTGTATGAGTATAGGAAGTATTCAGAACTCTATATTTTTTTTGTTACCCAGTGGGTTTTCTCATGGACTTCCATCGCCCTAGGGAAAGCAAAGGGATGTGCCGGATTCTTAAAAATCTAATCTTTCGATTCGGCTAAAACCACTGGAGTGCTTCTCCGTTTTCTATTATCGGGGGCCACGGAAATGCTTTCGCAAACTACTGCAAACCCCGATAGTGTCAGAACTCTATACACTCCAACCTCAAGCGGCGCAGTTTTTTCCTGTAAAAGGACAATATCGGTCTGATTCTGAGAAAGAACATAAAAACAGAATCCAGACCGGTTCACATCTCCAGACCAGTCATAATACATAATAACGCAATTGGCGCAAATTAATAATTATGTGGTTATCAGTAATTGTGGCGAAGTTATTTTTTGTCGTAATTTTTAACTTTCTAAGCATGACTCAATATTTGAGATTTAAGTGCAGCTTAATTATAGGAATGGTCCTTGAATGGTCTATGCTTGTGCTATAATATGCACCTACGTATCGGCGAATTTATGAAATTGAAAATGATGCAGTTATTATCTGAGTGATTTATATTTTGCCAGACAAAACTCTTTTTGTTCTATCTATTCTTCATACACTGCATTGGTGTTGACGTAATCTCGTTTTCAACCATTCTTCCCTACTACTTGTCATTTAATCATGTATTTCTTTTTTTTTGACATGTTATCTTATCCATCCTACTTCTCATATACTTTCTTAATTATTCTTAGACACTACACAAAACATTGTGAGGAAACCTGGATTCCAAATGTTGGAATCTAAAAAACCACAGTGAGCTAGCGTGGTGATCAATGCTCTAACCATCTCTATATGGGAAGAGGTCAGTGCCTAGCAGTGGGACGTGAGTAGGCTCGTTTATATTATTGTTTTTATATTTACAAAACACATATAATCCCATTTTTTTTTTATTGAATACGACACACTGTTCCATAAAAATATTAGGATATGTATTTCTTCAACTCAACTTTGAGAATTAAAAAAAACTTTTACTCTGTAAACATCAATGATTATTTTTATATGAGTTACAAAACCACTTAATATAACAGAAAATAAAACATGAAACCGAATCGAGATTAGAGCAGCTGCAATTCATCTTATTTACGCGTCCCCCGTGAAAACCTTATTTAGTGATTCGAATAAATTCTCCGAATGATATCGGTAATTTTTAAGGAAAATTGAACTATAGTCAATCCTTTCTAATTTAAAGTCACAAACATCCGAATAAAATATGCATAAATTCACTGGACTGTTGGACTAGTGGAACCTTACACATAAACAAACTTTAAGCAGAATTCGTACTACTGTTGTCATGCCCAGACTTCTTGAAATTTAAAATACGGTTACTAACATAGATCTTTCAGACTGCTTAGCCCAATTTTATGCAAAAAAAAATTGTTTTGTCGGAAATTGTCATTTCAGGTTGATTATATTTGTATATTTAGTAGTTTAAAATTTAAGTTTTTTCGTTCGATCGGGATGATTTGGTGATAGCTTGTTGGATTGCAGTTGTTTCTCCATCCGTTTCTGCCGGGTTTTGCTTTCATAATTACACTTGTTGAAGTTTTTATAATAGAAATAATATTACTTCTGACGCCTTTTGAGCTTAACCCAAAAATGTATGCAAAATACCTAAAAAAAACATGGGAAATTGAAGGCATTCAAGTTGTTTAGTTGGATCCCAGCAGTTTCTTGACCCTCAGAGCGGGTTACTAGAGCAGGCTACTGCAGTTATCTCCATAGTATATACAATCGTTGTTTCGAAGTTTTCAAAATAGAAATAAAGTTACTTCTATGGACCTTTTAGGCTTCCGTCCCCAAAATGTATGCAACAAAATGGAATACATGTATGTATATCCATGAAGAACCTATCCAATCTTATAGGTGTTTGTTCAGGCATTTCAGCGGTTGTCTCAACACTGCAGTATCTAGAGTTAGAAAGTGTCTCGCGGCAACAAACCTTGTTTTTCCTCTGTCCAGTTGCCGAACGTTTTTGCTTTCTTGTTTCGTTTGAGCTCCAATTTAACACTTGTCGTTCGCATGGCGCCTTCGTATTGTTCGCGCGTTGGATATTGGCCGATGATGTGTTTCTCAAGATTTCAACAACTGCTTAATAACTTTGATAGAGTCTAGTAAAGTCTTTATATGGTTAAGTAAAAAAAAAGAAACTTATTTACCCCGAAATTTGTGACTAGACGATTTTTTGTCAGATTCTTAAGTCCCAAAGAGTTTAGCAGAGGATAATGCTACAATTATATTAATAAAGATTATATTTCAAAAAGTTGAAATTAAAAGCAAGTCAGTCAGAAAGCAAAAAAAAATAACATATTTTTTTTTGCATTTTGTTATCTTCATGAAAATATTAAACCACAATATACAACTTTACATGGTTAACTGTTATATAGGTTTATGAATGAAAATTCAAGGAAAAAGGGAATAAATAAGAAATTAATAAAGACCGGCAGAACATAAAAAAGGAATTACAGTACCAATAAATAAATATTCCAGACTTTCAGACAGCGCCATCTAGTCTCAAACTAAGCAGAGCTTGTATTATGAGTACTAGACAACTGATAATTTTACTTATATAATCCTAAATACGTATTATAGATAAATTACACCCAGAATAATATCCATTGTAGTGGCCACTTCTCAACAAACAGTCTAAAGTGCGGTCAAATCAAAACTTTTTGCGCTCAAGAATGTCCGTAAAAAAGTCGTCCGTGTAATGACAATCTGATTTGTGGAGCCCCGTTAGTGCTACGATCGCGCCCAGCCGACACCCATTGTCCAGTTCGATTCCCGACTCGGGTAAAAAGATCGCGATTACTACGTGACTTTGTAAAACATAGCTTGTACTGTTACGCTGCAATTTTTGTTCGAAAATGTCATTTCAGGTTAATTAATAAACGTGATATAATATTTGGGGTTTAAAATTTGGTTTTTAGTTAGATCGGGATAATTTTTAGTTAGTCGTGACTTTTGGCAGTTTGGTGATGGCACGTATTTTTGTTAGATAGAACAGTGTTTTGTTTTTCCTATAATCTTTTGTATGCTAAAGTCAATGACTCTTTTCTTGATTGGCTTAATTTTGAATTCGTCTAACACCAAAATAAAAAAATGATTTTGTTTTAATTATTGTTTAGTCTAATTATTTAATATTAGAGCCTCGCCTGTATCGATTATCTGCACGATTTATTAGGATCATAGACTAAAAATCATCACACAAGTTTATTTCTTAAAAAGATGTTTTCCACTTCCGTTTTCATTTCAACATAATGTAATACAAAAACAAATATAATATTATTTCCTAAATAACATTAACTTATAAATTATTATTAAAAGACTTCAAAAAGGAGGTTTCTCAATTCGACCGTATAGATGCATTTTCTTGTTTCAACGGTTTTGACTTTTTCGATCATACCCGTAGCGCCATCTATCGCAGCAAGTGGAACTAAACTGTCAAACGTAAGATGAAACATTAGAAGGGAAGCATAGCCATGTTTACGCAAGGAAAATCTATTACAGAAGCGAGATGTCTATAATTTGGACCTTGTTAGGGTCTAACTACACACAGTAGGTACTTAATTTTTATATAACATAAGGGAACTTTATAGAGTAGCGATAAATGTTGAGATTATAAGTTTTTGTAGCAACGTGATTTAAAAATTATGTATCGTTGCTGAAAATTTCGTTGATTTGTAATAATAAATTACACGGTAAATTACATGGTAATAGGGTATTTTCCTTTTAGTTCTAACCTAAATTTAAGCATTTAGCCCATTTTCAGAGAAAATAATAATTGTTGTTGGATGACTGTTTTCTGTAAGTCGATCTTTACCTGCTTTCGATTCTTTATATCCATATTATTATGCAGTCAATAAATCCTTTCGTTTAGGTCTAAACTGTCCGAAAAAGGTTACAATAGATAGGACCCCTGAGTTTGTTTCGATATTTCTCAGGGTAGTCAGTTAGGGAATGTCCAATCCAGCGAGCTCGAAACAAGTATAAGATTGTCATCTAAAAGTGATACAATTATTCTAGTTACAAAAATTAATGGTTTATTTTCCTAACATAACTTTTCAGAAATTGAAATAAAAGCTTTGAAAAATCATTAAAAAATAGTTTCTTAAGATGCCGCCTGAATGATGAAATACCCGATTGTTCCAAAAAAAAAATCAGATATAAGTAGACTAGGTATATATAGATATATTTCTTAATAGACAGTTTCTAACATCACAAGTCTTAGGTGTGACGCGGCCCTTACCTTATACCAGACTTAATGTGTTTATCGCGTGTGAACATGTTTCAGATACAAGAACTGCATCGCGGCAGTTCACAGATAAAAAATACTTCAAATGTACAATGGATTCTACCTACTCGGAATTAATGAGCAAATGTATTTAGACTTGACAACTGTAATTTTGTGAAGCTTGGGTACTTGTTTTAGTTTTCTTTGATTAATATAATTAATTTATTATTGTTCGCCTTTCTAAGTTGTATAAGAAATTTCGATAATTTCGTAAGAAATTGTGTTGTAAGATCTAAACTCGGTTAGTTCCTTTTGTAGATCTTGATTTTGCTGTTCCCATCATGGTCCATAATTGTGACAAAAAAATATATATTTACTCCGGAAAAACAAAAAAAAATGTAAATATTTTTAATTATCTTACCATTGGTTACCATTGCCACCACCTCTTGAAGTAAAGCTGTTATGGGAGGTGAGCTTTTACTCTGCGCTGTGTAGTATGCTACCACAACAGCTGGGATAGTGTTACTTTAAAATTCACTCAAAGCTCAATTATTTATTGAATTCCATATGTTACAGAGATAGTAAAAAATAATACAAGTTAAGATCAAAATGGACGCTGTCGGGCACGCAAAAATTTAGGAGAGAAAAAAGGCTAAAATAGTAATTCATTAAATCAATATTGTTAAAAATTATTATTTATTTCATTGTGTGTACATTATTTTATTGTTAGACCTCCTGAACAGGCCAATACAGATAGAAATAAGAATGAAGATGTAAAGATTTTCATTATCAGTTTAAAAATAAAATAGTTAACAAATAACACTAAAAACTTTACTGATGATCAATTAACTAGACACCACTTTTTGTTCTGTGGCGCCACTACGCAAAGTAAAAACGAATAGGGATGTAAATAAAATATTTAAAATTAATCAATTAGGAAAATTTTCCTCTACGTACCAAATCAATTTATGATCGGGACACGTGTTGAAAACTCCAAAGAGTTACAAAACGTAGCTGTTTTTAGCGTAGCGAATATCTTTAGCTTAGATAGATCTAGTTAAATTACACATTAGCGTTTATTTAGAAGTAAACAAAATATTATAAAATGTTGTACATTTGGAGTAATAATAAACAACTTGTTTATTTTCTTTTTGTGACACCATAAAACTTATATTTTTTTTTATCAAGCATAACTTCAAGCAAACAGAAGGCCGCAACAGATTTTTACTTTTCACAACCCGTCAAAATCTCTACAGAACCTTACTAAAGTTGGTCAAATAACTAATAATATACAAATATTATAAAACGTTAATCCTTTATATGTCTGGCCATAAGTTAGGTTTAGGGTCATACTGACCTCTACTTTTTATGGGCTTCTAGAAATTATGTTGAGCATTTGTCCTACAGACGTTCTCGGAACAAGTCTGGCTGGTTTCGCTGGACGACACACGATTTAAATATAAATATACTAATATTAAGTACAATTTAATTGTTTAAACGCTTTGATTTTGCCTTTTTTGTCGAAATAGGGGCGTGACGACTTTCAAAGGCATAGTTTTGATTGGTTTCAGGTTGATCTTTCTTCCTGATGGTACCTGGTATAAATAGATGTAGTTTTATTTCATTTGCCGCATCAATACGGCAGAAAATCATACCAAATATGATAAAGGTTCGAATTTGAGAGTGTTTCTGGATGCTTGTTGCCTCTTCACGGTCAAACGACTAGCTAGGTTAATATCGATAGAATATAGTATGCTTATTGGTCTCATGGATACCCTTTTTCCGCTGGGAAAAATGCATTACGCATCCCTTCCAACTAGGAGAACTCCCTGGGAGCTAAGAGGCTCCCGGTATACTCACTAAAACCCCTTAACATAACGCCGACATGACCCTAGTGGAGAGGACCTGGGAAACTGGCTGATCCTTTACTTCCAGACCCCTTTCGGGAAGTCCCATCACCTCTTATGGGTACTCTGGATTAACACCGCGTCTTACCCGACTACGTCAGGATGAGCATTATGTTTTTGCAGTCATAACCAATATTCAAGCGGCGGCAAAGCCGCTGGAAACGGTAATATCTAAAAAGTAGCTAATTGTTAACACTCTACTTTCTTTAATATAGTAACTTTCGTGAAGCGGATTCATAATAAACCTTTCCGTAAAAATGGGTGCTTTACAATAGTTTACGGCAATAACATCGAACTATCCAATAAGCATCCATTGTTGTTTCAAACAGCTTTTTAATCTGTAAGTTTTGGCGCGATCGCTAGGCTCATCTAATTTCATATCACCCGATCAACAAATTGTTATCGCACGCAACGATATGCTTTCTAAAATTCCAATTTTCTTTTACATTGTCGTATTGAAGTGGCTCGCTCCGTATTTAATTCCTTATCAATGGTGCCACTGGCGTCCCGTTATCTAATTTCTGAACGAATGGAGACCGCCATTTTGCCGCCAACCGTGACCAATGCTACACTTTGGTGTTCGAGATTTTAAATATCGAATGGACAGTCATTCAAAAATTATGATGGAAATTGTGTTGTAAAAAATAACAATCCATATTTGTTAAGATTTATTTATTTTATGATGGATTACCGGTAAAACATTTGACTGGGAATATACTTGACAAGATGTTCTTACCAAAAAATAAAATAACAACTAAATTCATGGCTACAACATAAAATTTGACAAAACACATCCACAAACTCACAAAATAAAAACTAAAATTGTTTTTAACCAATGTTAAAAGAGAACCTTTTACATTATATTGTCGTTACGACTGTACACAGAGTATTCACGACATGTTTACCAACAAATCTATTGAATAACAATTTTCGTAAGTTTACCTCTTTGGACAGCATTAATTTAATATCATCAAATCTATAGCTACATTAGGTGTCCACTTCATGACAAAAGTTCCACAAATAAATCGAAACACAACGGAAATAACGAACGCACTTTCTTTAAATAGCATAGAGCGAACAATAAAAAAGTATTGCATTAAATCGAAATTCAAATAGGTTGTAAATAGACAACAATACATTAGATTGGTGTGTCACGAGTTGGCTTCAATCACGTTTAGCCCCAGATACGATTAATTTAAAAGTGACGAGATTGAGGGGTCACTGAAAAATATCAGAGGAAAGTACGTACCTAATGTACCTACCTATAGAGGTGTGAATGGGGAGACCTATCACCATGATTAAAAGTAAGTCTGTTGCAGTTGTGGAAGAGATGGCGCATGTAATGTAGAGCTGTATCTCGTTTTCGCGATTATTAATGTTTACTTCATTTTAAAAAGTGGTAGGCGGTCTGTAGAGTGATTTTCGTGAGCAATGGAGTATATCATCACTCATGTTCTATCTCTTGGTCTGTCACTCAAAACTGTTCGTATTTACCTACCTACCAAATCAAGAAAATAGATCGGAGAGTTAAGTCATAATCAAGTATAAAAGTTTTTCAGTATTCGGCGCAAAAGCCGTTTTAGGAACTGTAATTAATCTTAACAAGCAACTTAACTGACAGCAGAAATGACTGAAGTATCTATTCTGAATACCCCTTTGTTTTGTATTAAAAACGAACGCTGACAAAACTCACACTCAAAGCTTTGCAAGCTCGAACCATGAGCAGTAAACACCGAACATGTAACATTTCGCTAAAAAATACCTATAAAATATTCCTGGAAATTATCTGTATGTTTATTTCCCACTACATCGAAATGTTTCAGCGATTTTATGACGATAGACTCAATTAATTGACGTGACAAATGACGTCAGACCATCATAAAACCATTTTAATAAAAGCGCGCAAAAAGTAAAAAGCACTCGAAAATCAAATCGCGTTCGTTTAATATTCAGCACTTAGTATATTGTTAGGCAGGCTCCAAAATGAAACTTTTAAAGCTGCCAATCAGGTTTCATAACACCAGCATTCTCCCGATTCCCCCCTAGCATAGCTAAACCCGTTTTTTAAATATTTACAGCTTAGTTATGTAGATACAAATTTTTGGTGCATGGCGGGTCGGTGCGGCAGTTACCATGGCAACCACGTCGTTGTTTTGCCGATCGGGCTTTGTCTATTCTTTTTTTTCTTGTTTCGCTTTTTTCGTACGGAAATATAGGCACAGGCATGGAGGCAGACAATGCCTTTTAGAGGGTACATGTTAGGTTTTTGTATATGTATGTGTTCCGTGGATAACAATTTAATTGTAGCTAGCTACAGGTTTGAAATGCCTTTTACCGTGGCTGAAATCAAAGCGACTTTGCGTGTTTCAGCGGGAATATGGCCAGGTTAGCTCTATGTATTTTAATGGGTATTGCAAATGGTCCAGAACTTTATTGTCGCATTCGTTTTTCTTGCTTAACACGACCATAGTGTCTATCTAGCAATTTAATTGCTGTTTTTTTGTGAGTAGAGCTATTTGTCATCTTAAAAGAAAGGTTCTATTTTTTTACATAACTTCTATAATGAAGTTAGCATTCTCGTGGGATGAAAACTCACTCTTATTATGAAATCTACGCAGACACCGCTATAGGCAGACGAGATTTTTTTTTCTAATTTTAAGTAAAGCAACGGCGCTAACCTAGGACGACAATAAGAAATAAAGGTTCTAAGATTCTTTTGAAAATATATTTTTTGTGCTAAATGTCCTTGAACGTTTACATGGAAATAACTCTTCTATTAAGAATATAGGTTAACACTATCTAGATTTCACTACGAAATTAAAATAATCAGTATTCCATACTAAATAATAAATAACTAAACCTCAAAAAAGGACCACCTGGATATAGTGTTAAACCATACAATTAGACAAAGCCTCTCTACTTAGTGACCACCCCCAACATGGATAGGTTAGGTACGTGAATATACCATTATTTGGCAAAAAAAACTTGCACATTATTCGTACAATCGCACTTACAGCCGCTAACACTGTTATAATATACTGCTAACACTGAAATTAGTTTCAGGATTTTAATGTATTTTACACTAAAGGCTAAAACTAATAAAATCTCAATGCTCATTAGCCAGTCATTTGAGTTACGCTTAAAGAATCATGACGAATTCACCGCAGGACTTAATTAACGATCTGAAATAGACAGCACGCAGTAAGCAAGTGGGGTTATTTATAGCCATTTATTTCTATTTAGAATATCGTTGAGCGGTCTGATGCAATTCTATAATTAATCTAAAAGTAATGATCATAAAACTTCTCTATGTCACTGTAATATACATTTTATTCAAACAAAGAAAAGACACGCAATTAGTTACTGCGAAAATATTTTGCTATTAAATATATTTTAGGCGGTGTTGACCGACACATTTTATTTTTTTAAATGTGTATGTATTCAAATAAATGTGTACTGAGAAATGAAAAAAATGTTTTTAAGTCTTTCAAATACGCTTAAAATAATTTTATTGTGATAAAATTAGAAATAAAATTACTCTTATTTCAAATTTAAGTTTGAGCTTTATGATGACTATATAAGGTTTGTTTTACGGTGTATTTCATAAAATATCAGTCAGTCGCGAAGTTAGTTACAATGATAACAGAGTGCGTTCGAAAACTTGTGTATTCAATCGAATACTAATCAGGAATAATGATGAAACAAATTATTATGGTGATTATAGTCAACTTTGAGTTTCTAATGGTATAGTAAATTTTACTATAACAAAAAATTGACAAGCTTAAGGATCGGAGAATACCGCCAATACCCAAATTTGAAGTCTAAAGATAAGAGTCAAGCTTAAGAACGTACCTTTCAATGTGATAACACAAGTCTGAACTTATCGACAAACCAGTGTTGGCGAACAGTGCTTCGCAATATTATTCTTTAATAAATTAGAACGATATTGTAACAATAACCATGCTTTCCAGCCTCAGGACTGGAGTACAGGGCCTGGTATGTTAGCTATGAGTCTATTTATCTATCGTGGTTCTTGTAAACAATCGTATTATATAATAACATTTTGACGTTTGTGTGCCTACCTTAGTGATTTTGTGTTCGTATTTTCAGCTGCGTGCTTCGTCTAGGAGCTTGCAAACTAGCTCAGCCCTTCAGCATGACAGCCTGTTCGTCCATCGAGACACACCTGAGGACAACCCTAAAGTCCCCTTCGAGTTCTCAGAGGCAAATCAGAAGGTTAGCGACAGTCATCTGTTTTTGCAAAACATTCTTCTTTCGCCGCTCTAAATTCAAACTGCTGTATTAAAATTGTTTCTGGCACATAGAATAAACTTTTTCAGCATACTGCGTAGGTTTAAATTTTACATTCGATCTTTTCGTAACAATTTTTTTTTAGGTTAATTAGTTAATAGATAAATTGTTGTTTTTTGAAGTACTAAGTACTATGTTAGTCAATTAGCACACTGTAAATCACACAATTCAAAATATTGTGCAACACAGAAGATACATTCTTCTCTGTTGCACAATGTTTTTTACCTGTAGACAGTGTTCTTAAGGGATCCAAACATATTCAGAAATCAAAGTTGTCATATAGAATAACAGAAATCATAAATTTAACCACTGGGTGTGATATCTACATTCTTGTCTAGTTGTTTATAATTAAATTTATATTGTTTCATCCTTATAATCAGTTTTATACTTGGATATCAACAAAACAAATAGTAAAAATACTTATACTGTCTATTTACCAGTGACCATGATTTATCCAAAGATTAGTCTAATTAACACATTGAAACAACAACATAAGCAACCAAAAACAAAATATATACAGCAATTAACTTTTTAAAACCCACTAAAGAAGTAAAATGTCACAATCACTTAAACCTCTCAACTTTTTTTTTTTTAATTGAAGGAGTTTGTATATGTACTTTACTTTTCAGAGAGTCCAAGCCCTCTTAGACATTTACCCTGAAGGCCACAAGCGTGGTGCCATGATTCCTCTCCTGGACCTCGCCCAGCGTCAGGCCGGAGGATGGCTGCCCATCTCTGCCATGCACAAAGTAGCTGAAATATTGAAATTACCTCGCATGAGGGTTTATGAAGTCGCTACATTCTATACCATGTTTATCAGGTCAGTTTTTTTAAATAATTTTAGCAGCATTGATAGTTATTGGTACCTAATCTGTTTGAGGTGTCCTGTGGTTAGGAATTATGAAAGGATTTGTGAGGAGGCTTTACCTAACTGTGTGCCACCAAAAGCAACAAAAACAATCTGTCTTAAATTTGTTGTTTTACTACACTCCTCTTACAAGTTAGGCTGTAATGCGCGTTTTTGACGTGGACTCTGAATGTTGCGTTAGAATTGATGAAGCCGAAATACATATAATACGCGACGCGTCTGCATTCTACTGTCGTCCGTGTGGTGTCCGGATATAAAGAATAGCGCCACCCCATATCCTCCACTGGGTGTCGTAAAAGGCGACTAATGGATCTAAAGACCTAGTGCACTGTACCAAGCACCTTGGGTCACCCGAATGGTGGCGGGTAAACCACCAACAATCGCATTCCCAAAGAGGGTTAGTGTCAGGCAGGCGGCCGACTATAAAACAATAGCCAAATCTTTATGCAACATGGTTAGAGAATATGAGATGCGTGATAGTGCTAGGGCGTACCCCACAGGCGACGCGCAGGAGCAGCACCCGGCCCCTGCGAGAAATGGACAAGGGTTGTCGCATCAACCCGGGCGGGTGCGACGTAAGAAGCAAGCTCGGGAAAAAAGATTGAGGTATGCGAGTTGGAATGTTGGGACAATGACTGGAAGAGCTAGAGAGTTAGCTGATGTATTGAAAAGAAGAAGAATAAATGTGGCGTGCTTGCAAGAAACTAAGTGGAAGGGAACGAAAGCGAGGGAAATTGGTGAGGGATACAAGTTCTTCTACTGTGGAAGTGATGGAAAAAGAAATGGCGTTGGAATAGTGTTAGATAGTAATTTGAAGGAAAGTGTGATGGATGTAAAAAGAATGAATGATAGACTGATAATTGTGAAAGTAATGTTAGGAAATGTTGTACTGAACGTGATTAGTGTGTATGCGCCACAGGTAGGATGTGAGGAAAGACTGAAAGAGAAGTTTTGGGAGGATTTTGATACGGTTTTAATGAACATCCCAGTGCATGAGGAATTAATTATTGGAGGTGATTTTAATGGACATGTGGGAAGAATGAAAGGAAGTTATGAAAGAGTACACGGGGGATGGGGTTTTGGGAGTTTAAACAGTGAGGGGGAAACTTTGCTGCAATCAGCTACAGCATATGACCTAGCGGTAGCCAACACCTGGTTCCAAAAAGCCGATGGACACCTAATAACGTATAAGAGTGGAACACATAGCACACAAATAGACTACTTTCTTGTTAGACGCCACAATATAAAGCACGTCAAGGACTGCAAAGTGCTACCGGGAGAAGATTTGGTCTCACAGCATCGTCTCTTGGTTATGGAAGTAGTCCTACAAATAAGGCTTATAAAACATAAACAGCGTCCCCCTTCTAAAATAAAATGGCACATGTTAGAGAAGAATGATTGTGCGAGAGAATTAAGAGAGCGAGTGGTAAATAAAATGATTGAAATGGGTGATATGGACGACCAAAGCGTAAATGAATGTTGGAATGAGATGGCTCGGTGTATTAGGAGTGCCGCAAAAGATATTCTGGGAGAGACGAAAGGAAGAGGCACGATAGATAGGGATACATGGTGGTGGTCGACAGAGATACAGAATGTTCTGAGGGAAAAAAAGAAGAAATTTAAGGAATGGCAGAGTATTGATAATGAGTGTGCTAGTCTAAAAGCGGAAAGAAAGAATGAGTATGATACACTTAAGAAAAAAGCCAAAAGAGTTGTGGCCATAGCAAAAGCGAATGCCCAACAAGAGCTCTATGACACTCTGGATACCCCAGCAGGCCAAAAACAACTGTACCGGCTTGCTAGAGCTAGGGAGAGAAAGGCGAGGGATGTCTGTCAGGTGAAGTGCGTAAAAGATGATGCTGGAATAATCCTGTCGGAAGATGAGAAAATAAGAAATAGGTGGAAGGATTACTTTGAAAGACTGATGAATGAGGAGAATGACTGGAGTGGTGTGCTTGAAAGTAAACCAGTAAATAAGGGATTAGTAAGAAGAATAAGTGTGGATGAAGTGAGGAACGCGGTATGCGGAATGAAGAATGGTAAGGCTTTAGGACCGGATGGAATACCGGTTGAAGTGTGGAAAGTGTTGCGGATGGATGGTTGGATGTGGTTAGCATTATTCTTCAATAAGCTGTTGCTGGAGGAAGCCATACCTGACGAATGGTGCAATAGTTCGCTGGTGCCCATTTTTAAAAACAAAGGTGATGTGCTGGAGTGCAATAACTATAGAGGAATAAAGCTAATATCACACAGTATGAAAGTTTGGGAGAAAGTAATTGAAAGGCGTCTGAGAGAGGAGAGTGAAATTTCACAGAACCAATTCGGTTTTATGCCTGGTCGGGGTACGACGGATGCCATCTTTGCTATCCGCCAACTGTGCGAGAAATACAGAAGTGCGCACAAAAACTTGCACATGGTATTCGTCGACCTCGAGAAGGCATATGACCGGGTGCCCCGTGAGGTTCTGTGGTGGGCCCTGGAGAAGAAAAGTATGCCTGGGAAGTATGTACAGTTGATCCGTGCGATGTATGGTCGATGCAGTACGCAAGTTCGGACTGCAGCGGGCACTACCGGTAGCTTCAATGTTGCGGTTGGTTTGCACCAAGGGTCGGCTCTCAGCCCGTACCTCTTCCTGATGATAATAGATGCTCTGACGTCGGACATCCAGGAAGAGGCCCCCTGGTGCATGCTATTTGCCGATGACATTGTGCTTATTGCCGAGAGCGGCCTAGAGGTCCAGAGCAGATTGGAGGTGTGGTGGCAAAGGCTGGAGAACGTTGGCCTGAAATTGAGCAGAACCAAAACAGAATATTTGTTTTGCGATTTTGGCGGTCTCTCCAGCCCTGTGCCTATTACTCTTGCTGGAACACCCATACCAGTCTGTTCCGACTTTCGGTACCTTGGTTCGCTTGTCCAAGGCGATGGCGATGTAGACCGGGACATAACTCACCGGATCAACTCGGGATGGATGAAATGGCGACAGGTCACCGGAACAACTTGCGACCCACGGATGCCTCTCAAGTTAAAGGGGAAAATATATAAAACCGTGATAAGACCTGTCGTATTGTATGGATCGGAATGCTGGGCTGTGAAAAAGATGGATGAGAAACGATTGCATGTAGCGGAGATGAGGATGTTGAGATGGATGTGTGGAGTGACAAGAATGGATAAAGTACGGAATGAGTTTATAAGGGGAAGTTTGAAAGTAGCTCCGGTTACGGAAAAAATGAAAGGATATCGGCTGTCTTGGTATGGGCACGTGATGAGGAGGGATGAGAATCATGTCACTAAGAGAGTGATGAGTATGAATGTTGATGGATGGAGAGGAAGGGGAAGGCCAAAAAAAAGATGGATGGACTGTATAAGGAATGATATGAATGATAAAGGAGTAAATGATAGTATGACCGCTGATAGGGGAGAATGGAAGAAAAAAACATGTTGCGCCGACCCCAAGTAAAATGGGATAAGGGCAGGAAGATGATGTCTGCATTCTACTATTTATTAAATCCTAAAGAATATTAACAAAATTTCAGACGACCAATCGGCAAATACCACGTGCAGGTGTGCACGACGACCCCCTGCTGGCTGCGCGGCTCCGACGCCATCCTCAAGGCCCTCACTGAAGGCACGCAGTGCGCTGTGGGCGGCAACAGTCCTTGCGGAAAGTTCTCCATTTCCGAGGTGAGTGTTTTAAGTCAATATTTAAGTTTGTAAATTATATTTAATATAGCATAAGATTTTAGCCTGGGCGGTAGAAGTCCGGGGTGTTTTTAGTCTATGGGAGATTCGACATTTGCGCAAGGTCGACCCATGCCGATTCAATTTATAATATTTTTATGAAGAATATCGGCATGTCGCTCGCGTCGGGTTACTTAGTCACTAGAAGTATTGACATCAGACAGCATCTCATAGACTTAGGGTCCATTCACACAGATTAGCTCGGAGAGCATCAGCCCACTATTTTCTTTTCACGCAAACCGGACGCTTGATATTGGCCGGAGCGGTAAACTATTTCACATAGAGTGGCTGAAACAGATCTGAAAGCACTCGGAGCCGGTCGCCTCCTCTCATTATTTCACACGAAGCGTGTTTTAGCATTTTTGATAGCAAAATAACACACATGCCAAAATAAACCTTACTACAATTATTAAAAACTCTGTTTCCAACGTGATGAAATATCTTCTGTCCTCGCAATGTCGGTCTGCCTCTTCACTTCTTTATACATAATTATGTATAAAGAAGTGAAGTGACAGTGAGTATTACCACGTATTACGTTAAAGGGGATGATGTATTAATCATTAACTTTTATTTTCCAGGTTGAGTGCCTCGGCGCCTGTGTAAATGCTCCCATGATTCAAGTCAACGACGACTACTATGTAAGTAACATTTAATTTTACCTTTTATAGTTATTTATTGTTACATCAAATTATTTTGAACTAGCTGTTGCCCGCAACTTCGCCCGCGCGAATGCAGGTTATAACATTACCCAGTCCAGAACTGTTCGTTAAAAAGTAACCTGTTTTAATCCGGAGTGTCAGCTACTATAAAACAACTACTACGAAAATTAACCATTTCATCAAAATTGATCCAGCCGTTTGAGTGTGAAAGAGTAACAAACATTCACATTTATGATATTAGTAGGATTCGCTTAAATTATACCTTGTAAAATATAGCTTGATACCTGTGACATTTCCGAACGTTTTATGAAGACAGCTACAACCCAAATTTTATTTTTAAAAGTTCAAATTTTTTAACATAAAAACGACGTTTGTTTATAAAAATAAAACGCATTTTTAAAAACAATCATGTAATTATAAAGATACCAGTAAAAATATGAGTAAATTAAATAATATTTAATATTTCTTAAATAATTTTTGGTTCTTAGCTTACTTTATAAATGCACTTTGAAGAGCTCTAGGGACGTGCAAGTGACTGACAGATGATTATCGATAAAATAATACTATGAAAATTTCACTAGTATAAAATGTAGTTATTTAGTTTGGTAATAATGGTTTCGCGTGCTGGAAACAAGCAGGCGCCATCGTTTTTGAGTCAGTACGAGTGCTGACGCGATGCAGACGCCTTGTATACGCTACCATTGTTTTGTTGATATTTGTGTTACTTTGTGTTACTATGGTGTTATTTGTGTTACTTTGTTTGGTGTTACCTTTTTTGGTTTGCCAAAATGCCGAAAAGACAAAAAATACTGTTTTGAATTGTGAGTGTCGCGAATTTGTGATCCGTTTGCGCGATTATTTTGAATTATTTTTGTTTTATTTCATTTAAATCAACTACAAATACATTTATTTTTAATTTACTTCTTTACAATGACAATGATTACAATGTCACCTCATGACGTCACAGACATCGATAAGCTACGAAACACACCTCCATCCCTAGTAATGTCATTCCGACAAACGTCACAGGTATCAAGCTATATTTTACAAGGTATATCGAATAATTTTTGTCGTAAACTTCATGATTTTGATTTTAACGAACCAGTGATATTTTGTTGTTATACCATCACCTGATTGTTAGCGATAGTATAACAGAGAACATACACATGAGAGGTTGAGATTATTAACTTTAACGTCCACATGCACATTTTTCTCAAAGAATATAATTCGCTAGGGAACTTGTTGCCATCTAGGACTTTTCTGTGGAATCCGACATCCAAGCCAAACCCGCAGGATAAATATAGTATTTTAATAAAGTTTTATTAAAATTACAGGAGGATCTGACGGTTGAGGACACAAAAGAAATTATTGAAAAGCTCAAGAGAGACGAGAAACCAAAAGCTGGCCCTAGGTTTGTACCAAGTTTTATATTGACTGTATAAAAGGGAAAGGAGTGACTCGAAAGTCATATGCGTATAACTATAAACGTCTAATTTAAAAATAAAATAATAATAAACCAGCCTATATACGTCCCACTGCTGGGCACAGGCTAAAAACGTCTATAGTGACTATAGTGCTATAAAAATCTTTTGGCACATGGTTGAAATTGGAACTAATAACAAACCATCACTTTTGACAGACAGTTCAGTTGATTATTGTTGTGTATAAGCACACCTGCGCCCTCATGTTAATGTCGTCCACGTGCCAAAAAAAACTTCTTCATTACTTGCCGGCCGCGAAAGTTAAAGTTACTTTGTAATAAGTTATTCGTAAGATCACCTTTCGATTGAGTTAATCCAGTAGAGATTTTATGGACTCTTTCTCTATTCTCCAGTCCTCTCTGGTTTTCTCTATCTGTTACAATGGTCAGATAGCTTTATACTTAGTGTAAAATACACTATTTTCACTGCTTCAAAATTCCCATAATACGTCGTTTATCCCACAGTTAGCTTTCCCGCCTCCTCCTATTTATGCTTAGGTTGCAATGGATTTTGATGCGGTTTTTGTTAATTGTTTAATAGATAGGCAATCCCATGAAACATTAATCAGCAATGAGGTTTATATGTTGTATACATCAATATTGGATCGCTACTGATTTTTTTTTCTATATTTATAGGAGTGGAAGATTCGCATCGGAACCTCTTGGTGGCCTGACATCTCTGTCTGAGGAACCGACTGGCCCCGGCTACGGACTACAGGACGCCCTCAAGGGCGCCTAGACCTTCTGTTTTGTAAATTTGTTACCATAGGGAATATTTAAATAAATCATGTTAGATCATTTTGTTTATTTATTTTAATTTTATTATCTATCACTCTTCATTTTTTTCATAAAAACTCAAACCAACATTTTTGTTTCGTAAATAAATATGTTGGATTATTTCAATATCAACGACAAAAGACTTATATTTTCTTTGAAAAAAAAAATTGTGGCCAGTTCTTGTTTCCGTAGAATCCGTAGTCTTAATGAAAACATCCAGGATACAGTGGATGAAAGATTAACTTAACCTTGAGTTAAATACGTAGCGCCTAGTTTCTTCAAATTATAATAGTAATGTATGCAAGACTCTGCATTCCCATGATTAAGTAAGAACGTTCCAAAATGTAAAATATGGCGTAGAACGGATTCCGTTCATTTCATATAATTCAAACTCTTTCTATTTTTATTTATTTTTGGCAATATGTAACTAACTTCTTACGACAATTTTTATGTGAATGTTGAGGAATATTTATTTATTATTTATTTATGTCTGCGATATCATTATAAAAATCACGATTAAAACAAAACAATTACGGTCATACGTAGGCTACACGTGTACATACGTGTGATTTGTTTTTATCAATAAAAACACGCAAATTACCTTAATTAAACACGTTTATATTGCAACTATTGTATCAGCATACACGGGTTAAATGAAACAATTTCCTAATGACGTAGGTACCTACATCAAAGCGTACCTTACGAAAACTTGATAGCGTAAGTAATTCGTAATGTATAAAAAGATATCTTCATTGGGTACAACGAAACCACTCACGCACTGATAAGACCCATATTTGAAGTTCAATTCAGTCGTGTTTACGCTATTGTCCTGTTAGTATGACATAGAAGATACATTGTAATTTAATTTAGGTGAGTAGGAAAAAAAGTTTCAAGAAGAAAATGTTTTATAAATGAGTGTTGTGATATTTGATTTGAAAGTTGTATTTAAATGAAATAAAATCTCTTTGGAAGTGATAGTTTACTACTTAGTTATTAAAAGTAAAATTGCAGTGTCAAAAATGGTGTTGATTTACAGATGTTCCGTAGAAATAATAAAAATGATAAGGAATACACAGCAGTACAATTGTGGGATAATGTATCCTGGGACCAATATTCTAATGTAAGTGCCTCTTGTAATACTACAATATTTATATAGTGAAATTGTAATTGTTATTGCCATTCTTAAAGTAATATGTTGGAGGTTAACATACGAAAAGGTTTATGACTGTGTTTTGTGTACGTAAGTACATATATTTCGCTAAGTTGGATGCTGCTGACTTTTAACTTTTTATGATGATGATCAATAATTTATTGAATTTATTGTTCTACCCACTTACAATTTAGTAGGTACTTTTGTGCAATGAACTATAATTATTTGTAGTAAATAGTAATCTCTTATCTCAATGTTCTCAATCTGTCACGCGATTAGTGGTGAGCCTTATTTATATAATCGACTAATGAGATTTGATAAAATTTGGTTTGAATCAAAAAGTTGAATTACAAATTCAAGTTGCGTTTTAGTAGGTAAATGTGCATTATCGGTCAGTCTGAAGTGGAATTATTGGTGAAGTAGTCGAATTTTATCACTAAAGCTTCAGCGCTAGGGTATCTCTAGTGTCAAACGAGTGTTATGTCAAACAGCGTTGAACTGTCAATTGTTTGCCATTGCGGCCTTTTGCTTGTACTGTCAGTCAGTGATTTTTCATTCGTTGATTGTTCGTGTCGTCTTTTCGGCTGTGAAAATGTCTATCGAGGCCTAAGCTGAAAGGCATTGTGTGAACAATGAAAAGTAGCCCCACACGCAAATATGAAAATTTCTCCAACGACCACCAAGGGAAGGAAACGGACAAGTATTCTCTAGATAGCCAAGACACCGCCAGTGTGGTGAGTACATCGTTGTTGGAATTATTGATTTTGTTTGTGTACTGTATAAGATGTTATTGATTAGTCGCGTTTTAATGTTTAGATTAGTCATAGCATATGTTTCATAGTTATTAGCTTGTTGCTAGATGTGGGACCTCTCAGAAAGCGTTGTAATTCGTCTTTGGAATGACAATATTCTGTTTTGACCTACGTATGCGCGTCTTACGACCTAGATCGTTCTGGATGTATTGAGTGATGAAGGTAATGCGGTTACTTATTTTTATAATTCATATTTTATTGAAGAAAGTGGTATTTAGTAATCCTTCGTATTTGTAACGTTGCCAACTCGTTTTTAGTTATTTTTCGTGTGCGTATTACTTTTCGCACGTTCACTTTCACCCTAACGCGTTCTTTATGTGCTCTTTAGGTTTTAATTCTAGTAAATTCTAATGAAGCTTTACTGAAAGGAAACTTTAAAAAGGACTTATGGTCACTTTTTAAAATACTTTGAGAAATTATTTATGACATCAAGTTTTTAGATTTATTAGAAACTAACAGCCATATACAGCAGCTGTAACAATAGACATATACCAGAATTAACATGACTAAATACAATTTGGATTGAGTTTCATCTTGGTTACAAATAAAGCATTTTAAATTAACAAAAAGCTTCCCTATTTATCTCTCAATTTTTTATCATATTGTCTTAGTAGTAAAAAAATAATACATTGTTGGTGTCTCATTTATATATTTTTCCTATCAACATCAAGAATTACTGAGTAACAATATAATTTCTAAAAAATAAAAAATCTTGAACATTTTTTTAATGTACATAGTCATGCATATAAATGGTTACTTTTTAGCTTTTACTAAACTTTCACTGAAAAAAAATATAAATAGCTGTTCTTGAATCTTCTGTATCTTCCTTTTGTGCAATTAAATAGAACCAATCAAAGTGTTTTGTTAAAATAATGGACTTTGAATATTAGAAATAACAAAGCCTTATTGATCTTATAAATCAAAATATTATAAAATTTTAAATTAAAGCCTGGGTAAAATGAATAACATTCATTCTTTATTAATTTTTTTTATACAACTGCCGCCCCACCTACCTTCACATGGTAGCAATTCTGAAGTATTATACATATAAACCTGCCTCTTTAAACATATAGACAGCTATTAAAAAATTGCATCAAAATCCATTGCACAGTTCTAAAGACTTAAGCATACCTAGGGATGGATAGACATGGGTAGTTACTCTATACTCCATCTGTTTAGGTAATTAACTAAATGTAAACAATTTTGGTATGTCTTTTAAACAAAATGTGATCTTTAAAAATGTAAAATACGTTTTACAACTTGAAATACATTCAGATTTTCTAAAACTACAGTTAATTGATTTATAAGCAGTAATATCCAAATTAAAAATTAGGTTTTTGGTTAAAAAGTAACGCCAAGATTGTTTACATTTAGTTAACTACCTAAACAAATGGAGTATAGTTAGTTCTACCATAGCTACTCAAACCATAATTTATTATCGAGTCTGCCATCGACATAAAAAGTATCCTTAGTATACTAGATGGTAGTTTATATTTTAAGATTGCGAGTTTACTAATAATTGCTCGTAATTTGTTACAAATAAGCTCGATATGAGATATGATATAGTATATGATGATATAATATAGTCTCATATAGATAGGTATTAATGAAAAGAGTTATTAATGCCTGAGTGTTTAATTTACTTCTTCAATTGTGTATTACACAAGTAAAAACATGTATGTATACTCAACTAAACAATTGAAGCTCAACAACTAGTGAAATATTTTATGAAGTGGAGAAATTTTCTTTCAAAATGAACATTTTATGCCTAGTACACAATATCAGGAATATTCCATAACAGTTACTGAAATTTCGCATGAGATAATATTGATTGAGTATACATGTTTCTGCTTGTGACTGTACAATACAGAGTATTCTCTTGTATGATATTGCTTCTACAACAACAAATAACAAAAGTAGAAACTGTTGTTATTATCAAGTACATAGAGACAACACTTTATGTATGTATTGAACTAGCGCTTACACAGTGTTTACATTAATGTTTTGAATCATGTCTTCTTTAATTTTAAGTGTTTAGGCTTGCACTATAACATTGCAACGGAGTTACCATCTTTAGAGTATGAAAGCTATAGGCCAGTAACACTATAAAGCCTATACTCCCCATAACTAATTTATGTATTAATAAAGTGCAGGTTAGACTTGTGCAACTAGGACTCCATCCTATCAGAAACTTCAAAACAATCATCAATTTGTCAATAGTCTCAATGTATATCCTTTGTCCTTTTATAATATTATCATTGCCCGTTTACGATCACAATGAGGTTAAATAAAAAGACTGAGTGTATTGACTTATCAAGCATTTTATGCTATCTAAATATTGATGAAAATGCTGTTTTATATTAAATCTAATTGGCAATTGATTTTATTATTGTATGTGATAAGAAATTAAAAAGATATAGCAGTTAGATACAAGATAGTCCTTTAGTAAAATGAAGTTAAATGCATTTATTTTTGTTTAAGTCATGTTGTGGACTTAATTACATACACTTCTTGTCGTATATCTTGTGTTAAAAATGCGCAAATAGTTTATAGTACTTTAGTAATTCTAAATTCTTAAGCAATTTTACCATGAGGAAATTTTTTATGTCACATTTGTTGGTACTATTTTACACCCTGTAGGAGCAGAGATAACAAACAATGGTTTTTATTCAATATTCAGCCATACATAATACTTTATGTAGACTAAAAATAACATATAAACTAATCTCTTTTATATCTCGTATGTGTTTGTTCTTTACACATCTTCTGTTGTAGAAACATAGTGAAGAAACAGTAATAATGTGTTGCTGGTTGCATTTAGTCATGTTCGCAATTTGATAACAATCTAAGAATGGTTTAATAACGTAAGTAGTTATTAGCTAAGGGGTTATTCTCTGGCCAGTCACCATAAAGCACTTTGTGACATACCCGGCTGCACACTGGCAGATGTGTAGCATTATTACTTAATTTACTAATGTCTACAAACGGAACAGAGTGAATAAAAGAGAATTCCTTTGTGTTCCTGAATTATTATTACCAACTTATTAGTGAAATACACGGCAATCTATTTATTATTATTTAGGTGAATTATTTTTTTTCAGTTGTGCGAAGTTTTGGTCTGTAATTTAAAAATCTCACAAGTTTATAAAATATTGTCGTAAAAACCTGCCCAGGGCACCTATAGACCGGGATAACTGATGATGCCTTGGAGAGGCATGTCAACGATTAGTGAAATATGACATAAGAAGGAAAATAAATGTATTTCTTTGAAGCCTAATTAATTACAGACCACAATTTCAAAACTCAAATTTATCGTTGTCAGTTTACTGTGGTAATACAATAACAAATTATTGTTATTTTTGTTCGTAACAAACCATCATTCAGCTTTTTAATAACAACCTTTACAGCATCTTAAAATACCTATAAAGTTCCCCAGTACTCAAGAACGTCAAGCTTAATATTAAATTAATAAAATGTGTAATTCACATCGGCGGGCGTCAAAACTTTATAATAACATTAATTGCTTGTAACCCCTTTTGTTAACATTAATAATTAGTGAAATTTTCGCCGAGCCTTGCCCTTGAGTTTGATCGCGCAATTGTTTATTTTACGACACTCTTTTGTTAAGCTTTAATACTAAAGGTTATTTATTTTTCGGGGAGTTTCGTAGGCTTTACTTAAATGCCAAGCTTCATAAAACTTTGCCAGTAAAGTGTCCTCTCATTGGCATATTTGAGGTGAAGTAGGCACTAGGCCGTCGTCTAACTACAAGAAATTGCGTCGGAAATCTTTTTACATACACATTAATATCAATTAGAGTAATATGGTCCGTGAACCAGGTAATGGAACAAAGTAAAATACGTATTTAACCAAATATGACTTGAAGAAAGGCTCCGTAAAAAAAGTCAATAGTTAATTAGCCTTTTTATACCTATTATAAACATGCGTAGAATTTTAATTCGAAAACGATCTTGGATATATCAATTTCCTGACTTTGGTAACCTCAATACTTCCATAAACTTGGTCTATCGCTGTCTAATAACCTGGTCTCTACAACACCAGGTCCTTCATAGTCCCATCTTCCTAGAAAAATCAGGTCCATGAATCCTATGAATACGCTATAAAAATCATTGTAAAATATTACAATGGTATGATGAAAATGGTAGTAGCCGACAAAAATCCAAAATAAAGAGAAACAAAACTAGGTCACAATACGGAGACAAAAAATGTTTGCAGAACATTTTACCCACAGCTCGTTGAAATGTACTGTAAATATTTGTTTTGCCTTTTAAGCATTGCTGAATGGGAACCGAAATGAAAACTATTTGTTCGCTTAGATTTTGGCTTTCAATCATTTTCTTCTTACTAAAATATTAACGGAGGTTTTTTTTGCTGATAAATTTTCTTCGTATATTATGACGTTTCGATATGGAGGTTAAATGTGATTAGAAATGATAATTTTCAGGAGTTGGAAGTAGAACTTAGAAATGAATCGTCCTTCAAAACTGAGTAGGGTTAGGCTTAGGCCACCACCATCAAAATATCGCCATCGGACGGAAAGCCGAGGAAGTAGACGAAAGTCCAAAATGTTCAATCGACGATATTGAAGTCAATGATGCGGCTGTAATAAGTGGGCACTTGAAGTTAGTACTTCACCCAATATCAATCTGCCTCAAGATTACAATGACTTTAATGTGGTCCTAACTCTTGAAACACAGTCCCTTATTTATTCAAGATTGATTAGGTCCCTTCCTAATGAAACCTACGGATTAGCATATCCAGTATCATGACAGTATTTAATCTAGGGTATGGTACCAAGGTTATAGAGATCGTCGGTCGAAAGATTAGGGTCTCGAATGAGATGGCTTAACGTCCGTCCTATGGCTAACAACGGATCCCTTTTGGGTCGAGCGAAGTTTATAATAATGATGTACCGTCGCGAATATCCTTTGATAGATTGTACCTATATTACGGTAATGTATGATAAGACTTTGGAATAGGGGCGAATTTATTTCACTTATTTTTGGATGCGGTCAGGAGTCATGCTCGAAGTATGCCTTCAGGAAACAGTCGTTTGTAAATATTTATTTTTGTATTGCTTTACATGACTAATTCTTATTAAAACTGTAGCTATCTCTTCAGATTTGTCTTGTCTTCCAATAATAAAATAGTCGTTTTGTTCTTTTGTTGTATATCCCTAAACGGCGCGGCGGCGTCAAGTAAATTTGTTACGTTCTACGTAATTCTTTTACGATAAATGTATTCCGAAGATTCAAGTGTATGGAATTGTGTTTTAGTATTCAATCAATGGCTAACACCCATGAAGGTTTCAGTTAGTGGAATATTTCGCTTTAATATATTGAATTTTCCACGTTACGCACGCTCGGAGTAATTGAAGCAGCTGGTGCCTTGGAAAAGGTTCACGTCGTTATAATTGCTTCTTCTATACTTTCTTTATTATGTAAAAAGCAATCTCATTTATACGATTCTACCGTTTTGTGGTTAAGTCTAGATGTATAGTGTAGGTATTGATCTCATAATATATTCAAGTGCTAGATTATTAATGGTAGTTTCGGGTTTGAATTATGAATATTGCAATCAGAATTCGGAATCCAACTGTTTCCGGATTTCCACTAAAATTGCTTTATGTATTTCGGATAGACTTCCGAGAACAGTGCTAGCTGATGATATTGTTTTAGTAAAGGGTCTAGTAGATCGTCAATGGACAAAAAAAACTTAGCTCGAATGAAAAATGCACTGCAGACTAATAGATAGACCAAACTAGTACTCGGGAAAGTACGGTAATAACAACTCTATTTTAAGTAGCGGTTTGAATAGAAGATGACTAGTTGGTACTAGTTTGTTTTATATACTGCAGTGTATTATCAAATCCCTAGTGAAAAAGTTTATCAATGTTGTTGTTTAGTTATCTGAATTTGAATTGTTCGTGATACATATTATTATATGAGGATTGTTTACGTGGGAAGGTATAATGTGTGCGCTGAAGCCAATCAAATTGATATTATTGTTTTTTTTTTTGCTTGCTCTTTGCGTATGTGCAGTCATACAAAAAACTATGGGTAATTATGGTATGTAAAGAATGGTTTTTGATATAGGTTGTTATTTCTCGAAAAGTCTAGAACAGAATCAGTGGAACAGCTCAATATGGTTGAATAATTTCATATAGAAATTGTTCAGCTTATTATAACTTCTATTGACAATTTCTGGAATATCAAAGCAATTTTGTAATAGTAAACAAGTGATTACAATATCGCATGTTGATGTAATTGATCTCTCACAATAGAGATCACGTAACGTACTATCTGGTTGAATTGTCACGGCACGGGGAATTTTCATTGACAAACGTCGGATGGACAGATAGGCTTGATGTGGAAAATGCTTTAGAATTCATGATTTGAAATCATTTATTCTGTAACTAGGATAATTATATCACTTTTACGTGTCTAATATGTTTTAAGCACACTGTATTCGACATTTTCTAACTGACTACCCTGAGAAGAGGTGTCGAAACAAACTAAGGTACTCGTTTAACAAATTGTTGTTAAAAGAGTGTAAGCGTATAAACAAATGCAGAGTATGTACTGTACTGGCCTATTGAGGATAGTTCCAGATCAGTATCATTAGTTCATCTTTGATTTTCTCCTATACGTGTATGCTCGTTCTGGGATATGGCAGTGTCGTGGTTTTATCTTAGGAATTAGGTAAGACCAAATTTATTATTTTCCAGATCTGTTTAAGTTACTTAGATTTAAGTTGTCTTTTTTTTAAGACATCTTCGTATGGGTATTCAGTTAGGCTGTTGGAGATTTTGTTCTTGTGGTTTTTTTAGCCATACTAACATCTCATTTTCTTGTTTATAATCTTTTTTTGTGTTCTTCCATTTATTTCATACCTCCTTCCCTATAATTTTCATTACTCTAATGCAGCCTGATCTCCGTGAGGCGTGTAAATAATCGTTGCTTGACGTATCAAAACGCAATTTTCTCGCTTCGACTCCATACGAAATCAGTTTTCATATATCAAACGGAACCGCTAATTAAATATGATTTAATCACTTTTTGTTACCTAGGTACAGTTTCATTAGAACGCTGAAGTTAAATTAAGATGGAAAAACGATTAATTTTAAGTTAGATCATTG
The DNA here is from genome assembly GCA_941860345.1 of Chrysodeixis includens. Lineage (NCBI taxonomy): Eukaryota > Metazoa > Arthropoda > Insecta > Lepidoptera > Noctuidae > Chrysodeixis > Chrysodeixis includens. The sequence continues at coordinate 10,428,975 of OW796105.1, forward strand.
CTACTATCATAACTTAAATGCCATAATACTTAGATATATTTACTTTAAAACGTACAAAAGCATAAAAACATAGTCTAGAACATTGCACAAATGCAAATTGCGAATAATAATACCTATTGTATTTTTATCCTCAATTTGCATTACATTGGAACTCTGAACACTTGTTTATCCAAAACTTCTCACTTCATCGCCTTTGATGTATTCCGTGTTAATTTTAGAAATAATGGCGTCGCTAATCACATTATACATTCTATAAACATTTTCGTTTTCTGTTCGTCGGCCTATCGAGTTCTTTCGCATGGTTAACCCCGTAGACTAATCGTATTCATTCAACTAAATACTAAGCAATACTGATAAAGAGCTATGAATATGTAAAGCAAATGTTTATTTATATCTGCAGATGTGGGTAATACTTCTTCTATTGTTTCGTGATTTTTTTACCCTCGATGTGGTTTTCACTATCAGAGCCATCAAAGTAAAAACACATAGGATTAAAATTTGCAATGCTTGAACTTTTGTTCATAAATCCTAAACCATATTAAATGACCCCAGATTCGTCAATGACTGACTTTACTCTCCTGTTAGTCTAGTGGTTAGTGGCCCTAACTGCTATACTAGAGGTCGTCGGTTCGATTCCTATCCAGGACAAAATGGTTGTGTGATGAGCACGATCATTATAATTTATTCTGGATCAGGGCGTAATTTATCTCTGGTACGTATTTTGAAGTATGTTTATCACTTGTCTAGTATTTGTATTACAAGCTCTGCTTAATTTGAGACTAGATGGCGCTGTGTGAAAGTCGAATGTTATTATTATTTTAGACCTATTCCTTTAACATTAAATACTGCACTTTAATTTGAATCGTGCCGTATGCCAAAATAATCCACCTTCTTCTAAAGAACCTTGAATTCAAAAGATCTTTGCTATTCGCTGGTTATCGCAATAAATCCTATTTTTAAACCTAACCAATGAATGAAGGCGATGTAAGTAATGCTAGATACCCCGGTTCCCCTTGCCCAAGACCTTGTTGTCTAACACTGTCATGTAACAAACTCACTACTAGACAGTTGATTATTCTGCCTTCACGAGTACTCGAATAAATGGCGCCATCGTTCATTTGCTAGTTAATTGTTTACGATCAGTCCGAGTCGGTTCGACGGTGCGTGCAAACGTGTTTTTAGTGTTTATCTCTTTATAAAAACATACGTTTTTGTTCGCGTTGTCGTGACCACATACTTGCGGTATCGAACAGGTATTGTTGTCCCTTTAAATGTACTTTATTATGTGTTTGATGGCCGTTTAGTGTTTGTGCAAATATTATAAGTACCAGAACATTCATCCAGGGTGATTTATTATTTTCGTGTAGAAAAGGAACGAAGGCCGTTATTACTTTGCGATTTTATTTTAACAGGTTTTTTTTATGTTTCTTCTACATTAGTTGTTACTTTTATTGTATCATAAATCGTGACTTTTTAACAAAATTTAAGATGCTTCTCCATGACTCGCCGGGCAAATATTATTGCGTGAGAAATGCGGAATTAATGTTTATAATTTATTAACTCACGATAGTTTTAATACAATATTTTTAACTATGGTGTTGTCTTGTTTGAGATTTTCGTTATCTGGTAACCTGGTCGTGCCGTTAACCGTGTTTACAGGAAGTCTGTAGCCTTGATGTAAATGTTTCCTTATAAAAATGTGTAGCGTACCTAAATTCTACGTTCTTTTAAATACATACAATTTTTATTGGGATCTAGACACATTTTTCTACAATCCTTTCCAGTATTAATTTCATTATTTTTCCAGCGCCAAATGTAATGAAATATCTAGATTAATGAGTTCTGTATAAATTCTTAGAAATAATAAATAAGATTATATTAATACTCTGTATATCCACATATCAAGAAGTCGTGATTTACCAATGAAATAAACGTGACGCATACATGTCTCGTACGATTCCTGAATGAAGTGATTGCCTGATAACGAGTACGATTGTCTTTGACGTAAAATTGCTGTCTTTACGTTTGTCCGCACGATAAACACTGATTGCGTTTATCATTTTTTGTATATGTCTGTGATTTTGACAGTTGCTACTCTGTGGATGGACGAATCATATTTTATAGCGTATATTATAAGCCGTGACAACCTTTTTGGGTGGTTTATTTTTGGTAATATAACTATTTTAGGCTAGGGAAGGATTTGGTGCAGTAGATCCAAAGATTATCCCGTCACAAAGTTTAGTTCTTTATAATTAGTATAGATAGCTAGTTTTTAACTGCACTGAACAATGCAAGGCCAGAAAACTTTCTCAAGCCTTCGTTTATGCGAGCATCTCTGCGTGTCAATGATTTCTTGTTCATTATCTTTAATTAATTATAATTATTAGTCTGAGGTAACGAGCTATATAGTTGGAAAATTAGTCTAAAAATACAAAGATCGTATACCATAGGTAATTGGAATACCAAGTAGACCAAAACGACATTTATGATTTCGAATAAAAACTCCGGTCGAGTGTTTAAAATGGTTATAATTATTTATAAAATGGTTAACGATTGACTTACTGCTTAAGAGGGCTTTTCTGATTACCATAAGGCACAGCTAAGGGTGACGCTAGTAACTTATGCCTCGTAGGCAAGAATTTATTTATTTATGTACACACAAATCACAAACAGAAAACAAATGATACATATAAAATGGCTACAAAAGTACTGTTTTTTTCTTAAGAAATATCTGCCAGTAGATCTGCGATAGGAGAAAACTAAATGAAACATAGGCACAATATAGACGTATTTTTCATTTGTTGCAGCATTCCACGGAGGAGGGTGGCGGGGGCCGCCGCGGGTTGATCGACGTGAGCGCAGGCGCAGGCGACATGTGGATCAGCGCCGTGGAGAGCTCCATACTGGCCTGGGAGGAGGTAACACATACATCCATCCATCTACATCTTTCTGCACATGCCCCTTGCGAGATGACGTCAGATAGGAACGTGTGGAAGAAGAAAGATAAGGGCAGGGAAATGATGATGATGATGATGATGTCAAGTCCCTTTTCTTTCTGCCCTTTCCTCGTCCCCTTACCCTGCCTGCCTGCCCTTTATGTCGTCACATACACATTTATACATGTGTTAAGTATAGATTCTGATATCTGTTTACCGTATTTTTCCTTAACTACCCCTTATAATGACGTATAATCCCTACTTATCTAACTTGAAAGAATAAAATAATTGTTTCTCTCGATCACGTCTCCCGTTTGACCTAACTCTCTTAAAACGTATTGATTGTTTGTTCTATCTGTTATCGGGGCAACCTATCTCCGTTTACCCCGATCATTCAAAGGTCAAAAGATAGTAAAAGTATCTTCGCCTACAGAAAAAGAGGTGTGATTTAAATCTGTACCTAATACGTAATTTCCAGTCTATAAATAGGTAGGACGCAATGAATATCCAGTTGTTTATTCAGTTATGTACAGAACTGTATTAGCTGACGTATGAGTTTCACGCACGAGCACGTGTGTAGCAACACTTTCGATTTTCTTTGTATTTCTTTGTAACTTTAAATGTGAAAATGTTTTTTCTCTGCTATCGATATTTTACTGAAATTCATTGTTGATTTGTTGGTAAATAAAATGGATGTTTGTCCTCAAAATTTGGGTGGATTTTGTTTACTCAAAAATTTAGAAATAATGGACTCAAAATAACTGACAGTGATGAAAAAAGAGAATTGTGTATAGTTCAAAAGGGAAGGAGGGGAAAGGGGGCGAAAAACATAAGTAAAAAAACTATTATATAAAACTTTGTATTTATTATAATGTACCTATATTACACGGTCAATTTAGTGAGTGGTATGATATTTGAAATAAGACTAGGCTCTGTTGAAATACATTTGACAAAACATACCATCTCTATTCCGCATAACAACATTCGATTCCAATGTAAAGATCGATGAAACATCACAACACATCGACGATTCAATTCGATTGTTAGCTCACTTGATTGATTGAAACGCGACAATGTATAGCAGAAGCAATTTTGTATTTCAAATAAATTGAAAATGTTTTGTCGCTTTACGGATTAAATTTTGTATTGAAGGGATATTATAATACGCGTACTGTGTTGTGACTTGTATTTTCTTGGTTTTATCTGCTTTTAAACATTTTGAGCTGTTATGAAAGTTTCCTCTTTCACGAAGTCTCGGTTTTCAGCATTTTTTAATAAACTATTATAAGTTTGCCTTTATTCATAGATTCTAATTGAAGTTAAAAAAAAAACCTTCACAGAACACAGATTCTAATTTACTTAATGAACTACGTTCCATATCTAAAGATAAATCCCTGTCTAAATCTAAAATAGAAGCAAAAATGCGTCTTTATCATTTGTTTTCGTTTATTATTCGCATTTCCTGAGCGTTAACGAGAATCGAGGGGAGCGATAATGTTACAGTAGACTCCAATCAAGTGAGGAAGCGATAGGGTCCTGTCGTAGCTGTCTAGATCGGCAACGAGAGGTAATTGAAAAAAATGCTGAAGCCAGACATAATAAGCCTGGAGAATGGGGTTGACGAGTACTTTTCAAGCTTTATTTCTGTACTTAGCATATTCTTTTTACTTTTCTTGGTATTTTCTTCACGAGACTAAAAAAATGTGTTCTTTTATTATGTCTTAGAGATAAAATAGATATTTCAATTTTATACTCGGTCATCAAATCTACATCTTTATCTTCGGTTTGGATTATTTTAGTTTGGATAAATCTTCTATCAGTTGGAAGTTTAATTGCTATAAAAGCTGCTATAGATACATTTTGATGCAATCGGAAAATGTATCACGTATCTTTCTCGTTTCACCTACGATTATAGCAAAGCTAATGAGGTCTGTCATAATTTAAAATAATGACTACAAAATTCAGGTCACTGAAATTTATTATTTGAGCTAAAGATATTATTATAGTTTGATTATTGCTCTAAGAATTTATTTTTGGAAAAGGTGCATTATATTCGGTGTAACTTTTTTTGTTACAATCTCTTTTGGGGACCGTAAAACACCACTAACTTACTATTGATTTATACCATTAACTGGACTGAACATCTCTCCCATAACATATGCTATATCAGTGATGTCCATACCTAGTTTGCTAGCTTTCCATTTTCCATCAACAATGCACTCCACTGCCTCACCGCTCACGTCTACCCCTTTGATGCCCGTATCTATACTACTAAAGCTATCAATGTCAAGAGATCTCAAACACTACCCACCTACCATTATCTCAAGTATTATTATAGCAGTTGTGGAAGCGAGATGGCGCGCTACAAGACATAGAGCGTGATCTCGCTCTCACAAACGCAATAGTTTTACTCCAAGAGGTATTGGTAGGTGGTATTTGCATACTGACCCAGTTTCTATAGCAATTAGTTTATATGATCCGTTGTGTTTAACTCCCTTGCTCTAATGGGCTGCGATTCAATTGTCATCATTAAGTTTGATGCGATGGACTGTTACTCTTAATGATGTGCGATCTTGAAGGTTTGCGTTTATGAAGATTATTTTGAATGTAGAAGTCTATTTTCTACGACATACATATTCAAATAACCTCAGTCAACTAAGAATAGTTGACTATTACTGATGGATTTATAAGTTAGGAGTTGTGGAGGGAAAGAATGAATAGAGTTATGTCGGAGACTAAATATGGAGAAGGAACTGAATAAAAAGAAGAAGATGCGATACCGTATTAGATACAGTACGAAATAACTGTGAATATAGAATAATAGGTTTGAATAGAAGAGGAAGAAAAAATAATTGTAGGTGTTTTTCTACTTGGTAGATAGTTATGTGGTATAAATATCAAAAACTATGATAGTTTTGTGGTCACTTTATCATGTTACTTACATAATACATTTTCGTGGTGATTTGATTATGGGCAAAAATTATCACAGGTTTGTGTTTAGGTTATTACATAATAAAAACAAGTGGTTTTTGCGTATAACCTAAAGCTATTTCTTTTTAAAAAAATTATAGAAGTTTGAAATAAATCAATCAACCATGTATTTTTTTTTTCAATATACATGCATCATAGCGCCAGTTTGTGGTTTTTACATATGATGTACATCTTAAAAATACACACATGGTCTTAATTTATAGTTATATGCTGTTAAAATCGACATATTATACATAATATATTTTCCGGAACCACGTGGTATCTGGTAAAAACCAGTTACGGAATACACGTGTTAAATTATACACAGTATAATATTGTGATTCAAATATGACGATTTTTTTTAATGTGGGTTGATAAATAAGCTTGAAGGGGCAAATATTAAGTGTGGTAAGGTTCTTAAATTGACCGTAATGTATGGCAGAGTACTGGTCTAATCCTACTTATGTTATAAACGCGAAAGTTTAAGTATGGATGAATGGATGTTTCTTAATCGTTCATGCTCAAACGGTTTGATCAATATTGATGAAATTTGGTATGAAGTTAGTTGACACCTTGGATTACAACATAGGCTGCTATATGATCTAACCGACTGCGTCAGAGGTGTGTAATGTTTTTGCAGCGATAACTGACATTTGCGCGGACGAAATCGCGGGCAACAGCTAGTAAAATATAATTCCATTTATCGACACATTAAGAAATAAATAAGATACATTACTAGTTTTTTTTTATTAGAATCCGCCTGCTAGGTATACCTACCTAGATTTTTACGTAACTTATATTCTAGATTGGAGCTAATGAGCAAATCGTAATAATTCGATACCCGTAGGTTTGCACAACTAAATCATTTAATGGTTATGATGCTATTACCTTTTTCCTGTGACTTCGCCTGCGTGGAAGTCCGGTAAAAAGTAACCTACTAGGTACTACTAGTGCTTTTTCGGGGTGTCAACTAACTCCATACCAAATTGGTTAAGCCGTTTAAACGTGAAAGAGTAACGAACATCAATCCATCCGTTCTCATAAACCTTCGCGTTTATAATATTAGTAGGATTTAAACTAAATAGTTTTCATGATTACACAACCGAACAAAAGTATTAGTTTAGGATAACAATATTATTGTTCTTAAAGCTTCCGTTTACATTACTAACTAATGCTACGTAAATCAGGTTCCTGTTAGAACAACTGCGTAAACAATTTTAATTAAGCAAGCTCTTCAGCACTTCTATTATGACTTATAAAAACAGATTTTCGTTAATTGCGGATTGTTTGAAATATTCGCATAATAAAGCACTACTAATGATAATTATCATTCTTCTGTTTCTTATCATAATACCGATGCTGTTTTTTTCTTTCATTCATATCATTTTACGTCATCTTTGGCTACGCAGGTGTCGGATTCAGGGGCATGTGTTGCCTCGTGTATTTACCAAAGCCTTGCATTTTCTTATTATACGATAAAAAAAATCGTATTTCATGTGGTTGGCAAACCCATCTAAACCAATTATTCCGTTTTATCAAATAGCCAAGTAGTATTTTTATTGTTACGTTAATCCATCTTCTTAGCTTTTGTGATTTTGCTTTAATTTTACTGGGTATTGCTCCCTACAAGTACTGAATATTGACCACCGCTACATATTATGATATCGAGTCTAGGTAAATGTACATATATGCGTGCAGTAACTGTATTCATATAACCACCGCCGGGATAAAACTAAAAGTGACACTAATTCAATGGACTCTTTGACTGAGGCGCTAGGATACATATTTGTAATTAATTATGACTTCTAAATCAGTACTATAATGGACCGGTCTTCATTGTTTATGTATAACCACTCATTGTTCCTAACTTTGTCTGAGAGATCGCCAGATAACATGAAAACATCATTAAAAACATAATCTTCTAAAATGCATAAGGTAACTAAATCCTTTAAAACAAAAACAAGGACAAAAACGTTTATGACTAAGGAGTTTTGTGTTACAAATAAAATAAAATGAAGATGTAAACGAGGTTAATTTCGCAGTGATACAATTACTAGCTTAACTATCAAAAGTCGGTTAATTCCCACGTATACCTAATTAGACTGCTCCTGTATTACAGCTGAAAGTCACTAATGCTGTGTAAATAGTGGAAGATAAAAACTGACACACATTTAAGACAGGAGATAACGATGATCAAATACGTGAAACTGATTGTAACGCTGCGGGCTTATCTTTTTGTGTTACATGGTATATGAGGACTTTGGAAGCTGGCATTGAAACAGTTTTAAAATTTCGGCATTGATTCTAAGATTAAAATATCTTAGCGTTGTATTGTCAATTGAGATTTTTTTTACCCATATTGGCACAGGCTTGTGTACTATTACGTAGTTATAGGGCATTATGATGGTACCAATCTTTCGTATGGAGTTGTATTATTAAGTCAGAGTTTTGCCGTTCTATTCGTTGATATAAGTCTCATACCTTAAATGCACAAACGCGATCGATTTGTGTCTTGTCAAATTGAATAAAGGACCCATCAACATGAAAAGAAGAAGAAGTACATCAGCCCAAATAGATCTAACAAAATCATCATCATCTTCTTCCTGCCCTTATCCCATTTTACTTGGGGTCGGCGCAACACGTTTTTTTCTTCCATTCTCCTCTATCGGACGTCACACTATCATTTACTCCTTTTTCATTCATATCGTTCCTTACACAATCCATCCACCTTTTCTTTGGTAATAAAAAAGTAATAATAAATAGGTCTAACAAAATATTACATACTAGATTTCGCGCGCGGCTCCGCCCGCGTGGTGCGTTAACTCGCAATAAAAAGTAGCCTATGTCACTCAGTGAAGATGCGGCTTTTTAATGGTGAAAGAATTTTCAAAATCGGTTCAGTAGTTTCAGAGATTACCCATTACATACAAACTTACAAATTTTACCTCTTTATAATATTAGTATAGAAAAAACCAATACATTATGACAAACTATCGCAGCTGATGAGGTAGATAAATGATCAAAGAGTAATCGTTCGGTATTTATGCCTCACTCTCGCTTTCGTGGTTAGTGAAGCTCTTAATATCGTGTGATACCGCCGCGGTGTGTTGGCACCGCTCGCCTGTGAAATAGGGCAATTGCTTCGAAACAACGTACGTGTTCACTTTTGCTAGTGACAGTTATAGATTTTAATACGTTTGATCCTTCTAATTATAAGTTATTTCGAAATAGTACTTAAGTTTTTAAACGGTTTAAAGACCGTCTCAAATTTACTAAATAACCATGACGAAAAAGCCGTGACTTTGTTCTTTGTTGGAAGTCAACAAACATGTAGTAATAGTCCGCAAAAGTAACGAGAGCTCGAATGTTTAAAAAAATCATAGCATCACTTAGTATAGAGTAATATCACGTAATAGGTGAGACAACGCTTAAAACGGCAGCGTATTAACAACCCTTTATTCAGAACTCATCTGTGTCTCTAATTCAGCTAATAAATACACTCATCTCAGTTTAATTACTCAATTACTGGGCAGTGGGCATGCTATCTCCAAGTAATCTAATTGGTGTTCAGACACGCGGCTCGGGCTAAATCTGTTGCGATTGGATTCAATAGGCCATCAAGATTTAATCAGCCAACTGACAAATCCGACCGATTCGATTGGATCCTTCAATTTGATTTTAATTTTATTTGGTGTTATGCCTTATCCAATATTGTATTTGTTTTTATCTTCATACGTATCCACTTTATTCGATTTATTATTTATGCTACCAAAGTACGGCTTATGAATGAAATATTTTTAAAAGTCCTTAGCATCCTGATTACTTATTAAATGTTGAGTATTATATCTTGAATCTTGGGATTTTCGTAAATTTGGTTAACTCAAATTCTAGAAACCTAAACATAAAGTTACCCTTTATTTTTCTCAAAGAGCAACATCCCCGTAACTTCAAAGTATCTGTCTTTATTCCCCCCAGGTGGCTGAACGTCTGAACGTGGACGTTCGCCGCGGCCTCTCGTGGCGCGAGGCGAACGACCGCATGAACTTCGTGGGCCCCAACGAGTTCCAGGTCAAGGAACAGGAGCCGCTGTGGAAGAAGTACATCGAGCAGTTCCAGAATCCACTCATACTGCTGCTGCTTGGTAAGGAAATGTTGAACTAGAAGAAATGTTTGATGAGGATGATGTGGTGAATATAATGAACTGTGAAATTTTTGATAGCCCGACTGCAGAACCAAGGCCACTTCACTTTGCTAGTTCTTTATCGTAGTAGATGACAGTTTAAGGGAAAGTGAGAGACGGCCATGTAAAACTTATCTTATTTTCAGGTCACTGATATAACAATAACATAGAAAGAAACAAATACTTATAATTAACAAAACAATTTATCATTAATTCTCGTGTTCAGTTTGTTTCATTACTTTTTTCATCATCTTTCGATCGAACACCGTTTCATTTAGATTGCTTTTTACATTAAACATGACTGTAATCACCAAATTGTGTTGGTCGTTCGTGTTCCTTGCCATGCCCATTTCTCCAAACACGATTTAACGGAAATAGATTCGACGAATTGGTTTCTATTTTAGATATACGTTCATAGCGTTTGGAATACACTTCTGTGTATGTTTAAACAGGTCCTGATTTACGCTTATACGAGTGTATATTTAGAAATTAATTTCTCTCAGTCTTGGAGTATGTTATTCCTATACAAAAATGGTTTGAAAAAATACGCAATTAGAGAAAGCAGACGAACGAAAAAGGGAACGCCTGATTTATTTTTCTAGAGACGTAATATTAATTCCGGGATAATGGGTCCTCGTCTCGAGTTCACGCCTAATTAGCGGGCCCAATTCGGTGAGATTCTTCAAATGTTTATGAGCTTATACGGCTCTACTGACGGCCGTAGTTGTACGCTCGACTTGCTTTGAATACCAGACCTTATTGAGAGGAACCTTCGCGAATTTTGGGGTTCTGACTTTTGAGCTATATGTTATTTTTTTTGTGGATTATATTTTATAGCCCGCATCGGCGACTGGCTAAGTGTATATTTACATGTGAAAGTCTGTGCTACGCCTAAAATATAAGGGGCTGTGATGTCCAATAGTGGTTAAAAAAAACTACCTAGAATGATAGTGGATAACCGATGAAATAATGAGCTTTAGGAATATAGGTATCTTCTTCTTCTTAAAAAAACTCTTTTCGGCTTCTTGGTAATATTCCAGGTTGATTTCTTTCTTTCTTAATAGTTATCCACCTCGAATTCCCTTACTGTATTTTTAACTACTCAACATACTTTCTGGATCTATCAAGGATCGTTAGATTTAAACAAGTGCCGACGACTCGTAACCATCTCTTTATATTCCTTTCGAGCTATCAAGAGTAATTTTATGTATATTTTCAAATTAGTTACACACTACAGCTGACGTTTTTGTTCGTACGTTTCTACAGCAATCGCACCAGCATTCCTTAAAGTAGTAGTGATAAAACTACAGTTGTTGAAGAGAGACGCCGCTCTACGCCGTGTAGTACGCTATCTCGCTTTCACAAGGAGGCTGTAGCCCCTCATGTCTCATGTCTCGACAGTCGTAAGCCCTCGTAATCGGTTTCTAATTACAAATGAAAATTGCTTCGAGATCGCTGCGAAGCTTAGAAATTTCAATGTCATTCTACATAGATATAAAATGAGAATTCAATTTGAAAGCTGTATTTTACTTCGCGAAAAACATTTGTGTTTTAACATCTTCATAACATTGTGAGTTGTTATGGATGTTTGTAGAATTATAAATTAATATGAGTTATACTACATTGTATTGCAGTTCTTTGTTCTGTATTATTTAGTTTTTGCAGTATTGTTTTAGGTAATTAATATACCTATCTGAAGTTATAAGTTCTTTGTCGTGACAAACGGTATGTGAATGCTTGAAATCAGTCTTAGCACGTGTCGTTTAGTTTTATCAGTCTCCAAATATATTGGCTTAAAACCTAACGTACTTATTTCGATATTATTAATACCCTATGCATGTTGCATTCAACTTTCTCCTGTAACAACGTCACTTATTTTGGCGATCGCACTTTCGATTTGAATACCAGTGCGAATATAAACAACTAAATTTTTAATGATTTGATCGCGTCACTTTTATAAATAATCTTTTGCTTGTTGATGAATTTGATAAATGTTTATATGGGTTAATAATCTTTGTATTTTAGGTGTAGAAATTGTTTCACTGTTTAAACTAATAAAATGATCTCTAGCCTTATTATACGGTGTACTAGGTATACGGTGCTAGATTTAGAAAACTGGATCCCATATCCGCGTGAACAAAAATATTTTCCCTTATTTTTGTGAGCTTGTGCATATTGTTTCCGCATTATTTGTAATGCATTTACAATAGAAGATATTTTTAAAACTAATTAAAAAGTAAACGTTATAATACGTTTGGTAAACAAGTATTTCAAGTAATGAATTTCCTAAATGAAATAAAATGAATGAAGTAAAAGCCATATTTCCCTGTTTCCCATACCTTATTAGACAGTTGATAAAATGAATAAGGTTGATTCAACGGAGCTGACAGACCAAAATCCAGGGTCTTGTTAAAGTACATAGCTAAGTTGAGACAAAAGACTTCGTTAGTGAATATAATGGCTGCGATCAATGAAAGACGACCTCGGCTACTGAGTACTGAAGCCTTTAGGGTTAGTGCAGACGAAGATAAGGCAATATTTCACGTGAAAACTTTAATATTATAGAGTGCATTAATGTTTGACATTGTGGCTTTGTCGTGGTCCGTGGGTTTGAAGAAATCGTAAAGAAATCGTGGCTGTCAAAGACCTGGTAGTCTAGTCGTCGGAAAATGCGAGTAAATCTAGATTGGTTCGCCTAGAAATGGATAGACAAATTCCAACAGCTGGCAGCCTTTCGTAATTAATTGAAGTGGTACTAATAGAAAAAGAAAAAAGTTCCGAGAATTCGTGATTCGTGATGATGATGGTTAATAGGTATACAGCTGGTTTACATATCACGAAAAAAGATCTCTTCTCGACTATTCCTTGTCTGCACTAACCCTTACATCTCCCAGACTATAGTGCCTTATATAATAGCTTTGTTGAACTTCGGTTTAATAATACGTTAGAGATGAAATTATTATTAGCATGGCACAGAATCCACAATGAACCTTCTAACTAGTCGGTTATCAACTTACTGTTTCAAGGTGTTTTTCTGTTTGATACCAATAGGTAAATAAAATATTTTGGACAATATGGTCCCAGAAATCTATCTGTGTTGTTATGGTCCATGGACAAGAAAACTATCGGGATCACCTACGTATCAAGAAAAAGCATAATGATATAAAAATTAGCACCATTGTGTAAAAGTGCTAATTTGTGTTCCGTATCAAGATACCATAAGAAAACCACGAGACATAAACTCTAGTGACGCTGTCTAAGCTTGCAATCAGGCTAAATGTCTGTTCTGAAAAAAAAAAAGGATAGAAATACGAATTATTTTCTTTACTGTATTCTTGAAGCCAAACTTGTGGGCCAATCTAACAAGGGTCACGCTTCCACAACGGCAGTAATATAACTCAAGATTTCGTGGTAAGCCTCAATAAATTCATTGATCTGCATTTGTTTTTTCGACCTTTTAATTGTCCTTAGACCTCCGACCTACAACATCCGAACAGTTATCATAACACATAACATCATGTACACAATGCATCTTTGATTGTCCAAGAGAAATATTTTCATTGACCCGATAAACATTGATTGAAGAGTACCAAACATTTGTGGATATTTACAAATGTCTGATCTTTTCCGTGTCGTGACATGCTACACAAATATTGTACAGGTTGCAGAGAAGGTATGGTCACTGTGGCCATAGTTTCATGCCTTTGAAATAATCAATTTTGTTCCAAGATAGCAAAAGTCTATTCTAAAAAAAACTTGTCAAATTTTGAGTAGCTGATGACTATTTTGAACGGGAGAGCCATTTTTGGGATGATTTCCTCAAAAGTGGTTCCTTATCATGATCACAGGTAGTATGTGAAATATGACTTATTTCGGATACACGTTGTACGTAATAATGCACCCGTTCCCATTGTGTTTTCTTGGTCAATTCAAACCTCGGATACTGTTGATCTGTTGTGTCATAACTTTGTTCACAAAGAGCTGCAGCTATTTTCTATAGATATTTATGTCAACTTTATGGGATGAATGTTACGTTTGCTTTGATTTTGGGTGGAGTTGTAATACTATAATCTTTTATTACCTACTAGCCTTTGGCCTCGACTTCGGCTCGTGAGAAAGTCGGTTATCATAGTAAAAACAGAGCATCTATCCTTTTCTGCAGTTCAAGCGATCCCCAAACAAATTTTTGTTCAAAGTAAATAACATAGAGGCAGCGTTACAAACTAATACTCTAATTCGCATTGAAATATTAATAAGAGTGCACTTTAAAGGAAATATCTTGCAGTAATAATAACGTCTTGTTGTCTAGACTTCTCTACTTCTCGCTGTCTCAAAATTGCCCCTATTTCACTTCATTATTCATTCACCCAGTCCATATGAGTTTTGCAAATGAGCTCTATAAGTTGTCCCAAGAGTTTATTAAAAGTATTTGCTTTCTTGAATTCTACCGACACTCTTTAGACGGCACAAAATTGCAGAACCTTCTTTACATAATAATATTCCAAAGCATAAACTGACTTTCATTGTGGTTTTATAAGTGCTGTATATTATATTACCAAATGAAACAGCCGCATTTACGTTGATAAAATGTGTCGTAGACAACGTTATAACGTTTATGTTTTACGGGAAAACCCTCTGAAGTCTGAACGCCCTTCGTTTTAGCCCGGTCGAAAGGTTGTCGGCTTTTCCCGATTAAATACACTACTTATCTTTATAAAGCCTGACTCACCAGAAAGGCTTGTCTAGAAATTTTGTATTTTGTTATCCACGGTAAAATCTAGTGCTTTATTTTTTTTGTATTCATTGCGGATGTTATTTTTTTGTTCATGACCGTCATTCAGGGTTAATGATTAATAATGATTCACCATTCAAAGTTTTGATTGGTCTGTACCATCAGTTCGTGAAGTTATGAGCTAAACTAAACTGATTTCAGATATTTCCAGCGTTTTTTTTGATCATCTAATATCTAAAAGAATGAAAGAGTTATAACTTTTCATACCCACTCAAACTGCTCATTCACGACAAGGTGAATTGTGAACGTAAGACACAGTCACGACTTTCTTTTATCATTATTCGTGTGTAATAACAAATGTATTAAACTTTCTACATAATAAACTATTGATACACATACTGATATCCATAAAGACTCATTCAGATGTCGAGAATATCGCGCGAGGGCGATACATTGCCGGCTATGTTGCATCACTTTTGGTTCCAAAGCTGGGTGGCTGCGCAATGTATTACAACTAGCACAATATTTCTCACTTTTGCCCATTGAACCTTTATCATTGTATATTGATAACATTGCCATGACAACGTCCTTATCTATTGAAAGTTTAAGTAAACGAATCACGACCGAAGACCATTATATCGTTATGATGATTTCGTGCTTCTTGCTAATAATAAATAATAAAAACATTGCTTTTTAAAAAGTTTATTGCCGAATGCATTTAAATTGTTTTATCGTGATAAGAAAGAACGAGTTATTGTATGAGATAAAGAGCATTTTAAAATATTGATTTAATGAGCATGACGTTAAAAAAAAATGGATTTTAGTTTTTCAATATCACATCTAATTAAATCTACTATGTCTGTTTTGTCTTTTTCTGTATTTGCTTAAATAATGTCCGAACCGATTTCGGCCACGGCGGCCAATGTTACTATGACACCAGCTACGCGGGACATATTATAGTGCACAAGCGTGTGCGCAAACACAGGTGCACTCTCTATTCCTTTACTCTTATAGCCTGACGGGAATATATCATCATCATCTTCCTGCCCTTATCCCATTTTACTTGGTTCATCTTTCTTCCATTCTCCCCTATCAGACGTCACACTAACATTTACTCCTTTTTTATTCATTTCCATTCATTCATATCGGTCCTTATACAATCCGTCGATCTTTTCTTGGGCTGGGAATGTATAATTTCCGATGGTAATATACATATAATAAATAAATATACTAAAGGTACTACTTAAAGTCTCATCTGACTACAGACTTTATCGACCGATGTCTTTAATCGGTTTGGGCTTTAAGCTCGCTATTATTACCGAGTAGAAGGCCGTCGAGGGCTTAACTCATTAATATATTAAGACATATTTGACGAGCCTGTTGGTTTAGTGGTTAGTGGCCCTGGCTGCTATGCTGATGGTCGTGGGTTCGATTCCAACCCAGGGCAAATGTTTGTGTGATGAGCACGATCATTTGTTCTGTATCTGGGTGTAATTTATCTATAATATGCATGTATTTAGAAATATATAAGTATGTTTATTAGTTATCTGGTACCTACTCACAACGCAAGTTACTCTCGTATACTTAATTTGAGACTGAATGGCGTTGTGTGAATGTTGCAAAATAATTGTATAAGCGTAAGAAATAACGGTTTTTTATCGTCAAGATATTATGATACACGAATTAGGATATCTTATAACTCCAAAAAACTAAATTAAACTCATCTCAAGTACTCTCGAAGTATCTACTTCAGAGTACTATCGATCAAAACATTAAACATTTATGAGCCTCCACAGTTTAGACCAGCCTTTTAGCCAGACTCAAAATGTATTCGGAGCACCTGCGCCCCGACTTACTTTGATATTGTGCCTGGGAACCGAGAACCGGTACACCTGACGATTTAGGGCTACCAACTATGAGTTATTCATAGGTATTTATAATACTCTCAGCTTAAGTGATTTAAAGGAATATTGATTTTAGTCTGCTGTTTTTTGAATTTTATCTGGTGTCAAAATTTTGTTTATATTTTATAAATTATTTGTATCCCTTTTTGGTCACGGGTTATCTTTAAGGGAAGAAACCCGGTCCTTTTTTCCGTCCCAACATGCAGAGGCCTTGTTGAAAACTTTAGGCTAAAATGTGATAGAGCACCTTTGGCATCTACAGATAGCTGTTTACAATTTACTAAAATATTAAAAATCAATATTAAATTACATGAAAATCAATTACCGTGACTTACCGCGTTAAAAACATTCAATTACTATCGACCTGTTTACAATAACAATTTCCCTCCACGCAGTTAAACATGTCCAGCCATTAATAAACCATAATGAAGTAATGCCAACCCTATTACGTCGGCGACATCAAACGTTAATGTTTATTAACACGGTTACTATGTGACTATGTGTCGCGGCACAGTAATAATATAATTCAGTATGAAGTCTTCATAGAAACAAGCGCGAAGCGAGTTATGCGTCTTGGCTAGAGGTTAAACTTCAGTCTCGCCAACTTAGTCTGGTGAAGCAGTTAAAGCCTCCTTGAGACTAACTGCGGCTCTGTCGGGGCTGCGGGATGTTCGTGAGAGTTACCACTCGCCCGACACCCAATGGGCTCCAGGAGGAGCATAGTGGGTTTTAGTCAGTAAAAGTCTGACACTCCCTACCGCTGCACCCACATCGGGCAGGGTCATTTGATGAATTCCCACGAAAAATAAAAATCTAACTGCGGCTAAAAAAAAAAACGAGTTATGCCTACGCTATCGGATCCTGGCATGACCATGGCATGATACAGTCACGAGCGTATCGCAGTAACGAACGGAAGGTGTGCTGTTGATATAATTAAATGCTGTAGATGGGCAGCCCTTTTACTGTTACGTACCGAGCGCCTGTAGTGCTTTTTAGAAAACGTAAGTTAAACTACTGTATGTATTTATACTGTGGTAGCGGTAACCTTGCACTGATGTCTGGTATACGCGGTTTATTGGCACTTAAGACACCCCTGTGCCCAACAATACCTTTCTTATTGGAAATGTGATGGACAGATGTATCTTGTGAGGCCCTTAATAACAGCCTGTTTGGGGTCATTGCCGGACAGGGTTCGCTCCTTAGAAAAGTCTGTTAAGTATTTATGTAATTGAATTATTGATTGGATAGGAACAAAGGAGTGTAATGTTTTATTGTTTATCTATGTAGTGTATGCCTTGAGTAAGATGAGCTTTTTCCACCATGAACTTTCAATGCCTTAATTTTAATGTTTTTCTTATTCTCAACTTTTCTTCTTTATTTATTTAATGTTCGAAGTATGGATTGAATTTTTTAATTTAATAATTAAACACCTTCATTTTTCGAAAAGGCAGCCCTAATTTCGACAGAAACGATATTAGGTCAAGCGTCAAATCAGAACTGGATAATAAATCGATCCTCAAAGTTTTGGGTTTGAGTGTTTTGTAGAAGAATGTGCCGAAGGAGGCACAAAATTACTAAGTAGGTAATGATAATAAATAAAATTCAACTGAGTATCTGTCGCTATTTATCTTTGTTACTAGGCATAAATTTGTAACATTAATAATAACACTTATATTATAAACGTGAAAGTTTGTAAGTATGGATGTATGGATGTTTGTTACTCTTTCACGCTCAAACGGCTAAATCAATTTTGATGAAAATTGGTATGAAGTTAACTGGCGCCGTGGAATAACACATAGGCTACTTTTTAACCGACTGCGTCAGAGAGGGGTTATGCTTTTGCCACTAAATCTGATATTTGCGCGAGCGAAGTCGCGGGCAACAGCTAGTAATAACATAATTTGTAACATTAGGAATGAACAAAAAGGTCTAACTAAAGAGAGCTAATACAGAGAACGTATACAAACAGAAGACATAGTTTTCTCTTTACCGTTAGCTGAATTTCAAATAGACAAAACCGCGAGAGTGAGTTAAGATAATGTTTAAAATATTCATCGTATACTTTACCTTAAGAAGTACACGCGCGAAAGCCTCTCGGGAAATATATAAGTATGTATTTGTTATGTTTGTCGCTTGGTATTTATTTACAGATATATCTAAAGTTATAAGCTGTTTGAATAGTTTGTCATGCGTATTTGGCATATTTAATGACATGTCTGTTGGTTAAACAAATGTGGTACTCCCGGATCATTGGTACAAACAAGGGATCGGTTGGCTACCACCAGCGCCAGCAGGTGGCGCGTTAACGGGCTACCGACCACGGCCACTGGTGGTCAGCGAAAGCCACAATAACATACCTACTTTTTAATGGCGGACACTGCTTTAGCGAGTAGCCATCTCCAGCTTCTTCAGGTGTGGCTGTCGCTGGCCGCCGTTGGAGGTGGCCCGTTTTTGCGGAACCTTATAGTTGTGGAGATGAATGGGTCCATTACATAGCGTAACGCTTTTTGAAGAACTGCAAGTCTTACATTAGAGGTAAGTACTAAGCAGTTCTAGTTAATAAAATGACAACAGGTTTTTGCTACTGCATAAATATGACTAACGCCACGTTGAACGAGCAGAGACATCAATAGGTCTTTCAACGCCTAATAATATCACTTTGAAAGACGTCATCGACTGAATCATGAATGTGCAGTTAGTTATTTATAAATCACACTAAAATACACCTTAGATTTATCTGTTTAAATTCTCGTAATTAATAAACCCCAAGGTTTTTGTTCAGAGACACAAATTAACGTTATTTTAAATGTAATTAGGCTCTTTATATTACAAGTGATTGATGTAAATATGAAGAGATGTAATAAAACATAATTACTTGCCGAAGGTCTGTCAAAGTCTTGATTACTGGGCGGATCTTTTAAGACAAGCATATCGTTCTAAAAGGCCATGAAGAAAAAGGTTAGATTATGAAGAGATTCATCGCCCTATTCATAAATGTCCTTCAGTAAGTCGCTCTTAAATGTCATGCTATCTCTGTTAATGCTAAGTGGTACATAGATATTTTTAACATGTCGTCTTTTGTGAATACAGCTGTTAGCCTTAGTCTATTGCAGTAAAACGTACGGGTAAATCTAACTGCAAAGCTCTGTAAAAAAATATTAATACTTAATTGGTAGCATAAGTCGTAGAAATGATGAAAAATAAAATGCCAACGCCATCTACTGGAGACCCAGTCAACTACCTAAAAAGGAAAGCCTTACTCGACGCATGAAAGGCAGCGTTTAATTTAACGTTTGTGCGAAAGCTCTTTGCGAAAAATCCTGAGCGCTTAGTCACTGCACCGGTCGGATGCCGCTTACACAAAAATGTGACTCGACTTCACTTTGATGTTTCTACCAGGGATGTAACGTGTGTACAATTTCGGATACGGCTACAGATGAAAACATGAAAATTGTTATTTCGGATTCGGTCCCGGATATAAATTATTTTGGACTATCCGTTTGTTTCGGGAAACTAAAAGTGTACAGGACAATTCAAGGGTCGGAAAGCTTGTGTGTCTGTCCAACCGTCAAGAACCAGTCGCAACGTGTTCTATTTTAATTCTGTGGATAAATAAAAGCAGATAAATTATGCTAATATTGCGGATACGGATGCGGATATTATTTTTCGGATATTTGATAGTTTCGGTTACGGATACGGAGCTCTTTAACCTCCCTGGTTGTACCTACACTCGAAATCCGTCCCGTAACTGTACAAGTCTATAGTGCATACATTTACTTGACAAACTCATCAGTCAGTTTGTGCTGTAATGTAAGTATAGCCATTAGCAATAACGGTCGAAATAGAAATTGATTAGGAGAAACTATATTCTCACTGTTAATTCATTTATCAGAGTATTTTTTATTCTACAAGACTGTATGTAGTTTTATGGTAACCAATCAGTCTTTATTATTGCGAATATTACAATGTATTAACAATATGTAAGTTCAATGACTTGGTTAATAAAAAACTGGTCTTGACGCAAAAAGTTGAGTACACAACATGACTTATACGCTTGTAAACAAATTTTGTTTTTAGCAGTTTAAACACGAAAAATATGCAAAGCGTTTATACTAGTCAAGACATTTAGTCTGATATTTATGGTAATATGTAACCCTTTGTCTCCCTATAGAGCAAAGGGATTCCCCATCTGACTCATGCATTTATCCCTAACAAAGTGACTGCCACTAGACCATTCAATGCTATCATCTCGAACAAATCCAGTTCTTCATCGTACTATTTAGTTCTAGACACGACCAAGCGCTAATTTCCTCCTGTACCTCCTATAACTGTTGCGTTTTTACACTCTTTACTTTCCCCTTCCAAGAATCCATAAATATTGATCGCCGGACGAAATTTTTTTGCCGTAAAACTGTTAACGCAAACACGTTCGCAGCTGACCGTATGCATGTAGATATGTATGTGCGTATGTACGTATGTGCGTATGTATGTATGTGCGTATGTCTATTTATTTTGCGGTACCTCAGGTCATTGTCACGGGCAGCATGCACTTGATCCGACAGAACCTGTTACTGCTTAGTTTTTTACACTAGTCACGCTCTGTGGTGTAAGCGATGAGAAATTATGACCAGATCCCTCAAGGGTTTGGTTGAATTCGCACCGTTTCGTGTACTCTCCTGTTAATTATGAGAAAATTTTAAGGATGTCAGAGCAGGGTTAGACTTGATACATGTTGTATCAACGCGTTTTATGATCACTACGGTTGCCAAATATGAACTCTTGAAAGAGTATCTCATTTTCTAAGCATTTCCCTTCTAGCTAGATATCTATTCTAACCACCAAGTGTGGATCCTCCTTTCTGCCTGGTTTGTAGTCAGACTTTTACCTTATAGCCATAATGATAGGATAACTTTTACAATGTCAGTAACTCTCGATATATTCTTCTTAACGACATAATATCTTCGATATAAGCAGACCAAATAATACAGCTATTAGTCGCTGGAGATTTTTAAAAGAGGGCATATCGGTCATTACAGTACGATATACTCGTACATAATAGTAGCGATTAATATGACTGAAGACATTCATCATTGTAAATATCATACACTGTAACATTGTTTTTCAAACCACACATTATTACGTTGTGATTTGTACGCTATAGTGCTGACAATACAGGGTGACTTTGAAGTCACCAACACCACCACACCACAAGTCAGTAATTGCATAATTTCTGATAAACAAAATTTTAATTAATTGCCTAATACACACTTAATATTTTTATGTAGAACCATAATTACGCCAATTGGTCAAGACCATAGAAAATCAATTATAATAGTTACTAGATTACAAACACGTGGCACTCATGGAATATTTGATTATAATTTAAGTCACAATAAACGCCCATTCTTTATGAAAAGAAGAAAAATAGTCTCAATTTTAAAAGTGCTCTCACAATCTGAA
Organism: Chrysodeixis includens; assembly: GCA_941860345.1. Taxonomy (NCBI): domain Eukaryota; kingdom Metazoa; phylum Arthropoda; class Insecta; order Lepidoptera; family Noctuidae; genus Chrysodeixis; species Chrysodeixis includens. The sequence goes on from OW796105.1 coordinate 10,451,157, forward strand.
CTCTGAAATTATTTACAAACATTAAAAATATAAAGTAAAAGCGTGGTTACGTATCAAAACTCACAATCATTGTTCATTTGTATTTATATAATATACCGTGGAAGTCTTATTATCGTTGCATCTGTAAACTGTGGGCCGTCTCGAAATTAATAACTCATACACATAACAAAGAATGTTATTTTACGTTTCGATGAGAGTGCGTGTGGTTATCAAATATACTTGTGCATCATTGAGATTGGAGGACGGTCTCCAAAATTATTATTAATCTGGTTTTGCTGAAAGTGGATTAATGAAAGTTCAATATTTTGGAGCCTAGATTACTCTTTCTCTCTCTCTACCTCAGTCCCCTCTCTCTTTAATGTTCTACTCCTGTCTATCTGGTGTGATCAATACCAATGAAGACAGACCTTATACAGCTTTCGGTGTTTCGAAAGGGTAAACAGATTTGCGGTTGACGTGAATCGTGTTGAATGCTACCCATTTACGTAAAGCCACGTCCATTGATAAGTAATTATTAAAGCAGTATAATTCATCCCTTTACAGTCATATAAGTGGTCAGACTTTGGGATATTTTTAAGTACTTTTGAGGGTTTAAGATATTTTTAAAATAGCTTTCGATACGCTAGTCATCTGTCAATTAATCACTTGCGGTTTTTCCTCCTTTAATTATTATGAACAAGGATAAAATTTATTATAATTAATTTAAAGTGACTGGGCCTTTTCAAGACCAAGAGCATTTTATTTTTTTCATAAAAAGTTACATTCAAATTATCTTGCTAACCAAATAAAATAATAGTACCCGAGAAAATTGAATGCATGCATATTATTGAACTTCTTACATTTAAGAATTTATGTCCCAAATGAAATATTATTCATTTACTTAATTGAATATTCTTTAAGTTTTTATTACTATCAGTTTTAAACACATAATTTCTAGGGTGGAAATACAGGTTGTTTGTAATTGAACCAGTTTAAACTGTTTAATATTAACTGTGTAACTAGCCCTACAGGATGCATTAAATTTTATTTAAAAGCTAATTTTATAACCCGTGTCCTGTTAAATGAGTTCCGTTTTATTTTAATGGGTCTATCGTGCTTAGTATGAAATAGAACGTATTACGAGATGTTTCAATTTACTTTAATGTCACACAGATATTAAAATTTATTTCTGGTAGGTACTCAATACTCATAGACTCATTTCTTCCAACAGCATGACTCAAATCTTTAAAATATGTTTTCTTTGATACCCATATAGTAATTAGTAGTAATTAGTCTGCGACATATTTCTTTGTTTGTATATGATAAAATTGTTGGTTAAATTCTGTCATGTTTGAAAATCCCGTACGTGCTCTATCTGTGTTATAAAACTTAACTCGAGACACTTAGCTACATAACCTCTTATATTTATAGACACCTTAGGTACACCAATTCCGTAGTAATACCTTGACAGGACCCCTTCCTGTCAAGGTATTACTACTTTACGAACAGAAGTTAGGTGTTCCCCGAGGAACAGTACTAGGTCCGGTCTTGTGGTTAGATAAGCTATGAACCTGGTAACTAATTTTATTATTTTAACCGAGTAAGGAAACAAGTAGGTATTATACTCCTTAGTCATTTCATTGACTACAGACATGTATTTTGCATAATAAAAGTTCACCTTAACTATACATTTCAAACGAATACAAATTGAAACGTCAGATGACATTGTGTTGTAGTATTTTATGACAGGCCCCAACCATTAATGAGCTCAATTATGTGTTTATACTATCAGCGTTGGTAATATGCCGTGACATTATTGTATGGACGTCAATTTTAATACTGGAATCGCAATGGTATGTAAAATTACTACCTACGAGTACTGTCCAAGTCCTGTACGTTTTAGCTTTATTAATTCTGTTTGAATATGACACCAAGCGATAAATCGTAATGCAAATTAAACTGTAAGCCAACCAACCGTCGACTTCATAAGAAGAAAAATTAATGAAATGTAATTTAGAAATGTTATGTAGGTGATTATGAATTCCTACTATGTTTAAAAATGTTAGATGTAGTATCAAAACTAAATATGTTCACGAATCAAGTATCAATATGTATCCATACGTAAAACCAATATTTCCGTAGAAATCATTAAAACCAGCTATGAATAGACACGATACCACCAAGTTAACCTTTTACTAAATCAATACCGCTGTTCAATTTCATTCGATATTTGTTCAGAGCTAACCGAAAACTAAAATAAAAATATACTACAGTCTCTTGTGGTATTAAACACGCTTTAATATTGACACAACCTGTATTAAACTCCTGAACGTATAAGTCCACTGAGGTCTGTCAATATTTATTGCGGTAGATGGGTTGTGAACTTGTGTGTCTGCCTTCTTGCAATTGTCTTTACATTATACGTTTATTAGCTGTTGCTCGCGATTTTGCCCGCGCGAATGTCGATTAAAAGCATGAAAACTTTACCGTCCTCTGACGCGGTCGGTGTTACAGTGTGTCAGTTAACTCCATACCAATTTCATCAAAATTGTACAAGTTATTTGAGCGTGAAAGAGTAACAAACATCTATCCACCCAGCCATACTTACAAACTTTCGCGTTTATAATATTACTAGGATTTATCAGACGTAAGACAGAGCGTGACGTAATGCTTTATTACTTCTTCCTTCTTTTTCTTCGCATTTTCCGTTCACTTACTAGCACCAGTTGGTCTAGTTACGTTGATAACTTTAAGGTGTTCTGTTCCACGTTCTGGAAAATTCACGTTATTGGTTTTCTTTGTGTTCAACAGTTTCTTGCCAAAACTTATACTAGCTTATGTCGGAGTTCGTTCATGTCTCACACTTTATGGAACATTACCTTTTTATGAGTCTTTTCTACAACTAGTAGAAAGCTATTATCTATTTTACCAACGTCATCTATTTGCGTTAGTTTTAGACGTCAATGTACTGTATTATGCATAGGCAAGCCCGACATCTGTTGGGTCGATTTATCGATTTCGTTTGTATTAAATATTTATGGCTCAAGGGTTGGTATGGTACGATCGAAGAGCTATGCAGTTCTCTATTTCAGAATTCAACGCTATATGTCAGAGAGCTATTATTATAGGTATATGTTGTCTGCGTTGTGACATTCTTTGTTTCAATTTTGTTATAGTCGGACTGTTTCAACTTCTTCGCTTTGGTAGGATTGCACTTAACATAAAGTCTTATATCTTAAGTAGAATCCAATTTGTGTCTTATGGATTTTAGGCAAGTTCTTTCCATAGGTATGCCATTTTGAAGTCATATTGCTAATAAATGTTTCAAAACGTGCTTTTAGGGGTATTGGTTTAATAAACTATTTAATACCTTAGATGTTTGTTTTTATTGGATGCCAAAACATTAATTGAATCAACCTTCGAACTATTATTTGCTAGTTGATCTAAATAAATACATTCCTTTTGTTTGCCCACAGGCTCAGCAGTGGTAAGTGTTTGCATGCGACAGTTCGACGATGCCATATCCATCACCGTGGCCATCATGATCGTGGTGACGGTGGCCTTCGTCCAGGAGTACCGCTCGGAGAAGTCGCTAGAGGAGCTTAATAAGCTGGTGCCGCCAACATGTAACTGGTAAGCTGGAGATTTGGTAATATTAGAGAACAGAACCTCTCAGTTTTAGAGATCAATTTAATTTGCAGTGAAGTGACAATTTTACAAGTGTCAACGCCGGTCGAATAACTGAAGTGTATAAAAATTACCTTCCTTTTTGCCAAGCTCGCCTTTGAATTGTCATTTAAATACATTTCGTTCGATCTTTACCGCTTTTCTAGACTTGTCTATCAGCAAAAACTGTACATGATTAGGTACAGTAATCTGTCTGTGAAAATTACCTATAACTTATTTTTAATTGCCCAGTGTTCATTACCTAGCTCATTAGCCTGAACCAGATACAGTAGACCTGCTACAAAAATCAAAACCTGAAGCGTCTAAATGAATTAGTTATCTACGGTCATCAAACTAACGCTGGGTATTTATGTGACCCATAATAACCTTCTAGAAATAATTTAAAAGTAATAGAAATTACTTTATTTTACTGAAGACGCTTACCTTACTATAATTATGAGGACATCCAATGACCAACAGCCACGTAGGTCACTGAAAATAAGTTCGATATTGATCAGGCCACGTCGTACATAATTTATTTCGTTTAATCCATTTGGCTGGACAATTGAGTTGATGGCCGATTAATTAATGACTGGCGGTGACATTCATTGGAGATAGGGGGTCTAGTGTCCTTTTGATTAAACTCAATTACTGCCTTGCGTTTATCTGTATATCGAATTTATATTTGATAGAAAATTGCATTGTTCTTTGGCAGAATACTTTCCCTAGCTATACTTTCTATAGGTTCTTCAGCATATTAAGCGCAGTAAGGCATGGTATTATTAAGGGCCCCTTATTCCGAAAGTTTAGGCATTTAACGCACCGAAACGGCTTGCGCCCGCGTTGCCCACGAGCCGTCGCGATTTGAACTCCGGTGACCTATGGCGGCGGGCGGGCACGCCACAGTATAAATAAATAAATCAGTAGTTCATATAATATATTGTGCTAGTAATAAGTAGTAGTTTGCAACAAAAACATAATAATATACTTAGCTTGATGTGCTATCCACTAAACTATTGATTGTCAACACTAATATGTTATGAATGTGTGACTAAGGAAAGCGATGATCATTCTATAGAATTTAAAGAATGGTTGTAGAAGATTTGGTGAGTACTATACAGCGTGGCGCTACCACCCCGACATTAATTTAACACGGTTAGGACTAGTAACCATGAATCATTTGAATCATGATACGTTTTGATATTACGTAAACTGAAAGACTTTTTTTTTTCAAACAAACTAAATAATAAACATCTTTCTCAAATTGTGGTGAGTTGTGATCGATAGCCATGTTCAATTTCTTTCAAATCTTATACGTAATAAAATAATGTAATAATAAAATCAAAACACAATATTAGTAAGTACATCTCCTTGAATTTGACCAGGATGGAAATCTGCACCTTATAAAGGTGAATATTCCCATTATAGATATTTTAAATTGACTACACTGACAGTGACATACTGACTTCTCGTTGCTCTGTGTATAGAAGTAATCATATTGTGACGTATTTATAGAATAAGTACTTACGCAATACACTTTCGGATTATCTTCACTTCAGACACCCTTCTTTTCTTAATTTTGTTTTTTTTATTTACCATTTCAATCACTTACGTAAATTTGTGGTCGCGAGCAAAAGTTGCATAGGTCCTACCTCGATGGCGTCCGGCCGGACACTGGCACCGAGCGCGCGGTGCGCGCGAGCACTTTTACACGTATTTATTTTATTTAAAAAAAAATAAGCGCCATATTAAAATTGTATCCAATAATATCCCTGGCAAATCCGATTAGTAAATGAAATGTTAAATTTATATAAAATTACGTTCAGTCCAAGTCTTATAAAACTAAAAATACTTCTAAAATCGACCTTACTTCCGAATTTTTTTTTATCGAGCAAAATGTTAAATAATTCGTTTCTATCCAAAAAAGTCACTAGATAAAGCATGTATCTGTACTATATATTTTTTTAAGAATTTAAATATGGTGATTTCTCTGAAAGAAACTCGATCTAGAAACGTAAATTTCGAATAAGGGGCCCTTAACACGTCTGATAAATTGCGCTTATCGTTAAGCGAAACTAATTCTGATTTCATAGTCGGACCTTACGATAATTCAACTGCCGTTAATTCTTTGACGTTATCAAAATATTGCTCTGCTGTAGGTACCGTTAATTCTAATTATTAATATGACTAGAAATTTCTAATGTTATAATTATGTCAGTATCATAAATTTGTAAAGTGCTTTGCACAGGGAGTAAATGCAAGACGTTACATGACGATTATAGCAAGCTAGTGGCTTTAAACATATCTAAAAAATAACTGAGGTTCGCACAAAGCACCGTGTTACTTGGGTTGCCTCTTGAATGAAAGCCGTCATTCTTATACAATGCACGTCAGATTCATATACAATGAACTATAAACTACTATCTTATCCCAATTTATGATCACATACACATTCAATTTATTTTATCCACAGTCTCCGAGAAGGCAGCCTCGAGCATTTTCTTGCTCGCAACCTAGTCCCCGGCGACATAGTCCATCTGAACGTCGGGGACAGAGTCCCAGCTGACCTCCGGTTGTATGACTCTACCGACCTGGCTGTGGACGAGTCCTCGTTTACGGGGGAAACGGAGCCGGCCATGAAGAGCGTACTCCCGAACAAAGCGGCCGCTGGGCGCGTTAACAAGGATAATATCGCCTTCATGGGAACTCTTGTCCGATGTGGTAATGCGAAGGTAAGTTGTAAGAAGATTACTAGATCTTAAAGTAGGATTATTGCAATTATTATAAATCTTCACGTTATTTGATGATTTGGTACGCTCGGTGATTTTAGAAGAATCGTACCTTACTGCCGCCGCTAGTTTAGTTTTTTATTGTAAGGATAACCTGGGGTACTAATTGGGAAGGAACATTCCTTTTAATAATCCACCATTAACTCGAGCCTTTCCTCAACTAATTCCTAAGCATCATCAATGACATTATAATCCCATTCCAGGGTATAGTAGTAAGCACCGGCGAGCGTTCCGAATTCGGTGACATATTCCGTATGATGCAAGCGGAGGAAGCTCCCAAGACTCCTCTTCAAAAGTCCATGGACACCCTCGGGGCCCAGCTGTCTATGTACTCCTTCTGCATCATCGGCTTCATCATGGTGACCGGCTGGCTGCAGGGGAAGGCCCTGCAAGACATGTTCACGATCAGCGTCAGTCTTGCGGTCGCTGCTATTCCTGAGGGTAAGTGATATGAGCATTGGTGGACTGTTCTCCAGCAGTAGGATTGTATACAACACTGTTTGGACTTAATGATTTGGTTCTGGTGTATGTATATGACATAAGTTTAAATTAGATGAGGTTATAAAATTGTTGAACGTCTTCTGTATAGGATGCAAAATTGGTTGACAGTCAGTGGGGTTATTTAAAAACATCAAGGAATATTAGATTTTAATAATTGACCTGCAGATATTATGCGATATTCTTGAAATGTTTACCTCCAGGTATTACTTCAACGGTAAAAACAATATATTTCCGCAAGTTCGGGACATAAATGTTAAATAAAACAAGCTCACATTCGAAGCAGTAAATACCAAATCGATTGGCTAGTAATATTGATGTAATGTGTTGGTTTGTTGACTGTAATGTAACCGTCATAATACGCAACCAGATAAAACCAGATTCAACTGTGAGATTCATTTGATTGTCGTTTGGAATTGTATCCACTTTCCACGCGAGTGTTAGCGATTGACGATAAGAATTTTATTTAACGTTAGTTTGTCTTTGAATGGACTGGAATTGTGGACCAATGCAAACTGCATTTCCTCCTGACCCTCCGGTATTAGGAAGAAAAATGTAGACGGAGGGAAAAGAGGGTTGCTTCTTAGAAATTATGGAAAATATCCCCAGTTTTCTTGTAAATCGTGAATAAAAAGCGCTGTGCTCCTATTCCTTAGCTGAAAATATTATATGGCACAGCTTGATTAGTATAATTATGTCGATGTTTTAAATAACAAAATTCGACCACCACTAGAATGACCAATGAACCACTACTTATAATATAGTAAAAATAAACAACGTTTTTTCTCCCCAGGTCTGCCTATCGTGGTGACTGTGACGCTAGCACTCGGAGTCATGCGCATGGCTAAGAGGAACGCCATCGTCAAGAAGCTGCCGACTGTCGAGACTCTGGGCTGCGTCAATGTCATCTGCAGTGATAAGACTGGTGCGTTTTTAGGGTTCCGTATCCAAAGGGTAAAACAGAACCCTACTACTAAGTCTATCTGTCTGTCTCCAGGCTGAATTTCATAAACCGTGATAGCTAGAAAGCTGAAATTTTCACAAATTATGTATTTCCGTTGCCGTTACAACGACAAATACTAAAATTAAAAAAAAAATATTCGTCTCAAAGTTTAATATTTTTTTTGCTCAATATTAAAAACGGTAACAGGTACGCGCTTCAAACTTTCGCTGTGTATATATGATAGTACGGAACCCTTCGTGCGAGTTCGACTCGCACTTAGCCGGTTTTGTTTATACATTGTGTGTTGTACCAGAACGTGCTGTTCAGCGGTGACGCTATCTTTGTATGCCTTTTTATTGCAATAACATACGGTATAACATGACTGTCGTATGAGTTGTTTTGAATAAATTATGTACTGGCTAGATGTCTTATTGGTTATGTGTCCCAAAAATCCAAAATAAATAGCAACTGTTAATATAGTCATGAAGTATAACGCTGAAAATGTCCTCACGTTGAATATTTATTGAAGCTCTACTCAAAATTACTGTATTCTTTCTTCAATAGACTTACTAAACTTAAATTTTTACTATCAGGCACCCTTACCAAGAACGAGATGACAGTGACAACGATATCGACATCTGGCGGTCATATCGCTGAAGTTTCTGGTACGGGGTACAACGCGCGCGGCGATATACAGCTGCGGGCGTACAAGGGACGAGACTTGGACGTCGCGAGGATGGCTGTCAATACTATGCTAGAGGTAAGAGGCGACTGGGCAACCTGCAAGCCCCCCTTACCAAGAACGAGATACAGCGACATCTGACGGCCACATCGCGGAAGCTTCTGGTACGGGGTACAACGCTCGCGGCGATATACAGCTGCGCGCGTACAAGGGACGAGACTTGGACGTCGCGAGGATGGCTGTCAATACTATGCTAGAGGTAAGAGGCGACTGGGCAACCTGCAAGCCCCCCTTACCAAGAAGGAGATACAGCGACATCTGGCGGCCACATCGCTGAAGTATCTGGTACGGGGTACAACGCTCGCGGCGATATACAGCTGCGGGCGTACAAGGGACGAGACTTGGACGTCGCGAGGATGGCTGTCAATACTATGCTAGAGGTAAGAGGCGACTGGGCAACCTGCAAGCCCCCCTTACCAAGACAGAGATACAGCGACATCTGGCGGCCACATCGCAGAAGTGTCTGGTACGGGGTACAACGCGCGCGGCGATATACAGCTGCGGGCGTACAAGGGACGAGACTTGGACGTCGCGAGGATGGCTGTCAATACTATGCTAGAGGTAAGAGGCGACTGGGCAACCTGCAAGCCCCCCTTACCAAGACAGAGATACAGCGACATCTGGCGGGCAAATCGCTGAAGTTTCTGACATGAGATGGAACGTCTTTAAATAAAATGGCTATAGGAAATTGAAAACAGCTGATCGAAGTTTGTAAGGGAGGCTCAATTTTTTTCGAATCGGTATTTCGGTATTTTAAAATATGAGAAGGCTTGGCCTTAACACGTCATATAAAACACAAGTTTTAATTTATATTTATGTTGAAATAAATACTTCAACATTACTTCCTGTACAGATTGGCGTTCTATGCAACAACGCGACGATCCGCGACGAGACATTGTACGGGCAGCCGACAGAGGGCGCGTTACTCGCGTGCGCGCTCAAGAACGGCATGCACGACGTGCGCGAACAGTACACGAGACTTCATGAAATACCCTTCAGGTAACTTTTACATAATAACTATTAGTGATTATGTATATCGAAAATGGACTTTGTTGCTGTGTAATAAAGGTGTGTTTTGAAAAAGATTATTTGATGTTATTGATTAGATTCTAAGTTTAAGTTTTAATTTTATTTTATTTTTTTGTGTCCAGAAACCAGTCACTAAGACTAACTTAGTGCCTTGATATAAAGTTGCTACCACTCTTGTTTAGAACAAAACAGTTTTTTATATAATTAATGGAACTGGCTCTACATATTGCTTTTGTGTATGAGATCAATATTTTTTTTGGCTTTCCTGATTTAGGGAAGCAAAAACAACCATACCATTTTTGACATTAAAAAAAGCCCGCAAAGACCTTATACAAAATATAAATAACCTTCTTTTAATCACGCTGTATATATTCCATGTTACATCTTTCAGTTCCGAAACAAAAATGATGGTAGTAAAATGCGCACCAAAGTTCGCCGACGGTAAACTCAAAGAGGAGGTATTCGTGAAGGGTGCCATAGAGAAAGTGTTGCCTCTGTGCACGCAGTACATTGATAGTAGCGGGAACTACGCGCCCATGACCAAGGAGAAACAGAACGACTTCATCGCTGAGGCTTATAATATCGCTAGGATGGGTGAGTTGATGTTATATGCGTATTTGTCTTATAATGTTGATGTTTTGTAATTGGCTGGATAGATAGTGAATTGGCTGTATATTAAATAACGGTCTCCTACCATTTTTAGGGACTTTTTAATATTCTTCTTCAGTTTATAGTCCAGTCATTTGGTAGTTTTACCTGGAAAGTTTTCCGGGAGTTTTGAAAATTGGGTATTTTATAGATTTGGATATGCTCTTTTCGAATTTTAACTTTGCCACCTCGTACCACCGCCGCTCGCGCCGCCATTTTGAAAAAATGGCGCCCAAAAATATTTTTTTGGGGAATATCTCCTTTCCGACGCATTTTACGAAAAAAATATTTTCTACAAAATCAAACTAGAAAATATTTCCTACACTTTATGTCTTATTCACTTTTTCATAAAATCAATAGTTTTGGACGTACGAGCGCTGCAAAGTATCATTCATTTGCACCACTACGAGTGTTTCGTATATTTTTCTGAACTGTTCTATTACTGCCGCCGGTTTTAAGAAGCAGGCATCAGGGTAATATGTCACCTTTGAATCGGGCCCTTTTTCTCGACTATGAACGGAACTTCAACGAAATATTTGTCGGTGAAAGCTTTATTAAGAGAAATATTTAGTTTAGACTGAATCATCAGTGTACGTTTATTGTCGTACGGTGTTGTTTATGTTCTTAGAGCTATGGCTTCTTATACGGAAAATTGTTTTATTTGTGACAATTCACATGAAAATCGGCGGCAGTAATAGAACATTTTAGAAAAATATACGAAAAACACGTGGTGGTGCAGATGAATAAGTAATACTTTGCGGCGCTCGTACATCCAAAACTATTGATTTTATGAAAAAGTGAATAAGACATAAAGTGTAGGAAATATTTTCTAGTTTAATTTTGTAGAAATTATTTTTATCGTAAAATGCTTTAGAAAGGAGATATTCCCAAAAAACCATTTTTGGGCGCCATTTTTTCAAAATGGCGGCGCGAGCGGCGGTGGTGCGAGGCGGCAAAGTTAAAATTCGAAAAAAGCATATCCAAATCTATAAAATACCCAATTTTCAAAACTCCCGGAAAACTTTCCAAGTAACCCCCTTATTTTCTACCAAATGACTGGACTATTACTAGTTAAATTAAAATTCGAAGCATGCAACAGAGTGACAAGTAAATATTAAATTAGTAAAATTTTCTTTGATGACGACCTTGTTAAAATTGGTGTATCGAGTCAACAAGAGTCGGCCTTAAAAATTTGCTTTAGGTATATGTAAAGCTTATAACAGTACAAATGAATTCGTATTTTGTATTAAACTTATAATTGTATATGTTATATTCCAATACTAGCGTAACTTACACCAACATATCCCCAGGTCTCCGCATCATAGCTCTATGCCGCGGCTCAGGCCTAGAGGCCCTAACATTCGCGGGTGTGTGCGGCGTGTGCGACCCGCCGCGCGCCGGCGTGCGGGCCGCCGTGGCCACGCTAGCGAGGGCCGCTGTGCGTGTGAAGATGGTCACGGGCGATGCTAGACCCACTGCACTAGCTGTCGGTATGTACCTACACTTACATCTGTCCTTTGACAGCCCTGTTGGTTTAGTGGTTGGTGGCCCTGACTGCTATACCAGAGGTTGTGGGTTCGATTCCCACGTAATCAATTTGTAATGTTTCAAAGAGTAATAATTATAATGTTCTTTCTTTTTGATAGCTCAAATGGTCGGCCTGGACGTGTTACACTCGCAATCTCTCGGCGGCGAACAATTGGATACGATGTCTGACGAAGAATTGGATAGGATGATCGATACTGTAAGCTAAATATGATTACTTTTTATTATTGTCTTAATTATATCTATATAGGAACGTGTGGAAGAAGAAGACATGCTGCGCTGACCCCAAATAATAATTGGGAGAAGGACAGGGGGATGATGATGAATCTTTTTCTATATTCACCTTTACCAGTAATCGAAAGATAGCGTGCTGCTAGGGAGTTTGTTGCGCCCTTTCCATTCCCGTATCGAAAGCACAGGAAGCGGTGAAGGGTGAAATCAAATCATATTGACGTTCAAAAAGTGCTTCATTGTAGCGAAATTTGAATTAATGACTTTACAGATTTTTTTTAGATATCTAATTAAAATAAAAGAGAACGATAAAATACATTTTGTGAAGTGTAGAAAAAAATGCCTCAAAAAATTGCTACATAGTATTGTAACCGAATTTTAATAAATGACTTTTTACTGATTTTTGTTTTTAGATATCTAATTAAAACAGTAGAATACGTTAAAATACCTTTTGTGAAATATAGAAATAATTGTTTTTAATAAACCTAATGCAGTTCAAGCAATCATACTTCGACAAAGCTTAAATTTGTGTATTATTTCAGGTAAGCGTATTCTACAGGGTGACACCGAAACACAAGCTCGCTATCGTGAAGTCACTGCAAAGGGTTGGCAATATCGTCGGCATGACCGGTACGTACATTTTGTTCTGTTATTGTATTATTGATAGAACTTCTTATAATCTGTGCATTCCATTTCATATTTATATACAAATTATTTCTATTATACAGAGTTTCTGCGAGAAAAAGTTTCGAAATTAAGTTGTTGCACGTTGCTTATTCTATTTAGGTTCGGTTTAATATTTAAATTCTTATCATCACATGCAAAAGACTAAATACAGCCGAAAATCATATTTATTATTGTACTCTCTACTTAGTTTATCTGCTTAGCTTGTTTCCAACGGTCATCTCTTCCATTACTTATGTTTTTAAACTTAGGACTTGTACACACATTTTAGATGACAAACGGGACTTATTCGCGATATAATTAGATATTTCTTTTCTCTCTTATTTCTCTTCTATTCTTATATTACTCTCTATTGTGCACTGCTGCTCTGTTTCCTGAACGTTCTTCTAGCTCATCATCATCTAGTCCACACATATAACTAAATAAAAATCTAAACATATTAATATCTTATTACCGTGTAACAGGTGACGGCGTGAACGACGGCGTGGCTCTAAAACGCGCGGACATCGGTATCGCGATGGGCCGCAACGGGACCGACGTCTGCAAGGAGGCCGCCGATATGATACTCGTAGACGATGACTTCGCCACTATTATGTGAGTCAAGACTTTGTAATTAAGCTATAGTACTGCCCTATTTGGAGAAATATAAAAAATAGTTATGTTTAGAGCAATATTTATCGTTTAAACTATAGTATGGCCTAACTTTTAGAGCCAAGTACACTATTTTTTACTTGAATATACAACGTTGATAAAAGCGAGAGGCATTAAATGAAACCACATATTCTGTATATCATTATAAGGCTACACAACAAAAATCAAATCAATGTAAGCAATATTTTTATAATAACTTTCGTGAGGATGATTCATACTTAAAACGTTATAACGGTTTACTCACGCGTATTTATCGGGATAGCCCGACTAGTTTCGGACCCAACCGGAGCCAACTAGATAACTATGCCTATAAAACTTAGTCACCTAATCAGGAAGACACAGCATGTTCAAACTAAAAAAAAACTAAAAAAATATCCTGTGACTAAACTATTGCTTACATTGATTTGATTTTTGTTGTGTAGCCTTATAATGATATACAGAATATGTGGTTTCATTTAATGCCTCTCGCTTTTATCAACGTTGTATAAGTTATTATAAAAAAACTACATTATTTAGCGCATTAAAAAAAAATTAAATAACTATTACTACGTGCTTGTGACACATAAATAAAAGACAAATTATACAAAATTGAGACATGAAGAGAAGGATATGCGTCGCAAATACACAATACGACCGTCACTCACGTGCTGCAACCCTGAGAAAAACAGAGTCACAGCGCTGATTTGCAGCGTTATCCGCGATCCTAATGTGATGACGTCGACATAGTGTAATGCTAATAACGCCGGGCCCCGGCTCTGCACGGGAAGCCGTCGTACTTGAACCGACTAATATTGAAGAAATGCAATGTGACCTAAAATTACTAGACTTGCCAAGTTAAAGTGATAAACCAAAAAACGAGAAATAAAAATATGTGTCCACAATGCAAGCAAAATATTTTCAATTGAACATATAACCAGTTTTTAAGTCTATTAATAAAAACGTCATAACAATCTCTCTTCCTCCGCAGTGCGGCGATCGAAGAGGGCAAGTGTATATTCTACAACATCCGCAACTTCGTGCGCTTCCAGCTGTCGACGTCGATCGCCGCGCTGTCGCTCATCGCGCTCGCCACGCTCATGGGCATCCCCAACCCGCTCAACGCCATGCAGATACTCTGGATCAACATTATTATGGACGGTCAGTACTAGAGCTAATCAATTGTTCTTGATTATTTTGATGTGGATAAAGAAAAGTTACACATATTGGATTAACTAGGTACTGGGTGACCGTATTCTGGTATATATGCAGGTTAAAGACGGTCCAAAAAGCGATTGGCAGATGTCGCGAGTAAATTAAAGAACAAAGTTTAGTAATAGGTATTTTGAAAACAAAAAGTTAAAAGTTCCAAAATGATTTTTTTATGGTTATAAACTGGCAAGGAACTTAATAATTGTACTGTCAGTGATTGTTGTAATAGTCGTTGTATACAGTATGTATATTTGAACGACGGACTTATTCAAACCATCAATAGTTTATGCATAGACTTCACCAATAAACGTATAAACAATAAAAAAAAACCTGATTAATGACGAACAAAATCGTTCCAAAAAAGTCCTAAAAACTTCGCAACGTTTTAACACCCTCGCGCTTATCGCAGAACATATGCGCGGTCAATGACCGACGCCGACGTAGGTATAAATACATTTTCCCTTCATACTTTAAATCTGGCTTAGGACAGGCAAAAATATCTAGGTACATCAAACTATAAACATTCTGCAATGTAAAATTTCATAAGACGTGACGCACCATCGTATTTTTGGCGTATTTCAAAAAAATTATCACACCTATTTATAACGGTTAATAATTTGAGTATTTACGACGATTAATTTTACGGAGTGAGATCTGGCGAGCGTGCGGGCCATGGCACGGGCCCCCACGACCTATCCACTTGTCACCAAAATGTATGTAATGTTAGGTACTCACGTACGCGCACCTGATAGTGCGCGGGCGCTCCGTCATGTTGGTAGTACAAGTCCCGGTAGATATTTAATGGCACTTCTTTCAGCATCTCACTCACTACATTATTTAAAATGTTAAATATGATACACTGTCAAATCGTCCATCAATAAAATAAGGGCCTATTAAATTGTTATTTAAAATATCTGCCCACACATTTACACTGAAGCGATGTTGATAAGCGTCCTGTCGCGTTACGTAGGGATTTTCGTTGCTCCACCAATGCTCATTATGCACATTATGCTCATTATGCTCATGCACGGATATAAAATGGTAAGGTGCATTCCTTCGTCGTGCAGCAGCTTCCACACAGTCATGTGTGAAACACCAAAACGCCTTGCAGCATTTCGAGTACTTTCTTGTAGGTTTTCTTCGAAGTACTCGAGGATGGCATGTTGTAGGTGTACTGGGTGTGGTGCCGCTCCTCGTCCTTGAGGACGCGTCGGCACGGTAAACTGTCCATGATATGTACGTAGACGTTGGTTAACACCTAGCATCAAACTGTATGATGGTATTTGCCTTTTGTGGTACATTTCTCTGTACAAATTGACTGCAGCTCGCACACGATCATTTGATAGCGCGTAAGCACGAATCATATCCCAATATTCTTCATTTGAATACTGCGACGACATTATTACACTACACACTAGGTAGGTACTTAACACTAGGAAATGCACTTTACGCGAATTTGGTAATCGGGAATGATTAGGCAATGCGAAAGCAGCGGCGCGTGCGCATAGACTGGCGGTCAGCAGAGCGGTGGGCGCGGGGACGCGGCACTCGTCGGCCGTGTGGCGACGGGCGACGGGCGAGGGGCGGGGTTGGCTTGCGCGCTCGCTGCCATAGCGGCGACACGTGTTTGGCGCGTGATATAAGGCATGCGCTCTGTATTCATAAATACTGTATTTCATCGGATAATTTTATGAAAAATTAAGGTCATATTTTTTTTACATATTTGGGACGGGAATCGAATACTGACCACCCTCCTACAATAAGTCCGTCGTTCAAATATACATACTGTATAGTCGGGTATCCACTTAGGTTCACCGTGGTTTGCGAACACTGTGTGCTCCGAACGTGTACAGTAAACACACTTAGGCTGCAACATCATTGCTTCTGTCGGAGCACTAAGCGTTCCCCTTTAAGATCGCGCGAAAAACAGCTTCCCGAGCGCTCCGCCGCGCTCCGATCGTGCTAGAGCACGATCGGAGCGCGGTCACGACGTATCCATTATATTTGGTTTGCGGAGCGGGCGCGTGAGCAAACCACGACGAACCTAAGTGGATACCCGGCTTAAGGTTAAGACCTTATGCGCATTCCCCTCCCTACTGTTTTTTCGGCGGTAGCGAGGTCAGAGTGAGCCGCAGCACAATGTGTGCTATGTCAAAGATATTTAGATATAAGATGATGCAGCGACGCCATAACACATCATGCTCCCCAGCACTAGGGCAGTGGGATATAGAGCTATATAATCGCGGTTTTTTTTAAGAGGTCTACCGCAGCGTAGCCTCGGGGGAGGCTATACGACTGCTTCACCGGTCTATGTTGGGGAGACGAGAAGTTACGCCTCCAGCCTAGGAGGGACCTAACACTAGAACAGTGGGATATAGAGTTATATGATTGATGTTTTTCTCCCCCCCCCCCAGGCCCCCCCCGCCCAGTCTTTGGGCGTGGAGCCAGTGGACCACTCAGTACTATCGCGGCGGCCGCGCGACACGTCGCGGCGCATCATCTCGCGCGCGCTGCTGCTCAACGTGCTGCTCTCCGCCGCCATCATCATCGCCGGCACGCTGTGGGTCTTCAACAGGGAGGTCAGTACACTCACCCACACTATAGTGGCCGCGGCGGCCGCGCGACACGTCGCGGCGCATCATCTCGCGCGCGCTGCTGCTCAACGTGCTGCTCTCCGCCGCCATCATCATCGCCGGCACGCTGTGGGTCTTCAACAGGGAGGTCAGTACACTCACCCACACTATAGTGGCCGCGGCGGCCGCGCGACACGTCGCGGCGCATCATCTCGCGCGCGCTGCTGCTCAACGTGCTGCTCTCCGCCGCCATCATCATCGCCGGCACGCTGTGGGTCTTCAACAGGGAGGTCAGTACACTCACCCACACTATAGTGGCCGCGGCGGCCGCGCGACACGTCGCGGCGCATCATCTCGCGCGCGCTGCTGCTCAACGTGCTGCTCTCCGCCGCCATCATCATCGCCGGCACGCTGTGGGTCTTCAACAGGGAGGTCAGTACACTCACCCACACTATAGTGGCCGCGGCGGCCGCGCGACACGTCGCGGCGCATCATCTCGCGCGCGCTGCTGCTCAACGTGCTGCTCTCCGCCGCCATCATCATCGCCGGCACGCTGTGGGTCTTCAACAGGGAGGTCAGTACACTCACCCACACTATAGTGGCCGCGGCGGCCGCGCGACACGTCGCGGCGCATCATCTCGCGCGCGCTGCTGCTCAACGTGCTGCTCTCCGCCGCCATCATCATCGCCGGCACGCTGTGGGTCTTCAACAGGGAGGTCAGTACACTCACCCACACTATAGTGGCCGCGGCGGCCGCGCGACACGTGGCGCATCGTCTGAGACCGCCAAGTCAAAGGTCTCGAGTTCAAACCCCACAGGGTGCAACAACTTTTCGAATGTTGTGTGCGGTTTAGAATAAAAATTTAACAGCTTCTTCGTTTCGGAAGGCACGTAAAAATGTGGGTCCTGTGCCTGATCTTTCTCCGGTCGTGTCGAATTGCCGTCCCATCGGGCTATGAGAGTAAAGGAACAGAGATTTTTATCATGACTGTGATTAAACACGACCTTACAAACTCGTCTGTCCCACATTAATCCCTTAAAGTCTTCGTAATACAGTAACAAATTTACCTCCTATTGACAAGTCAAATCAAATAAAAAAATCTACCTTCCACCCCCAGATGTCGGACAACAAGATAACCCCCCGCGACACAACAATGACATTCACTTGCTTCGTGCTCTTCGACATGTTCAACGCTCTATCCTGCCGCTCTCAGACCAAGTCGGTCTTCCAAGTCGGCCTGTTCTCCAACAAGATGTTCTTAGTCGCCGTGACCCTGAGCTTGGTGGGACAAATGCTCGTGATATACTTCCCGCCGTTACAGAGGGTGTTCCTAACTGAAGCACTTACAGGACATGGTGAGTTTGTATATAATTCGGTGTTTGTCTTATAAAAATCTGATAGATTTCCGAAAAACATTGGATACGTATTTTCTCTTTTATCTAGTAAAAAGGTTTAATGGATCAAAGATGGTGGTCGAAGTGGGGGCTAGGAACGTCACTTGTCAGTGTAATGTGCACTGAGACGTGACGTCACACGATGTTTTATATCACTGAGTTGAATTTTAGATTTTTTTTATTTATGCGAAAAAAAGAAAATATCGTTTTAGTTTCCCGATATCAGCAATTTTGTACAATTTAAAATTAATTATTGTTAAATTGATTTAGTGACAAGCAACTAATTTCAGGCCATGGAATGAGGTTTGATATGAGTAGTACAGTTAAGTGTTTCTTTCTTCTTTAGCTGATCATATCTCTATTATAGCCAAAGAAGACACGATTACTATTTCTCATATTCACTTTCACGTCATCTTTTTCTCACACACCATTCTGTTTAGTGTCTTGTATTATTTTACGAACTTCGACATTTTCACCCACTTTATATGTATATTCTACAAGATACTGATACACTGTACTTCTGTTCCAGATATAATATTCTTAGTGTGCCTAACGTCAAGCGTATTCATAGTGAGCGAAGTGAAGAAGTTTATCGAGCGCACGCTGAAGAAGCGCGGGCTGGGCAAGTTCCCCGGCAAGTCCCGGGACGCGCTGGACTTCGTATGACACAAGCCCGCCGGCAAGGCGCAGTAAGTGAACACGCTCACCACTCACACACTCCCGCACACACGATAATGGACGTTATACACGGCGCGCCCCCGCTCCCGCCAGCGGACCCCCGGGGGGCGCAGGGCGCGGCGGGGGCGCGGGGGGCGGGGCGCGCGGCGGGGGCGCGGGCCCCGCGGAACTCGTCGTGCGCGTTTAGCGGCGCGTGCGACTGCGCCCACGCCCCTTTCTCCATATACGACGGTCGAATCAACATTTAGCTACCGCGCTACCGAAATTCGTTGCAGTATTTCTTCGTGTGAATTATTTATTTATTAAGTTTCTATAATTTAAGTAGCTAAGCGAATATAGTGAATTTATATTTTCGTCGTTTTTACTCTTACGATAAAATTGGACGATTATTTTTTTAGTTATTTAAAACAATGTGTCGTATATGGGTGTACTTATGTGTTTAAATGTTGTAAGATGTAGTAGCTTGTATTTAGACAATTGGTACTGAGATTGCAGAGTTTTACTTGACTAGTTGTCGACTAGTGCGAGTAGTTTAGGAGAAAGTTGTAACTACATTGTATCAAATCTCATTAGAGTATTAAATAGTGTAAGAAACTCTGCAATCGCAGTTAGAGAAGTTATCTCTTTGCATTTATATTATGACATTCATTTTTACGCCATACAAAAATGAACAATAGTAAATTAGTTATTTATGGACAGTGAGAAAACATAAGCGCATAAAAACAGTACTCTAATAGACCAATAATCTTCATATTTATATCAAATCGTTGACAAAATGTATCTGACGTGAGCATTCCTATTAAATAATTTATTCATTAGAATTGCTAGGAAAGCACAAGATATTATAAAAATCTTTTAATGTATTATTCAAAAGATTAGACTTTCGGTGTTGCTAGATTAGCTAATTTTCTTCTAAAAGTTGATTCAGCTTGGTAGCTTCAGTTGCATAATTATAAAGGGATTAGAAGAAATACAATTATTTTACAGTGATACGCATAATGTAAAGTTGAGCGATTCCAACATGAATTATTAAATGAAATAAACTGTATTTACTATACAACGCCACCTATAATGATTTTCATTGGCGTTGAAAAAAATAAATAGCAATTTAAATAAATAAGTAAAAATATATAAAACAAGGCAACTTTACTTATTGAAATACATTCCATTAGAAAAGATTTCGTTCAGAAATTTGCTAAACAACCGATTAACATCTTCAATTTCATACAAAATGCGTATCACTGCAAATTATACTGTATTTATTTAAAGTAATAAAATTTAACGGAAATCATTAAATAACGGGTATAAACATGTTCGTGTTAACTTCTGTTACTAGACAGAGATAGTGTTACTCGATAAGTATACATCTATCTCTTTCTAAAATTAGCGAACGTTTTAAGACATTTCGCTTGTTGCTGTGTATAGCTTAAAGTGCTATTAAAATCACTCTCATTTGATTCCGTAATAATTAATAATGTCATTGTAGAATTAATAATATATAAAATTTGACATTTGTAGTTGAAAGAAATCGACTAATTTCCATGTTAGTCGATCTTTTATTACTAAAAAAATATAAATGAGAAGGCAAACATCTATTGAAACGTGCTTTGTAATAAAATTTAAGATCCAATAAACGATTGTGGACCAGGGATTGTAAAATCTATATCAAAACGACTGTATTGGACATTGTTTTTAACTAGCTATCAAGTCTTATAAAAAAAAAACATGGTTGTTCTAAGCCAATTGATATTAGACCTTATAGTTGATAACTGCACAAATGTGAGGCTTGAAATCCAAAGGAACGAATATTTGTTCCAATTCTGAACGTTCTTTATACATGTTTTTTTTTTTAATATTGACCCCATTTTTTCAACATTTTTATCAGAGTTTAAGCGCCCGTAGTCGAACATTTCTCACTTATGGGTCATATAAGAGTTTTTAGCTGGTTAAAAGTAATGTATGGTAGAAACAAACCTAAATCATGGTATATACGGCGTTAGACGCTATACATGTGTAAACATCAAGTAGTGTTACCCAAAGGGGAATTTAATATATTAAAACATTTAAAATTGTAGAGATACAGTTTAAACCTCGTTGTGTAGAGAATTGATGTGGAATATTTGTCGTGTATTAATAAAATGTGAAATACGACTGTACTGATACACATTTAATGGTGCAGTGCCTGTACTATGTATCTTAAAAGAAGGTTATAGCCAATGTGAGAGCTAGACATGCGATACACTGCGCGTAGCAGTGTCCCGCTTCCACAACGGCAAAAGTCCTACTGTAAAAGCTTATAATAAGCGCACAAAGGTGAAATAATATAATTTTGAGCCTGTTTCAACGCAGTAAGGTCGATTGTCCTTAGACCATACTGGTTCCTTAGGCACAAGCTTTGAATGTGTGCTGTGTACAGTCCTTCAGTGTTTTATAAATTGCATAATTATGTACGAGTATACTATATTTGCAAGTTTATTTGTTTTTACATGTAGGACCAATCTCAGATGCTATTTGGATCATTATAAAGGCCTGTTGACTTCTTAAAAGTATTTGAAAAAAGTAAAAGGGCTCTTGAATTTTGTCATAGATCCTAGTATGTTAGATGAAAATTAATTCACATTGGTATTTATTTGTAAATCATGTTAATAGCCAAATGTAGGCTGATCTTTAGTGATCAAATTGTAACTGAAAGTTAACTAAGCTATGACTAATGAGAATGTAATATCAGGCCATATAGGCTATGGCATACTTGTAACCCTACTTACCTTACATCCATTATATAAAAGACTGTTCAACATAAATAAACCTTATACGAAGCCTTGGCAGTCATTGTGAAAGAGAGATGCCGCTAATCTTTGTGTATAGCACTGTCTCGTTTCCACAACGGAAACAGTTTCGCACCAAGAGATAATGTTCGGTGGCCTGTGCTTTGTTCGTGATAATTATGATCATCTATCATCGCTACATAACCTATTAAATTGAACAGTCTTTAATAAAGGCTATTTTTACCGTCACAAACGTCATTAAATACCATAAAAACGGATAATAATCAAGTGTCTAACTTCCCACTAAATATTTAATAAATTTGCACTTATGTGATGTAATGCTGTATATAGCTTGTTACGGCTTCAATGTTTTCTAACTATTAGCTTGAATGTAACTCTATTTATCTAAACTTCATAGCGTTGATGTTCGTTTTCATGACTAATCATGTATGACATACTGCTAATTTAAAACGGGAGTTATATTATTTAATCTGCTAACTACAGTACCTATTATGTTATGAAATATCGTTGGTTCTGTAACAAATCTTGCTTGGTTACAAAAAAGGAGGGTTGTTAAAAAAATAACTATTAAAAAGGGTATCGGCCACCGGTGACCGAAGCGGCGTTTAATGTATTGGTTAATCCTCATCGATGGTGAATGTGTGAAAGTTCATAAAAATATAATTCCTGTTTTAACACATTAGGATGATATTAAAATATTTCGTTTGGGAGTGTATGTTGGCTGTGATATGGAATGTGGCCCCGGATGATATTGCAAGGATTTATAATTATACATGTTCTCTTGCCAAGCAAATATCGGCTTTATTCTTTAGTACATTCTTGTTGTGTCCTTTATATTTTAAATGCGATGTTGAATCACAATTGCTTGAATCATCAATTTTTGTATACCTCGGTTTGGTGTGGTCTAATTCGGTGCTTGTTAGTGTATGAAAGTTGGTAGCATTGTAACTGTTATTAAATCCCTATGATTTTCTTTTGTCATGTATTTTATATCGTGTTGGGAACATACTGAGGATGGTGTTTGATTATTTAGATCTAAGTGGAGTTTTTGGGTTGAAATATGGGGGTACCGCGACACTTATAAAAAAAAATATTGTCTCAATTAAATTTACAAATGTAAATGAAGCCATAAACTCCACACTAGGATTCCTTGTGTTGTGGAGTTCAGTCTCTTTAAATCCATATTCACAAAGTAACAAAGACAATAGTTTAATTAAAATATTAACTAAAAGCACTATAAATTACTCAAGAAAAGCATTGATATTCATGCTGTACTGCCATCAAATCGATTAATTGTGGTACGTTGTAAGCCAAGGCAGTACACGGCGAAAATACGCACACTTGTAGTATTTTCTTATATCATATGCGGCCTGCCTAACTACCTGTCGATAGTTGCCCAGTTTAAAAAGACCTTTACCCATGTGAAGAAAACCTTAACCTCTAATATTCAATCTTCACCATGTATGTATGTTCCCGGCATCTCAACAATCCTAGGTGATCAATAACCTCGTGAGCCTAAAGCTTACCGCACGTCACATAATGTCATAATATCCATTAGTCGTAACAAACTTCTGCTTATAAGTATTTATGATCTAGAACACGGTTTTTGAATCACTTGTCTCTGGTACTTGCAAGGGTGGGAGGTAATTAAAAAACATTTTTGTCTATGAGTTGGATTTAAAAAAAAAAACACGTATTTATTTTTTTCAATGTTGAATTCAGAACCATTACGTAAGACATTTTAAATTAACGTATCAAAGTTTTTGATATAAAAAAAAATACGTGTTCAATTTTTTTTATTCATTTGCCTAATGGATGAAAATAACTGTCATCTACTCGATTGTTTTATTTTTAAGTACATTTTGTAATTTATTTAAATAAGAAATTTCAAAATGGCCAATTTCATATTGATAATTGTCGTATATTTTTTGTAACAAGACCTTTTTTAATATTTTCAGGTATTTTTTTTTCTCTATTTTGTATGATTTTTTTGTATGTATGATATGAGTAATGCAAAAGCCGTGTGTTTTGTCAAATAGAAGTGATAGTATGTAATGTTTTCATGTGATTCCGAGTCATATCTGTAAGTTTGTCTGCGAATTATATTGTCTCGTAGCTGGTACTAGAGGGCGCGTTTAGTTATTTAAACAATCACACTTTAAATACCTTAAAAGCTAAGCAGAATTATGCGGCAGTATTGTATAGTAACTGTCCTGCAAGATAACATGTGAATACCTTCTAAAATAAAATGATTAATTAAAAAATTCTAAGATTTAATACATATTTTTCGCACATACCAAACATAATAAAGCTGATAGTGATGTTCAATCCACACAGTTATCGATATCCTTCTAAACGCGTCCCATCACTATGAATAAGATGTTTGATGTTTACTACCTACAAGTAAATGTAATGTAGGGATCGACTCTCTGTAGGTATAAGGCACTTAGAGCATTTCGACGAAACGTAGGTGGTTACAAAAATTTTAATGTATTTGAAATTATAAAGAAAATATTATATGTAATATCAATTAATTGATCAAAGTATTTGTAGTCTTTTATAAGGTCGGCTGGTGTTGCAAACGTTATTAAAAGTGTTGTCAAAAATCTGTTTCACTATACTAATAACGATTTTAATCCCAGTCGATATTTTGTATTCTAAATACATCTCTCAAACTGTTTTCACCTCTTTGTATAATAGTGAATTGTGGAATAAACCAGTTAATTAATGTATAGTTTACCCGACGAGTTAGTGCACACTGTTTTAGGGAAATTTGTCACGTGACAAGAACATCCTATCTATATAAAAAATAGTCTCAACATCTAATCATATATCTGTAACAATTGAGACTTTTTAGCGCAAAGTACGTCAATGTAAGGTTTGTAACTGTTCTATTCAAAATGACAGTTGCGTTGAATTGAGACAAACTTGGGTGTCTCTTTATCCCTTCTTAGTAAATAAAATTTTGAACTAACCGTAACTTGTAAGAAAATGGCTTTTCAATAATTTATTGATAACCCCCAAGCGCATACTACAGAAACGAATGGAGAATATCATTTAAATTTGTCTCGATTCAAACAGACCTCTACTAAGCCTGCTTTCCCTAAAACAGTGTGAATGATCAAGTGATAGTCAAATAATGTGAATGTGTAGCGAGGAAATCTAATGTACTTGCTATGCAATACGTGTACACCGTGCAAATAAAAATAGTCCCATGTGTATGAAGCTTTTATTTATTATCCTAGCCCTGATCACGTACTTATTCTATACATCACTAGCTGTTACCAGCGAGTTCGAGAAAAAAATAGGGCTGAAAAATAGATGTTGGGCGATTCTCACACCTACTGAATCGTTTCGCAGGAGTGCGGTAAGTAGGTAACAATGTGAAACAAATTTGAATTTGATATAACTCACAAGAAGGGATTTCCATAAGAAGCAAGTGAGTGACCCTATAAAAATGGAGAATAGTTATGGTCCATGGTGTCAGCTAATTCCATACCAAATTTCATAAAAAAATGTCATGTTGTATGTTAAATAGTTACATAATTACCGGTAGAAGCGGCGTAAGCATCGATTTATTTGTATATATGTATATCATGCTTTTTATAATCGGAGTACAATTAATAATTAATAAAATTCCGGAATATGGTAAAGTTGTTACCGTATTCTGGATTTTATTAAATATTCAAATTTAGTTGCCTACATCATGAAATACACGAGCATTTTATGAGGTGATGTAATTTACGATATGGCCTCGACATAATTATACATACTGTGGTTATACTTATAATTTTTAATAAGGTATTGTTTTTTTTCTGAACGCAACCCGCAGTGAACCAACATTGACATAATGTGACATTGACATTATTGACAATTTAAATTTTGTTTGAACATTACGATGTTTACAAAATTGATAAAATATATTGAAACAGTTGTATAAATTAGTGAGTTCCGAATAGATTAGTTGAAGAAACTTCAATTAGTTCTACTATACCTAAATATGCGCAAGACAAAGTCTGATCTTTCCTACTATAGCAGAGAAGCTAGACGTAAAAAAGATCGGTTTAAATCCTCAGGACCACCAATAATACCAAATGGCGGTGTTAAATTATCAGCAGAGCTTCTTAAACAGGAGAGAGAAATGAACGACGCTATATATGAAGAAATTATAGCGAAATATAAGGAACAAGTTAAAACGAAACGGCAAAAGTTTACCGAAGTCAAACCTAAGCTAAGGACACAGCCTCCTCGTTACGCTATATCTTTACAAAATAATTCACAATTATCTAACATGAAAGAATCACCTCAGACTGTAGAGTACAACAACTTTTGTGAACCACCTCCTCTCTTAGAACCTTTAAAAAGTGTACCCTCGAAAATCCTTACAAAAGAGGCCAAGAGAAACGAAAGAGCTGCATCAATTGTGGCACGTAAGAAACGTGTGGAATTGCGGGCAGACACGAAAAAGTCTGAATTTCAAGACAATGAATTGATTCTGGAACAGTGTCAGATTAAACCTGATCCGGAGTGTGTGAACCTGTTGGAAACAATAGATTAAGTTGTCTGGGTGATATTTATATCACACTAGCCACCCGCCCCAGTTGGGCAAGGAGCATACCTACACGTAAATCATCCTCATGTAAAGTTCTATTTAAAAAAACAACAAAATCAAATAGATATATGGTTAGTTTTAGAGATCTAAGCATACATAGAGAGGCGGGATGCAACTTGTTTTATACTAACTATAATTATGTTGATGTGTGTATTTTAAATACATAATAGTTTTTCTCTCTGTTGCCAGGTTACCACAGCACAGTTTGTGCCTAATTTAAATTCAGAGGGCTGAGTGTGGAAAAGATATTTCACTATTAATTTATCTTCTTTCATTGTGGAAAATGGTGTTGGACATAGTTATACATGTCTATTATTTTTTAGTTTTAACTTTAAGTTCTATATCTTGTATGTAATGTGTAACCACTAATTTTCCCAAATAAAGCACAAAATAAATGTTAATTCCCTTTATTTTCTTAGGCTTGTAGTTGCTAATATTACCAATTATTATAACTTCTTTTTTAATTCACGGGCTAACTTCAAGGGAAGAAACCCGGTCCTTTTTAAAGGCTTACACGGGGACACAGGTCCAACATGCAGAGGCCTTGTTGAGAACTTTAATCTAAAATGCAATGGGGCACCTAACAAGGGCCATCCACCCCTGCTCTATGGAAGAACAGACATGGACGGCCCAAGGTAGCTACTTGACTATTGTAAATTATGGAGATTAAACTAATTTGGGCTATTAATAGGATTGGTTACATGTGAGTGCTTCTTTTAAAAACTAGAACTATGGCACCTGCCTGTCAATACATTAAGATGCAATAAAATTGGCAGGTGGTGACTGGCCAGGTTATAAAAAAGCCACAAACATCTATCAATATAATATATAATGCTAGGGGCCACACTAACGGGAAATGCCATTAATTATCGCGTTAAGGGACGTTAACCGTAGATGTAGCCACGACTTTAACGCGATAATTTGTCAACGGCATTTTTATTGCCGTTAAGAGTTAAGCTCGAGTGGCGGTGCATCAAAACGTTTAATGGGAAAATTAATGGCATTTCCCGGTAGTGTGGCCGCCAACATTAGCGCGTTAAAAATTATCGCAATAATTACCGTGATAATGGGCATTGACGTTGGCCGTTGACGTTATTGTGGCCCGAGTATTATAGTAGGGTTGCGTTGGTATTGGTATGCTGAACACAAAAGCCAAAAAAATCTTGTTGATTTAAGAATCTATCTATCTATCTATATATATAAAAATCAATTGCTGTTCGTTAGTCTCGGTAAAACTCGAGAACGGCTGAACGGATTTTTCTTATCTTGGTCTTGAAATATTCGTGGAGGTCTAGGGAAGGTTTGAAAAGGTGAGAAAAAATCGAACCCAAAAAGCCACCCTTTTCTTTTTCCTATATTGAAGTTTTATTTATCGATTTGGTAAATATCTGCTAACAAGGAAAACTTAATAACAAAAATGTTCTCGAAGAAAGATTTAAACAAGAAATAAAGCAAACTATAATAATATAAGATCGATCTGATGATTCTGGATTTTATTTAACATTTTATAGATATTTGGTCAAACGTGGATGACAAAATCGATACTTATTATTATTATATAATGTAGACGATTTAAAGATCTGATCAAATTGAGCTGCCCACATCACGAAATGCAACGAATTTGTAAAATACATGAAAAAATTATGAAGTAATTAAATGTACGAATAGTCACGCATTGAAAGGTAAATATACTTTTTTTTAGTTTTTAATGAAATATTGTTTGTTTCTGAACGCATCCCGCCGTGAACCAACGTCCAACATTGACATATTAAAATATTGTGTCACTGGTTTAGTTTGGTGGAAGAGTTCATACTATCTTGATAAATATTAAAATATTGAAATAATTGTTTTGGTGTACTATTTAACTATGTACCGAAATGATGATCTTTCCTACCTTTCCCGCAACGCTATACGTAAAAGAGATGAATATAGATCCTTACAACAAATGGCAAAAGATGACAACAGTGGTAAATTGGCTGCAGAGCTTGTTGTTAAAGAGAAAGAAATGCACAACGCTATATTTGATGAAATTATAGCGCAACATAAGGATGATCCCGTTTTAACAAGATATGGTTTTCCCGAAATTCAACCTAGGTTAAAATCAAACCCTCAGCTTTTCATAAAATTTGAAGAGAATTCACAATTTCGAAGTCCACTCAGTCAAGATTTACGTGAGGCACCAATTTGGTACGAGAATATCGCAAAAATTGTGGCGAGTCTACCTGTGAGACGTGTAAGACGGGCTGCGATAGCTCGTCGACCTATATACGTCGTGGCTCGTGAGAAACGAGTTGATATGTTTGTAAATGACAATAATGAAGTACCACAGATTTTCAGAGAACAATCCCAGATTCAAGAGAATGGGCTAAATGGAAGGATTGAAGGAGATCAGATTGAGCTAGATCCTGAAAAGCCGGAATTTATAACGGTAATAGAAACAGAGAATTAAAAGTCCTCAGGGACCTGTTGCATAGTTTTTATGCATGATGGAGAGATGTGACTTCATTTTAAATATGTGTGTTGCACAGTTGTTGGTTTACCATGGTAGCATTAGTAGCCTGCTATAAGCCAGGAGTTGCGGGTTACGTTGGAGGTTGAAATGTTTTGATGAATATTATTCATTTTTAAATTCAAATATGATCTGATCAGCAGCAGTTTCTGCGTATACCATAATAATTAAGATACCATAGTATAGTTTGAGCCTAGCTTACAAGCAAAGGGCAGTGTTTTTTTTTTACTTTTATTTATTAGGTTGGTAGTTGCTATTACTATGTAAGTACCTTTATTGCTATTCAGTATTATTTTATTATTAAGTTACCTATGTTATAGAGAGGCTCAAAAATAATCTGGAGATATTAACATTATTTTAATCTTAAGTGAGATATAAATTTAAGCTAATTTGTGTTTATTTATTATTTTTATAAAAAACTGTTGTAAACTTTCTTTGTTACAGACCCTTACTTAGTAAGTAAGTGCATGTTGTTTAAGAAAAAATTGTCATGTAACTTAAAAAAATATAATTAAAATATGAATATACTTATACTATATTTGAATCTATATGATACTCAGTCTTGCAAATTTATATAATAGGTACCATAGGTACATTAGGAACTATTGCCGGCGGAAACCTTTCAGAATCTCAATTTATGTCCTAATAATAAACTATAGCGAATGATACGTTGATGTAAAAATGTAATGTTACATTGATGTAAAATTATTGATATTATTATCCATACCCATGTAATTGCTATGTAAAATGTGTAGTTATGAGCAAAAACATGTTTACTTGACCACACAGTTGCAAAATATTTCTAATGCGAAATTTCTGAAGCTGTTATGGAATATTCCTGGTATTGTAAGCTAAACATAAAATGTTTAATTGAAAAGCAAATTTCATGCTTTAATAAATCATTGTGACTAAGATTTAAAACTTAAATTGATTAATAGTGACCATGTTTTTGTTTGTGACTGTACCATGCAAATAATAAATATAGAATAGTTCCATGTGTATGAGTCTTTTATTTATTGTCCTGTCCCTGAAACTTATCCTATGTAGCTTTGGCTAATACTTGCAACTCTTGGGGAGTTCCATAAGTGCGAGGGAGAGATCCAACAAAGGCTGCGGGATGTTCGTAAGAGTTACCGCTCGCCCGGCACCCAAAGGGCTCCAGGAGGAACATAGTGGGTTTTATTCAGTAAAAGTGTGACACTCCCTCCCGCTGCACCCACAGCGGGCGGAGTCATTTAATGATTTCCCACGAAAAAAAAGGTCCAACAAATCTGGGTTGTCTCACTCTGTCAATTGTAATTTCTCGATTTTTTATGGAAAAATACCATGTTTATAATTAGTAATGGTGCTTGTCCAGCTTGTTGATGTACCATAAATACTTTTGTAAGGCCGAACTTGTACTTCAATATTTCTAAGCAGGAAGAGGGCATTACATATGTAAAGGTATTGGTATAACTTATTGTAACTAAACTATATCTATAACTATTTTGTTCCTTATCATAAAATAATAATACAAAAGGGCAAGTATATTTTTGCATAGGTACTAAACAACAACGCTTAAACATCAATCAGTCTTTATTCTTTACATAAACGCAAAACACATTACGTAAAAAAAATCATAGCAGTTTTAATCTCATTTTTCAATCACAGTTCTCATACAGGCATCATAAGACAATTATAATAATTGTTAAGGCTTGTATTCAATTTGTCCGGTAGGCCCGTATGGGCTTTCGGAACGGAGGTATTTGGGAGGTGCTAGATCATCATATCGGATCGGACAGTGTATAGACAGATTCATAGGTAATTCATTCATTTAACTTCCTCTAATATCGGACCGTCGTTCGATACTGATTTTTAATTGGATAATGTGAAGACGTTTTTCTGCTTTTTAAATCTGAATTTTGGCATCGTTTTCTTGTAACTTATACGCAAAGACTAGAGCTTATCACAATGCTACAACTTTGACGTAGTCGACGAGGAGTTCTGGCTGGTTCCACGTGGAGTGCCAGGAGTCCATGTCTTGCCAGAAGTTCAGCAGAGCCTTCCTGCTGGGGTTGCTCCAGGGTTTGGGCCGCCCACTGCCCGTGGTCACGCCGTCAGGGAACTCCGTCACGCTGCCCGCTCCAACGCCCAGCGTTATGTAGAACTGTTGAGAATTGGTGCTTTGTTTAATTTGGATGACTTTCAGAAATGGAAAATGTTTTTTTGTGTCCAAACTCCTCTTACAAATATAATAATTACGTATTAAATATTTATTATGATGAACCGACTTAGCTTAGTCCGTACTGATATTTGCAATTTCAAAACAATATGGTCAAATAGTTTAGACCGTATACAGGCTACCTACCTCTTTAATTAAGATGTAGACAAGAAACCTGTGGAAGTGAAATAATGAACTATTCGGCACTAACGTACGTGTTTGTTTGCGTGCCCGATAGGGTTCATGATGATCTTAATTTACTTTTTTTTTGCGATCTCTGTAGCATAGGCAATAAATAATTGAGTATTGATTTATTGAGTATTTATCTTACTTGCAAAAATGGTAGTGGCCCCTTGATTTCTTTAACCTCAAATAGTAAAAATATAAAGTAAGTAAAAAGTGACTAACGTGATCATCAAAGGGCGCCATGTTGGATCCCAGACTGAGCAGTTGGCGGGGAAGCTGGCGGCATCGCGACGGGAAGCGCGCACGCAGGCCGCTGGCCGCCGGCTCCACACGCGCCCACTCCGTACCGTCCACCGACAGCGTTATACGATCTGCGAGCAAACCGGTTATATTAATAAAATATACGTTTCAAAAAATATGAAGTACATTTATGTTCCCTGGCCTATAGTGTCCTCGCTGCTGGGCAAAGACCTCTCACAAATCCCTAATGCTCTACATTGCACCACGTTGAATCAGCCTTTGTTAAATGGGTACCATGTGTCCCGTTACGCTTCCTGAACCTTTTCAGCAGCGCCGTCTATCTCCTGGCTCCAATTGCTACATGCAGTTGACTTGACCCACCCAATACTATTTTAGGAGGTAAGGTTTGGTTTTTAGTTAGTTTAGGTTAGGTTTGGTTTCTAGTTAGGTTAGGTAAGGTTTGGTTTTTAGTTAGGTTAGGTTAGGTTTGGTTTTTAGTTAGGTTAGGTTTGGCTTTTAGTTAGGTTTGGTTTTTAGTAAGGTTAGATTAGGTTTGGTTTTTAGTAAGGTTAGGTTAGGTTTGGTTTTTAGTTAGGTTAGGTTAGGTTTGGTTTTTAGTAAGGTTAGGTAAGGTTTGGATTTTAGTTAGGTTAGGTTAGGTTTGGTTTCTAGTCAGGTTAGGTTAGGTTTGGTTTTTAGTTAGGTTAGGTTAGGTTTGGTTTTTAGTTAGGTTAGGTTAGGTTTGGTTTTAGTTAGGTTAGGTTAGGTTTGGTTTTTAGGTTATGTTAGGTTAGGTTTAGTGTTTAGTTAGGTTAGGTTAGGTTTGGTTTTTAGTGAGGATAGGTTAGGTTTGGTTTTTAGTTAGGATAGGTTAGGTTTAGTTTTTAGTTAGGTTAGGTTAGGTTTGGTTTTTAGTGAAGATAGGTTAGGTTTGGTTTTTAGTTAGGATAGGTTAGGTTTAGTTTTTAGTTAGGTTAGGTTAAGTTTGGTTTCTAGTTAGGTTAGGTTAGGTGTGGTTTCTAGTTAGGTTAGGTTAGGTTTGGTTTTTAGTTAGGTTAGGTTAGGTTTGGTTTTAAGTTAGGTTAGGTTGGTTTGGTTTCTAGTTAGGTTAGGTTTGGTTTTTAGGTAGGTTAGGTTAGGTTTGGTTTTTAGTTAGGTTAGGTTTGGTTTCTAGTTAGGTTAGGTTAGGTTTGGTTTTTAGTTAGGTTAGGTTAGGTTTGGTTTTTAGTTAGGTTAGGTTAGGTTTGGTTTTTAGTTAGGTTAGGTTAGGTTTGGTTTTTAGTTAGGTTAGGTTAGGTTTGGTTTCTAGTTAGGTTAGGTTAGGTTTGGTTTTTAGTTAGGTTAGGTTAGGTTTGGTTTTTAGTTAGGTTAGGTTAGGTTTGGTTTTTAGTTAGGTTAGGTTAGGTTTGGTTTTTAGTTAGGTTAGGTTTGGCTTTTAGTTTGGTTTGGTTTTTAGTAAGGTTAGGTTAGGTTTGGTTTTTAGTTAGGTTAGGTTAGGTTTGGTTTTTAGTTAGGTTAAGTTAGGTTTGGTTTCTAGTCAGGTTAGGTTAGGTTTGATTTTTAGTTAGGTTAGGTTAGGTTTGGTTTTTAGTTAGGTTAGGTTTGGTTTTTAGTTAGGTTAGGTTTGGATTTTAGTTAGGTTAGGTTAGGTTTGGTTTTTAGTTAGGTTAGGTTAGGTTTGGTTTTTAATTAGGTTAGGTTAGGTTTGGTTTCTAGTTAGGTTAGGTTAGGTTTGGTTTTTAGTTAGGTTAGGTTAGGTTTGGTTTCTAGTCAGGTTAGGTTAGGTTTGGTTTTTAGTTAGGTTAGGTTAGGTTTGGTTTTTAGTTAGGTTAGGTTTGGATTTTAGTTAGGTTAGGTTAGGTTTGGTTTTTAGTTAGGTTAGGTTAGGTTTGGTTTTTAATTAGGTTAGGTTAGGTTTGGTTTCTAGTTAGGTTAGGTTAGGTTTGGTTTTTAGTTAGGTTAGGTTAGGTTTGGTTTCTAGTCAGGTTAGGTTAGGTTTGGTTTTTAGTTAGGTTAGGTTAGGTGTGGTTTTTAGTTAGGTTAGGTTAGGTTTGGTTTCTAGTTAGGTTAGGTTAGGTTTGGTTTTTAGGTTATGTTAGGTTAGGTTTAGTGTTTAGTTAGGTTAGGTTAGGTTTGGTTTTTAGTGAAGATAGGTTAGGTTTGGTTTTTAGTTAGGATAGGTTAG